>CM067083.1:122654336-123854336 GCA_034008185.1 Gorsachius magnificus
CTCGTTGCTGCCGTCACCAAGAGGAACACCACTAGATCCCACTGGTGGAGGTGCAGAAGGCTGTGGGCTGGGAGTGCTGCATCTCCCAGCTGGTCAGCAAACCCAGGTGTGACAGCATGGGAGATGTCTCCTGGGACATCCAGGCTTGCGCTGCGAGACTGCTTTCTGCCAAATACCTTTCTGCCTTGTGTTCTGGCACAGTGAGTGTTTTTGCAGATAATTTCTGCTTTCCCCATAAAATCATATCAGACCCAAACTCATAACTTTGTTTCTTAGGAAATCTGAACACTTTGGGCAATGGCCTCCAGTCCTCCTCCCTCCTCTTACTTTTGATTGGCAATGCCCATTTTTTTATGAGAAGTTTTAATTTCTCATTGAAAAGTCAGCCTTTTCAGTAGAAACAACCCCTCCTATTCCCAATTAAGCTGAAAAGCACATTTCTGACAGCATTCCTTTCAAACCCAAACCCATATTCAGGGAACAACAATAAAAACAACTAAGGGCTTTGATGCTAATCTCGAGATGCCTCAGAAGACCTCAATTTCCCGAGCATGCTTAGCTCCCACCCCTGAAAATCAGGCCTATTCATACTATGGTTAGCCAAAAGCAAGTGAAAAGAGCCATAAGAAGTTGCAGTTCCTCAATCACGAGAAACAGCCTCACAGCGAGACCCATTTTTTGTGCAGTCACAGGTTGTTATAATGCCTAAGGACAAACACCCAAAACGATCAGCTCTCTCCACCAGTGGTACTTAAATCCAGCTGCCAGCAGCTGGCAGGGCAAGGGCAGGGGTTATTCTACCTCTCCACTATGTCTTATGTATCCAACATGAGCGAATTGGCAGCAGTTGTAGCAATGGAGCTGTTGTGGATGGGAGCCACCATCATGGGCCAAGACTTTGCTGTGCCAGGATTTTAAGAGGTGCAGAATTAGAGGTAAGTTTTGACCCTATAGAGACATAGAATTAACCTTAAAGACATCATGATTGCTTAGGGAGCCACGGTAAAACGGATGAGAGACTTGCATGATGGAAGAACCCACCCCAAGTGAAAAATGGATTGGTGATGCTGCCAACAGTTGAATCCAAAGGTATAAACTCCTTGCCTGCCTTTGTGTTACTTCCATTAAGCTAAAGAATATCAGGACAAATTAGGATTTTGTTAACAATAAAAAAAAAAATAATTCCGAAGCAGCAGTGACAAAGCTGGAAACTGTCAAACAAGTTGCACAACACCAAGATCAGAAAAAAAAAATTAAAAAATCAAAATGCAAGGAATGAAAAAAAAAACCCAAAACCCTGAAAGAAAAAGGTTTTGATTTTACCTTACATGCTACACTTCCGTAGTCAATAATGTTGCCAGGTTTAACTCAAAGTGCTCCCACAAGATATAATTCAGCTCTTTGATTTTTTTTTAATACGATTGAATTGTCTGGATTTTGTGCTTTCTCTATCAATCCACTTGAATTGCCTTCTTTCATGAAAGTCTCTCAGAAATCTCAAATATCTTGCATGGCTCCTGTCAGCCCATTTTGCCACAGAGGACAGAGGCAGACATAGCATCATTTCTGGAAACTCAGGCATCAGTAGAGAAAAAAGAAGTTCCCCAGACTGTCAGTGTGAATATTCCTCCAAAACTGGAACTGAACCTAACAAACCAAAATATTTTTGAGAGCTGAAAATGGTGAACATGGTACTTAATGCATTTTTTAGCATCTTTCCACTTCTGCCTTCTGGCATGAAGCAGAAGTAAAAGCCGCCTCCTTGAAGATAGCTTCTGTTGTGCTTCTCACCAGAGTGAGCAAATTGGTAAAAAACCCGTGAAAAGCTGACAGCGTCTGCTTGGTTGTGGAGGTAGGAGGTCATGGCCACTTGGAAATGCGCCATGAAAACAATTTTGCAAAAGAAAGCCACAGAAAGGCACCCCAATTCACATGGATGAGGAGCTACACCTCCCACGAATTTGATCTCCATAACAAATGTTAATTTTGAAGAACATTTTGATGTTGCAGGAATTCCTCTGTCTGTCCCATGGCAGAGACCCTCCATCACCATCCATAAGACCTAAGAAGACCTAGGTCTGCTCTTCCACCCATCTTATTTATTTGTCACCCCATTTTTTCCTTTCCTCATGCCCTGTCTCCCCTAATCCTACACTTCCACCCACGCAAGGAACTTTTGTGTGTTGCTAACTGCTTTCTTCCAAGCTTCCTCTATTTTTTGCCCTCTTCTAATTCTCCCTATCTCTCTCTCTCCCCCCTTAATCTGCAAAACTTCCTTGGCAAAAATATATATTCGCTGTCGGATGCTGGGAAGAGGTAGCAGAGGTCTTTCTGCTAAAAGAAACATCTACAAAACGCCATCTGCGACTCGCAGATAATTGCAGAGGCGGATGAAGCCAACAAACAGTCTCCAAGCAGGGGCTCTGTGCATCCTTATTTTATACTCTTTCCTTTCTTCTCATTCTGTTTGTAGTCCCCCTGGGCTCTCTGATGCCTGCTATTTCCTCTGAAATTTTCAGCTGGCTGGATATAGCATCCACAAGTTGTCAGACTGCAGACAGGGCAGCAGACAGAGATATCTCATGCAGTTGATGTCTCAGATCTCACTTTGCTCAACCACTGAAGAAGGAGTGCTTTTCCCTCTTAATTTCTTTGATGAGCAGGGGAAACTGGCAGCTACAAACAGTTAGTGATGTAAACTGAATCTTCCAAAACACACTGATAAACTCCTCGCCTGGCAGTGCTAAAGATACAGAAACCGCACGGCTGCGACATGACGGCTTGTTCTCAAGACCTGCTATTGGGGGACCACCACCTTGCAAAACCCCACGGGAAGGCAAAGAGAACAGCAATTGAGCTAAGAATCTTACCTTGTACAGAGGCTTGGTTTAGATGAGGGATGCTGATAAATTGTCTGCCCTTTGGTGGAAATAGAAAGAAAAAAAGACGACATTTATTACTTTGCTGTGTTTGCAGGAAGACCTGCTCTCAGCTTCACAGATGAGTGGGAGTCTGATCCGGAGCCCACTGTAGTCAGTCAACAGCCCCTGAATCTGGCTCCGTACGTGTCATGATGGCTTTAACACATTTTGCCATGATGTGTTCATCACTGTCTTGGCAGTCAGCTTGAATAATCTTTGGCTCCCCTCTGAATAAAAACATAAATCTGCTACACACTCATTTAGACCCTGGTCTAACTCTTGTTCACTGATGCCAGATTTCAGATCAATGGGGGATGAGACACGAATGGTCCCATTGAGAAATGACAATTGCAATATTATTTGAAGCAGAAACCCCAGAATACTCTTTGCCATAATTGTCCCAAGGCTTGTGGAATATCCTTTGCTCAGGGATATGTTAAAAAAATGGAGGCAGTGACTATATTAGCAAATTAAACAGCAGCAAGCGACTTCAACTCATCTAGGCACACTTTTAAAATGTTGACATGGTCCATAGTTTGGTTTGGCCCAGACCCTGCGAGTGGCCAATTGACCATAGACCATTCTTAATCCACAGCTGGGGTGCAACCACCTTGTTTTGTGGGCTAAGAGTTTAATACTGTGGAAATGGCCAGGTGGGCTCTGTTGGCCCCTACCCAACTTTAGACACCACTCCTGTGATCAGTGCAAGGTACAGTACCTTGTGGGTGCTTGACCACAGCCAGGTATTTTTATACACATGCAAAAGGAGTGAACTACAGATGCTGAATGAAAAACATCTCATGCTCTCTGTCCACACCACCCTTTGACTCCTACTTAGCAGCAGTGTGGGGTGGGAGAGTTGTTCACCCACTGCCCTTTCTAATTTAACTGAAAGAAATATGGACTTCCCCTGACATGTGAGAGCTTAGTGCCTGCAGCAAAAAAAAATTTGTGTCAAGGTGATTGATGATGCTGTATTTGCACTGATAGTAACTCCTCTCCAGTGAGCTGGAGAGAAGGAAATTTAGGAAATGGTCATCCTCTTAGTCAATCTGACATTAGCTGTCATGAAAACTGGACTTGATAACATAGGAGAAATCAGAAATTGAACTAAAGGTGCGAAAAACATCTCCAACTATCACCAAAAGCAATGATAGGCAGTTCCTGCCCCCTCTCAGAGCTCAAGACCTGAGATGGTTTTCACATGACAGTTGCACCTAGAGTTTCTCTTGTGCTGGCTGCTGGACACAGTGCTGACAAGTGCAAGAAAACAGAAAACAATTTCATGTCCTCTATCTGGCAACAGACAGATAAAGTGATTTCCAAAGTTTAAACAAGGAGTTTTTCATCTGAGGTCTCCTAAATCCTGACCCCATGTCTCACTGATCAATGTCCGTGCAAGAAGAGGCCATATGAATTCAAAGGGAGATACTCAGCATTCCTGATTCTCAGCCCACCCCAACACAGATTAGCTGTAGACCTTCTTTAGTGAATCTGTTGTCCTCCCTGATGGTAAAGTTTCCGTTGCGGTTTGCAGCTTTGAATCTTAGCCTGAATCTGACCCATCTTTGTGCCGTTTGCAAGTCAGCAATGTCAGCTTGGGTTACAGACTGCTGAGGGCAGCAGCCCTAAGTGATATGGAGATCAGCTTGGAGGGCTTGTGTCCAAGCGATGCAGGGCATGCAGGCAGTGGCTTCTTGCACCTTCTCTCCCTGGCCCCTGCCCTGCTTTCCACTCCAGCTCACACAAATAATTGTGCCAGACTCAATGGGACGTAGCCTTTCAAAGCACCACCATCCCTAGACCACTCAGACAATTCACAGCCATAACACATGCCCAAAGAGAAAATGGCATCCTTTTTGACGGAGAAAAAAACGAGAGCAAGAAAGGGTTGATTGAACAGCTCACCCCCTATTAAGAATCTTGTGGAGGGAAGCCAGGCATAAACATTTGTTTTCTGCCCTTCCAACAACATTTCCCAATTTTGAAATGACCAATTGGTGACCCACTTTTAGGAAATAGAAGTACTTAAGTTCCTTCTGGCACACACAAGTATCGCCTGCAGCACTCCAGACACTAATTGAGCTGTGGAGGACCCCAAAAGGACACAAAGCTGTAGGCTTACCTTGGGCGGGGCGGGGGGAGGTTTACTCTTGGTTTTTGGGTTGCTTCCAGAAGTGTGTTTCTCATTGGACATCAGCTGATTTTTGCTTCCAAGCAACCCCATCCTGGAAGGAAGACCAAACCCGTCTTTTTAATGAGACTGATCTTGAGAAAAGGGGCAGGCGCTGGGGGACCTTCTTCATTCATGAAGAACAAGTTGGAGAAGATGAGAGTGCAGGGCAATGAGACAGTGGAGAGAAGAGTTTGAAATCATTCTGTCTACAGTCCTCCTACTACCTTGGACCTTGTCAACCCCCCAGTTTCTGTTCCCACACGACTCTGGTGTTTCACATTTTGCAGATGAGGCTCAAACAGACACTATAAGTCACCAGAAACAAACGAGCACAAATGACTGCTTTGGTTATGTCCCCTCTCCGATGCAGAGATCCCCAGCTGGCATTGAGCAGACTTGCTCCAGAGCTGGGTGATGTTGTGTGCACGCACTGCTGGGCGCACACACCTGGGCTTCAAGAGTGTCACATGGTCCCTGGACCAAGCCCTACCCATGCTGGTCAATGCCTTCTGTAGGTCATGTCCCTCCCGTGCAGCAAGAGCAGCCCACAGATGTGGTAGCTACCTGCATGGTCCCTTCCTTGTGCTTAAGCAGCACAGGCACACACTCAGCTTGTCCACAAAGGTGTGGATCCTGATGGGATGCTTTGGAGGACTGCAAGAAGCTTAGGGAGTCAAATATAGTGTAGCTTGTATCCATCCTGCCTGCAAAGTGTAGGCCTAGGGCTTGACTCAGTTGTCCATCCGCAGTGCCCTAGTACTTTTTGATGGTCCCTGGGGTCTCACAAGGTGTGGGTCTCCCGTGCATCATGGATTATGTTTCCCAGCCCCATGTATAGGTCTCAGACATTCTGGACACCTTGAGAAGCACTAGGCACAAACAAATCAAACCCTTTCCATGGGCTATTGTCTGGTTCATACTAGGGTTTCCACACTTGTGCTTGAAAGTTGGTTTAACTTGCAGCCAAGAAATGTAGTTTCAGCTCTGGTCAATACTTCTAGCATAATACTGGATCTGGGTAGCCAAGATAGCCAAACCATGGCAAGCTCAGCCTGCTCAGCCCCCTGAAAATGTAGGGAGCAGTTGAAGCCAGCATTATTGAAGTGCTGTTGCCATGGGTATATAAGGTATCTACAGTGTCCAGGACCAAAGCCTTTCCCAGCCCCTGCTTTGAACCAAAACCATTGAAAGGTGTGGGCTACAGGTCAAAAAAAACCCCCAAATACCCAAATACTTGTAGCTGAGTAAAGACTCGTTGGCTCCTGTTTGTGCCAAAGTACCTCAAGGTTGGCAATGAACATGGAGGATTGGAGACTGAAGGTCCAGGGACCAATGTGTCAGTTCCCCCAAATGTCAGTCTGGCACCGTGTCGTGATATTCAGACTCTAACAGATGTGTTCAAAAAAGCTTCTAGCAAACCAGACTTGCAGGAAAAAAGCATTCCAGTAAGTGCAACTTTTTTTTGGCTTTCTAGCACATAAATCTAATATTTCACAAACTGGGACTCTGAAATAAGGTTTCTAACAGAGCCATCCCAATATTTTAAGGTGTTACTTTTTTGAAATATCTTCTCCTTTCTGCCTTGTTTTTATTTTCACTGCTAAAGTGAGCAAAATGGAAGGAACTGGTGAAATATTTCAGGATAGCCTAATACACATTTTACCCCTCCAATCAAAAGATTTTCAGCATCCAAACTTCTCTGAGTTTTTCATTGACCTGAGCTTACAGATGGCCCATCCATCTGTACCCAGGTCTCAGCAGCGCTCTGGGCACCAACAACACAGTTGGAGGGGAAGTTTCGCCCACTGAATCAGCCACAGCATTTCCTGCAGCAAGTTCATTTTAATTTGGCAGCCTCCCTTCCAGGTTGCAACCAGGGTTTGCTTTGCTTAGAAGAAATGCTTGTCATGCAATGGCACATAATTTATTAAGTGAGTTTTTCCCAATCTTCCACTGGCACATGATTTATTAAGTGAGCTTTTCCCACTCTTTCACTTGCAAAATTGGTGGAAGCTAACTTTGTGCTGGGACTTCTGATTCTGAGTGGCGTTATTTGCCAGGGAACTTGCCAGGTAACATTTTAAGTCAAGGCTGGATGGTAGATAAGTTGCAGGTACCACTCATTATCAACCATGAAAGGCACAGGGTCTACTTATGTGTTGGACATCTATCTACAGTCCTTGTTGCTACCTCACTGGAGCTTCTCAGGTCTTTGATATACTCTGCTCCTGAATAGGGGATACAGACTTGGCAATCGCTGCCTTTTCAACAGAGTTAGGGGAAGTGAGATCTAGCATGAGGTGGCAATATGCTTCAACCACCAGTCATGTCACCAGGATGATCTTACAAGAGGATTGATGGACCATCTGCAGGATGGCAGATGCATGTTTTGGGGTTTTGAGTTGCTCTTAGTGATGGCACTGGTGGGGCAGAGTGGGAAAGGGCATGGGGGAAGATCAGCCTCAGCTAGTCCCATCAGGGGCTCGTGGCCGTCCCAACTCCTCTGGCAGGGTTTTAGAGGAGTGGTGACCATTCTCTAACCTCTGCATTTTCCCACAGTGTTCCTGTGTCCAGGTGGACATTGCAACCCCTTTCTGTGCCGTGCTGAGACTGGAAGAACATCTCTGCATGCTTGCACAAGCTGAGTTTTCTCCCCGCACGCATGTGTCAAAGACACATCCGTGCAAAGCGGCACAGAGAAGTGAACAGCGGGTCCCAGCATGGGTGGGAAATGTAACCGGTGAAAAGTCTCCCACAAAGGTCACTCGCTCCCACCCATGCACAAAAGGAGTCAGCACAGCTCTGGGTATTCACAGTCCCTACAAAATCCACCGGTCACGCTCTCCAGGTTGCCCCTGTGGCCTTCAGCAGCCAACGTGACCATCCTTTGTGCTGGCAGGTGCTATACAAAATCCCAAAATAGAGCTGCAAATGTTGTCAGATGCGGAGAGCTGCTGGTGAGCTCCCAGCCCACAGCTGGTGGAGTTTTCATGGGTTTAGAAAGCAATTTTTTTTCTTTTCAAAAAAAGAGGTGGCTGAGTTGAATGTACGTAGTTCCGCAGTGTTTCTGCTTCTGATTAATGTTTTTTAAAATTAGCTTCACAAAAAAAAAAAATATTGAGAAATGTAACTGCTATTATTTCTCTCAGCCTTTTTTTTTTTGGTGGAAAACAACACTGGAGAGGAAAGCATGAAAATTTCCTTTTGTGAACTTACAGTTTTTCACATCTAAAAATGTTTGTTTATATTTAATAACTGAGAGCGGGGAAACTTGTTTCCTCTACTTTACTCAAGTTCAGAAAAAGAAGATTTATAAAACAAGCTCTTTTTAAAGCAACCAGAAATCAAAATGGAACAAAAAAAATTTTAGGGCGACGCAAAATTTTTATGTATGCTTGAAAAGTTTTAGCAAAAAATAGTTCAGCTTAGATGCCAGTAAGTTTTGAGTAAAAATATTTGACACAGAAGTCTTCCTAGAAGAGACAAACAAGACTTTGCTGAAGAAGTCAATAGACACCAGGACAGTGAGCTCTGTGTAGCATCCAGCTCTGAATGCGTGTGGGGCAGACATGTGGGTCACAGGAACACTGGGTGCTGCTATAGGACCTCTCAAACATGCTGTGTGCCCTGTGTTGTAGGACAACAGAAGGTAATGTTAGTAACCTTCAGAGGGGCAGTTGAGGTGACACTTTGGCTAGCGAGGGCTGTGTATGCAGGTACAGATATTCCTGCATCAATGGGCCAAGGGGAGGTCTTTTGAAGATCCCACCACAAGGCCCTGCTCCAGCAATGCTTTTGCTGGCATTTGGACCACATCTCCGTGGTGGAGAGGAGTGACTAAATGTCCTATCACTTCCCCGTCTTCAAAGAGAATTGGAGAACTTTCAAGGTCAGGTTGGATGGGGCTCTGAGCAACCTGATCCAGTTGAAGATGTCCCTGATCATTGCAGGGGGGTGGACTAGATGACCTTTAAAGGTCCCTTACAACCCAAACCATTCCATGATTCTACAATTTTATGAACACACCCTACGGGAGCAACTCATCAAGATGAACCTGGAACTCCAGGGAGACCAAGGTCCTGTAGAGATGGACACAAGTCTTTGCTAACCACAGGGTCTGGAGACCTGCCTTGCACCTGTGTTTGGCCCGTTTTGAGCTCCCAGGGTGGGCTAAAGCAAGCAGGACAGTGTCGAATTGGACCTGCTGGATGCATTTACTCTTTCTGTTGCAGCAGATTGGATGGAGGTACCGGGGCTAAGCCAGGCACTGCAGGCATGGGCTTATTACCCACCCCGACTTTACCGTAAGCAGCCCTGCACCATGGGCACACCACCTACTGCGGTTGGCTGGTTTCCGCTCCCAGAGCAAGAGCGCTCAAAAGTTGTTTCGGATGTGAATGCAGCAATGTCTTCTGCATCAGGGATGTGGATGACATGGACAAACAGACTTGGGATTGCATGGGCGGGTGTGGGGAAAAAACAAGACAGAATCTAGCAGAAAAACAGAAGTCTCAGCTCATCGTTTGCCTCACCCTCGTGAAACTGTGCCATGGAAAAATAGGTTAAGACCTGAGCAAGCCAATAGTGTTTCACTGTGAGGGCAGCTCCAAAAAACCCCCAAGCCCACCAAAATCACAAAATGACCCCCCCTTTCTATTCAGATTCTAGGGTGGGTCCAACAAAGTGTTTTTATAGTTTACCAAGATTAGATATTTCACTCAGTTTAAAACTTCAGAATGTCTTCTTTAAGAAAACACATTTTAAAAGGAAATAGCATTAAAACCCTTAAAAAAATTACTTTGAAATTGCAGATATAGACAATTACGAAGGGTTCTAAATGCAGAATTTCTCTTTGTGTGTCCTCCCCCTATCACAAAGAATTGCTGAAATCAATTAATTTTGCATACAATAATTTCATTATTCCAGGTTTGCATTTTCGCATCAGCAAGGAGCAAAAAAATTCAGTAGGAAAAAAAAGTTCCCCTAGTTCTAGGCACACCCCAAATACATTAAATCCTCTTTTTCCTCAATAAAGTAGCTCTCCAACACATTGCCTAACCTGGCACCCCTAGATTGCTTTGCAAGACACAAAACCAGAGAATTATGGAAGATCTTGGTGAGATCAACTACTTAAATAGGAATGAAGATTTGTTACCAAAGCATTTTCTACTGTAACTGTTTGTTTTCTACTTATGCTGGATTTTGGTCAAGTTGTTTTTTTTTTTTCTCTTTGTTTTTTTTAAATGATTAGTGGCTTTGTTGCTAGGAGGTGGTTAGAAGACAGGTACAAACAAGTGTGCTGTGCTATAAACAGCACTGACCATGCCGAAGGTCTTTCTCAGAGGCAGAAGGTGGAGGCTACGGCCACCGTCCTCTAGGACACAGTGGCTAAAGTCTTGCTGAAGACCCCTCCCTGCAAGTGGGAGGGCAGCGAGACCTCCTGTGGTGATGCACACAGTGCTGGGTCTCCAGCTAACATCAGGGGGACTTTCATAGCCAAAAGCTGCTGCTCAGTAGGGCCAGGCTGTGTGAGGAGGGATTACAGCAATGAAGAAAGTCCCCATGAAGAGCCGGAGAGCCCAGAGCAAGAAGCATCATGGCTTTTGCTGGGGAGTGAAGCACATGGCTGGCTTGCATGTTGCATCCTTGCTGGAAAACTGGGAACATCCTACTGGCAATGTTCAGATCCCATCCAGTCCTGGTCCTTGTTGGATAAATAGACCCAGTTGTATTTGTGCTTGCATCGAGGCCTCTTTCAAACACTCTGGCCTGTGTAAAAGGTCTTTAAGGGAGCATGAAGGACAATCCCCAGGAGCAGCCAGGCTCTCCAGCTAATGCTGGTGAGGTGCTAATGTTGCTGCTGTGCTGCTGCAGGTCCCAGCCTCAAGCACATCCGGTGTTGGGCAAACTGGTCTTGGCAACGCCTGTCTGCCGCCAGTCCAGCGCAGGCAGAGGACAAATCCAGGATCTCTGTGCTCCTGCTGTTTACCCCTCGGTGAGGGATATGCATTGCAGGCATGAGATTGCAGCCCACTGGCTTATTTCGGGATCTCTTGCTACAACCAAAACCTAGCCATTTCCGTTGCAACTTAAGTCTGCCCTGAATCTACTGTCTTTCTTAAGCCATGTTTTGCAGGTGAACCTGGCCGAAGCAAATGAACCAAGTGGAAAATTTGGCTGTTTCAGACCTTTCTAAAGAGCTGGGACACCCCACGGGAGAAAGGCTGTGTGCGAGGCTGAGGGGTGGGACCACACAGATTTCCAGGACCCTGAGTTTAAACAAATGCAAAAAGTTTCTGGATGATGGGGTGGGGGGCTGGGGAAGGTAATAAAAGCTTCCTGCTCCCTCCAGAAGTGGAAAACATCTGCCCGTTGCCAGAGCAGTCACTCGCTAAACAAAACATCTGGCTGGAGGAAAAATGGCTGCTTACATTGAGAATTGCACCCTGCTGGAACCTGGCAGATGCTCAGGTGAGCTGCAGGCCAGGAAACAGAGCTGTGGCTTGGGGTCCTGGGACAGGGAAGAGCAGGAGGGCAGGCTGTTTATCCCACCACCCTTAAACACGCTTTCCTCATGAACCCACCCCAGGCATTGCATCGGCCGAGTGGGATGTCTGATGGGGGCTGGCTCTGCGGGACCTGAGGTCCTGCAGCACAGGGAGGTGGGATGAGATGGAGGGGGGAAGGAAAAAGATGGGGCCAGGAGAAGCAGGTATATCTATTTGGGTACCTGGAGCATCTCTGGGGCTCTTCAGGTGTGAGAGTTCTTATCACGAAACTGCATTGGTCAATGGCAATTTCTGCAATGGCTGGAATTTCAACCCAAATTCCAAACCAGATCTATCTGGTGCTGAAAGTGCATGTGGGCCAGACTTGTGGATGGGCTATGGGCAAGCTGAAGCACAGCAGAGAGAAATCCTTTCTGGAAGCCACCCCTAACTGAGGTCTAAGTCCTGTGGAAGTGTCCAAAATACATGACACTGTTTTACAGCACTTTGTGGACTCATAACGATGGTCTGTAGGGATGTGGGGAGGTCCTCACCCTCACAGCCCTGGGGACATGAGGAGATGGATGGGATGTCCCTCCACACCTTTACGTGTGGCCACCCACATTTCTGCCCTGGGAAAGGCCCTTCCTGGAGGCCTTGCCTCCCAGCAGCTGCCTTTTCCTAGCAAGGGGACAACATTTATTGGAGTTGCTAGCCAAGTCCCTGGAGGAGCAGTGAAGCTGGTGGCAGGTTGGTGCTCAGGCATTCAATGCTTTCAGAGACCCTCTCCTTGGGTCGAGTCTCCAAAGGAATGATGCTCCCTCCCACCATCCTCAGATGAGGCAAAGGGCTGTAGGGAAAGATGTACAACTCCAGTTCCCCACCTAAACACCTCCAACTGCTTGGAAAGCCATGTCAGAAATAGCTCCTGGACACAGAGCCCTTCCCCTACTCCTCACAGCTGTGTCCAGCTCCAGACAGCTTTCCCCACACATATATCCTCCCTTGTCCTCTTCTCCTTTTGCAGTAAACCAAGGGAACAGCATCCCTGCAAACCATCCCTTAGGACTGGATCTTAACAGTCAATGGGTAGTGCCCCCATCATCATACCCCACAGATTTTGGGGAAGCAAAACAGGGCAGGGGAGGCATCATGTGAAGGAGGGATGGGAGAGGGGAGGAGGATGGAGAAAAACCTGCTGGGCTTCTCCCCACCCTCAGGGGAATGTAGATGGGGGTGGGATGTTCCCTACTTGCCTGCTTCCTACGCAGCTGCTCCTGGAGACGCGATCCGAGGACGGACGAACCACTGGTCCGACCCATGACAGATGCTCCATGGGGCTGAGGGCCCTTGCAGAATTTCTCTGTTAGAGACCTCTGCCTCCCACTGCATCCACACCATCCATGGGACCGACCGCTTCGAATGTTACACCCCGGGATTTCAGGAGCAGCCTGATTTTGCAAATGCTTTTAATGGGCTTTCTTTTTTTAATCAGGTCTTTGTGTCAGAACTGACTCTTTTCTTCCCCCCAAGGATTCCTTGCTCTATTTTGAATATAAAAATGATCACCTGGGAGGGGGTGGGAGTTGCACTTCCCAGACAACTTGGCCAATGAAAATAGCAGTGAGGAAGGCGAGAAACCCAAAGAGAATCCAGACACAAACCCCAGCAAAACCCACAGGCTATTAACAGCTGTCATTAAAAACAGCTACAATGACTGTGAATGGGTTGTGTTTCCACTATGCAAACCACCAAATTTTAGGAAACAGCTGAACAAACTGTCTTTGCAATGATCTTTCCTTTCTTTTTGTCATTAAAAAAAGACCTTTTTCGGATGAAATGCATCTTGTTCCAGCAAGTCCCAACCCTCTATGAACCCACTCAACCATAGCAGCATGGTCTAACGAATGAAGACCTGGACAGGGAGTAGTGGGTGACTCTGAGGAAGTGACTTTCTCATTCTGCCTCAGCGTGTTCAATAGGGAGACTGAAACACCTCTGTCTTAGATAAATGTTGTATAAGAAGCGGGATTTGTATCTACAGACTCCTGAGGCTTCCTGGAGCGCATAAAGAGATGGCTTTGCCGGAGTGTTTTCAATGTATTTGTTTAAGCCGTGGCAGAGATGAGCCCCCTAAAAAACCTGCTGTGTAAACCTCTGTGGGTAATTGCATGACATCATTTTTGCATTATATGGGGCAGCAGGAGGGAAGGGACTCTTGGTCTTGGCCACCTCAAGGCTAGAATGACCTCATGTACTTTGCACTTCAAGGGCAAACACAACCTAACATCCGCCGAGTGTGATGCACAACCTAAAGGTCGCCCACATGCTGGTGATGTTGTTTACAGGAGGAAAGGCTCCGCAGAGCAGATCTAAGCTGAGGTCAAGGCGAAGGACCTTTATCAGCCATAAGACCCAAGGACAGCATGAGACTGGCTGAGGACATGATGCTGTGTGAGATGGGAGAGGCTGCTCCAGGACACACGTGCCTGCTGCCCCAGCATTGCTCACAGGGTTGTGAAGTGCCCACCCTGGTAGACCCCCACCGGACGCATGGCACGGGAATCCACCTTGGCTCTGCAACTGCTCTGTGCTCCTGACAAAGGAAGAAAACCCCGTGGAGGTCTACAACGCTGTCTGGGTCATAAGCAGGGGTCTGCAAGTGCTCGGGGGTGACACCATGATCCTTACCCAACAGGGTCAGCACAGGGTGCTCTGAAGACAGCCAGGACAGACACCCACCCCATCACCCCCCGGCCAGGTGTGCTGCAGAGCCAGGCCTGCTGTTTGCATACCAAGGAGATACAGAAATGAGGAAGCCCTTGCAGATTCATCAAACTTCTGCCTTGCCAGCTTGCGTTTTGCCTGCTCAATTCTCCTTCATCTAAGGGCAGGGGAGAGAGATGGAGGCGGTCCGGTTGGGGCTGGGGAAGGAGCTTCAGGGTTAGCTGGAGGGCTTTGAGCTTTAGGGCAAGGGCTTGTCCTTTGGTGGAGAGCACATCTGATGTACCTGACCTCTCTTTGCGAAGCGAGCTTCACTTCCTATTCCTATGAAAAGGGAAGTTGCTTTTTTAGAAAGCTGCTTGTCATCCACTGCTGAGGTAGGAAGGAGGAACTACCACGAGGTGCAGCAAAGGCTTAGAAATAAGCCAGTGGCTGCCAAGTCATCTTGGGAAACAGGGCGATAGTGCAGCGGTTCCAGACAGAAACCTGCTTCTGATTTGAGACCTGCTCCCGAGGCTGACAGCGGGGAAACCCAGCAGCTACAGCCAGGCTGCTGCAAAGACCCTTCCAGCGACAGCCACGATTCAAGCAACTCAGAAGCAAGAAGTAAAAATAAAAAGGATTAGATACGGTGTAGTTTGCCTATTGCATGCCAGGGAGGTTTTTTGGTATCTAGGATATCCTGGTTGTGCCCCTGCGTGTCAGCTGGGGCACATCCCTTCATCCTTGTGCCTCCTCAGATTCCTCCAGGCTGGGCATCTCATGGCCATGAGATGTGACCTGGAGCCAAGAAGCCCAAGCAGAGAGTGCCCTTCTGCAATTTGCTTACTCAGAGATGATGACGCGACAGCCCAGGGATGTCCTTTGAAACCAGCTGGGGGGACACCACTGAGAAAGCATGTGAAAAAGGGTACTAAAAAGAGAGAAAGTCGCTCATAAGCAGCTCCTGGGTCACTCCAGATGGGCTCCATCTGTCCCCCGCTTCCCCAACCTGAAAGTGCAGGCTGCAATCTCACCCAGCCAAGTAGGGTCTGCCTGGCAGTGGTTTCCACACTGTTTTCATACATCAATCCCCAAATGTTCTCCAGTATCTTTGCAGGCTTCTACATGAGTGTGCAGACCCGAGGCTGGTTTGTCCCTGCTACCTTCTACAGTTCCCTATAAGACATGCATGGAGACCAGAGGTCCAGCCCATGCAGTAAATGCCCGTGGGCTCTTAGGTTTGCCTCTAAGAAAGACCTCTAGGACCCACCACTCTGCAGGATGCGGAGGGGGACCAGAAAATGTGGCAGCCTCCCTCCAGGTGACCCACAGCCCACCAGGATGACGCCACAGACAGACACCTACACCAGTGGCCCACTGCATAGCCTCCTTCTGCAGCAGTGCCCGCTCCCACGGCATTTTATCCAGTTCTGTTAAGGTGTCTGCTGCAGAGGTGACTCCAGCTTTGATCAGAAACCACCAAGATGGATGAAGGCAACTCTCCTCTTCCAGCTGGCCCCCAGGGCTGCTCCCCTATACTGCTGCTGGGAAAGCTGGGCAGCTCATTCCCTCTAGATGTTGTTTTCATGGTCTGGCCATGTTTTTCTCTTCCGTGTTAAGAATCAGTAACCTAATTTAACCATAGAATCATAGAATTGCTTAGGTTAGAAAAGCCCTTTAAGATCATCAAGTCCAACCGTTCCTCTAACCCTGCCATCCCACCACTAAACCCTGTCCCTAAGCACCTTGGCTGTCTGGCTTTTAAATCCTCCCAGGGATGGGGACTCAACCCCTTCCCTGGGCAGCCCCTTCCAGTACTTGAGGACCCTTTCTGTGAAGAAATTTTTCCTAATGTCTAACCTATTTACCATCTGAACCTCCCTGTTTCCATTCCTCTAGCAGATTAAAAGCTTATTTAATGGAATGAATGGTTATTCCAGGAAGATGCTGATGTATTCTAACCAACCCACTGGCCTCCATTTTGAGCACTTAGACTTTCTGAGCTCTCCCGGGGCTCGTTCTCCCACCCTTCAAAATTAGGTGGCTGCATCTAAATCCCTTGTAGTCCCCACCCCGTGCTAGCTCCTGGACTGCATTTAGGAAAGCCTAGCCTGACTGCTCAGGTTGCACAGCCCGACTGTTGTGTCTCTGCTTTTGAAGAGACCAGGCTGTGCCTTTTCCCCTGATTTACCATCCTACACACATCACCGTGTTTGGGACAACACCCAGACACAGGAACCTTGTGTAGCCCAAGGTACCAGACCACCCCGAGTGCAGGGTGGTGATGGGCTCCCTCCCATTTCCCTGTTATTATTTATTGTTGAATCCCGCAGGCATTGCAGGGCTATCTCAAGGGACGGGGATGAAAATGCAGTGATGGCTTTGGCTGATGGTAACTGGGGGATATTCTGCTAGAGATTTTGTCCAGCCCTGGTTAAAAAAGACTTTTTGGAGGGAGAAAGTGACTTTTTTTTTTTTTCTTCTTCTCACATATAAATTGTCGTGGTTTAACCCGGCTGGCAACTAAGCACCACACAGCCGCTCGCTCAGTCCCCCCCCTCCCTCAGTGGGATGGGGGAGAGAATCGGGAAGGAGAAAAAGGTTAGAGCCGAGGGCTGAGATAAAGACAGTTTAATAAGAGAAAATAATAATAATAGTAATAATGAGAATGATAACAAAATATACAGAATATACAAAATGAATGATGCACAATGCAATTGCTCACCACCCGCCGACCGATGCCCAGCCCGTCCCAAGCAGCGATCAGTACCCGAGCGACCGACCGACCCACCAACCCCCCCGAGCATGACGTTCTATGGCATGGAATAGCTCTTTGGACAGTTTGGGTCCTAGCTGTGCTGTACTCCTAGCTTGTTATGCACCTGGCCGAGCAGGAGAAGCTCAAAAAGTCCTTGAGTAGTCTGAGCACTGCTTGGCAACAACTAAAAACATCAGCGTGTTATCAACATTCTTCTAGTACTAAATCCAAAGCACAGCACTATGCTAGCTTCTGTGAAGAAAATTAACTCTATCCCAGCCGAAACCAGGACAAAATAAAAGAACTAATGAGGAGAAATGCAAACATTTTAAAACTGCCACCTTTCCGGTGACCTCATGGAAGTGTTGCATTTTCACTGTCCAGGATCAGTGCAACCACTTGCAGAAAACAGCCACTGAAGAAGCACCCAGAACAGCCCTCTGCCCTGGGGCAGCATCAGCCCTCACAAAACCTCACTGGAGGAGCGTGTGGTCCTTGCTCCCAAGAGCCTGCCCACGCTGGACATGGTGGGGCTGATTCTTCTCTCTTATCCATGCCATTTCTCCCAGCCAGGCTTCCTCTACACTGCTCCCACCATGCCTTTTCTTGGCCACTTGAAGCAGCCAAGACCCTGCCTCAATATTATTTCCATTTTGATGCTAGTGAAGAAAAAATTTACCCACCATTTTTTAATGCCTTATTCAAAATTAGAAGATGAGCTTGACTTTCAGAATTAAAAGAATATTCAGACTTCCCTATGGTGCTCAAAGGAGATAGAAATGTGGCAGAACAAGGCCAAACCTCGCAGCCAGATCTGTTGCAGAAGTCATTACTTACAGCGCAGAGGTGATGGGGCTGATCCACTCTTAGGTTACCTCATCTTTGATCTTGTCTAATTCTGTTGCATCAGAGCCAGAAGAAATCTTATTTCCTCAAGCTTTTTGCTTTGCCAGTGTCCATATTCTCGCTAGCATCAGCAGGATGGGTTGATGTCCATGCAGCACTGCATTTAAACAACCAAGATTTCTTCCCACCTGGCTAAGACCTCTCTTGTACGGAGTCCCATGTTCACGATCCCCCTCTGTGCACAGTTGTTATTCATTGGCAGCCCACCCAGTGACATTTAGACAGAATGGTTTTTTTCACTTTTCCACCAAAATTTCCAGGGAAAAAATAGCATTCCATGGGAAATCGCCACCCTTGAAATCTTCTGTCCCAAAACCAACATGCATATTGACATCTTTCACTGGAAAAAAATAATTCCCCATGCAAGTTTGCTATATTAATGTCTCAAGCAGCTGCGGTTTTCTTCCTGTGCTTCTAAAATGGTGAAGGCCAAATACGCAAGAGACATCCGGGAAAAGCTCTTGAGATAAAAGTCAAGTTAAAGCTTTTATATAATTTTCTCTGTTTGCTTGGTATGACTTTAGTTCTCCCTCCTTCCTTCATGTATTGAGGGTGATGCCTTGACTTTTCCGTACATCAAATTTAACCTCTATTCAAAGCCTACTTCTGAAGCATCATCCTCCCATACACGTTTTGAAACATTCTGCCCCAGATTTTCACGGTTTTCATGGTTCCAAGCCATTCACCATTAGCAGCTATTCACATAAACGTGGATGCTATCATGGCTCGGGTGTTGGGCTGGGCTGAAAGAAATCCTGCAGATCCTTTGCCTGCAGCATTTTGTCAAGGTTTTTCTTTCTCACCCCAGGATTTCACGGAGAAGAAGGGAACCTTCTTATGAGGACACCTCATGTGACCTGACGGTCCTTCACCGCCAGCCTCCATAACATGGGGAAGCACAGAGATCTGAGGAAAGGGGAGGCTGTGACCTTCTGTGTATGAGGATACACTATGATGTAGAAAATTGGGATCCCAGGAACCTGGGCATGGGGCAAATCACCTCTTTCACCTCATGGCCATGAGGACCTTTAAGCAGAAGGCACAAAGAATTTTTTCGACCAACCTCCATTCCCCAGAAGTGTTCCATATTCAACTGTCAGTAAGGCAGACCAGACATCCCCCAAAACAGAATTTTTTTTCACTCTTCTCTCCTCATTAGGTAGCAAAGGATTCATTTGTAAACCATGTGTTTTCTATTTCTGCTCTGTCTCTGTCTCTCCTACGTCCCTGACACACAGGACCTGAGGGGTCCTGCACGCTGCTTTTTGATCAGCAACGCATTTCATGGTTTCCAGAGGAGCAGAAACGATCGGTGAGATTTGGTCAAATTTGGAGAATAATTTCATGAATACGCAAATAAATAAAGAGGGGAAAATGCAGGAGAGAGATTTTGAAAAGCACATTGCATGTCAGAAGTCAGAAATATTTTGCAGGATGGCAGACGAACCGCTAGAAAGTCGTTAATCTAATGGACCTATATTGCATCTGGGAGACTCCCTAACTTGCGCTTCAAAGCTTTAATGATGGAAATTCCTACTGCTCCCCACCAGTCTATCCCAGCCCTCCCATTCCCAAAGCCTTAAAATGACTTGCTAATGATCAGCACTCATTTCCTTCACTGCAAGACCTACAACCGCTTGTCCTACCCATGGTGGACAAGAAGTTTATTTCTTCTTTCTTAGCAGTGGCTCCAGCGAATGAAGCAATATTCCTTCTTGCAAAAATTCCTCATTGATCACGCTTTCCACACCTTTGCTCAGCTGTGTCCCTCTCCTTTGAGCATTTATAATTGGATTTGGAAGTTTGAATAGGCAAGCCCACAATGTTTTCCGAATTAAAACTGACCAACATTAACAAAGGCAAAATTGCTCTGCAAAACCGCAGAAGCATTGTTCTCCGGCTCAGTTGCAACATTTTCTTGGAAAAAATTATAATTAGAAACCTATTTTTTATTTCAACACAAGAAGCTGCTGTGTTTTGAGTTTTCTTTTTGGTGGGGATATTTTTGGCTAGCCAGCGAAACGAATTTGTGTGGATTTAAGCCTGATATGGAAAACAGGCCAACCTGTGACAAGCGCATGGCTTGTCCAGCTTGAAATACTGGAGGTCTGGTTTACATTCATATTGCATATGTTGCACCTTAGCATTAATTTTAAGCAATAACTGTGACCCTGTATATCCTGTTTCATACAGGGATGCACTTTCTTGAGTTTCACAGGGATGTCCAGTGGTACGGCCACTTCTCCCACAACGAGCAGCAGCATCCTGAGGCTGTAATCTGTTGCCAGGACCCCTGCCAAGGCAGAACTGCATCCTTTTTAATCCCCTCAGCTACTTCTAATCTTGCAATGTGGTGCTGACCTAATGAGAAAGCAGACGTGCACCACAGAAAATGAAGACGTGAATGGAAACTTTGGGGAGGCCAAGGGCTCTGACAGGATTTAGCCCCAGGTATCTTGCAAAATTCTTGCCCGTAATTGAACCCCAGGGGAGCTCACCCACATGGAGTCAACGCTTGGTTGCCTCCAGAGTCTCATCAACCGTGGAAGAGCAGCGAGGAAACTCCCTTTTTAACATAAAGAGAATGGAAAGAATGAGGGGAAGGAAGGAAGGCAAATAATGGTGAATTCATGGTGCGCCCAAGTGCTCCTAGTCTGCTCGACACAGCGCAGTGACCCCCATGAAATCCATGGTGACCTGCTTCCTCACCTGACCGAGATGACAGAAAGCCTTGTCTGCACCTAAATATGGCCTCACGACCTTTTTGGATTCTGATGTGTCCATAAAGGTACCACTGAGAAATAAAGGCTGAAAGGTCAGTCGGGAGGAAAGTCACAAAGCAGAAATGAAAGAGCTGATATCCTTGTCTAAAACGGACGCACTGCCCAAATTGTGCAGAAATGGGATGCTCAGCCCGGGATATCATGGATTTATTTAACAGGGGCTGGGGAGCACAGCATCTCAGCTGAGAGCCCAGGGTATAAATGCATGCCAGAACACCCCACGCTGATTAAGCAGAACATGGAAAGTCATTAGAAAAGCAGATAAAGAAGAATCAGTAGCACCTTTGCGAAATTTTCACTTAAATATGTCTTGGGTCTTTCCTCCTCCATCAGAAAATGCATCCTTCGACTTTGTAACTCCCAAGGTACAGCGATAGCCCTATTTTGGCAGAACAAAGCAAGAACAGGCCAGAAATGGTTTTTTCACAGATTTTTGTGCATCAGTTTAATGATAATGCTGCAGGAGGCCTGGGAGAAAAAACAAAATGTGGGCAAGAAATCACAAGCCCTCAAATCTTCCTATAAAAATTTCTTAAATCTTGACAGAATTACTAATGGAGCATATTAATGAAGGTGCCTTTCCTGCCCTACAGCTGTCCTTTTTTCTTCTTAATTTCCATCTGCCTTCTCTACTCCAGCACACAGCAGAGCAGGGACCATGTGTACGTGATCTGCATGCAGCGGGAGCCATCGCTGCTGACTCTGTACACACCTTGTCCTGATTTTGCGCTTTTAAAGATCCATAATCAATTAAATATCACAGCAGCCCTGCAGGAAAGGCAATAAATGCCCCCATTTCACAAGCAGGGTAACTGAAGCACCTTGAAGAGCATGGGCTTGCCAAGCATTGCTGGCCGCAAAGCCCCAAGCAAACACCTGAGGAGGTCTGAGATGCAAATACCCCACAACACCAAAACTGTTCTTCCCTTGCCGAAGAGGCACAGCAAACAAGGTGGCTTCTGAGATACCCAGGCTCCAAGTTAGAGCGCTGTGGAATTTTGAGTCTGGCCTAAATTTTAAGCAAGAATTAAAGTTACAGACTTAGTGTAGACTCTGCATGTGTAGGGATGGGAAGTGACCAGGGGAGAAGCAGTAAGTTTACCCTTCCTATAACTGCCTTGGAAATCTCCAGCTTGTCAGAATCTTGTCCACAATCAGCATTAACCTGCAGCTGGTTTTACCAGTTTGAGTGGAGTAGCTGGTGAAAAAAGAATCTTACCTCCAAGGAGACTATCCAACCCATCTGTGGGGCAAGAGAAAGCAAAGATCCTCAGCCCCAAATGTGCCTCTTGGCAGAAGGTGAATTAAAGTCTCAATCCTTCTTTGCACCGTAAGAAGCATCCACGGGTTCAGATCAGCAAGGGTTTCTGAGTTGGAGCCTAAACATCCAAACTTCCACCTCCCCTTAAATTCTCTCTCATCTCCATGGAATTCAGCTGGCAGAAACTCATTCACCCCTTGCTATTTAAAGGGCTTTCATCTACCTTTTTTTTTTTTAAGAGAGAGAGGTTGATCAAGAGACACCCTGGGGGGTCAACATCTGACTTTGAGCATCTGTCCCACCTCAGAGAACGCCCTGATTTCAGCACTAAGATGCTGCCATAAGGAAAGAAAGAGATGCACTCCGCTCCGATCTGTGGCAGCCCATTCCCTTGAACATCCCATTCCAAATTTTTGAGGGCTTAATTACCGCCAGTCCATAGACAATAACCAGACATGGGTCAAATCTTCAAATGCTCTAAGGGGATGCACCCAGTGGAGGTCTGGGCGATAAACAGGCAGCAGGAATGAAGCAAAGTTGCTGGAAAAACATTTGCACTTACCTGGCGAGTCCTGTGTTCAGATTAAATCATATCCTGCTCGATCCTAGTTGTCCACCTGAGTTAAAAATCCCTTGCAGGGTGCGTACTTGAGAACATAAGCTCTTCTTGACAAGTTTTAATCCTTAGAGCACGTAGAAAGAGAAACCCTAATTCTTCTTGGCGTTGTCAGTTGACTGCTGTTAGTGGTTTCCTGTCGACAACAGCTGAATGACAAATCGAACTGGTTTGTTACACTTATAGCAATTACAGACTGGTAGTATAACCACACGGCTCATTTAGCGCTAATGTTAGCACGTTGTCTACCTTAGAAGAGCCGTTACCCGCAAAGGCTCGGCAGGCTATAAAAAGTACCGTCCCGCTACAAACGATGCCCCAAATTGTTGTCATTCAGGCTGGCGTGAGTGGAAAGTCACCCCCTGGAGCCATAGCATGTAAAACTGGTCTGAAAATGGGAGGGGAAATATGGGTCCTTGAGTCTTCTAGATCGACCCATTCAGAGCTAGGAGCAGTCTGAGCCAATAGCAGGGGTGGAGATATTTATTGCCTGCCCTTAACCTTTGGGAGAGTTTATCTCCAGTCAGGTTCTAGTCTGAACAGTTTCCCCTTTTGCAATCATCTAGGTTACGGTGTTGTAATCTTACTCACTTTCCATTTGAGGTTCTGTTTCTGCTTAAAATCTCATCTAAAGAGAGTGGTCATGTTCCTCCTCAGCGCTGGCTGCTTTTTGGCAACGGGTACAAGACGGCTGATGCCATTTAGGGCACGGGGGAAGAGAGGTATGGGAGACAGCTGACAGTACATCCTGATATCTCTTTATCACTTGTATGTAAGATCTTGTAAGATCTGCCTTCCTTCAATTTTGTGCAGTTAGCTACATGGTGTACTGCAAAAAGCTTTGCCTGGGCTGAGCACCCCATGCCCCCCTGGAGCTGCTGCAGGCAGGAATCAGCTCAGATCTCACTACGCTGGGCTGTTCTGGTGCCTGCTATCCTCAAGGGTCTTTGGGCACAGCTTTGTTTCCAACCATGCAATACTGTGAAGCCCCATCGTTCTCATCCCCACCCTCATCAGCAGGGTTTCAGACCCACCAACCCACCTGAAGGCCAGGAAGCTGCTGATGTTGTGTCACCGACTGATCCTGCTGGATTTTGGATAGAGCCTCTGTCACACCAAGGCAAGCAGAAAGGCAAGTCAGCCAAAGCTTCATCAAACAGGACGACTGGGATCCTGCCCAAGGCTGGCTGAACGACGGGCTGTTCAGCAACTCTTTTTTGAGATGAGGGATGACAACTTTATGCAAGAGAAGGTTGAATCTTGAGTCTCAGTCTTGCAGCTTTAGGTAGCATCGTTAGCTGGGGGATGTCTGGGGGATGGGGACAACCTCCCACCTGTGGATCTCTCTGGAATAGTGGGCATCAGGAGTGTTGCAAATGTTTGATTTTATGGTTCATTCACTAGGCTCAAAAAACAGCACAGCAGAAGAATCTAAAAAGCAACAATGCTTCACTTGTTTTCATTTTAATGCTTCCCAAATAGGTCAGTTTGGTCCAGGAACATGAAAAAAAAAAAAAGCAGAAGAATCTAACAAGCAACAGCGCTTCACATTTTGTTTTCATTTTAATGGCCCAAGAGGGGGTCAGTTTGATCCAGGAACATGAAAAATCAAACTGCTGGGCTGAAAAAAAAAGTCAAACCCAATTATTCGTCTTTCATTTTTTGCCCTGAGCTGAAGTTATTGTCCAGACTCAGTTTGTCAAGCCACCAAGGGTTGAAGTAAAACTGTGTTTTCTGACAATCAGCTACAAATCCTGGAAATTTCACGCAGCTTTTGTCATGGCAGCGAGCAGAAACCGACTGTGACACTGAGGGGGGTGACAAGGACAGGGACACTGAGGCTTGCCTCTTCATCATTCATTCATCCCAACCCAAAGGAGGTGTCTGAGATGAGCTTTCCTTACCTTTCCCTCCCTTGGCTCAGGAAGCTAAGGAGACAAGTGTAAACAGGATTTTTTAACTGAAGTCTGGGGAGATGGTGTCCACCCAAGATGCCTCCACTCTTGTGTTTTTCAGTGAAGATGCCTTACTGGGTAGCCAGGTAAGATCGGAAGGGGAATTTTGGGTTCACTAACAGTTCTGGAAAATAATTGACAACAAATATTTTGGTGAAAATGAAACTCAAGGCCTTTTTCCAGCAAAGTAGAGGACGAGCTCATGAGGATGGAGCCAGACTCTTCTCAGTGGTGCCCAGCGACAGAACAAGAGGCAATGGGCACAAACTGAAGCAGAAGAGGTTCCAACTGAACATGAGGAAGAACTTCTTGACTTTGAGGGTGACAGAGCCCTGGCCCAGGCTGCCCAGGGGGGCTGTGGAGTCTCCTTCTCTGGAGATATTCAAACCCTGCCTGGATGATGTCCTGTGCCCCCTGCTCTGGGTGAACCTGCTTGAGGAAGGGGGTTGGACTGGATGATCTCCGAAGGGCCCTGCCAACCCCTGCCATTCTGGTATTCTGTGATTCTGTGATAGAGAGGTGGAAAAAACTCCATATCAGTCCTGAGATTTTAAATCTCAGAAGAAAACTATGGGTTGCTGCAGTGAATTGGATTAGCAGGTTTATCAAAGGAGAGTCATTGCAAAGGAGCCATTTCAAGTCTTTGGAAAAGGTTTTTATTTTCTTTAGAAATGATTTCTAGTTCTTCAGGGCTTGGGTACTTTTTTGGAGTTGGAGGGAGGAATAATTCTCTAATTCAATATACACACTTGTTGAGTTAGTTTTGGAGTCACCAAATTGCTTTCTTTTTACCTATGAAAAAAGAGGTGGGCTGAAAATTTCCACCATGATTTCAGTAGGACTTCAGGCGCAATTGTCCTTTGCTTTTGTCTTTGATGTTGATTCGCCTGGGAGAAACCCGTGGAGAAAATATCGCCGATACCCCAAGGCAACACACAATGTAAAAAAACATCTCAATGTTCCATGACGCTGAAACTTAAGAAATCTGATTTCCTCTCGATGGCTTGGTGTTTTACACCCTTCTGGTGCTCACTGTGGAGCTTTTCCTCCAGTGGACTTAGCTTCCTCACGCCTTTGCTCAGCCACCTCTTTGCATCTTTGAAACATCTTCTCCTTTACCAAACTCAGCTGGAATTCACCAGAAAGCTTACAAGTTTTTTGGTGGGAGGGGCTGATGGATGGGCTAACAATAAAGTTGGTTTGGGAATTCATAGGAAAACAAAATACCAACCTCTGAAAAAATTGAGAAAGGAACCCAATGGCTCACAGGGATGCTATTAGAATGAGGAGGGTCAAGGTTAAGAACTGTTCCAAATGGTGGTGAAATATTTACAGCCCCTTGCCTTGTCCTTGAGGCACTCCACATGCCACCATCTTTCCCCTGTGTCCCTACACCACTACTCTACCTCCATCTACATGCAGGATATATGGTCTAAAACCCATCGTCCCTCTTGCTTTCACCTGTTTTACACTGAAACAGCCCCAACACTTTCTGCCACAGTATTCCAGATTCTCAGGAGCCCAATTCCTCCCCATGCCACGTCCCAGGAATTGTCAATCTGCATCACACTCCAGGCTGGGCCTGAAGACAAGGGTGGACAACCCTTTCCATGGGAAAGGCAACTCCTCCACCTCAGCATGCACATAATTTCAGCAGGGTGAGGGGTGGATGTTCAGCATCATCCAGGAGCAGAGCAGGGCCAAACTCATGGGTGCTGGGGGCTTGTCCTTGCAGTGGGCAATTTCCCCCATGTTGCTCAGAAACCTTGTGCTATCCCAGCTGGGAAAAGACATCTCTTAAACAAGCTGACCCAGACTAAACAGCAAAGCAATACTGAGAAAGGCCAGTCCCAGGTCCCTCAGTGACCCATGGAGATGAGCAGCCAGGTGACAACAACCCTCTGCACGTCATCCGTGTTTGCATCTGTTCCCTTGGGGTGACCCGGCGACAGCATTAGCTGGAGACCTGCTGCCCTCTGTAGGTGCCTCTGCCACATTTCTAGCTTGACTGGCTCCTAGGTGGCCCTCCAGTGACACCAGAGGACTTTCCTGGTACAAGTCCCTGTGCAGGGAGTGGAGGCTGTGCCTGGCTAGGACAGGATGGTGATGGCTGAGAGCACCACAGCCTCCTCTCCCCATCCCAGGGTAGGCTGAGCCTCAGTGTTTTTGCTTTTGGGGAAAGGCATTTATTTGATGACCAGCTGAGAAGGAACCATCGATGCTCCTCCAAGATGCTCCCAGCACGTGGTCCCACAGAATGGCCACACTTCCCTGCCAGGAGGCCCAGCTCCTCCGTACTCTGTTGGCTGGGTGCCTACAAGGAGAAATTCCCCAAAGCCAGGAGTCAGGGCAAGAAGCAGATTGTTCCAATCCAAGCAGCATTGAACTGCTGCCGTTATGGAAGAGGAATGGCCATTTCTGCCCATTTCTGGTGGAACAGAGGCAACTCAGAAGGTCCAGATGAGATTTAGCTGGCTATAGGGCACATCTACCTCGTAACATTTGTGGTGCTCAGATTGGTGCAGGAGATTTGCGTTCCCAAGAAAGTCTGGAGGGAATTACCACTACAGCAGGTGATTCCCAGCTTGGGCTTTATAAAACTTCATCCCAGCAAGGACCCAGGCTTGGATCCAAGTGTTTCCAAGGTGTCCTCTGGAAAAGGTGCTGTGCCTAGGGATGCTATGGGATGTAACTCTTGGGAAGTGGCAGCATCTGCATCTCTGAGCAGAACAGAAAGGCCTTGCTTCATTTGAGAAGAAAAAAATAATGCAAACCATAGGTAAGGGCCATGTACCTATCTAATCACAGGTGCCTGCTGCAGGTGGTTGGGGTTAGAGCCTCATCACTGGGAGAGTCGCTGCTCTTCAGCTGCTCCCCATCACAAGTCTTTTGGGTGAAGACAACTTAAAAGATAAATTCAGGCCAAAACCCATCCAAAACCCATGAGGACACTTCAGAGGGACCTGGCTTCAGCCTTTCACTGGTGTCTTATGGCAGCTCATTTGAAATCCATTACACAACTAAATTAAAAATAAACATTTACAGAAGAGGGAGAGGGTGGCAGTGTGTGGTCTGTTACTGCGATGAGATAGATGTCCAGCCTTGGTAGCAACGCCTCTGCTTGTAAACTAACCCTGCTAGATCTGGTCTCTGGCCAGCTGACCCCGTCTGGCCACGTCCATGCAATTAAATGCTCTTGCCTATCAAATCTGGGTGGCTACATCCAACTTGTCTGTGGGGAAGGGACCCTGGTCTTGCTTATTCCTCAGCCACGTCCCAGGATTGCCCGTCCCACCTCAAAACCAGAGCAGGGACTGTGTTTCACCAGGCTCCTGTGCCCATTCCCATTCCCTGACGCCGTCTGGTTCATCGGCACGGACCCAGTTGTTGTTTTGATGAGATGTTGCAGGAAACGTTGAGCCACCCGTTTGCTGCTAAGAGCTTAAATGCAGCTGTAGGTCTGTGTCAGATGGTTTTAGCATGAAGGCAACAGCACTTCCATCTCCCTGGCCCCCCTCCATCATCAGTGGCCCCAGGAAGGGTGGGTGCAAGCCGTCAAGAGCTGATCACCAGGCTGAGTTTGCATACGCACATCTGAAATCTGACAAAAAAGGGTGCTGGTAAAGCAAAAAAAAAAAAAAAAGTAAAAAAATTGCATTTGCATCAGAAACGTGAAAATGCTGTTCCCCTCTCTTCCAAGCCTGCATTGCTGTATTTCCTGGGGTGCCCGCTCACCCCCGTGCTTGGTGCTGTACAGACACAACATCCAAATTCCTGGGGGGCCCTGGCTGGTGTTTGAAGGGAGGTGGGAAATCCCAGCCCTGTGATGTGGTTTGTAAGGCCTTCGTTGGGATGCTGGGCTCAGGAAAGGGCTGAAAACCTCTCCCTGATGCCCATGGGGGAGAGGAGGGACAGTTTAGGCAGGAGAAAGGAAGGGTAAAAAAAAAATTAAATAAAAAGGAGGCTGTGAGGGGGTTTCTCTTGCAAAAGCTGACTGTGAGAAGGGGCCTGGGTGGTTAGGTGTCCATTGACCAACACTTAACCCTTCGCGCCACCAGGTTCGCAAAGATGGCCAGTGGTCCTGAGCTGCCAGAGGAGCAATAGCAGCACAGGGGGCCAGAGGCGTGGGATGCTTATGAGAGCTGTCCCCAGGCTTCGAGGGGTTAACCTTTGGTTCTTGGTGAAGAAACCAAGCCCCCTCTGTCCCTGCCTTTGCTTTTGGCCCCGAGTCAGCCAGCAGCTGGGGCACATGCCTCTATCAGCCCCTCCATGGAAGCAGTTAAAATGGTTTTCAGCCCCACTGGGGAGATGTGGGAGCAATAGGCGCTTTCCCAGTACAAAAGACAGGCAAAGGCTGGTTTCTGAGCTGGTTTCTGCCCAGGGATGGATGGTGCCAGCAAGCAAATACTAGCCACAGTGCCCAGAGATACCCACCCCAGGGCTTCCCGGAGACGCTGATGCAGCCTTGCAAAATTCCCCTCCGCACGCATGCTGACCCCCGGGCAAGCCGTGGCATCTGGAAAACGTTATCCCAAAACTCTCCTGAGTACCAGAGGACCCCAGGCTCTTTGGAGAAGGGCTCAGAGCTCTCTGTGGCGTGCAACAGGAACAGCCTCCAGGACACCAGCCCCCCTTCATGTCGGGAAGAGCCACACGCTCCTTTGGGAGCACAGCAGCTCTCTGGGAATCTCCTGCAAGTCTTTTGGGTCCTTGCCCTCACCACCTTCATCCCTGGTACCCCTCCTCCCGCGTTTGGGTGCCGGAGTCAGAGGATGTTTAGGACCCAGGCTGTGCAGCTCCTCCCTTTCAGGTCTCTCCAGGGTTATTGCTTGGTGGGAGGTAGGTTCAGGGCTTGGTGGTATGAATGAAAGAGAGAGAGGAAATCTGGACTGAAAAGCTCAAACTGGAATAGCTCGCCCGTCTCCAGGCAACAGGCCTGACGCAACCGCTGGGGAAAAAAAAAAAAAAGTCCCTTAAATAAAAAAAAAAAACCACACACAGAGAGAGATTTCTGAAGCGAGACAGAGAGGAGGATGAGACAGTCTCCTGAAGGCACTGGTGACACCGCTCTGCAAACACCAACTTGGAGACTCGAGGCAGCAGGAGGGAGCCAAGATGTCTGTGCCGTCGTCCCTCTGACTCTGTCCCCGGTAAGTTTGTTGCTCGCGTTGGCTCAGCGGTGCTGGGGCTGGAGGGGAGCGCAGCCACCCTGGAGACACCCCGCTGCATCCAGGAGCCAGGCTGCCTGAGAGGTGCCTGGTGCTGGAGGGGACCCCCAGCTTTTCTAGCCCCACAGAAGGGGGTAGCAGCAAGGACCAGGTCCCTGGGGAGCATTGGGGTGGGAGCGATGGGGACCCCATGCACCATGAAGTTCAGTGCTGGGGTCTGGTGTGCCGGCTACGGCATGGGGGGACTGGGGGCTTGCATTAACCCTCCCCAAACACAATCTCCTGCCTTGCCAAAATCCCCTGGAGATGGCTGGCACAGTGGCTCCCCATTGATTGGGACGGGCTGGAAATCAGAGCAGGGTTTGAGTCCTCCTTTACGATGAGGCTTGTGGATTTTGCTCTCAGCCAGGAGTGGTGGTGGTAGGGGGGTACTCACCGCCTTCGGGGGGATTTTTCTGCACCAGGTGGGGTGTAACGGAGAAGAGTCTGGCCAGGTTTTGCGATGATCACCTGTTGCTCCCTCTGCCCCCTCCCTGAGATTTCCAAGAGCCCTGGGAAGGTTTGTCAGCTTGTGCAGCGCAGACATGATGGGATGAAGCGTGGTGGCCTCGCAGGGCGTAGCTACCTTTGATTTTTGATTCTCGCTGTGCACCGAGCGGAGCAGGTTTCCACCTGCTCAGGTCTGGCCCTTGTAGCTCACGTTAACACCAAAGGCGGGGGGAAATAATAATAATTAAAAAAAAATCACCCAGAACTTGTTCAGAGCCCTTTATAACAGCTTGAGGCTAATTGCTAAAATAATAGCGCCAGCCCACACCCCTCCCAGCACAAGCGCTTGTGCAACCCCAGCGGGCGCACCCCGATGCGATGCACACCCCGGCACCCGCGCCACCCAAATGCTACAGCCAGCACCCTCCCTGCTCCGTGCAGACTGACACCTCTCCCCAACCGGCACCCGCGCAGGGCTGAGGAGACCCCTCCCTGTTTTCCTGTATTATTCGGCCCTTCAGAGCTTTTCTCCATCAGGGACCCCAGCAGAGGCAGGGGGGTAAAATGGGTGAAAACCAAAAACCTTGTTCCCAGTGAGGACCTATGTCTGGCTGGTACTCGGCTTTGTCTGCTCATCCCCTGTATCCTACGGACTCCCCACTTTTCAGTGGGAACAAGCCTGTTTTGGCTGCTGTGGGTTTTCTCTCTGCCAGCCATCATTTCAGCCTACTGGGGAGCTGCTGTTTATTTGCACCTCAGCTCTCCTCCACTTTCAAATGTCCTTTTCAGTGGTACCTCTTCTTTGGGGGGGGGGGGGGGGGGGATCTGTACAACACAAAAATAAAGCAGAATGTGAGGGATCCGGCATCTCCCGGGCTCTGAACATGCAATAGCTCCGCAGCCATTAAGTGTTTGCAAAACATAGCAGAGACACTGCAGAAAATAAATAAATAAATAAATAAAATAAATAATAAGCAGTCTCAGGGGAACGTAGCCTTTCTGGGGGAAGGGACTGGGGGTCTGTTGGCAACCAGCTCACCTTAAATTAACGTTAAATAGCAAAGCGGAGATCAGCCCTGGGAGAGGACAGGTCTGAGTCCAGAGGCTGTGTGATCACTGCTCGGGCAGCCGCCAAGGCGGGTAATTGGATGGGACAGGGAGCATGTAAAGGGGATTAGGGGATCTCCGGGGGGCTGACCCCGCTCCCCCAATCGCTTTAACTTGGAGCCATGGGGTCTCGCGTGGGAGCTGGCCCTGGCGCTTCTCTCTGCAGGGGGGGAGCTCAGTGCTGGGCAGAATGAAGCCCAGCGAAGCCAGAAAGAGGTGGGTTTGGTTTTGTTGGGGTTTTTTTTTTGTTTTTTTTTTCCTGAAAACATACCCTTCGGCCTTCCATGCTGCATTGAGGGAAAAATAACTCCCTGTGCGAGTCTCCTGGGAAGAGAGCGTTTCTCAGCCTGATCTGGCTCATTCCCAAGGAGTCCCAGCCCTTCGCATTACCCCAACTGCCTGGGCGCAGAGGTCCCTGCCGGCTCTGTTTGCTCTTTCCTGGCTGAAATGCGGCGGCGCTCGGGGTGGCAGCAGGGAAAATAAGGGAAGGAGGTGGCTCTGCCAAACCACAGGTCCTTCAGGGGCATCTCGGGGGATAGGTTAGGCGTGCCACCTCCAGGAGTAGGTCCCAAAACCTGCTAGGATCCTGGAGCAATGCATGGAGAAGAAACCCTTGCTCATAATCCATGGCTCCCTTCACCTCAAGAGACCTTACCAGAAGATGACTAGGGTGGCCAGGGTGTCTTCCACCGAGAGGGTGTAAACTTGCCTTTGCTGCTGCTGCTTAATCCCTTTCCCTCTAAGAGTAATTATACCTGGGTTTGGCCGATGGGCTGGGAGCATTGACCCCCTCCAGCTTCCCAGCTTGCAAATGCTTCCCACTCAGTGGAACGGTGGTTTGCAGGAATGCCAAATATCTGGCAATGCCCATCTTTGTGCAGGATTTCCACCTGACTGCTGGAAATCTGCTGATCGATGGGAGCTGAGCTGGTCTGAAAACAGAGCTGGCAGGGGCCAGCTAAAGCAGGCAGCAATCTCAGTCCCGCTTCCTCCAAAGGAGCCTTCTGGATTTTGTGCAGGGGGGGCAAGAGGGGCAAGACGCAGCTGGGCAGGGAGGGACAGAAATATTTGCTGAAGCATGTTCTGACTCTGCTAGTGATGCTGGAGATCAGCCTGGGAGAAACACCTTAGGGCAGGGAGTGCAAACTGGTCCCCTCTTCTCTCTGCATTTCTGCTCCGCTCCTCTTGTCAGGCTGGCGGATTGGCTGCAGTCACCCACCCCTCTCCCCTCCTCCCTTTGTTGCACTCTTTGGGGGGCTGTCTGGGGGTCATTTAGGCGGAAGGATGTGCCAGGGTGAGCTCTCACCCTGCTCCAGGTCATCCAGGAATGGAAAGCCCCACTTCTTCCCTCTGTCCCCTGCGTATCTGTGAACACCACATCTGTATCCGAAGGGCTGTAGCAGCAGGATGGGCTGCTCCCCCGATGCCGACCTTAGCATTCAAGTTGTCTGGGAAGTCTTCCCAGGGTTTGTTCATGGCAGTAAACGGGCAGGAATATCCCGGAGCACTCAGGATCCCGTTAAGCCAGGAGCCATACCCATATCTCAGCCCACTGTGTGGGGCAGCTCTGTGACCGCCTCTCCAAACCCCTGCAAGGGCATTACATTCTGGATCAACCCCGGGAACAGAAACTTGGCTCCTCCCTGGGCTTTTGTCCTGTATCAGGTTGGAATTCGGGTGCCTGTGTGTGTGAAGGGACACAGCCAATATGGGCAGCCCTCAAGGGAGTTCTGAAGGAAGAGTCAGCAGACCTGGACCCGCTGAGCTCCTGCTTATGATGCTCAGCTCGGTCACTGTGGTGTCTTCATCTTGCCCCGGGAGGAAAGGCCAAACTCACAGCCCACGTGAGTTTGGCCAGGAGGTCTCCGTGGACACCAGGTCCAGCGGGCACTAGCTGAGGGCTGGGACTCTGCCACCATGACTCCTCCAGTCTTGCATGGACAGGCCCCCCCTTCCACCCTGCCCCAACCCTTCTGAGCAGGCAGAGAGTGTCTGATCCCAACGGCACCAATTTCAGTGGGGGCTCCCATGCTGGAGGAGTCCGGGCTTCAGAATCAGGCAGATCTTCAGGCTGCTGGAGTCTTCAATTTTTGGGGGGGAGGGAGGCTGAAGGTCACTTTGGGACAGGCGAGAAAGGCATTGGGGAAGCAGATCTTTTTTTTGCAGGAGCAGATTTCAGGTGTTACAGAAAGGAATCAGGTGCCCAAACGCTGGATAACGTAACCCAGGGAGATTGGCTCTCCTCTGAGCCCGTGGGACGGCCAGGGGAGCGATTTGCTCTCCGTCTCGGTAGGAGCCCTGTGCAGAACCGCGTGCTGCAGCCCTGCTGCTTGGGGGAGGCGGTGGCAGGGGACCCCAGAGTGAGGAAGAGCTCTCCTCCCTTCATCCACCGCCCAGGGCCTTGGTATCTCGGCTGCCTGGAGGATGCTCTGGAGCCTCCATCCACCACCGTGCAGCAGCCGGAGTCCTCCCTTACTCTATTGCTATGGCAACCCCCTTGCACAGGCATCTCCTCCTCATTGCCCTGTGCCAACCTGCTGCAGACCCTGGGGTGGGGGGGTGTCAGCCATCCCCACCCCATCCCCATCTTTTTGCTGTTCTGAGAAGGAAAGCAAACACAGCTCTCCCTCCACGGGCTATGCACACCAGGCATCATTTCCCCACCTCTTGCTCCACCTCGGTATTTCTTCAGCCTGCTGTTCCAGGCTCAGGGTCCTCCTTACTCACGAGGACCTACAGAGCCCAATGATGATGTTAGAAGGTGCAATTTACTCTAGGGCTTTCTTCTGTTGGAGATCAAGGGGTGTCTGCATGGTCCACAGGGTTACACCTATGGAGCAAACACCTTGCAAACAGTCCAGGGAGCCGCATCCCAAACTCAGTGGATCATAGAGGGTGTCCCTGCACTGATTACAGTCAGAGCATGGGGACCTGGGTGAGATGGAGAGACCTGAACATACTGGAGGTCAACCTCTCTAGGTGTCTGAAGATCCTCAGATCTTTATTCCTGAAGGCTGGTTGCATGAACTGCCTACTCGGTGAGAGGGAAATTGAGGCATAAAAGGGGCTGAAGTGCCTTTTGGAGGCCATTAACAGGCTGAACCATTACCTCTGGCCCTGTTTAACTCATGCCAGAAGTGCCATGTGGGCACCCCTTCATCCTGCAAAAGGACTCTACAGTTGGACTGGATGATCTACGGTTGGATTCGGTGACTGTAAAGGTCTTTTCCAACCAAATGATTCTATGACTTCCCTCGGCCTGGGCTTTACCTCATACTGAGGCTCTTTTTTCTTCTCAAGGACTGGACGAGCAGAGAAATATAGACTCTTACAACCACTGCTGCTCCTCTGCAATAAAAAATAGTGTTACAGTAAGCTGCAGTCCACCAGAAATAGTGAATGGAGCAGAATAATTTGCTTTCCACACCTCTGCCTTGGCTGATAGTTTTTATTCCGCTTTTCCCCTCCCATTTCTATCCTGAGTGTTTCTCCCTTCTTTTTTTTTTCTTTCTTCTCTTAGACATCTTGCTCGCCAGCATGTGACCTTCCAAAGCACCGTGTGTCCTTATTCACAGCCCTTAATCTAATGGGCTGTACCTGTGCTGCCCTGGTCCAGCACATACCAATCAATGCTGCTTCCTGACTGCCTCATGTTCAAAGCTGACCTGGTCACAGGCAGCTGATAGAGAAGGTACAGATGAATAAAAATTCTCAGGGGCATAAAACACCTGCAGGGTAAAAGGCTGTGCCTCGCATCGTTTTGTGCAATCTCTCTTTTGACCATGAGCAGCATCTGCATTTATTGTTATCCATCATCAGTGACGATAAAGCAAAGCTTTTGTCACACCCCTGTGCCTCCTGGTACTTGCCCCATCACACCTGGTTTGTCAGGGGATGTTCGCATGGGTCTCCTGATCCCCTGCTCCAATGCATGGGCAGGGATGTCCGAGGGTGTGTGATGGGGACAGGCCTTCTGCACCCGCTTCAGGGCTGGAGGAATGGCTGCAGCAGGACTTTGTGGTGGCAGATGGGGCTGCTGGACCTGGTTTCCTAGAGCACTGGACACCCCAGGAGCTTCACAAGGTGTGCCTGGGGTGGGATTTGCATTGCTGACCTGCAACCGTGCAAAAGCCAAGCTTCGGGGCACGCCAGCTCCGTGAGTCTTGGCGTGGTAGGACTTCACACCCAATCCAGTTTGACAGTCCTGTTATTTCTCCATCCTGGTCGTGTGCTTCTGCTAATCCCTTTGCATTACGGCTCACAGGGTAGGTCAGTTAAGCTGACTTCTCTGATGGAAGCCGAACCCAACAAAGAAATTAAAGGGTTTTTTGTTGTCTCAGTGACCTGATGTGTCCTTGTGCCTTCAGGATTGATAGGATTCATGCAAGGGAAGGGGGAAGCCCCTGAGCAAAGGGTCTCAGCGAAGTGGGAGCAGACCCTCACCCCATTTTGGTGCTGAACTCCTGTTACCCCTAATTAGGCACGGCATGAATGCCCAACAAGTGTGATAATGAAGACAAATCAAGGGTTAATCACTTAAATTCCCTTGCACAGGCCAGCCTGGGGGGAAACTGAGCCTGGGGCAGGAAGACTGGGAGTCTGTTGATCTGAGCCAGAGGCCGGGTTTGTTCCTGGGAATTAGGCAGCTCTCAGGCAGCAAACGGGTTTGGGTTACAGCCTTGCACGCAGGCATTTTTCACACGCTTACCACTTTCAGATCTCTTTTCCTAAAGCAGGTCTTTCACCCAAGTCCAAGATATTGATAGGAAATTAAAGGTGGCTGCTTTCTGCCATTTTTGAGTTTGGACAGGCTGGGGAACAGCAGTGCCTATTTAGGGGGTGTCCCTACAGAGCGAATGAGAAGTTCCATGTTGCAGCGGGGTGGAGGTGAAGGATGGGTTGAATTGATGCTGCTTTTAGGGTAGAAAAATCAAATCCCTCCAAGCCTGCTGGGAGGTGGTGATGGGGAGGGGGAGATGGCAATGGGGGAGTCATGACAAAAGGGATGCTCCAAACTGCTGTCCTGTTTTCATGGTCCAGTGCTGTAAATACTGAGCTGTACCCAGGGCTCAAATAGCAAGGGCCTTTTCCACCCTGAGGACTTTACACATGCTGAAACGTGTAAAGAGTTTGGGGGGGCTCTGCTTTGGAGCAGTGGCATTCAGAAAAGTCAGCCTTACAATAAAAATATTATTTTTGCTCAGGGTTTACCAAATCCAGTAGCCCAGTACGGAACTGCTGCAGACTCTATTGGGCTGCTGGTTTTGGCCACCCTTAGCAATCTCCATCTCAACAGACAGAGAAAAATCTGAGAAGCGAGGGCTTTAAAGTCGTTAGGTGTTTTCCTTTATTGATTTTGGCAGGCTGGAACTGGAGGCAAGTGAAATTCATTGGCATGCCCTCAGCTCTGCAGAGCATCCATGCAAGAGCAGGTGCAGCCCCTGTCCCTCTGGCAGGGCAGCCCTCTGCTTTCCCCTCCATACAACCTATTTTTCAATGGAAGAAGGAAAAATGTTGCTGCTCCAGGCACGAGAGCTGCTGGCTTCAACCTGATATAGTGTCTGCATTTGCTCTCACTCACCGTAAAACTCTCATTAACGTAAATAGGAGCAGGAACAAGACCACAACATGACTAATTCGCCACCCCCAGACTGTCTGTGTGTATATTATCAACTCCTCGCTCAGCTCATGTGCCCGCGCACAATTGGGGGATAAATCTTGCTCTCTGTTGGTGTTTATTTTAAATTGAATCTTCTTACTGAAAAGGTTCAAGAGGCATAATTACGGTCTGGATTTCAGAGTTACGCGCGTCTTTGTGGGCGCAAATCGCAGGGAAAAGAATGGCTGAGTAACTCGTATGGCTGTGGGTTAGTGCATCCAGCTAGAAAGCTGCATATGTCCTGGCTGGTCTTTCTGGGCATGTTACCAGGCAGGCAAAAAAGTATTTTGTTTTGCGTTCGACATGTAGATGAGAGCTCAGCCAGGGATGAGCTTATGACCTTGAGAAAGTCTCTTATCTGATCCTACCATCAAATGAAAGCAAAAGCTACTTGAGCTTAACGCTTGTGGACTTGTTAGAGTCCTCTGGCCCACCAGGTCCCATGGAGGCATATTTGGTAGGCCAGCTTCGGCTGTGGGCACAGCTTCTCCATGCCCACAGCTCACGGCAGGAGGAGCTAGGAGTCTTCCCAGGACTCTGTGCTAGCTCTCCACCAGAGTGTTTTCAAGAGGAGCACTGGGACCATTCCCAGTGGGCAGACTGGCTGTGTCCAGTGATGGAAACCACAAGTCCAAGTCTCTCTGAGTGCAGGCATCCGAACCCACGTTGTGCCAGCACCCCAGTTGCTCCCACAGTTGGCTGGGGACCATGCTCCTGCCCTGAGCCTGATGGACAGCAGGGAGCTGAATCTTACAGCTGCAGATTGGCATCTTTAGCAAACCCAGAGCTAAACACAAATCTGTGAAACTGGGGGGGGGAGGGAGGGAAAACCACTTCTCCCAGCTCTCCTTTTGGCTCAAACTCTTGGGAGAAGTTTGGGTTCACTTACTTCACCTGGTCCTGTTCTGCCCAAGTGGAAAGATGTAGATTTGCCAGCCAGGAAATCAGCAAAACAGGGCTCATAGCCACCCTGACCCCCAGCAACAGCCATTGCTGTCTCCAGAGGACGTCAGGTTGTGTGATACAGCTCCAGAGGGGTTTGTGAAAGTCTCCTGGCTCCCTTGGCAACCCTTTCATGGCCCCTTGAGTTAAGACTGGAGATGTAGGTAACCAGAGCTTTCCTAAAAGCCATAACCTGCCTGTTCCTGCCCCAAAAGCAGTCAGATAGCCGAGATGAGGTAAGACTCCCCAGGAGCACCTTGGCAGCATGCCTCTCCCAAAGCCCTCGCTCCTTCCGCTGCAGCAGGATCCGTCTCTCCTTTCTTGCTCACGTTTCCTTCTCAAACTGGAAGCCAACTGTTTGCTTTTCTTCCAGGTGTTCATCCAGGGCCAGTGTGGTGCATGAGTGGGAGCCACCATTGCCACAGCTGTCTTCCAAGGGACTGCGTTCGGCATGCCGTGGGAGCTGGTCCAGTCCTGAGGCTATTCCCACCTCCATCCCTGGCCCTTTGCAGCACAACCCTATGCCATTTTACTCCCAGAGAGGATGTCTCTACCCAAAATCCAAATAGAAGAGGTGCTGGACAGCACGGATGCGAGCTCTGGAGGTGCTGCTCCTCCTGATGACCACCTGAGGAGCCTCAAGGCATTGACAGAGAAGCTGAGACTGGAGACCAGGCGCCCATCCTACTTGGAGTGGAAGGCAAAGCTGGAGGAGCAGGCATGGAAGAGCCCCCAGCCAGCGGGAGAGGAGGAGGAGGAGGCAACAGAGGCCAAAAAAGCCACAGGGGAGACTGTCCCCTTGAGGAAGGTGCAGCTGCACCTCAATGGGAGTCCTGCCCAGGACAAGGTGACTCTTACCTCAGGGAGAATAGGTGGCTTTGAGAGCATCGACGAAGCTTTGACATGGCTCAGGAAGGAACTGGTAAGTGGTTTCCTGCCCCTGCTAGTGCACTTTTTCAAGAGGGGAAAAAAAAAGGAAAAAGAATGAGGAAACAAGCAACTCCTTGTTTCTACCTGCCTTCAGCCCTGGGTGAAAAGGCAACAATCAATCATTGTGTTTTCTGTGGCTGGTGGGAGCAGGAGCAGCCCAGGGAAGGGAAAAGATGAATTCTAGAGCATCCATAACCTCAGAGAAGGAGCTGGGACAATCTCAGCACACCTGGTGGGATCCAGCAGGCTGGAAAAATATGGTCACTCACACTGGTTAGGACTTTTTAGCAGTTTGTTCCATCCCCTGCTTCTCTAATTACATCTCAACCCTCTGATGAATACAGCAGGGCTGAATACACAGTGAATGGGTGGGCACTGCTGGTGTAATAGCACTTCTCTGATGGGCATTATGAAGGGACACCTCATCAGGGCTGTAGGAAGCATGACTAAGTCCATCCCCTGGATCTGCCCTTCAGGTTGTGGCTGGTGGTGGTTTAGGAAGTCCCCCAGTGGGAGATAGTATGCTGACCACTCTATTTAACAGTCATTAGCAGATCTAACCCCCAAGTGTTTGCCTAATCCCCCCCTTTTCTTCTTTTTTTTTTTTTTTTTAACCCATGACTCTCTATAAGGTCTTGTGGTAACCTGCTTCCCCCAAGTCACTTCTGCACGGTGAGACCAAGTGCTTCCCTTTGTTTCAAACTGTTGTGGGATCCCCTTGTTCTGACCATGCCATATCTAACAAATAATATTCCTTTTTCTGCTGTATGCATGGTGCCAGAACCTTATCTCAGACCCCTCCTCATCCAGCTCTTACAGGTTCATTTTCTGTTGACTCCTGCTTCATTAGAAGCCGATCCACATCTCTGTCATCCTCCCATCCCAGCCTTGGGCCCTATCTTACCTATATGTTTATTTCTGGTAGTTATGAACTGGTAGTTTCACAGAGAGGAAGACAAGACAAAAATGCTATACCTATGCTAGGAAAACACACAGAGCCAGGGTGCAGGTACTGGAAGCTCGTCTTTTATATGTTGGGTTGCTATCGTGATCTTTGGCACAAATTTGACCTGGGCCAACTAGCGCTGATGCAAGCAGCTCCTAACCCAGCTCAGGAGTCAGCACAGCCTGGGGACAATTCCCAGGAGGGACTGTGGATGCAGCACATCTTTTCTGGAGGCCACAGAAGGTCAATAGGATGGACATAACCAGATCAGGGCAGCTGTTTTCAGGGCTGGCTGGAGAATGGGCCCTGGTGCTCTTCATAAGCGTAGGAGCAAGCAGACACCAAGACCACACTTCCCAGCGACCCTTCCCTTCTCCACATTGGAATGAAAAATCATTATTATTTGGCCCACCTGACTGGAAACAACTCATGTCATGTGGCTTTGTTTCTGTTGCCTAGTTGGAAGTTTGCCTGGGAGTCCCACCAGCATTTGCAACTGTACTGACAGCAGAAATATTTGCAACAAGGTCTAAGTGAGCCGGGACATCACTTGTCAAGTGCATCAGATGCACTTATGAAAGTGTTCTGGTGCAAATGCCTTGCTTTTGATAAGCACTGGAAGCCTTTGAGGAAAACTTCTCATGCGCAACCATGAATAACAGCTTTTAAAAATTCCTTGGGACTTGTGCTCCAGTGAATTTTTATTTGTCAGCTTTTTGTTGCTCTTGATGTATTTGCCCAACCAGGCTGATCTCTAGAGAAGTTATTTACAGGGGTGGTTCTGGATGTCACAGTCTGGGTGGCTGAGATGTTTCTCAGGACCATGGCTTTCACAAGGCAAGTGCAGTGTTTTCAGGAATTGAAGAGTTTTGAGCTGATCTCCTAAAATGACTCAGTGCTCCTGATCTGGGGCCTGAATCTGGGTCTGTGCTTGCATCCATGATGCAATCATAAATTCACAGTGCACTTGTTGTAAGCCCCAAATCTCAAGATGCTCAAAGACAGTCAGAAGCAGATTTGCCTTCTCAGAGCCCCATATCTTAAAAAATTTGGTTTGTTCTTTCAGTTTCCGCTGATGATGGAAGTATAAATTGTCTCAGAGTCTGATTCTACCCTTTAGACTTGGGTGTGGTATATAAACCACCATCTGATGAAAAATCAAAGTTTAAATTAAAAAGGAAAAAGGGCAAAGCAAACCCTAATTGTTCCTCACTTTCCATTTTCCTGCCTTTTAATTATACCAGTCTTTGCTGGATCTGGACGTGATTCATGTAATTTAGAACAATTTCCCCAAAAAAGAGAGCATGTATTTGGCTGACCACACAGCTAAATAGCTACGTTGGCGGCACTATTGTTGGTTAAGAGCTGCCAGCAAACAGTGAGAACACAGCAAGGCCATCGCATCACAGGATGCTGGAACAAAAAGATGCATTTCACATTACATTTCAAGGGTGAAACATGGTTCCTTTTCAAAGAAAGGAACAACCTTCCACATATCCCAACACAGCCAGGATCTTTCCTAGTTTATCCCCATGTTATAATAGTAAAGCAAATGGGAAGGCTTCAGAGCAGGAGATGCTTATGTCTAAGTTGATAATATTTATTTAAGGCAGGAACAAAGGCCAGAAGGGGCAGCATCCCTCAGACAGAAGCCTGCTTGGGGCAGCCAGGCAGGGGGCCAGCCCCCCACACCTTGGGTAAGGTCACCCTAAGTGGGCAATCAATCCTTCTGGTCTAGCTTAGCATAAACTGTAGACCTGGGAGCACCACGCAACCCAGCCTCACCCCAAGCAAGTATAGGGTATGCCAGGCAGCTTTCTGAAGAGGATCCAAAAATGATTACGTCCAGCTCTGGAGCCCTCAGCACAAGGAGGACATGGACCTGTTGGAGCGGGGCCAGAGGAGGGCTACAAAAATGCTCCGAGGGCTGGAGCCCCTCTGCTCTGAGGCCAGGCTGGGAGAGTTGGGGGTGTTCAGCCTGGAGCAGAGGAGGGGGTTGGGGGCCCAGAGAAAGGGGGGGACAAGATTTTTACAGGGCCAGCTGGGACAGGACAAGGGGGGATGGTTTTAAACTAAACCAGGGTAGGTTTAGACTGGATCTAAGGAAGAAATTCTTTCCAGTGAGGGTGGTGAAACCCTGGCAGGTGTTGCCCAGAGAGGGGGTGGAGGCCCCAACCCTGGGAACATTCCAGGCCAGGTTGGAGGGGCTGTGAGCAACCGATCTGGTTAAGGTGTCCCTGCTCCGCGGGGGGTTGGGCTGGGTGGGCTCTAGGGGTCCCTTCCAACCCAAAACATTCTATGGTTCTATGATTCTATGATCCAGTAGTCATAACCGGGGTGAAATCTGCCTTCGCCACACTGTCCTCTGCTGCACGGTGAATTCTCCCTCACTCTACACAGTTCTTCATGAGAAGTCAATATGTAGGATTCATCTATCCAATGAAAGGGCAAAAGCTGGTGTATGTTGAGATTCCTATCCAGGAAAGAAGAACAGCAGCCCGTGACCATACTGAAGGAAATGCAACAACGCAGGGCATGCAGCCCCATTACCCATGCTGTGCAACCCTCAGCACAGCTACCAGTGTTTTTAGGCTGGGTTATTTCAATGGCATGGCCCCAGCCTTGTCTTGGCTTGTACCAGTCAGCATCCTGCCAAACAGCTAGAGCTTCAGGAGTTTGCACATGCTGGGGACTGTTCCCAACAGGCAATTTGTAGGGGACCACCCAAATTTGGAATTAACTCTATCCCAGCCAAAACCAGGAGAGGCAGCAAAGTGAATTTATTAGTATGTGTATGCCCAAAATTCCCCTTGGCCATGGTGCTATAGAATGGGCTATGGCATGGGTTGGTTTCTTGGCCAAGTGATAGTCCAGAACTGCCCAGCTTTAAAATTAAAGTTAGCTGTAAAATCTGAAGCATTACTCCCATTTCACACAAAAGGGGAATTTGCCTCAGTGTCTCCAGAGTCTCCAGGTTCAGGCTGCTCATGTTTGAAGGACAAACCCAAGGTCTTACTGTACATCTGCTGTTCCTGGTCTTTCACCCCACATGACCTGTCCCAGGACCTGATTCTCCACATCAAGTCCTGGCCCTGGTTTATAGGGCTGACATATGCCTACGGAGCTCCAGCCAACCATGTCAGCTGGGACCTGCTGAGAATTTGGCCCCGAGAAGGTGATTTATTCAGACATGCAAACTCCTGCTCTTGTTTTTGCGCTGAGAGGCTCTGTGTAGATGTATGAGCAAATTGCAGCACTCAGCATGTGCTGAACTGCCCCAGGGCTGGAACACTTCCCTCCCCAGCTCCTCCTGCCTCTTCTTTGCCCTCGTGTTTGCCTTTGTGCTGTCAAGCGTGGCTGCTCTTCATCAGTGCTGAAAGTGATCAACAGCCTGAGTATGGTGACAGACCCAAGGATCAGAGTGGTTAGGCTGTATTTTCCTCTTTGTTTTTGAAATTTGTCAAGTTTTACAAGTTTTAAAATTAAGCCCCCAAAGTCCTCTTCCTCCTAAATGTGGTTAAAGAGCAAAACTCTGCTATGAACTGGGACGTCTTAGGATAGTTCTGACTTTGTCCCAGTAGGAAAACATGCTTCCCATTTCAAATTCACCAACATTTGGCACTGAAATCTGAGGTGTGTGAGCCAGAGTGCAGGAAAGACTCTTGAAAAGGGACACAAATGTCTGATGCTCTGTCCTGGGAAACGTAAAACGCTTCTGTTCTGTTGGTCAGAGACTTATTATTAAACATTAACCGCTATTTTCTCCATTTGCGGTACTGATATTGGCTGAACAAGTACTCAAGTGAATTTAAACAACGATGCGGCACCAAAACAGTGTTGCCCTGAGCCTTCATTGCAGATGGCTCTGTGGCTGCTCAGAGGTGGAGAGGAGGAGAAGGACTCTAGAGCATGGATATGGTGATGGAGATTGGCCTGCATTGGGAGGCCTCTGCTACATAGCAGTTCCAGGAAGGATTTTTCTGTATTTTTATTTAAAGCAGTAAAAGGACATGGGCACAGGCACCAGAGTGGGGTCATCTCTACTGTTAAACTGCTAGAACAGGGGTGCAGTTTAGGAGTTACTACACAACAGGACAGTCCCCAAGGGATATCCACCCCGTTTTGGAGAGAGAGGCTTTTCCCCTGGCAGTGGGCTTTCTCCTAGGTACAGCATCCCCAATCCTGGAAGCATTTTAGCACCCCTTAATTTAATAAAACACAGAGGTAACTACCACCCTCAGGAATGGTAATATGATTAATTCTGAGGGAGTCAACACAGACTAAACCCAACACTGAAGAAGCGTGAGATTTGGGACCCGTGTCAAGGCTCTGCATGTGCCAGCTGGCAAAGGTAACCCAGACTTTGGTGGCGTATAACTCCCAGGCACTGCAGAAGGAGATCAGATACCTTGTCTGGGGCTGTGGGTTGCACCACAAGGGTGTGAGCATCTAAAATTAACCATGGCAGGGTGGCATCTGAGCAACTTTGAAGTTGAAGCCTCAAACCAAAACGCAGACTTAAGTGACTTCTCTGAAGTGTTTGGCAGGGGCGTAATAACTGGCCTGTGCTTCTTCGTGCTTGAATCCAAGTGGTTGCACTCAGTTAGGAAAGCACAAGTTTAGGTTTAAGTTCCTTTTGATCTTTTGGAAATAAAAAGGACTAGCCCCATGGGAGCAGCCACTTCTCCATGGACCACCATCCTGAGCTTCATGGACCAGACTGGGATGCTGTCCACGGGGTACTTCTCTTTTGGGAAGAGGTCCCAAGGAGCTCCACACCTCCATGCCATGAGGTGCTCTCTGCTGATACATCCCCCCATAGCAACACAGGAAGATGGACCACTGGTGATGAGAACATTATTGGTCTTCCTCTCTGTGACCATACAGTTAAGGAAAACTTGAAGACAAGTCTAGGCTAGAGCTTCTTCTACCTATTTGGGCTAAGCCACCCAGACTGGACAGCAGGCAAGGATGCATCCAAAACTTCCTCTCCCTCCCCCATATTAAACATGTCTTGGAGAGTCTCAGGCTCAATCCAAACAGAAAACCCTTCCTCAGTTCATAAGACTTTGGGCCTCTCTGGTCCAGCTCTGTGTTTCAGTCTAGGAGCTGCAGTAGCTCCTCTGCCAGGAAGGGCCTGGGTTTGGTTCCCTCTCCCACCCGGGGAAGTTCAAACCAGCAGCTTGCCTAGCCCAACAGCGTGCTCCAACCATGCAGATGAAAGGCAGCTCTTTGCCTGCTGGAGCCGGGTGTGCCGAAAGAGGCGGAGTGTGTTAAAGAGGGGTTCGTGTGAGCAAGACACACCTGAGGCTGTTCCTGCATTTGGCATGTGAGACTCAAAGGAAGCAAAATGCACAGCTTCTCCTGGGTGCTCCCCTTGGGTTTCTTCAAGACATTGCACAGAGTGTGTGGGATCACACTGTCATCCCGCACAGAGATGAACTGGTGCATCGAGTTACACTGTGGTGACTGGCCCTGTGTAAACCAAAAACCCATGGCCTCCATGATGTGGCCCCTGTAATCCCATTATTTCTTTCCAGGAATCTTTGTGGAGCTTTGCTGATGCAATGGTGCTCCTGTTAAAAAGAGATCATTAATAATCTCTAGAGATGGTTTTGTCTTCAGCATGGGGTGGATGGAATATTTCTACTACTCTCGAGGAACCTCTGGGAAAGAGAAGGAGAATGAGGATTTCTGTGTTCAGACCCAAATTCTGCTAATATTCAGAGGGGTTTTGAACAAAGCAAGGTTTGACGGGACAAGCCTATGGAGGGAGGACAGGGTGTTTGCATCTCAAGCCAAGCCTTGGCAATGAGCAGGAAGAGCGAGAGAGGCCATGCCCTGCAGAGCAGCCCAGCCTTTCTGCCCATGGTGGGGCCTTTAGTGGTCTGCTCCCCACCCAGTCATCACCCCATGGACCTGCTTCCCTGGGACCTATCACCGTGCAAGGCACTCCTGAGCCCTTGAGAAGCTGAGGGGGCCTCCCAAGGGCAGCAAGTGGTGACAACCCTCATCCCCTGTGCCACCTCCTCATTGTGAACCTCTTTTAGTCAACCATTGCCAGGCTTTGTTCCTCACCAATCTACCTCTCTTTCTGGGAGGGCAGAAGAGGGCTTTATCCCTCTGGGAAAGCCTTGGCTGATGGTGCACATCTGACAGGCCACCCTTGCTTCCCTGTTCAGCCACAGAGCACAGCCAGGCAGGGTTGTGTCTAAGATGGTGTCACAGCCTAGACAATCAATGTAGATGGGTGGTGGGGTTGCCTCATGCCACATATTGCCTCCACCCTACAGGCCACGTGGCTGGTTTGGCAAATGCCAGGGTGAGCAGGTCCAATGGGGGTAACGAAGGGTGACTGGAGATTGAACACCTGAAGGATGTGCCCTGAAGGGCTTTGTCTTCCAGCTTGCGTGAAATCAAGATGGCTTCCTCAAAAGGCAGGGAAAGCAAGAACCGGTCAAAAAGTGTAAAGCTGGCTTGCAAGGGAAAAAATAGCAATCTCCAACTCACATCACACTCCACAATGGCCTTGTAGTTAATTTTTAACCCCTTTTTGGTGCTTGGGGTTTTTTTTATCCCACATTCCTCAAAGCATTTGTTGACATTTCTTATATAGCTTGATAAACTGACAAGAAAGAATGACCAAGGGTCAGTTCAATAACACCCACGATTGCCTTCCTGATAAAATATCAGGTTGCAGCATTCATTGTGAAGCAGGGAAAAATATCGACAAAATGAATTTTTCTTCATTGCAGCTCACATAGGAGAAGAAAAACCTGCCGAGTGGCATTACTCTGCTGGGGGCACGGGCTATGAGTTCTGCAAGGAAATAGTGGTTTTTTGAAGAAGGTAAACGACCACAACCCTGCCAGATTTCACGAGAGAGAGAGGGACTGAGATTCACTCTGAGATTTGTGCAAAGGTGACTTAATCCTCTCCAGGCAACCAAGCTGGAGTCCAGTTGCTGGCTGAGAGCACAAGGCAAGGTCCTTCAGGGTGTCTCCATGGTGCAGGAGTGAGAAAAGCCTTGCTTGGCTTGGATTAACTTCCATTATACTCGTGTCAGCTCTTGGCTTAGGCTCTGAGCACACAGCATTGCAATGGGCTTCCCGACAGCCGCAGAAACCAGCTGGAGCAGAGCCAGGTTTCCCTCCAAGCCTTTCAACTGCCTAAGGTGGCTGCTTCACCTTGCTGCGAGGGGCAATCCTGACATCTTGGGAGGCATGGCCTGGAGGAGGAGGGATTGTGCCATCTTATGGAGCAACCCCCTAGGCTGCCCTGGTAGACAGACTTACTGCAGCAGCCCATGCATCAGGCATCAGAAAGGTCTCATGTAGAAATACCAGGGCCACCTGTGGAGCCTCTAGAGGGGAATTTGACCTCCTCCCTTCCCTTCTGCAGCTTCATGTACGAGCCACCAGATTGGGAATAAATTTACCCCCCCAACCCCCAGCGCTACATCTGCACTTGTAAACAAAACAGCTCCTTTTCAGGCCTGGAGGCAAAGTGGTAGGGTCTGGCCACATCCATGCTGTTAAAACCCAGACAAGGTGGCTGTATCCCAAATGCCTGCTGAGGATGAATCCCACTTTGTTAGCTCCTGAATAGTGCCTGCGGGGAATTACTTGGGATTGCGAGAACTGCCCTGAGCTCAAAGGATGCACTATTTAGTGTATTTCTATAGATGTAGTCTGGGTCCATTTCTGAGCTCATTCAAACCATGGGGAGCCAAGAAATCAGTGATGCACATCCAAGGAGAGAGGTAAAGGATGGATTTGGGGACAGGGCTGGTCCACAGTGCAGCTGGAGATGGAACTCGGGGCATTGGTGAGGACAGCACATACCCAAGGATACATCAGGAGGGGGAAAAAAAAGGAAAAAAAACCCAAAAAAACCCAACCACCACCCCCCCCCCCCAAATCAGGAGCTTTAGTACCAAAGGGCTCCTTCCAGTACGGTTTGCGTCCCGCAATGGAGGCAACACCAGCGGAAGAGGCAGCACACTGCATCGGGGCAGGCATAGGACCATTTTCCAGCCAGTTTTGCTCCCTCCTTGCCTCCAGTAGATACAGAGAGGTTTAAGCCACAAGGATTGCCAAGAGCTGTTTGGCTTCTCTCCCACCACTCTTCTCTTCGTGGCTCGTGGTTTGTTGTTTTGCTGTGAGGAGGGATGTGGGGTGGGACATGGGGATCGTCTTCTTGGCATCTGCTCTTCTGCCTGCTTCTCATCCCCAGTCGAAGGCTGATTCTTGCACCAAGTGTTCACCTCCTCCCTTCACCACCCCCACTATCCTGTGGCAATAAATTTTCTGCTTAATTATAAGTTGGAATTAAAAAAAAAAAAAAAGCAGCTCTTTCATCACTTCTGGATCTTCCACCTTATGGAGTTAGGTGCCAGGGGAGGAAAAAAAAACCACCCTCTGAAACACTTAGCTCATTAGCCTGTGGGATAGTTGTCCTCTCTCCTGGGGGAAAACGTGGAGGTCCCATCCCGAGAGCCACTTTGAATCAGTGAGATAAGCCACGGGGGATGTGGAGGGACATGTTCCCAGCTGTCGTGAACCAGCTCTGATTTATGCCAGCTGGAAAGCTGGGCTGAGTATTTGGGGATCGGTTCTCTGGGGTTCTTTTAATTGGTCCTTCCCACCTCTAATTGCTACTTCTCGCTGTGGCTGCTCCCTTATGAACAAAATTAATCTGGGCTTTGCCTACGGTTGAGACGGAGGCTATGAATCCTGTGCTGATGGATACCTAAGCCAACAGCTTTGGCACGGCTGGTTTTAACTCCAGCTTCCTTGTGCTCCTGAAAACCTGGGCAGGCACAGACTTCCTGAATGCTGAAAATTCACCGTCCTGAGCTGGTATTTGACTGGGACGCATTGCTGGCTTGGAAGACCCCTGTCTCCCTCCCAGGTCTTTGCAATGGGGTAGCATCTCTAGCTGAGTTACATTTCCAAAGATTTGGTGCAGGGACCAGCGTGATGAGCAAATTTGCTGTTCCCTTGCCAATACCCTCTTCCCTCCCCACCCTCCGTCTTGTGTTTCAGGCAGAAATGCGCCTGCAGGACCAGCAGCTGGCAAGGCAGCTCATGCGCCTTCGCAGCGACATCAACAAGCTGAAGATCGAGCAGACCTGCCACCTGCACCAGCGCATGCTCAACGACGCCACGTACGAGCTGGAGGAGAGGGATGAGCTCTCCGACCTCTTCTGCGACTTCCCCCTCGTGAGCTCCTTCAGCCTCTCCACGCCGCTCAAGCTCATTGGGGTCACCAAGATGAACATCAACTCCCGCCGGTTCTCGCTGTGCTGAAGGGGGGAAGAAGAGGGAAGGATGGGGGAGAAAGAGAGAGAGGACTGGGCAGCGCCAGGGCTCTCTCTGTCTAACAGATAGGTGAAAAGAGGCCAAAGAGGGGCAGAGGAAACAGGAGCAAGCAGGAGCAAGCTCTACCTATACCGCAGCTGGTCTTGGTGGCAGGGCAGAGCAGCAGAGCTGGGCACTGAGACAGCACAGAGATGCTCATTGAGAAGACAGGACCTGCACAGAGGAAGCATGGAGAGCATCTGAACCCAACACGCGCACTTGGCCTGCTCCTTTGCCAAGTCCCTTCTCCTTCTCTTCCCCCCACAGTAACTAAGAGGATGCAGCTCCTGTGTGGCGGTTTGCACTCGGAAATCAAAGGGGGGTATCAAGATCAAGCACAAAGCAAAACAAAATCCCTTTTCCCTTCCCTTTTACCTCCTCCCAGGCTAGAGCCATCTCTTCGGAGTCACTCTTCTCCCTGGATGTCTCCTTGGGCATTGCTCCTCAGCCTCTGCTGGCCCAAGCACAGGGTCCATGGGGCTATTTCAGGTAGGAAGCTGATTTCCAGTGGAAAGGAGCCCTCTCAGAAGTTGAAGTACTGCAGGTTAAATGGTATGCAGCTGCAAGAAGTGGTGAGAAGATGTGTTTGTTGACTTGCTCCGTTGAGTCCAGTGTATTCTAGCTTAACTTTGCCTGTGTTATAGATTATGGACAGATCACAGACACATTTATATAGAGACTCCAGCCAGCCAGAAGTCACCTGTGTGCCCTAGAAGTTATATCCAGAGCAATATGTGTTCCTGATCTTGTCAGCAGTGGCCACAAGGCTCCGTGTGGTTACCCCCGCAAGCAGTGAGGCAAAGGAGGTAACATACACCAAAGACATCTCATACCAGAGAAATCACCCCAGGCTGACATCGCCCCAACAGCAGCACCAGCAAATCCTGGATCCTCTGTAGCAACACACATCCATCAGAGAAAGGAACTTCAAGAGGAGAAAAGGGACTTTTGCGTAATGAACGTGAAGCGTGACTATACAATTAAAGGCAGAAATATTGCTGCAATGAACTTTGGACACGCAGCATTGGATTCCCTCCCTGCTTGGCAGTATGTAAGACGGATGCTGTATTTTCTTGCCTTTCAGTGCACATCTGCCTGTAAGTGGCATGGAGGGCAGAGACACCCACAGTGTAGCCCAGCAAGGGCAGGGACTCAAGCCATGGCAATCTTGGGACAGCTGGCACAGCTGGCACCCAAGACAGTCTTGTCTAGAGGGAACGTGGTTGCCTCTCCCTCCTATGCCAACATCACTCATGACCATGTCAGAGTGGTGCAGCCTCTCAGCCCATTGCCCCAGCCCAACTCTGCTTGGGCAAGCAGCAGAGAGCTCTGCTGCTGAGCGAACATGACTGTGTCCACGCAGCACCAGCCCAAGCCCTGGGGACGAGCGGGAGATGCAAGCCAGCGCTGAGCTGAAAGCTGTGTGGCTCTGTTGACGTGCCTGTACCCGACTGTGTCTGTTAAGCTGTGTGTGTGCATAAGTTGTTGTGTGTGTGCATGTGAGCCCACAGGATGCCTCTCTCGGGAGGATGAGTGGTGGACCCACGTCTTTGTTCCGAAACATGACGAGAACCAGAAGCCGATGAGACTCTACCGTGCCTGGGAAGATGCAATGAGGCTTCAAGGCTTGGGGTTTCCACAGAGAGCTTAGGCTGATGCAGAGAAGACAAATAATTCATCTGCCTCCACATGGGAGGAGCAAATTAATTAATATCACGAAGGGGTTCATAGCTACATGGGGCTGGGGACTGGCAGGGGACTCTGGAGCTGAGTTTAGTCCCCTATCTCCTATAGTACGTAACCCCTCGGTGATGCCTCCCCCTTCACTTCAAAGCTCACTGAGTATGATTTCTTTCTGCTAAGGAAGGAGGTATTTTGGGCACTGGAGCTCTACCTATACCAGTAAGTTAATCTGTGCCATGCCTGGGTGCTGAATCTTGCGCTACCCAGTGGTGAAGGTTTAATTGGGTTATGGCCAGACTATCACTTGGCCTCTGGACAAGACAACCAGCCACGATGCCATTTAGTTTACTAGTAGAGAAATAGCCTTATTTCCCATGGACATCTTGAAAAGGAAAAAAAAAATCTCATTAAAATTCTTCTTTGTTTACTTTTTTAATAAAAAAGAAAAAATCAATTTGTGTCCCACATGTTGATTTTCAGAGGCATTTTCAATCAAAAGGTAGCAATGACGACTGTTCAGTGAAAATAATGCCTTGGAAGAGGCAGCCTGGTTCCTGGTTCTCTCTAGGATCAGCTAGAGCCGACGATAGGGTGGACCTGCCTTTGGGCTCTTGTCTGGTAGCCGAAAGCAGGAGGTTAGTACAAGCACAGGCTTAGGAGGTCATCCTATGTGGCATTAGAAATATCAGACGTCTGGGTTCCAGACATGTATTTTCTGCATTAAGTGGAAGGGGGGATGGTTACAACTGCCAGCTGTTTGTCAAAATGCACAATTTTTTAATTATAAAATGATGTCTGTATTGATTTCTGCCTCTGGTCTCTCACTGTGTCCCATGGCTCCAGCTCTGCCTGGAGAGTGTTTGGGGAAACCCCTGGCTGGTGTGTTCAAGGTTTACAGGTGTGCAAGGTTTCCAGTTCCTCTATCCATACACATCACTGGGATACCCCTACAGCTTCAGCATTGCTTCGCCTTGCAGTCTGGAGGAGTGTGGCAGGAAGAAATTGAGGTGGGAACACATATTACGTATTTGGACAAAAATGTATGGGAAAGAAAGCCAAAAAAAAAAAAAAAATCACTGTTATGTTAGGTGCTGTTTTGTTAGTCAGCCACTGAGGCAAAAGTGGGTCCAGGCACTTAAAAATATATCAGGCTAGGGAAGAAAAATAAATAAAAGCATGTCTGATTTTTGCTGGACTTTGTTTAAAAAAACCCAAGTCATCCAAAGGTTGGGTGAGCCTTGAGAAACATGAGTTCAGGTCATTTCTCCCACCACAAAATTCCCAGAAAGGAGCCACCAGGTCTCAGCTTTCTGCATTGAGATGGTTCATCCCCTTGAGTGATGGTTCCTCTCCTTGTACAAGTGGCTTAGAGCCATGCCCCCTTTCCTAGGTGAGATACGATGCCTGCGGAGAAAGGCTGGTGGCAACCAAGGCTGATGCTTCTGGGGTCCATCCTGAGAATACGCTTTAATGCGTGGGCCACCGAATCAGGGCTGTGGTATCTCCAACTGGAGTACCAGTGGCATTGCTGAGGTGGCTGCTGCTCCGTTTATTTGAAGCAGGGATCTACTGGACATCGATTCAAGGGTTGTCCGCAGCCACCCAGCAGTGAGACATGCTCCTCGCTGAAATTAAAGAGCAAGTCTGAGACTACCCCATCTGAATAATTAACTGTGTTTTTAATTTAGATGGCCAGACTAGAAGACCATGGATTTCTCCAGGCTAACTAGAAAACCAAATTTCAGTTTTTTTTTTCTTGCCCCCAAAAGCTCCCGTATATGCAGATTCTGGATGGAGGAAGTCAGTCTAGTATTTAATTGGTTACATCTTGCTTTTACTTAAAGCAGTTCTAAAAAGATTAATTTAAAACTGAAACCATTAACACCTCATTTTCATTCAAACATTATTTTGTAATGAGCAGTCAAAATATTTTCCCTAAAATAGCCTTAATGAAACTTTTTCACTTTCTTCCAGTGGCTATCAGCCATTCATCCAGCTAGACCCAATCCCTGCAGTTTTAGTCAACCCAAAGCAATATATTTTTTTCAGCATGAAAATGAATTGGCCCAGCTTCATTTCTGGCTTCCTTTGGGTCAATTAAAAGGAAGCACAAAGCAATTTTACACATTTTAACTTACAGTCAACCGGCCACGCTCCCTGGCGTAGTGGTCTGCCACAAGGTACTAATGGACAAGACCTTGCTCGTCTGTCACAGCCCCAATGCAGCAATGATGGAAAGGGTCGTTTTTCCTGGGAAAGTGCCTCATTCCTCACCCTTTTGGCACTGGGAAGCATTACTGTGTAATCAGTGAGTGATATGTGTTTTGACATTGCCCACAATTGCCTCCATATAACCCTTAATGAAATTCAATAGAGATATCATCACAGAAATACCCCGATAGGTCCTGCTTACACCGGGAAAGCCAGGGAATGGCATGTTTAAGGATGTGCAGACTGAATTTTCAGATTGCTTCTCTTGTATGGTATTTCAGCTATCACAGTCTAACCTTTTTTTATATATATATATATATATATAAAAAAAAAACCAACCCAGCTGAAGTATTCCTAGCACCTCATTTTTTTTTTTTCACAGACTGCTGTCTGCTAAGTGGATTTTATTTTAGATCAAGGAAGACAGAAAGGGGGAGGGGGGGAAGGAGAGAAAAAAGGATTGCAAGGAGGAGGTGGCAGGCTACACACCGAAACCAGAATCAGACTCGCTTCCCTCGCTGCACGTTTTACAACCAAGTGCTGTGTCTGAGGAGACACGCACAAAGGAGCGAGGCATCCCAAAACCTCGGGAGCAATCACCCCTCGGGCATTGCTTATAGCCCAGCCGGTGTCCAGGGGAATTATGCAGCAACCCAAAGGAGGAGCGGCACCGAAAGATGTGCAAACCGCTCCTGAAATCCTCACCAGTCCCCATGCTATCCAGGAAATCTGGAAAGCTGAATAACACTGGCACCTCCCTCCCCTCTCCGATCAGCTGACACCCCGCTTTCACTCATGTGAAGCTGGGCCCCAAGCTGCAATGGTTGGATTTTAAGGCAAGAAATCATCAGATTTGGGGAAAACTCTTGATTTCAGGCTCTCATCTCTCATCCTTTCAATCTATTTTATGAAGAAGGACCAAGACACCAGCTCCATGCACCCATCATTCAGAGTAGCCAAGACCTGGACTTGCCCCATCCCTGCAAAAGGCAGATGCTGCACAGTCCCTGTGGTCCAAGCCTTGGGGCAAGCCAAACCATCCTGGTCACCATTGCCTTCAGCATCTCAATGTGCTGCCAAACCTTCTGGGTCAGCCACCACGAGAGGTCTGCAATGCCCAAGCCCCGAGAGAGAGGTTGGTGGAAGATGGTTGTTGCCCCAAACTTGTCTGGAGCCCAAGGCTGCTGAGGAGCGGCTGGGGGAGCTGGGGGTGTTCAGCCTGGAGCAGAGGAGGCTGAGGGGAGCCCTCATCGCTCCCTACAACTGCCTGAGAGGAGGGGGGATCGGGGGGGGGTCGGGCTCTGCTGACAGGGAACGGGCAATGAGACAAGGGGAAACAGCCTCAAGTTGTGCCAGGGGAGGTTTAGGTTGGACATTAGGAAAAATTCCTTTCCCAAAAGGGCTGTCAGGCACTGGAATGGGCTGCCCAGGGAAGGGGTCAAGTCCCCATCCCTGGGGGTATTTAAAAGCCGGGCAGACGAGGTGCTTAGGGACAGGGTTTGGGGGTGGGATGGCAGGGGTAGGGGAACGGTTGGGCTTGATGATCTTAAAGGGCTTTTCCAACCTATTCTATGATTCTAAGATGCCCCGTGCTTCACTGCTGCCCCTTCCCCAACACCCCCTGTCCCTGGTGGCTGCCTCAGATCCCCCCACACCCCGCCTGCTCTCAGAGGGGGAGGAGGAGGATGGGGGCTATTACACAATGTTTTTGTTCCACTGACAATTTCCCTCTGCCAGTTGGAACAGGCTGCTCATAAATTGCAGCTTTCTGGAGGGGTGTCAAGAGCTTTGCATTCTTAGATCATTGTCTCTCCTCCCCAGAAACAATGGGGGTAGGAAGGAGCTGCTCCAAAAATGCCATGTGCTACAAGGGGATTTCTTTAGGATCGGGATTGCTCGGGGAGGCAGAGGGAGTTTCCCCAACTGCTTTAGCTTGCAGTCTGGGTAGCTAAGGAGGCAGCTCAGCGGGAAGCAGGAATGCTGCTAACAGGGCTCTGTGGAGATCTGCAAAGGTCAGCTCCTGCCTACTACCCTAGAAAGGTAATTAGGAAAATTATCCTGTGATTATGAGGTGGAAAATGAGATGAGGGATGCCCCAAGTGGGCTACATCACCACCAGCAACCAGGACCCATTCTCCAACCTAAGGTCAAGTGACCAATCTGGCTGAGTCTAACTACAGAACAGGGCAGCCACAGCCAAACTACATCTTAGGAATGGTCCCTGACCCCAACAAGCTCCCAAACCTTGCCTGGGGATTGTTGTCCCATGCTTAAACCATGGCACGGACTGTGATGACCACTGAACAGTTGAACTCCAGTGCCTGGAAATGTTCCTCAGTTGTCTGGTTTGCTAGCAGAAACATAGGCACAGCACAAAACATAGCAAAGTCTTAAAGAAGTTGTTCTTCCCCGCTTGCGTCTCTTATAAGACCACCCAACACAGGTAGAGGACATCAGTCCTCTCAGATCCCCATGGGAAAGCTTGGCCAGCTTGTTAAGAAAGGTGGCTATAAAATCTTAATTCTCTTCATTAGCTGCCAGTCTGCTCTGAGCGGTGGTCCCAGGGATGCCAGGATGTTCCCTAGACATCTTGGTAACAAGATGCAATCAGCACAAAAAAAAGGGAATTATTTATCAGATGGTTCCTTGTCATGTTGGAGGAGAGGAGGGCAGAGGGAGGATGCTCCAGGGGCCCTATGGGGAGGAGCAGCAGCCACCAGCCCCTTTCCGAAGGATGGTGCATTGCGGTGCCCCTGGAAATCTTTCATGCGGGCAAAAACCAACCACCAAAAGGCAATGAAGGATCCGCCACTGTGTCCCCTGAGTGGGATCGGCCGTGATGCCACACAACAGCCAAGCTGAGCCCCCACCCCAGGCAAAGGGGAAAGCTCCAGGCAAGGGGCTGGCTATATATAGGCAGCCACACTGATTGGGAACAGCCCTTCTCTGGGTTTTTCACCATTTTCCTACCCATTTTTTTTCCCATTTTCTTATCCAGAGGGAGGAAGGCACCCCTGAGGTGAGCCTTGTTTGACAGTAACCAGGCCAGAAGGGGCATGGGATGGTTCAGTGGTCAGGGCAGCCCCAGGAGAGTGGAAACTCTGGATTTCTCTCCATTTCTGTGCCTTTACCAGTGGCTGCTTAATGCAAAATAGAGAGAGAGACTGGGAACCAGCTCGCTGGGCTTGCTCAGCTTGAACCAGCCACAGCAAGCCCAGGTTCCTGCAGGGTCTCCTTGCCTTCCTCATGGTGGTCCAGCTATTTCTTTGGGATGAGCAAGGGCAGGAACTAATCTCGGTGCATGCAAGCACCCAAATTTGTCGCGTATCACAGTGCAAGGCGAAATTTGCCCCATCGTTTGTGGTTTCTTCCCTGTTTCAGGGTTCTGGAAGAGAAGGAAAGGTTTTAATACCAGGACTTTAGTTCTAAGGGGTTTCTTTACACCCCCAAAATGCAAATCTTCCTCCTGGCCCCAATATAAAGTCATTGCCACCAAAGAAGAAAAGCAGATTCCTCTGTGTGCTCTCTCTCTCCCTGCAGTCCCACTTCTGCTTCTGCAGGGCAACTTGTACACCAGCCTCTTCCATAGAACCGTGCCCTGTAGCTGGGTCCCTGTCTTCTTGCTCTTCATATATTCAGAAATGAATTCCTGGAGGACATGCTTCATGATCTTTCCAGGGCCTGAGGTGAGGCTGACCTCCATAACTCTCCACATCCTCCTTTTTACCTTGAGATACCTAAAATCCTTGGAGACACCTGATGGATGGACAGAGGCCAGACACCGTGGGTTTTTTTGTAGACGACAGGCAGCAGCCTCACAATCACATCAGAGAGCTCGATCTGAGCACTAGAATGAATCTCATCCAGTTTCACGGGTGTAAATACATTTACATTTAATTTCACTAAATAGTCCCTAACCTTTTTCTTCCCCCACTGCTGGCTGCTCTGCTTCCCAAATGCTGTTGTTGTGTGCAGAGGCTTGGAGCAAGTCTGACCTATAAAAACAGAGACAAAAAAGGCGTTCAACCTTTTCCATAATCATCCATCACTAGGCCATTCTCCCATCCATCAATCAACCTACATTTTCCCTGAAGTATTCTGTTAAAATACTTGCAAACCCCCTTTTTGTTACTCTTAGCATCCCTGGCCAGCCTTTGCTCCAGCTGGTCTTTAGCCCTTCTGCTTTTATCCCTAAGTACCCAAGCGATGCGTTTGCACTCTTCTTTCATTTTCTCTCCTTATTTCCATTTCTTGTATGCTCCCTTTTAGCAGCTCAGTTCACTAAGAAGCGTCTTAATTAGCCAAGCAGGCTTTGTGCTGAAATTCCTGATTTTCATGTGCAAAGGCAGGGTTTGTTCCCAAGCTCTGAATAAGTTTTCTTTAAAAATAAAAGAAAAAAATCAGCCAGCTGTCTTGGACACCTTCTTCCCTCATAGCAACCTCCCGGTTCCCCAAATAAGCTGGAGTCAACTCTCCTGAGGTCCAGAATCCTCAATCCACAGCTTGTCTTCTCAAGCTTCTCTCCAGATGCAAACCCAGTCACCTCACAGCCACGGGAGACCAAGCTGCCACCCCTGACCACAGTTGCCCTCCGCTCCTCCACGAGCAGCAGGCCAAGCACCTTGATGGGGATGAAGGCAGGCATGGACCAAAGACAGCTAATGAGCCTGAAAGCTAGCGAGGGGAAGGCAAGGGTGGTCATTAAATACAGACAGACACACACAGACCCTGATGGTGCATATTTTTCTTTCCTAGAAAACTGGGTTAGAAACAGGGCCAGTCCTGCTCTCACTGGAACTGGCCTGGATCCCTTCCAGGTGCCAACCTACCTGCTTGCTAACCCCGCTCCAGCCTTTTTTTTTTCCTTCTCTCCCATTTGATAACCCAAGCGTGGCAGGGCAGGATCGACTTCATGCCTAGGGTTTTTCTGCGTGGTTTAGCCACATTAGTTAGAACCTGGATGGATTCATCACCCCAGCTCCCCATACGGCTGCAGAAATGTGTGTGCCAATGCACAGGAGAGAGGTAGGAAGGAGGGGACAGGGACAGGAGCCCTCAACTCCTCAGCCCCAGCTTGTGCTGCTGGTGGAGCTACACGTCATGTCTAATTAGCAATGAAAACACAGCCAAGGGCAAGTCCCACAACCAGCCCCGTGTTCCCTGGCGCTTTCCCAAACTGAACCTGGGAATGGATGGGGTTGGAACATGGGAACATTGGTAGAAACTGGAACATGGGCTGGTCTCCAGCAGCAGTCTGATGCAGCTGTCCTTCTGGGGGAGGAAGGACATTTAGCTAGAGGTATGGATGTCATCATACAGATGACATCATCTGCACCATGCCACTTGGTTCTTCGGACCTGAGGAGAGTTCCTGACCTGTTTTGCTTGCTAGCATAGATGTAGTTATAGAGCCTGAATCCAAGGTCTTGCATTTGCCAAAGTTTCAGCTGCAATGCTTCAGCCAATGCTTGTGGCCAGTGGGATTTGCAGATGCCCCCTCCCCAAGCACCAGACCAGCCTGTGTTTCCTCAGCTTGGCCAGACATCCAGCCCAGCCTGGCCAAGGACTTCAGTCATGTGAGGAGCTCTGGGATGTGCTCTTCCCCTGGTATCACTCTACCTTCCTCTTCCCTTGCTCTACCCGGTGGGAGAGTCTCTCTCGAGCCCGACCATCAGCATCGCGGCCCATAGGATGAGTTCAAGCCCATTTTGATGACTTCAAGCCCAGCAGATCTGAGAGATGCCATCGTGGTTTAGCCTCCCACCCAACTGAGCTTAGAATCATAGAATCATAGAATGTTTTGGGTTGGAAGGGACCCCTAGAGGTCATCTAGTCCAACCCCCCTGCAGGGAGCAGGGACACCTTTAACCACATCAGGTTGCTCACAGCCCCGTCCAGCCTGGCCTGGAATGTTCCCAGGGATGGGGCCTCCACCCCCTCTCTGGGAAACCCCTGCCAGGGTTTCACCACCCTCACTGGAAAGAATTTCTTCCTTAGATCCAGTCTAAACCTACCCTGGTTTAGTTTAAAACCGTTACTCCTTGTCCTGTCACAGCTGGCCCTACTAAAAAGATTTTCCACATCTTTCCTATGGGCCCCCTTTAGGTACTGAAAGGCCGTAATCAGGTCTCCCTGAAGCCTTCTCTTCTCCAGGCTGAACACCCCCAACTCTCCCAGCCTGGCCCCAGAGCAGAGGGGCTCCAGCCCTCGGAGCATTTTAGTAGCCCTCCCCTGGCCCCGCTCCAACAGGTCCATGTCCTCCTTGTGCTGAGGGCTCCAGAGTGGACCACTCCAGGTGAGGTCTCACCAGAGCAGAGCAGAGGGGCACAATCCCCTCCCTCGACCTGCTGGCCACGCTTCTCCTGATGCAGCCCAGGGTATGGTTGGCCTTCTGGGCTGCCAGCGCACATTGCTGGCTCGTGGCCAGCTTAGCTCGCCTTCCTTTCCCAGTGGTGTCCTGTGGAGTGTTTACTCCTGCCTCCCCGCTCCCCTCCCTGCCTCTTTGTTTTCCTTTCACTGCTCAGCGGCTGCAGGGCTTTGATCACCTGCGGCTCGTTAATGACGATGTGCGGCCCTCCTCCCTCTCGGCGAAAATCGAAGAAAGAAAGGTCCCCTTTTAGCTTCTCCCCAGGGACCTGTTTTGTCTACGGGCCTCCAGTTTCCTCGGAGAGCAGCTCTGCCCCATCGCCTTGCGCATCCCGCTCGTACAAAGCCCTCTTTGTGCCGGCGCTGGGCTCCAGCCAGCCCAGCCTGCAAACGCATGCTTAGCTTCCAGCGGAAGCGGCGTTAGTGGCTTCAGCAAGCCCCCTCGCATGCTGAGACGAGGCATGCATGGTGCCAGGCGTCTGAGCTCCTCCTGCGGCCGCTGGAGAAATGTCCTGCCCCAACCCGCCCTGCAAAGTCACCCCTTTTCTGTGCCTTCCACCCCCCCCCCCCCGCCCCGGGATTCACGCAGGGCTGTGAACGTGAAGCCCCCAGGCCGGGCGATGCCACGGGGATGCTGCTCCTGCTGCTGTGGTTGTCTGCCATCGCTTACTGGCACCAGCCAGAGGGTGGTTGGGCTGTTTGGCCAGGCTTTGGGGGGCTCTTGCCAGCACAGGATGCCTCGGGGACTCAACCCAGTCTCCCGGGGTGTCATGGTTTAACCCCAGCTGGCAACTCAGCACCACGCAGCCGCTCGCTCACTCCCCCCACAATGGGACAGGGGAGAGAATCAGAAGAGCAGAGGTAAGAGAACTCATGGGTGGAGATGAAGACAGTTTAACAGGGAAAGCAAAAGCCACGCACGCAAGCAAACCAACGCAAGGAATTAATTCCCTGCTTCCCATGGGCAGGCGGGTGCTCAGCCATCCCCAGGACAGCAGGGCTCCATCCCGTGGAACGGTGACTTGGGAAGACAAACACCATCGCTCCCAACGTCCCCCCCCTTCCTTCTTCCCCCAGTTTATATACTGGGCATGACGTCATATGGTCTGGAACAGCCCTGGGGCCAGTTGGGGTCAGCTGTTCTTGCTGTGCCCCCTCCCAGCTCCTTGTGCCCCTGGCAGGAGCTGAGAAGTCCTTGGCCAGTCTAAGCACTACCCAGCAACAACCAAAACGTCAGCGTGTTATCAACGTTCTTCTAATACTAAATCCAAAACCACAGCACCATACCAACTACTAGGAAGAAAATCAACTCTGTCCCAGCTGAAACCAGGACATGGGGTGATTGCTAAGGGGAGAGGGGGACAGTCAGGAGTCTCTGGCAACAGCACAGTGCCGACGCTCTTCCTGGGGTGCAAAGATGCAGTTCATCGTGGCCGGGTACTCGGAGGGGTTTCATACATTGCAGAGGAGGCTGTTTCCCCGGGAGGAAGCTGTCTGAGCGCAGAAGAGGGTGGATTCAAGGGCTGCTCTTAAAAGAGGCAACATGGATTTCATGTCGGGAGTGGGCTCAGCAGAAGGGCATGCCGACAGCGTTTTTTTGGGGATTCCCTCTGGATCCGTTTTGTTTGGAAAGGTGGCAAATGAAATTCCCCCGACGTTACCAGTTTGTCCTCTGCAGGCTGCACTTGCAAGCGTTTCAGCCTCGTGTTGCAAGTCCTGGGCTCCAGGCTTGTTTTGGCAGGGCTGCTCGCAAGCAGCAGGCTGAGCATCAGCTCCGACTGTTCCCCTCTGTGGGTCCCAGGGGGGAAAGCATCACCGATGCATGCAGCACCCTTAACCTCATAGGTCACTATACCTGTGTGTTATTGTAGGGTCTTTTCTAAGGGAAACACGTGATTTTTAATTATTGGGTTGCTAGGGTGAAGATTTTTGCCAGACACAGCCTGATTTTTTCCCCCTGGGCTGTTTGCAGGTGGAAATCATCAGCTTGGGGGTGGCAGTCCAGGTTATTTACCCACCTCCAGAACAAGCCATGAATCCTGATAGCGTAAACCCTTGCCTGGCTTCTTACAAAGAGGTTTCCCTGGAGTTTTGCTGGCTTGTTTTTGCAGACTCACGTGCAAACCAGCTCTTGCTCGCCCATGCCAGCTTGCTGTTTGCTCCCAGCGAACATCAGTGCACATCGCCGGTGGGTTTTGTAATGCTGGCGGTGTCGGAAGAGGAGTAAAAGTGTCTGTTAGGGGTAAGTCTCTTGCAGGTCAGGGGAACCCACATCTTCTGTCCCCAGCCAGCACTGCCTGGGGGGAAAGAAGAGCAAAGCTGTTCCCTCTAAAATCCAGGAGGAGAGGAAAAAGTGAGGGCTTGAGGGATGTGCCAGCAGCAGACAAAGGCGTACGGAGGAGGGGAGGGAGCAAGGAGCTGGCTCCCAGGCTGCTGGCCGGGTTGCCATGGATTTTGTGTTAATCAGCCCCTTCCTGGTCTGGAAGCAGAGGGAAAAGGGAGGGTTTTGAGCGTGGAGGAGCTGTCTTCATACCTGAGCTGTCTCCTGCGACCATCTGTCCAGCAGCTGTGCCAGATCCAAGGGCCAAAATTCCCCAGCATAGGATATTTTGGGAAATAAGGAGGCGATGTCCCTGTGCCAGGGATGCCTGCTCCACAACACGCTGCTGTGCTCCTGGCTGCAGCTCAGACCCGGCCACGCTCTCCCACAGGGCTGCCCCTGTGCTACATTTGGGGTGTGGGTGATGGGAAGGGGAGATTTGGAGAACCAGACAGCAGGGACAGGATTTTCGGGTGCCCACCCAGGCTTCAGGATGTCTCCAGACCCCAGACAAACCCCAAAAGCTTTCCTGTTCCCCTGCAACACAGACACTAACACTCCCAATTCCGTTAAAATGTCCCTCCTCTGATTTCATCTGTCTCCAACTCCCTTGTTGCATGTTCATGAGCGCATCTCTTGGCATGCTCAGGATGCCGTTGTCTACCTGGACCAGGGGGGACGGTGCCACGGCTGTGCTAAACCTCCCTTCCTCTGAGTCATTGCTTAAACCCTGGGTTTTGAGATCATCAGGAAAGCCACCCTGGGAAAGCCAAATGCAACGCTGGCTTTCCTGAGAGCATCGCTGCGGTCATCAACCCAGGCGAGGGTGCTCGCAAGTAAAGTACGAGGAGCTGGAGCTGGCATCAAATGTTCAGAAAAACAATCACGCGTCAAAGAGCTTGGGGTTTTGAGGGCTCCATGCACTGTTATAAAGGAATTATAATTCATTAACATGGCTGCCAGACCCTCTTAATTGGCCTCAGACATGTAAAGAGATCTCTGGCTGGGGATGGGGTTCCAGGAGCGCGATGTATCTGCTGGGTGTGAGCATGTGTGTGTGCCGCAGTGGGACCATGGCACGCGTGTCTGCATGTGCTGTGGTGTTCACTGTGCATGGACGGGTGCGGGCGTGCTGCTGTTGTGCTCTGTGTGTGTGTATAGAGGTGTGTGCATGCCCGTAGACCATGCTCGTGTGCGTAACACTTGGGTCCTGCCCTGGGGTCACAACAACCCCACGCAGCGCTCCAGGTGTGGGCAGAGGGGCTGGAAAGCTGCCCGGCGGAAAAGGACCTGGGGGTACTGGCTGACAGCCAGCTGAATATGAGCCAGCAGGGTGCCCAGGTGGCCAAGAGGGCCAGCAGCATCCTGGCTTGTATCAGGAGTGGTGTGGCCAGCAGGAGCAGGGCAGGGACCGTGCCCCTGTGCTGGGCACTGGGGGGGCCGCCCCTGGAATGCTGGGGTCAGGGTTGGGCCCCTCCCTCCCCGAAGGACCTGGAGGGGCTGGAGCGTGTCCAGAGAAGGGCAGCGGAGCTGGGGAGGGGTCTGGAGCCCCAGGCTGCTGGGGAGCGGCTGGGGGAGCTGGGGGGGTTCAGCCTGGAGCAGAGGAGGCTGAGGGGAGCCCCTTGCTCCCTCAACGCCTGAGGGGGGGGGAGCCCCGGGGGGGGGGGGGGCCGGCCTCAAGTTGGGGGGGGTTGGGGGGGGGGGCAGGGGGCTGGGGGAGCTTAAAGGGCTCTTCCAACCCAAACGATTCTATGATTCTATGAACACAGGCTTTCTATGGGTGTGTATATGGATAACATGTTCAAACTGTAATAAAGTGATAATAAACAGCACGCGCGCGTGTGTGTGTGTGTGTGTGTGTACACCACAATGCTTGTGCACGCATGTGTATCCCTGCCTGTGTTGAACACAGAGGTGTGCGTGTGAAAAGTGTTCACATGGGGCAAGTGCACGTGTGCCACCGCCTGCGTGCAATGCGTGTTTGTGCACGCAGCAGCGTGCAAATGTCTGTGCGTGCCTGTGCCCCGTTGTGCACTTGCGTGAGCCCAAAGCCCGTGGGTGCCTAGGGCTGGCACGGTGCACGTGGCTCCCTGCAACACCCAATTTTACCTTCATTTTCAGGATGTTTCCTTCGAAGCGTGCCAAGGGGCAGAGCCGTGTCCAAAGCTGACCATGCCGATGCTGCGGGGTGGGGTTGCAAACCAGCCCTGTGGGCTGTCAGGGGGGCCAAGCGTACAATCACTGCCCTGCCGCCCTGACGTGACCCCCAGCCACGTTGTCCCTGCCCAATGGTGCCTCTGTGACCGCAGCAGAGGCACCAGGACAGGGGACAACCCCATGGCTCCCAGTAAGTCCTTGCCAGCTCAGGCAGCTTGGAGGGTGGAGAAGAGCTGTGCTGGCCGTCCTTGGGGATGGGAGCTGAAGCGCATCCCTTTGGTACCTAAGTAGCACCTCCCCAAATGAGACCCACTGTCAGAGGATGGGTCCTTGTAACACATTTCATTCCCAAGGCCCCCATTCCTCCTCCCCACCAGTCCCCCAAGCCTGCTCCTCACATCGCTGTTCTCCAGCTCCTCTCCCCTCCCCAGCATCCCCTCCGACACCCTTTTTTCTCTGAAATGGCCTCGGCTGCAGCACTGAGATAAGGGCAGGCCCTTGAAAAGGATGCAGGTGCTCTTCATTCAGTCTTCCCTTCCAGGTGGCTGCCAGAAACTCCTACTTGTTGTGGTTTAACCCGGCTGGCAACTAAGCACCACGCAGCCGCTCGCTCACTCCCCCCTCTCCCTCAGTGGGATGGGGGAGAGAATTGGGAAGAAAATAAAAGGTTAGAGCTGAGGGCTGAGAAAAAGGCAGTTTAATAAGAGAAAATAATAATAATAGTAATAATGAGAATGATAACAGAATATACAGAATATACAAAACGAATGATGCACAATGCACTTGCTCACCACCCGCTGACCGATGCCCAGCCCGTCCCGAGCAGCGATCAGTACCCGAGCAGCGATCAGTCCCCAAGCAGTGATCACTCTCCCCGTGACCGACCAACCCAACCCCCCCGAGCATGATGCTGTATGGTATGGAATAGCTCTTTGGTCAGTTGGGGTCAGCTGTCCTGGCTGTGCTGTACTCCCAGCTTGTTCTGCACCTGGCTGAGCAGGAGAAGCTCAAAAAGTCCTTGAGTAACCTGAGCACTACTTGGCAACAACTAAAAACATCAGTGTGTTATCAACATTCTTCTGGTACTAAATCCAAAGCACAGCACTATGCTAGCTACTATGAAGAAAATTAACTCTATCCCAGCCGAAACCAGGACACTACTCCAGCCCCTCTGTCAGAGAGAGGAGAGCACTGGGGCTGCAGAAAGCCCTGCCTGAGTGAGGAGCCGCTCCCTGGCTCGCCTTTCGGTGTCTCCTTCCTCCACATCCCAGTCAAATATTTGCCTTTCCTTGTAGCATCTTTTCTGTAGAAATAGGGGGATGGGGGAGAGAAAATGGTCTCAGTTCACCCAGCCCATCTGTCCTCTGCATCGCTGTAGATCTCATTAAAACAGAGGACATAATTAAAGAGGAAATAAAGAAAACTGCACTGGTCCTGCTGTACTGTTTAGTGGTGTTCCCAGATATTTCTCTGCTCAGTTGTTAGCACTGGCTGCATCCAAGGGCATCCCTTCTCCTGGCTGCTGCGCGGTTTGGAGCACAATATAAAAGAAACACCAAGTCTGCAGTGGGCAGGAGCTGATCTTCGTGCTGCTCCTCAAGGATGACGAGGTGGGGGGGAGCCCCAGCCACCCTTTTGGTGGTATGACCCTTTCTGGATGGAGCTTGTTCACTGTGTCCCCCTACCACAGGAGCTCTGCCAGGCTGGGGCTGCACCCGCACAGGTACCACTTCCAGAGCTCTTCTGAGCACCATAAACCAATTTTTTTTCCTTTTTTTCCCTGGGTTTTTCATAGCGAATCTTCAGATATTCATCCAGCTCCACTGCTGCCAAATCCAGGGCTGGTAAGCACACGGGCTGGTATTAAAACCTACACACCTGAGCTCAGAGGACCTCTGAACTTTTTAAAAGCACTGCAAAAGCTCCCAATGTAATTGATTCTCTGGGCAGCTGCTTTATACTCCAAGGTTGTGGTGGTCAGGTACCAAAGCCCACAAACCAGAGGCGTAGCTGGTCTGGATCTGCAAGATGCCCTACACAAAGCCACGGTTCTCCATCCAGGTCCCAAAGGATGGCTGTCATCATCACAAGAGGTGATGGCCCATCAGTCCAGGCAATGGCAGTGGCGACCCTTATCATGGCAAGGGCCAAGTGGGCACAGGATTTCAGTGGGAAAGGATGAAGGCAACCTTCCCTCCTCAGGATCTCACTTTGAGGGTGCATCTTCATCATGGCCTCCACTTTTAAGCTTCTGCCATCGGTGTAAGGTGTTCCTGAGCACAAGTGGGTTCAACTGCCATCGATAGACCCACCCTCCACGAATTGCCCTTATGCCCTCCTTGAATTTCCATACCCCCTGGGCTCTGCAGGTGAGGAATGCATCAGCCCAGGTTTTTGAGAGCTCCCAAAGGCTTATGCCCCAGTCCAGGCTGGGAGATGTCTCTGTTGTATGCGCTTGGGCCAGCGCTCAGCCACCACGGCCAGGAGCAGCTGTACCCCAGTGCACCATCATGGTTTCAGCCCTGGGATGAGGTTCATTGCACTCTCCGTCCTCCCCAAAAAGTGCCTGATCTGGGGGGTGGGATGTGGGGAGGACCAGAGCCTCTCCGCCTATTGAAGCTGCAGCATCATTTCCAAAGCAAGAAGCTTCCAGCTCAAGCAAAAAACCAACCCCAGATGATCCCCTCCTCCTCCTCCAGCACCCTTTTGCCCCAGCAAGGTAACCTCAACCAGGCGTTTTGCTCTGGGGAGCAAAGGGAGGCAGGGAGGGGGTTGCAATTTGAGACAAAACCAGGTTAATTCGGCATGGAAGGGTTTTTTGTCTCCCTGTTGCTCACTTATCAAGGGAAGAGTGTGCTCCTTCTCCTTCCCTTCTCTATTCATATTCTGAGCTCATCGGCTGCAGTGGGAGCTGCGCGGCAGCCAGCCGGGCCGGGAAGCACATCTGCATCATGATGTAGTCAGAAACTCAGGTCTCCAAATCAATTACTGACCTTCTGCTGCTACAGAAATTGCTCGAGATGGATTTCCATGTTGGGTGCGGGGAGAGAGAGAGGCTCAGCCTCGTCTTCTGCCTCTCTGCTTCTCTGGCTTCCTCAGAGGCAGAGCTGTGATTTATTCAGTGGATCTGATTAATTACGCCTTGTAAAATTCCCCTGTTTGTCCTGATCTTCCTTCTCTTGGTATCAGCTCTGATTGCATAAGCTGGTTTTGGAGTGGGTTTTTTTTTCCCCCTTATGATTTTATGAATGACACCGTTTGTGGATCCTTCTGTTTGTCATCTGTTGCCTTTCCCTCCAAAGACTTTTGAACCTCCAGATGCCTGCCAGATCTGGCAGAGCAACCAGAGACGTTTTTTCCCGCAAATGTTTCTCAAGTGCTTTTCCATCAGTGAATTTATCCAGCAGAGAACACGCTTGAGATGAACTGCATCCATACCAGTCAACTCACCAGCGCCTGGACTTGCCTTCTGCCCCGAGGCACCCCTGGCCGTATCAAGTGGCCATGAGGGAGGTGGATCTGATACCTGCAGATCCGCCTTCTGTCAGGTCCTAGGGAGCAAATGATGAAACCATCAGGGAATCAGTTTAAAACATAACGTAAATTAGCTCTTGGCACACTGGGCATCAGAAAGCATAAGGATGTCGGGAAAAGAGAGATAAATAGTCATGGGCAGCAGGGCCATAAATGGATGTTAAAGACTAGGCTGGGATGTCCTCCTTAACATCCCTAACCCCAGGGGTGAGGATGCTGAGGGAGCACTCACCCATGGAGAGGTGCTGGGTTCACGAGCTCTCCCTAAAAAGCATCTTTTTGGGCAGCGCAGCCTCAAGGGACCATGCTGTGACCCTTTTTCCTATGATTCTTCTGGCCACTCTTGCTTGTAGCACCCAGATCCTCACAGTCCCTCTTGGGACCACTGCCCCCCCGCCCAAAGGGCTATTCAAACACATCCCAGGGGAGCCCACGTTCCAGCCGGGAGCCGGGTGGCAGACAGGGGAAGGCAGAGACCTGCGTCAGAGCTCCCAGAAGTCCTGCAAGGATCAAGACCTTGGAAAATGGAGGAAATGGGTCTCTTGGGGGAAGATAATTTTTGCCCGGGAGTAGCTCTCCATCACATGCAGAGCCAAGCTGGGAGTACCCGAGAGCCAAGCGTTGGCGTTTGCTGAGCCGTGAACACGGGGAGGCTGGTGTCGTTTGTCTCAGTGAACTGGTTATTAATCCTTGCAGCCAGGAGAGAATGCAGTCGCATTTCCTTGGCAATGCTGTGTGCTGGCAGGAAACAAAAAGGCAGAAATGTCAGATCTTCCTGCATGTAGAGAGCACGCGGATGCCCAGCCAGACCCAGGCTCTGCCCAGCCATCCGCAAAGACACTGGGAAAGCACCTGGGGTGTGGGAGGTCACTGCCAACACTCAGGTCTACCTAAATTAGAGGTAGCCTTTTCAAGGGGGAGGACTTTTAGCCTTTTCAGGGGGGAACACGACAACCAGCAAGGAAATCAAAGCCCGTGTTCATTTAGAAATTCCTGTACATACAAACAAACATGCGCACGCACGGACTGTCAAATAAATAAGTAAATACGGGAAGGTTGCTTTAGTTCTCCGAGGGTTTCACCCTCAGCTCGCTGCTGGAGATCAGAGCATCTCCTGAATAATATCAGCTCTCAGCTCAAACTCCCAGCAGGCATCGAGGGGGCTCAGGAGCTGCTCCCTTCCTCAGATAAAAGATCAGATTTGGAAGAGGGCTTTGGGATTTGATTATTTCAGTTTCTGCTAAATCCTCTCCTTCTTTTCCTGGTTGCTTGGGGCTTATGGGAGAGGGAGGGTGCTGGGAAATGCCCCTGTCAGGTGAATGCCAGTGGGGGAAGTTGCAGGCTGGATTTGGAAGAGAGGGGCAAAAGCACAGCAGGATCCCTGGAGCTTCATGCTAGTCTCATCCCTGTCCCCCTCTGCTGGGAAATCCTACATCTCACCAGTCTTGCTGGGCTCAGAGCTCCACTGCCAACTGGGAGAGGTCAAAAGCTCTATTGAGGCTGTTCAGATCTCCTCCTGCATTCAGATATTCCCCTTGCAACTGTTCCTCCAGGGAATTTGGAGGTACCATGACACTCCTGGGGTCGTCTGAGCCAGCTCAAGCCAACTGCTGAGCCTCAAAGAGACAAGTAAAAAGCAGAGATGGCCACTGCCAAAAGTTGACCGGGGAGGAGGAACCTTCCTGGCTTTGCACATAACATTTTCAAGGATCACAATTTCCACCGGCACCTTTGAAGAAGGGGGAAGGACATCAACTCCCAGAAAAAGATCAGATAAGGCCTCTCTCCCTGCAGAGATGGAGGCAGGCAGAGGAGTCACTGAAAGGGTTTCTGCATCCCCAGCAACCTTTGAAAAATGGTCTTTGATCAGGAAAAAAGGCAAAGAAGCTCTATGCAATAGATGAATCTTTACAGCATTCAGGTTTGTGTCCCACAACACCTAGGCTTCTTCCACCCCCTTGCACAAGACTCCCAGATAATCCCATAACCCTCATTTATCCTTCCTAAGTCCCCTTGATCTCCCAGGTGCAATTCTTCCACTCCCTTTCCTCCTCCATCCCCCTGTCTCCTACCCATCCTTGGCTCTTAGGCTGTGGATACACCATGTCTTTGGCCTTGTTTGAACCTATACAGGTGCTGAGCAAGAGGGCAGAGATGCTGCCTGGCTGCTGTGCCTGTGCTCTAGTGGATATGAAACAGTCTGAAGCACTGCCACCCCTGCCCTTCCTTCGGTGCCAATAGTAATGCATCTCCTGTCCTCCAACCAGCAACTAGCTTTACTAAAAACCTGCAAGAACCAAGTATCTTTGAGACCCCGCACCTCTAGATCAGCCACAGCTGTGATTTGTCACATATTTGAAGGTGACTAACCTTGCAGACAAGCAAGTAGCATAGGTCTGCATGGTCATGTAAGCCCCTTTCTTTAGGAAACCCAACAAAACAGCGTTTCAGAGCCTTGAGTTGGCTGTTGGTTGTGCTGTGGTTTCATTTCCTCCAAATGTTGCTATGTAAACACTAATCAGTTCAAATTATTCAAATCACAACTGTCGAGCATGGAAGTAGCATTAATGAGGAAGAAAAGGGAACAGATCAGTAGAGCAGAAAGTGTCCTTTGGCCGGAGGTTGGTGGCTCCCATCCAACACATGCAACTCACACCCCTTCCTCTCCCATAGGCCTTGGAAATGTCTCATGTTGGGAGGGAGCTCTGGGCCAGGTTGTCTAGCCCCAGGGTTTCTGGCTGGCTAAACACTAGGGGATATTTCCCTTTTCATGGAGGATATAAGCACCTTGGGGGCTGATTCCAACGTGAGATGTCCCAAAGACTGGAAGGGCTCTGTCCTGCTCTGCTGCCATTTTCCAGTCAGGGCAGGACCACCTTGGGTGGCTACTGCAAAACCAGGATTGGGTTTGAGTGCAAGGCTCTGTTTTATCCTTCCAATGGGCTTGCGCAGACTCGTGAGTCATTTCACTCATTTCCAAAGCCAGCTAAGCTTCAAGGCCCTCTTAACACCTATGGCCACCAGCCACAGACATGGTGGTTCATGGAGGCAGACTCACACCAGGTCATGCTGCCTGATGCAGCTCAGGCTCATCTCTGGGGGACAAAGTGATTGCAGAAGTCTGTCATGGTGCCAGATGAGCCCTCCATGTGGTTTCGACGAAGGAAGGCACAAGCCTCCAAAGCCCAGGCCTATGCAGTCCATGGCAAATGCTTCCCCATGCAAATCTAGGTGTACCATGGCTGCAGGGATGCATGCATTCATCACCCCCTTGCTGCCTGTCTCCCCAGATCTATGTTAGACCAGGAAGACTATGTCGGACAAGGGAAAAAGGCTTTCATCCTGCCTCAAAGCTTTACTCAGCATGGCCAGGCTCTTCTTGGCCTCCAAGCATCAAAGCATGGCACCTCACATGACCTTTGGTAACTCATACCAGGAACATTGCTACCTGCTTAGTACCCCGTGGAAAGATTACAGCTAAAGCCAACAAATGCAGTGCCTAGACCAGAAAGGGAAGGCAGATGTTACAACAGGTTGTTGTTTTCATGTTCGGTCTTGGCAAGACTGGAACCCAGGGTGGGTTCTTGAAGGTGTCTCCAGGCCTTCGCTGAGCATGGTGTAAATAACACTCACAGCTCCGAGGCAATCATCTCGCATCAAGCCCACCCACCCAGGATAAGTTGCTAAGCTGAAACACCCACGGTGTGGACACCACTAGCAAAACCTCTCTAAAAACAGAGGACACAAGTGCACACCTCTGCCAACCCCTTCCCCAAGCTGACAGGTAGGCAGGCTGGTGCCACTCTGCCAACCTGTGAAAGGAAACTGTAGTTGGCTTTACTACAGGGCAGTCACTTCTGGAAAAGGAGTAGAACCAAGTTCCGTGGTGGTGTCCCAGAGAGGCTGTGGGATCTTCATCCTTGGATGTATTCAAGACTCAGATGGACATGGTCCTGAGTGACCTGATTTAATTAGACCTGCACTGAGCAGGACGTAGGATGAGATAAGCTCCAGAAGTCCCTTCCAACCTGAATTATTCCATGATTTTAAATTGCTGCTGTGATCTGTGCTAATAAATTAACTACTACCAGTCACCAGGCCAGGAATAAGTTTCACCCCTGGGGGCTACAGCTGATGTTGTTTGTTTGGTTGGTTTTTTTAAATGAGCTTTTCCAGATAGTTTTTGAACATCGGTAACACTGATACCTGAAGTAGATGTGAACCACTCATCCAGAAATGTCATGGCAGAGCCTTGCAGGAGGCTCTTCAAAGGTGGGAACAGGGATCGCTCAGGGGCTGTGCAGATTCAGCATATTGGAGCAATTTTCAAAAAGCAAAGCAGGTATTACGTGTGGAAGGGGTAAACCAGATTCCAAGGATGGGCAAATTGACATTGTTCCATGGAAAGCTGCTGGTCTACAGAGAAAGCCACCCAGAAATCGCCTGCATCCAGCATGGCTAAAGTGGGAAAACATCGAGTCAGCCCTTGAAGCCCTTGTTTAAACTATCTGGAAAATATCCCAGATATTAAACACTTGGAGCTGTTAGAATAAGGTCAGGAAAAGAGAAATGACATTTGGGAAAGGAAGGAATGAACCTATCTTCAAGCCTTAGGAAGGGTGATTTTAAAACCTTCAGGGGGAAGAATTTCGAATTTGGCCAGAGCACCATGAAACACCACCCGAGGTGTCTGGGTTTCCCTCTTTGCTTTGCTGGCAGTCCCATTTTCCACCTGTCTGGCCCAGAAACGTGGAAAATCTGGGAGTTTGGCTTTGTGGCCCTGCTCCTTTCTCCGCTGAGATATGAAAGGATCTGTTGTCCCCATCTTTGCTTCAAAAGCAGCAGTGTTTTCAAGGGACAGAAGCCAATGCCTGTGCCCAGAAGCTGGAGGATGGTGTCTGTATTTCTCAGAGACTGACTGTTACCCCGTTTTCTACCCAGGCTCAATACAATTTGGAAAGTGCTTAAAACCACGTTTGGTTACCAGAACTGCAGAACTCTTGCTGCAAGATGTTGTTGCTGCTAGAAGTTGACATGAAGTTGGTGGGAGACCAGGTTATTTTGTGACAGTGAAATTCAGTGTCGGTAAATGAGCAGACAAATTCAGGAACACTTTGAGGCACAGATGAGGCTGGAAGAGTCCATGGGGGAAGGATATTTTAGCTTTCCCTTATCCTTCCAGCATTCCCTAGGTATCAGCTTCTGGACACTAACAGAGAAGCTAAGAAAATAGACGTGACCCATGAGGGCTGATGTTTGAAAATACAGTTCTGCATGTCTGACCCACCTGATTTTGTGTGCCCCAACCCAACAAAGATGTTTGTCTCTTTGGTCTCTGGACTCCTGCAATTTAGACTCCAGCTCTTCATGCCTTGTGTGGTCTGTTCTTATGAACAGGGCTTGAGGTTTGGGTTTAGAGGGGTAATTTCTCCCCCAAAGAAAAGGTCTGAATTAGCCTCAGTTGTGCTCAGTCCCAGCTTTCTCCTGAAAAGAGGTGAGAGCGGTGGGATCAGTGCATGCAACTTTAGAGACTCCCAGGTCAGCTCCTGGTACCCACCACGAAGGAAACCATCCCCATCCCTGCCTCCAACCACCTGATTTCCATATGTTTATGTTCTGCTCTGAGTCGGTGTTTGCATTGGAGCTAAACTGAGGCTGGGATTATATTTACATGCTCAAAATGTCCTCTACTGAAGGCTAAATCCCTGCGACTAATAAGGATGCTCTCTGCACACAGGTGAGTGTCCTGCCTGTCCTCAGGTTGGGCCTTGCAGCAAAGTCAGTGATGGGGCTTAGGGCTGCGCTGTGGTTTAACCCCGGCCAGAAACTCACCCCCCCCCCAGCCACCCGCTCACTCCCCCCACAATGGGGTGGGGGAGAGAATCAGAAGAGCAGAGGTAAGAGAACTCATGGGTGGAGACGAAGACAGTTTAACAGGGAAAGCAAAAGCTGCATGCATGCAAGCAAAGCAAAGCAAGGAATTCATTCCCTGCTTCCCATGGGCAGGGGAGTGCTCAGCCATCCCCAGGACAGCAGGGCTCCATCACGCGGAACGGTGACTTGGGAAGGCAAACGCCATCACTCCCAACATCCCCCCCTTCCTTCTTCTTCTCCCAGTTTATATACTGGGCATGACGTCATATGGTCTGGAATAGCCCTGGGGCCAGTTGGGTCAGCTGTCCTGGCTGTGCCCCCTCCCAACTCCTTGTGCCCCTGGCAGAGCTGAGACCTGAAAAGTCCTTGACTGGTCCAGGCACTACTTAGCACCAACTAAACCATCCGTGAGTTATCAACATTCTTCTCATCCTAAATCCAAACCACAGTGCTATGCCAGCTACTAGGAAGAAAATTAACTCTGTCCCAGCTGAAACCAGGACAAGCTGTCACCCAGCCACCAGTACCCAGCAAAGTAACCCTGGACGTCCCTTTCAGATGCAGATACCCCCAAATCCTTGCATGGAGTGCTTCCTATGGGCTTTCAGGACTCTTTGGCATTGGAAGCTTGAAGGGGTGCAGGGGGGGTAGATGGAAATTAAGCCATCTGTGCCCAGCTCCTGCATCCTACTTACTACACGGCAAGTTGGTTTTCAAAACATTATTGATGCTGTGGATCAGAGCAATGGCAGATTTATTACCTGCCCCCCAGCTGACTTTGCCTGGAGACAGTTTTGGGGTGACAGAATTAGCATTGCTGATCAATTATGCAGGCAAGACAAAGAAGGAGGAGGATAAAAGGCCTTTGCAGCATGAGCCACTCAGGCATTTCACAAGGAGATGGAGAGCAGCAGGGTGGGGGTTGAGCCCCAACATCACATAGACAAACTGCTCCGGACAGGGTCACCCTAGGGGCCAGCCTTTGCTGGGGGCTTGTCCTTTGGTGAATTAGTTGGCAGCACCTTCCACTCCTGTCAGAGAAGGAGTTAGCCCCAGTTTAGCCATCCCCTGCTTTGCTGGGCATCTGCTCAGCTTTCTGTAGGATGTCACTGAAGCTGAGGGATGCGTTCAGCATCTTAAAGACTACACAGGTCCCAGCAGCTGTCCCAAACCCTGGGTAAGGGCCAAGGAGTACTTCACAGCATCCACCACCCAAAGCCAAAGGACCTCTGAAGTGGCCTCGAGGACCTCCAGTCCTCAAGGATGTATTTGAAAGACAGGAGTTATGGAGCGGTATTAAGGTCAGAAGAGGGTCCCCCTTCCAACAGGACTGATTTCAGGAGGGGGTTTCTGGCCCACTGGTCCCAGTCTGACATAAGTAGGGGCTGGAAAGAAGCAGGTACTTACCTGCTCAGGGACAGACCTTGCCCACCATGATGCCACATTGCAAAAGTGGTCCTAAGAAACCCTGAAATTTGACCGAGTTAAATGGGAAAGAAAGAGCTAAGCAAAGATTGCTGTTCACCATCACAAGAAGATGTGTCCTCGGTCAGGTCCTGGCTTGGCCAGCACCCAGACCCCTGGCAGAAAGACCGCCATCTCTCAGAGACTGTACAGCTAAACAGCGGGGAAGAATTAATTGTTCCCGGTTGCTCTACCATCCTACCACTAACCCCTTCCCTTCCAGATTTGAGGTAGAAATCCTTCATTTTGTAAGCAATGGGCCAAAACCATGTGAGACAGTATGACAACCTAGTAGAGATGGCCATGGTCCATCAAGTGGGTCCATCTCCCAGCATGTAAGGACCCTCTTTGCTGGCACAAATGAAGCTAATGAAACTTACTTCAGTCTGCATCCATTTGCAAAAAGCCTTATCATAGAATCATAGAATCATAGAATTTTCTGGGTTGGAAGGGACCCCTAGAGGTCATCTAGTCCAACCCCCCTGCAGTGAACAGGGACACCGCTAACTAGATCAGGTTGCTCAGAGCCCCATCCAACCTGGTTTTATATGAGATTTATATGGGACTTCACCTCATATTAACCCCATGTTCTTTCAAGGAAACATGGCAGGGACCCAGTGTTCCTCTGAGGGCAGGACACAGTTCATTAGTGTGTAATTGTATGAGCAATTACAACAGAAAAGCTCAAAGAAACCTAAACAGAAGGGCCAGCCCCCAGCCCCAAGCTACTAGATCATACTCATGTCCTTGCACAGCGCAGACAAGATGCAAAGGAAGGTTTGATGGCTCTGGGAAGTGTAATTAGCTTGCAGTGATGAGTGGGAGAGTGGGAATAATATTAGTGCAGCATATATCATCTTTTAAACAAGTCCTGTTTACTTGTAACAGGCTCCCATGACCTGTGCCCTGAACTTAAACCTCCCCCTTTGCTCTCTTATCCACTCATCTCTGGGTTTGTGCATCACTGGGCAAAAGGGAAAGTCAGTATGTTGGTTAGCAAGCTCCCTTGGCCCTTAGGAAACGCAGATAAACAGATCTGGAAAGGGCCCTGGGGGGTTGTTCAGATCATTTTCCAGCCCCGTGGGAAGAGAAACTACACGTAAATCAGTGCTGGCGGCATCTGATGGTCTCATCAAGTATCACACCTCAATCGTGTACATCACCTTGTGTCCCATCTGCCCTGGGCTTTCTCTGCCACAGACTGAATGATCCCCCTTGCCCCTGCTCAGTGCCATGGCCCTGCATGCCCCAGTAACCCTGCTCCATCCCTTAGCTTTGCCTTTTCACTCCAGGATGATGCCCACGACGTAGAGAGGCTGGTAGCAAGGTTCCTTATCCAAGTCCTGGTGGTGTCTTCTGGAAAATCCTCTTTCCTCAAAAAAAGCCCATTTTTTTAGTCCACCCCCACAAGTACATGTACAGGGGCTGTCTGGGTCAGTGGGACTTATCCTGGCCAAACCTATGCCCACAGCCAAAGGGGTGAGTGTGTGCAGAGCAGGAGTACGGCTGCCCTTCCCACGCAGCTGAAACCAAGTCAACTCTTTAATTATGCCAGATTTCCCAAAAAAGGGACAATTTTCTAGGGAATGTACTCAAACATATGTTTAATGTACAGCTTGAAGCAAGCACTTTCAGCAAGGCAGGCTATGAGGCGAGGACAGGGAGACGTCCCAGCACCGGGAGAGGGATCTCCGAGGGGATGGGACCGGGGCAGGGTGGGTCCTCAGCAGTGCTGGGGAGCTCAGCCTGCTCTGTGCAAAGGGTGCAAGGGACAGACATGGGTCAGGCCCTGCCATAAACTATGCAAATATGCTATAAATAGATGCAGTTTCCTGCTGGAGCCTGTTTGTTGCTGTTTTAAGGGCCTGAGCCTGGTCTTGACGAAGTCCCCATGAAGCCAAGGGGAGCAGAAGATGCGCTGTTGCAGACAAGAGTGGTGCTCACAATGTCACTGCCCGGGCTGACCCCAGCACCAGTTTTTCTCCAAGGCAGAGCCCCTGTCACCATGCTGTGACCCAGAAAGTGGGTGCCCAAGACTTTCTGGGTTGAAGACAGCTCACCTCCTCCCTGTCGATGAGCCAGTTCCTTGCCATGACTCCCTTCGACCTGCTGCATCTCCCTGGCAGTCAAGTCCTGTTGAAATGGCAAGTCCCTTGAAGCAGGATTAGAGATTGGGAAAGGGTTTCTTACCAGAGGGCTCATTCAGAAGGGAAATTCCCTAATCTCCATCCATTTTTTGATGTAGCCCAGAGAAATACCTGCCAAGATGTGTTTAGGTGGCATGATCCTACAAAGGTAGCATGATCCTACAAAGGCGTGGGAATGGGAGCTCTCCTGCCAACTCTTTGATCCTGTGATCATCGCCAGACTCAAAACAGCATTGGCAGCAATGATGCAAATCTTACAGCGAGTCCTTCCTGCTGCTGCCCTGGCCTTCATCCCTGCCCCATGCATGAGGTTTTTGCAGGAAAGCCTTGCAGCAAAGTCTGTGCCATGCTCAGCTGCGGTGATCACAGGCACCGGGGTTGGAAGGGGACGTTAGTGTCCTCATATGTAATCTCACAGTTCTTCTTGCAGCCAAACCCATCCTGCTCTCATTTACCCGCTGGTCCTTCCCACTGACACCATGGAGTGGGATTTCCACCAGCTGAAAAAGGGAGACCTCAGGCTAGAAAGGACCTTTGGCTTCAAGCAGTCCCTGGCCAAGCTACTGCAGCAACCCCTTCCCATGAACCCAGCCAGGAGCTGCTCATGCAAAATGGCTTATTTAACAGCACCCCTGCTCCCGGTTTGCATCCCACGGTGGGGGTCCCCTTGCCCTTTATGCAAAGACTCCTTCTCCTGCCCAGCTGATGGCACCAGGTCAGTGGCACTCACATGAAGGGCCCCCTCCATAGCCCAGCAGGGAGACCAGAGTGGAGGAGAGCAGCTGGGCTGTCCTGCCTCCTGCCCTGCCTCTCGTTATAAGCAAAATATCTCCAGCATAACTACAGAGCTCCTGAGTTAGGGTTGTAGGAACCAGGTCGGTTTGTGGGTACCACTATTTGCTGCAGCTCAAAACATCTGTTCTTCAGAAAGCAATACATGGAGTTAAACCTGAGGGCTACTGCCTCTGACCTCAAAACCACAGAGAATTTGTGCCTCTGTTTTGATTGGGACTTACAGTTTTGAGGAATGAGCACTTAAGGCACCCAGACCGCCTCGAAATCACTGAAACCATTTTAGGCTATGAATAGCTCTTAAAGCGGAGCCCACTCTGCTACTGAACTGCTCTCTGCTAGCAGGAGAGGCTTTTGCCACCTTTCCATGCCCCTAACCCATCATTTTCTGTAGCCACACACATACAAACACAGCCCTTTGTCCGCTCAAGATGAAGCCTGGCTTTCTCGTAGTAGCTAGGGCTCAGTGGTTTTCTCCCTCTGACCTGTAGACCCACCAGCAGATGAAGACCCTTCTCCTCCTGCTGGTTCCTGGCAGGGCCTCCAACCCATACAATCTGGGCTCAAGACCCATCAGACAGCCCAGGCTCTCCCCAGACCCCTTTCCCCTGAAAAACTATCATAGAATCATAGAATCGCTTTGGTTGGAAAAGACCTTTAAGCTCACCAAGCCCAACCTTTAACCTAACCCTGCCATCCCACCACTAAACCCTGTCCCTAAGCACCTCATCTCTCCTTCTTTTAAATACCTCCAGGGATGGGGACTCCACCACCTCCCTGGGCAGTCCATTCCAGAGACTGACAACCCTTTCGGTGAAGAAGTTTTTCCTAGTGTCTAGCCTAAACCTGCCCTGGTGCAACTTCAAACCATTCCCCCTCGTCCTATCGTCTGTTACCAGGGAGAAGAGGCCGACCCCCACCTCGCTACAGCCTCCTCTCAGGCAGTTGTAGAGGGCGATCAGGTCTCCCCTCAGCCTCCTCTTCTCCAGGCTAAACATGAGGACAGCCACAATATTAAATCACCCCATGCATTCAAATCCCTCTGGGTCCTTCTCTGATGTTCCCCTTCCCCAAAGTCCCCGGCTTTCCCTTGGTCCCCTCCTCCCTCCCCAGTCCACTCAAGCCAGAGCAAAACCGCAGAAAGAAAACGCGCTCCCGGCTCCAGCCCACAAGGAAAAGGTCTGGGGAGCTAATTATAGACTAATGCAGCAGAGCCATCAATGATTCAGGAGGCTCTGAAACTCAGCTGGAGACGAGATGCAGGACGGTGCTTGCTCAGCGGCTGGAGCACCCAATGCTGCTCAGCTCCCGGGGTCAGTGGCCAAGCCATGGGTGAACACGTGGGCTGCAGCGCTATCACCCGTGCATTTCAAGGGGCAGACACCAGATTCAGGGTCCTCATCCTTTCTCCTGCTTCCACCTACAAATGAAGATGGTAGGATCCTGCTTCTCTCCAGGCCTCAAGCCACCAGGCTTCCCACCTCATCTTCCTCAAAACAAGAGTGATTGCATTCGCTAAGGTAGATGAATCCAAGCAATTTTGGCGTCAGCACACCCTGACAACACAGCCCAAGGGTCTTCTACCTGTCTCATGCAGACACCACACACCACACCTGGACAAGCTCTCACACACCCCGGGTTAGTGCACACCTACATCTGTACCAGCGCACGCACCGGCTGGCCCCACGGACACACCGCCATGTGCTGACACACGCAAGCGTACACCGACGTTCAAATACTCAGGAAGGATTTAGGGGGTGGCTGGATTCAGGTTCCTAACACTGCAGAAGAGGGGGGCAAGGAGAAATCCCACCCAAAGCACATAACACCCGCAGCACTCGATGCAATGCAAACTGATGGTAAAACTCCAACAGGGCTTAAAAATGCTGTTCCGCAGGGCACCAGTCCTTTGTGGTGACTACACCAGGATGAATCTCCAAAAATTAGGGCCCTGATGGACCTGACTTGCTGGACTTGCTCTGAGCATCCTCAGATGTGGCTGGGAGCAGCTCCAAAGGGTGGAGGGGATGGCTGTGTAGTCTGGGATGCCCCCATAGTGGTGAGCAGCCCTTCCCGGCAGCTCTTGCAGCTCTCAGCTGAGGCTCTGGCTCCCTCTCCTGACACCTTTTACTGGTCGAAACATCCTCCCAAAAGCTGGTGGGGAAGTCACTGGGATTGCCTATCGGCCATCAGGTCTGGGCCCCAGGCATGAACAAAACCACCAAGTGGCTCAGGCGTCCCTCAAAATACACTCTTGGTGATGGTTCACCCACAGAAACCTTTGAGGGAATAATTGAGTGCAATGTGCTTCAGCAAAGCTTCTTCCAGAAAACCATCTTAAGCATGCCGAACCAAATCAAAGCACCACCAGCACCATGCCAAGGATGGCTATGCATATAGGATACACATCTTTCTTCCAGCCCTACAGTGAGCTTCCCCCCCCACATTCATCTCTTTCCAGTGCATTGGGTTTTGTACGTGGGAGAGGTCCTCTTGCCTCTCTAAGCCCTGGTAGCCAGAGGTCTCTCCTGGGGCAGGTTTTCATAGCCCCCTAACCCCATCCAAACCCATGCCGTGGCTCCTGTGGGCCAGGCCACCTGCAGTTCATCCCTGGGACCTCCACGTTGAGGAAGGTGAAACCAGGTGAGCAGCAGCAGAGCCAAGCCAAAGAAGGGAACATCCCTCAGCCAAACTGGGTGGACCAAGCAGGACAGTGCCCCTGAGGGAGCTTTAGGAGAAGGACGATGCTATCATGAGGATGAACACATTTAAGCAGGTATTGGTAGACCACAGGAGCAAGAAAAGCCTTCTGGCAAGCAAGAAATGAGCTTGCAAGGCTGTGCTTGGTTTCCTCCTGATCCGGCTGGTCCCCCACGGGGGTGCCAGCAGCAGCTCAGGGCTCAGCCTTCCCAGTCTCCTTCTGGTTGTCCTCTGCTCCTGCTCCTCTGACCAGCTTCCACCAGTAGGTGGCAAGACAAGCCCACATTTTGGGGTGAGAGCAGCCATCAGCCCCAGGCAGAGAGACCTGTGTCAGGGAGGGGCTTCTCTGGTGTCCAATATGGGATGCAGCTCACCCCGTGGTGTCTCTTGCTCCTTCCAGCTGCCCCAGCCCCAAAAATTTCTACAGACTTAGCATTCTCTAGCTCTTGGCTGAAATCAGTCATGGGATGCATGACTCCTGCTTCCAATTTTTAATACCCTTGGGGTTTATTCCAAGGATGACTTTCCTCTCTCCCCATAGCTTACCATCCTACCCTCCTGCTTACAGGGCCACGTGGGTTTCTGAGACATCATGCACAGCTTAGGGCAGGGAATCTCCTCTCCCCAGGGCTGGGGACCAAGCTGCTAACCTCTCCTGGCTGCTGGCACAGGCTTGGCGGAGCCTGGAGTCACTTTGGGGGTTGCAAGAGCCACAGCGTGACCGGGGCTCCCTGAGTCATCACCATGAACAAGGACCTTATGGGACGCTCAAGTTTAACCTTGCCAATGCGGTGGAGAGATAGAGGGGAAAAGGGAAGTTTAAAGCAAAACGCATCATGTTGCAGTGTAACTGCACTGCTCAGGTTATAGAGTAATGTTGGATTCACCCCAAAATGCTCATCCTCAACTGGACAGGGAAAAAAGGCAGGGAACATAGTGATGAAGTTTGCTTAAAAAAGTTGTTGGGAAGGGGAGAGCTGGTTTCACATAAGCACGTGTAACCCAGTTGTGCACAGCCACGGGTTTCCCTTAAAAAACCACAACAAATAAAATCCCCAAACAAAATCCAGCATTTGGGAAGTTTTGCATCAGCAGCCTGTGCAACACATCACACACAAGGCCTTCAAAATCCAGGGTGGAGAGGGGAGAAGGTGCGGGAATGCAAAGCAGCTTTTTTGGCCTGGGCTCACTGTCTGAGGGTGGAGAATCCCCCACCTTCCCCCTTCTCTGAAATCGCTCCTTGAGCAAGTTCTCTGAGGTCACAGAAGAAGCCTGGGCCAGTTGTACCTCTGACACCAACCTTGGCCATGGAAAAGCCTTTTCCAAAGACTTCTCCTGCTCCAGCAGTGTTGCTTGCCCCATGCACATCCTAAATCAGGGAAATCGCACACACCCAGAGGAGCAGCAGTGTTCACCACCTCCACTTCTGCCCCCCCGGCCAAAGACAGCAAATGACTTCCAGGGAGAGGGCAAGTCAAGCCTTAAATCAAACTTTCCACTTCAACAGGCATCTCAGCAGGGATGGAGACCCCTGCCCTGGTCAGACGACAAATAAAGCTGTGACATGCTCCACGTGACTCAGAAGAGATGGAGACGCCGTTTCTTGTGGCACAGCTGGTGGCTGTGATGGAAAGAGATTTGGAAACCAGCATGCAATCAGCTCATGCCCCATGCTCAGCAAAGATCTGATCGCCACCCCTGGAAAAAAAGCCTTCATGAAGAAACATTGGCCAGAGCCATGAGCAGAAACTTCTTGGCAGTAAGAGCAAGGTGTTGGCAGAGCATCCAGGCTTTGAGTTCTCCAAGAGGAGCTGCTGGCAGCGTCTCCACCAGTGAGTGGCACTCCTCTCACTATGTTTTACCATTGCATTCAAACAGTGTAAATGGGGCCTTTCTTTCAAAAATGTTGCCTGGCCCTGAATTCACATGGAATCACAGAATGGCAGGGGTTGGACGGGACCTTGGAAGATCACCCAGTCCTACCCCCCTGCTAAAGCAGGTTCACCCAGAGCAGGTTACACAGGACATTGTCCAGGTGGGTTTTGAATATCTCCAAAGAAGGAGACTCAACATTTTAAAAAGATTCTTGAAAATTTTTACTTATTAAAACCCTGCATTTTGGTAAATAAAAAAGAATTTTTTTTAATATTTAAATTACAACTTTTAAAGTAAATATATAACACCACAAAACTGAAGAGAAAAAAGAAACGAGCCAACATCAACGTAATAAACGTTTTTTCCCCTCTCTTGATGATGCAGAGTGCTGGGAGTGGGAAGAAATTTGGAAAAATCTTCCCAACTAAAGCTGAATCCAATGATGTTGACCTCGCTTTGCACTCCCTGCAAAAGAGAGAGGGTGGAGGGGACCACCAGTGCCCCAACTGGTATGTGCGGTGGAGTTGGGACACTGCGTGTTGCTGGTTTTTCTGGGAAGGACATCTGGCAGGGAGCCCTGATCACCCTGTCCCACTGGTCACCCCAGGTCCCAGAAACCCCCTGGGAAGGTCTCAAATCCTCATGTTCTGTCTAGACAGCACTTCTAGGGAAATCCAAAATTCCAGAGCAAGGGCTAACAGTCAAATTTCATCTCCTCCTCCCCCTTTTTGCCTTCCCCTCTGGGTTCCCCGTTGCACACCCATTTGAGCTGCGGCCAGCTCCAGGATTCCTCATTGTCCAGGCTACATGTGGCCTTCACATCTTCTCCACTTGGCCTCTTTAGGTGGTCCAATGAGTATTGTACGGTTTAGCGAGAGGGACTCAGGCGGGATGGAAGGAGACCCTGTGTTTCTGCCAAAGGAGGTGGCAGATGGATGTGCACCAGGGTCATGTTCGAGCCCCAAAAGGGCCAGCCAAGGGCGAGCCAATGGTGCTGGGTTGCAGCCTCCAGCAAGCAGCTTAGGGGCTCTGGTTTGGGGTCCCTCCTCCCAATGGAGAGGTACCCAGTCCAATGACATCTCTTTTCTCCTGTGCATGGTTGCAACTGCCCTTCCCCATCACCATGCCCTTCACCGTGGTGGCTGTAGCTCTGCTGCAATCTCCAGAGTCAAAATCCCTCCAAACTGCCCTGGAACCTTGCACGGACAGACTGTCTGGATCAGGCCATGGTGCATCCCCAGGGACCAAGGTACAACCATTCCCACATAGTATGGATCTGGCTGGCTCTGCTATCCCTCCAGCTGAGGACCTGCAGTGCTCACTGGCAGGTATTTGTGCCTGGGGACATATGAGAAACATCCCCCCTCTCTCTCCCAAAGGCTCAGCGTTATCTTGGGCAAACGTCCGAGCCCCTGTTGCCAGGCCAGGAGGCTGGAGGTGGAAAATCTGCTCCTGGCGCTGATCCAGGGACACGCTGCCAGAAGAGCAAACAGCCCTGGGCAGCCATGGGTCATTGGCAGCTCAAACATCTGCCCTATCATCTACGGCATGCCTCGAGCAAGAGCCTGCTGCTCCTGTGCAAGGGATGGGGCAGTTTTCCCACCCAGCAAGAAGGCAGCAAGGCTGAGGGTCAGCCGGATGAAGGAATAAAGGTGTTGCTGTTTTCTTGGCAGCCCATCAGCCAGCCATAAGGGAAAGCAGCTGAGCAAACCTCTGGGTAGACCCTGTCCTCTGGTTCCATCATTAGGCTTTGCAAGTCCTCTACGGTTAATGGAGGAGGTGATTTTCTTGGGCAAGGGCTGAAAGAGGTGGTGCCAGGGTGCAAATCAAGAGCTGATCCTTAACCACTGGGCATGTGGAGCCAATGTCCATGGGGAAGTTTGGGCATGCCGTGCAGCGGAATGATGGGGGACACGCTGAATCCCAAGTGAGCACTGGGGTCCTGCTGCTGCTGGCAAGAGCCCAGATTTTGCCGGAGCCTACGTTCTACCCATGTGCTGGATACAAACACCACCATTCCCCATCAGCACGCTTGTGGAGTAGCAGCTCCTCCACGGAGACTGCTGCATGGTCTGGTGGGGAAACCAGGAGATCCGCTGTCCCTGGGCTTGGGATGAGCAGGACCTGCACCTCATTGACTCCCTCCCCTCCTGCCCTCTGCACTGGTAAAGATGGCTGTTACCTGTCTGGGGATTATTTTTTTTTGTTATATATGTCAGGCTTCATACCACCTTCAAGTGAGGAAAAGATTGCAGGAGGAATCTGGGTTATTCCCAGGTTCCAAATTACATTTGGCTTCACAGGGCCATCTCTTGGACCTGGCACAACTTCAAACCCGTGTAACACACACATAAGCATGGAAAAAACCAAGTAGGTGTGGAGGGAGGAGAGATGACATAAAAAAGGATTAATACAAAGAAAGGGAAATTGCTCATTTATTGTTCTTTCCTCCCTTTGCATTCCCCAAAGGCAAGGGGGAAGATCGTGGCAGGACACGGGTGTGGGCAAAGAAGGGTCTGGGCTCAGGCAGAGGGAGGGGGCATCTATTTGCAAAAGGAACAGGTTTTTTTCAGTATTAGACACCCATGTCAATGAGCTGCAAGACACAAATCCATACCAAACCACGTTTCTCTAGTGCTGGAGCTCAGTATTCCACTTATTCCATGAAAGGGTCTCCTTGGGGTGATGTTTCTGTGTAACCAAAGATGCTCAGACACTCTGTGATGAGCTCCCTAGAAGGCACTCCGCAGAAAATGTCATTTTAGCAGTTTATCACAATTCAGGAGATGTTGGCAAGCGGCATCTGAGCGATAACAGTGTAATTCCTGTATTTATCAAAGGAATGTATGAATATTGCTGTGGCCATACAGCAAAAAACCGTGAGCCCACTACATTAAGTGAGATAATTTGCCCTCTACAACTGCCTGACAGGAGGATGTAGTGACGTGGGGGTCGGGCTCTGCTCCCAGGGAACGGGCAATGGGACGAGTGGAAGTGGCCTCAAGTTGCGCCAGGAGAGGTTTAGGTTGGACATTAGGAAAAATTCCTTCCCCAAAGGGCTGTCAGGCACTGGAAGGGGCGCCCGGGAAGGGGTCGAGTCCCCAGCCCTGGGGGGATTTAACAGCCGGGCAGAGGCGGTGCTGAGGGCCAGGGTTTGGGGGTGGGATGGCAGGGGTAGGGGAATGGTTGGGCTGGGGGAGCTTAAAGGGCTTTTCCAACCTGAATGATTCTGTGATTCTATAATAAAATACAAACAATAATTATAAATAAAATAGTAATAATATATTAAAAACCTGAACTTTTTAAAATTAATTACAGTTTTTTGAGCTCATACAGCTCATAATCATTTTCAGAAGGTTCTTTTTTCCTTAAAATTACAAGCATTAGAAAGGTAGGGATTGTTTCTAGATCTCATATGAGAGTGTCTCTCAGCATCACAAGACTCCAGGAGGCAAGGCTTTAAAAAAGGCTCCAAATCTCAGGAATCTGGGGCTTCAGATGCAAAGAACCAGCAGCACCGGTTGAAGGGGAAGTGGATGGACAGTGGATGAACTCTGGACTTTGCTTTGTCTCCTCTGAAACATTGGTTTCACAACAGCTCTGCTGACGAGGGGGTCTTTACCCTGGCATTACAGAAGGGCTGGAGAGATTAAGGACCTATTGCACCAGACAGGTAAGGAGAGATCATCCTTGCAGCAATGCTCGCTCTTGCCAAAAAATGATCGGCTTGCTGGTGTCCTTGGAGCTGCTCTCTGATGTGCCCTGCCAAGAACCTCCTCTACTGAGGATTGGTCTAAAGGTCATCCCGCCCATCCAGCAACATGCGGTGCCCTCACTGTAGGAGGGGCGTTCCTGGGGATGGGTTTATCCTGCTGGGAGCATGGTCCCAGACCTTTCCCCTGGGCAAGGAGGGGGCTGCAGAGGCCCACAGGACCAGGAACATGCTGAGCAACCAGCAGCAAGGTGGAAGACACATCTGTTGAGCTTAAGAGAGCCATGGGACATACATTTTGGCTAGGGGAAGATATTTAAAATCCTCTTCATGCTTCTTCCCAAAGCATGGCTGCATGGCCAAGTCCCAAGATCTTGGTGGAAAGGGTAGGCTGGAGATGGCCAAGCCTGTTGGTGTGGGGCCCCAAGGAGAGACACATCCCAATCCACGCTGCTGTGCCAAATCCCCTTTCTCTTGCTTCTTGGTTCCTCATGGTAGACACTGAGACATGCGCATGCGAGACTGCAGGACCAACCTGAGCAGAGCCTGGGCCCCCTCTGGCTGGTACAGTCTGGCTGTAACCATATACTGGAGTTCTTCGCCCTCCAAAAAAGGGTCACAGCATCAAAATCACCTTCTGTGCTCTGGGCTAATCACTCACCTGTCCCCAGGGATGGGACTGGCGTAATGAGGTAATGTAATGAGAACAAGCATCAGCTGTAATCTGGGTAAAACAGTGCTGTCCTCCCCACCCCACCCCCCCCTCCCCAGCCCCAAATCCCCTTTCCTGCCCCAAGGCTATTTTCCTCACTCCAAAACTGACAAGGATTGGGACCCTCAGCTGCTTTCCTCCTCAGGACAGTGGCAGATGGTGTCAGTCAAAGCCATGGATCCAAGGGCATCCACAACCACTGCACATGCTGGGAGATAACTCATGTGAAGGGTCTCGTTTGCTCCTCTGGGAAAGTTTGGCTGAGAAACCTGAGGTTACGTCTGTGCTAAGGAATGACCCCTCCTGCAGCTGTTTTCCATTCAGCTTTCAATAAACCTTCAGAATTGCTGAGGAGATGTACCAAGTTGTCTTCAAACCATCCAGGTCTATCTGCCTCCAACCATAACTCCAAGCCCATTTTTCTTTCATAGAATCATAGAATCATAGAATGGTTTGGGTTGGAAGGGACCCCTAGAGCCCACCCAGCCCAACCCCCCTGCAGGAGCAGGGACACCTTTAACCACATCAGGTTGCTCACAGCCCCGGCCAACCTGGCCTGGAATGTTCCCAGGGATGGGGCCTCCACCCCCTCTCTGGGAAACCCCTGCCAGGGTTTCACCCCCCTCACTGGAAAGAATTTCTTCCTTAGATCCAGTCTAAACCTACCCTGGTTTAGTTTAAAACCATCACCCCTTGTCCTGTCACAGCAGGCCCTGCTAAAAAGCTTGTCCCCCGCTTTCCTCTGGGCCCCCTTGAAGCCCTGACCGGCCGCACTCAGCTCTGCCCGCAGCCTCCTCTGCTCCAGGCTGAACACCCCCAACTCTCCCAGCCTGGCCTCAGAGCAGAGGGGCTCCAGCCCTCGGATCATTTTTGTAGCCCTCCTCTGGACCCGTTCCAACAGTTCCATGTCCTCCTTGTGCTGAGGGCTTTCCTCTTCCATCTGTCCACATCTTTTTATCCACCTCTCATCACAGAGTAAGACTAAAATTCGAGGGCCAGGACGATCTTTCCAGCCTGTGTCTGCACAGCAGTGCAGGGATCACTCTGTATTTAAAGACAAAAGTCGCTACAGTAATTTAAAGGAATAAGAAGACCTTCAAGCATTGACATCTGTAAGGGGTTTCTGCTTTTCCTGGTGCTCAGACGAGGTCTGCCTATGCAGCCTGGGAAGACGCAGCAGCCAGAGAAATCAGCATTCCTGTGCTGGGGAAATGCCTTCTGGATCAGGAAAGGAGTGGAGTTTATCATAGAATCGTTTAGGTTGGAAAAGACCTTTAAGATCATCAAGTCCCACCATTACCCTAACCCTGCCATCCCACCGCTAAACCACGTCCCTAAAAGTTTCTCACTGTCTGAAATCCTCTGAGGTGAAACACATTTCAAGATAAGAGGTTTTTCTAGAAAAATAGAACTGAACGCCCTGTTCTAGTGAAATCTATATGGGAAGTTTCTGACCTCACTCAGAAAAATGCCATTTTTAGGAAATCTCTATAATTTCCACATTGAATGTCATTGAAACCAGCACTTTTCCATTTTTTTTTAAGTTAAGTTGGCACTTTCAGCTAGAAAAGCATTTAGCAGTGAGTGCCTGCAGCAGCTCCCGGGAAGATCTTGCTGGGCCCTCAGACTGTCTGGAGAGTCTCACACCTTCGTTGGAAGGATGAGAGGTAAACGAGGTGGGACCACACTTTCCAGGATGGCCAGGGGGAGAGGGAAGCAGAACAGAAATACTGAACGGTTTGTAGGACTTTGCTTTGCAGGATATCAGAGCTCTACCTGAGGTCAGAAGAAGCATCATCCTATACTTTAGACCTTTTCTGCTGTGGGGATTCGTCTGAGAGAGGGGGACAGGGCAGCTTGGTGCGTAGGTGACACTCAGCCACTTGTGGTTTTTGGCAAGAAGATGAAATCTCCCCAAAGCTGAACGCTAACCTGTGCACCGCACCTTCTCAGGAGCTTCAGTTTGCACAAGGACTATAGAAAATACATCTACTGGAAGATATTAAATGCATAGAAGCAACCCCTGGGTCAGGATGGATGGTGGTTGTGCTAGACAACCATTCCAGTGCTGAACTGGATCTCAGTTTTACCAAACTGTTGGCTCGAGTCCTCAAAAATGCACAGGTAACCACTGCCAGCTTGAATGAAAACGTCCTAAATTGTTCCCAAGTGCAGTATCAGGTGCAGGAAGCACATTTCTTTTCTGGCTGAGCAATGTCCACTCCAGATTCAAGTTCCACCACAGTGCTGCTGAAGCACAAATGTCTTCTGAATCCTGTCTCCGCAGCCAAAAGCCAGCCACGTTTTCCAACTCTCTTAGCTGCTGTATGGAGCTACTGTCATCTTTAAATACCCAGGTTTATTCCAGAAGCTGGCCCTGGCTTGAAGAGGTTGGCATCATCACAGCCATCCCCGTGCCACATAAATGAAGTGCCCAGGAAGGCCAGCAACAGCATCCTTCGTGTGACACTGCTACCCGAAACGTATGCATGAGCCTGATCCTCCGCACCCCCTGCACCCCCTCAGCCCCTGTGTGCCATGGGCACGCAGACCCGCGGTGCTCTTAGCATCACGTACAATTACGGTACGAATCCAAAAATAGCCTAAAGAGCACTGGTCTGGCCCGAGCCTCTGGGAGAAGGGCAAAGGTTTCTCAATGTCAGCTAACATTCGTGTAAAATAGAAATGGCCAGCCCCGAGGGGGCCAGGAAAGCTCCTAACCCTGCCCGAAACACGGGATGTCATGAGGGGGGGCTGCAAGGTGGGCATCCCAGGCCCCGGAGCCAGGCTCCTGCCCTCTGGCTAACCCTGGTGCTCCCTCTCTACCTCCCCAGGCTTGACTTCTCTTCCCTGGGGGCACGCAGAGCTCCCAACAAATGTTAGAGCCTGACTCCCTCCTGAGGAGCAAAAGTCAGGGTTTCCAAAAGCACGGAGGTTTATCACTGGCAGCCCTCGTGCTGTTTTGCCGAGGGAAGAAGGTTCCTCCTCTTCCGCACCCCTCTCTCATGTCTTAAGCAGTCAAGAGCAGAAAGCAGCTGTGTCTGTATGGGCTGAAACAAAGGAATTAAGTTTAGCATCTTAGGAATTAATCACTGCAGTAGGACCTAGACCCAGGTGGGATTTGCACTGCTGTCCCGGCCGTGGGCAGCGGCTTTCAGGAGGACAAGACGACCCTTTTCCCAGGCCCTGTTTCAGATTCGGCAGCCTGGGCACTAACAGTGCTTGGCCAGAGAGGCGCGACTTCAAAACCTGGGGGCAGCGGAACAAGCACACACCTTGAGAAGCAGCAGAGCTCCTTCCTTTAAAGCTTTTTAGCTTTTTAAGCCTACCGATAACCACGGCGTCAGTATTGCTTCAGCTCCGAGCGTTCCCTCTTACACAACTGGCTCCAAGGCAAAGCAGCAAGGAGATGTAAATCTGAGAATTAAAAGCGAAAAGGTTAGGAGGCTTTTGGGTTTGCTGCGTGGATATGATTACAGGGTTAAATAGCCTTAAATCTTTGAAGAATGGGGTGGAGGGAAAAGGAGAAAATCGGAAGAGGTTTTTTTTTCTGGGCCTGAGTCCAGCCTCCTCATGCCCACACCCGTGTCCCACCACGATCTTCCCCCTTGCGCTTGCCTTTGGGGAATGCAAAGGGAGGGAAGGACAATGAATGAGCAATTTCCCTTTCTTTCTATTATTCCTTTTTTATGTCATCTCTCCCCAGCTACAGCAGCTTTGGATGAAGCGCCGTCACCTATTGCACCTATAGAAGCCAGGCTGAGCGTGCCTAAACAAGAGCCAAACTAATTACCCAAGTGAGGTAGCCGGGAAGAGCGCGGTGCTGTAACACCCTCACCCATTTTGCAAGAAAGGTGATGCCTGCATCAGCCATTAAATCGGGGCCAAGCAGAATGCTTCCCCCGCCAGAGCTTCCCATGGTCAGAGCGCTGCGGCGTGGAAGGAGGGAAAGGCCTCTTTTAACCCAAAGGGAGCGTTCATTCACCCATTAACGAGGCGGAGTGGGGTCTGCAGTAATTAGCAGCACGCTCGTTTTCACTCATGTCCGCGCAGACTTCTCCCCGCGGGCCAACATTACCGGTTGTGCAAGGGCTGGAGTCAAGGCCTGCACAGAAGCCGAAAGGGGGCCGCCACGATCTTAAATTCTTGGCGCGTGTGGGTTTTTCAAAGCTCCTCCCTCAGGCCACCGCCGCTCTTTTTCTTGCCGCTTCAAAGCTGCGCGGGTGTAAATAGACAGAAACCTGGCCGCAGGCAGACCCGCTGGCTTCCCAACGTGGGAGGAGGCGAAGAACTGTAGAAGGGACGGGGGAATGTTTAAAACCCGGCACTTTTTGGAGAGCCGGCACCTACAAGCACAGCCCCTACACCTGCCTAGCGGCTCCCTGCCGATGAAAGGGTGACCATGCTGCATCTGCTTGCGGGCAACCGGAATCATCAGCAGGAAATAAAACGTACGTAGAGATGTGCGAGCGCCGCGGCAGGGGCTGTATCCTCCTCCCTGCCTCAAATCACGCACGGCTTCCGCGGCTGAAGAGGCTTCAGCACTACCCAGCATCCTCCATCACCGCTCTTGCGTGCTCTAAACAAAGGTGACAAAACAAGGACACGTCTGCACAGGATTTTATTAAAGTAGGCATCATCCACAACTTACAAGATTCGAAAAAATATTCGTAACAACTTTTCTTCCCCGCCCCCTCCCGCCCAATAGGTAATTTAACAGCTACAATGCTCAAATGGGGGTTGGACTAGATGACCTCTAGGGGTCCCTTCCAACCCAAAACATTCTATGATTCTATGTCAGAAGTCTCTGCCCAGAAGTGAAACTTCAAAGCGGTAGCAAAAGTTACACATTTTGTACCACATCGAATTGGTTTTATACAGAAAAAGACTGTAACATAGTTACAACAGACCTTAATGGGGAAGACAGGGGGGAAAAAAAATACACGCGCCATTGGTCACAGGTTGAAACCCAGAACTTCAAACAGGACTCAGACAATGTAGACACAGCTTAATCGCATCCCCTGAACACCACCATGCTGTTACCTCCAAACAGCTTTCTGTTGCAATATGCTTTATTTCAGAATTTGCAAGATAGAAGTTTCTTAAATGGCTGCTTCCAAATGGAGTCAGCAACTTGAGGCGGGGGAAAAAACCAAACCAAACCAAAAAAAAAAAACCCATGACATTTTTGTTCAAATGGCTTAAGTCTGAATTTCACCTTCGCCGCAACACCTTATCCAATGCTTTTGTGCAAGAACACAACTGAGGACAGTGTGTTTCAGAGGAAAGCACATTTTCGCTCTTGCCTCTGGTCGGTGTTGACTGGAGCTCGGAACGAGGGCGAGGGGAGCAGACCCCTTGTCTTTGAGTGAAATGAAGAAACGGAGTGAGACCCATCAACAACTCTTTAGACGTCTCGTGGAATGGAGGCAATGAGGAGTCCCCAGGGTTGGACTGACGAAAGACTGGAGCAGACGAGACACTCCAGCTCCCAGGGAAGCCTGGTGGCTCAGCTCAACAGTTCGCTAGGAGATAGATAATCCTCTTCTGGCAGGGCACAGACAAAACCTGAGCCAGTCCTTCCTTGGAGGGCATGAATGGAGGGGCCAACTTCGCCGGCCCATTGGGCCAAGTATTACACTCGAACGACGCGATAGTTACAACAGCGGCCAAAGTTTAAAAACTTGTCTTTTCAGAAACGTAAACAATATAAAAAAAAAGTTTCAGTAACAGGCCACAACCTTAGAGGTTTTTGAGCTTAAATACCTGGGAAACACATACTCTGCCAACAGATGAAAGAGTAAGATACATACAAAATCAAGAGAGACAAGTTTAACGAATGTTTAAAACTGGGTTTCACCACAGAATCTTCACTTGCAGGCTATTTTCATGAGAAAACGCATTCCCTGCAGCACGTAGACTCCTTCACAAAGAGGCAGAAATCTGGTTATGTCAGTTATCCACGTACTGAGGAAACACCGCAGGGTTACGGAGAGCGTAACAGACTCGCAACCGCCAAAGCATCGTCCCAAAAAAGACAGCAAACAAGTTGTAGGCAAAACAACCCCAACCCCAACATGAATATGTTTACCTACACACTCTACTGGAGTATACAAGACAAAAGAGATGGAGAGCTTCATAAAGGAAATTTCCAGTCATTTTGAAAATGAGTATTTTTTCTTTGAAAAAAAACAAAAAAAATCCAAGTTCCCAGATGCTGTTCCTCAAGGCGTGCTATAGCTATAGTAGCGGATGGCTCAGATTCACATCCACTAAACGGGTATTGTACCTAAAATGGCTTTCCTGTCTCTCCACTTTGTCATTTCTCAAAGCCTCCTGAGTAACTTTTGAACACACAGATCTTCCTCGCATGCATCTACTAAGACTTCCTTGTTAATCCCAGAACCTCCTGTGCATGAAGCTCAGTGAGCAGAACGGCCCTTAACTGTAGCTGGAAGATGGTTTCAGCTTCTGGTTCCCTCTCTAAAGAATAAAAGCGTACGGCAGTTACGCATCAACAGCATCCAGATACACTTAGAGCGCATGCGGAAAACGTAGTGAACATGAACAGATTTTCAAAGGCTGACCTGACTCTACCGTAAGGCTCCGTCACCTTTAAAACTTGCTCCGGGCACTATGTCATCGTGCTAGCACGGCAAATAACTGGGATAACCAAAAGTAGTGCTAATTAACAATAAACCCATAGCTGGGCATTGCCTTCTTGAAATACGCCCCAGATTCACATACACATAACAGCTCTTTGGATTTCACATCTACCTCCCAGGCTAAGCTGAAGGCAGCAGCACTTTCAAAGAACAGGACAAAGCCTAGCTTGTAAACCCTGTTTTTTTAAACCATAATGAGAATTCAAGTCCTATTCCCCTTCACATTTATAAGCATTGTAAGAATAATGCTACTGTGTATGCTCTATGTATAAAAAAGTGTATGTTTATACAGCACTATATATATACACACACACATATATATATAAATAGGAACTATCGACCAAAGTTTGACTTCGAACTAAAATTGCAACGACCCCTTGCAATTCGGAAACACAAAGTAGCTCTTCTGATCTCTCTTTTGTAAGCAAAGAGTAGAAAGGATCGGATCTTACTCACTGTGATCTAACATCCTCCACCAGGACAACGAAAAACCTATCGTTAACTTTGCGGGATTTGCCTGAAACACCAGGTTTGACAATATTGCCCCACTTTGCCACAGAAGAGTCAGGCAGCAGGAATGATCGGAGAGTCATCAGCCAGGAGCAAGTGCTTTTTTTGTTCTTCTAGCTGCTTAAATGTGAAAGTTCAAGAATTCTGTGTTTGTCATGGGTGCTGTGCTCGGAGACAGTACCAAGTGATGTCATTCATCTAATACTACATTCCAGCTACAGAATGTTTCTGCCCAACTCTATTGCTACTTATAAAAAACAATAATAATTGACATGCTCTAAGACTCAGAAAATGATAAAATAGTTTAGCCATTTCTTCCTGGTCCTCTGTGGAAATCTGGAAACATCTCACAAAGTATTTCAGTTAGCTTGAGCGATCCTGGAGTCAGACCCGAGGAAGCTAAACATTGTAGTCACCAACTCGGGGAGATCATAATCATGTTTCCAACCCCAATCCCTCCGGGCGTTCCTGTCATCAAAGTTCATTGGCCAGCTGTCAGCTGCAATGAAAAGAAAGAAGAAACACAGACCGTGAGGTTTAAGAAAAAATTCTTTAAACTTTAAGGTGTATCATCACTGGCCATTTGAACTACTAATGTTGAATTTCAAACTGTAAGACTTGAACCATATAGGAGCAATCTGCAAGTGCCTAAAAAGAAAAGGAACTTTGTTTTGCCCTTAACATACAGCAATCTAGTGTTTTTTCTTACCCAAGCTGCTACTAACCTATGGCCTGCCTGACTTCATCCACGTTGTAGGTCACCTGGAGTTCGGGAACATGCTTCTGCACCTCTTGCGCCAGCTCTTCAGGAGTGAAGCTCATGGCACTGATGTTGTATGTCCTCATGCTCAGCGCCTCTGCGGGGGCCTCCATGATTTCTAGAGTGGCTTTCAGACAGTCATCAATATACATCATAGGGAGACGAGTGTCTGGCTTTAGGTTGCACTGAAATTTGCCGGTCTTTATGGCATCGTGGAAAATCTGGACAGCATAATCTGTAGAAAAGAATAATGGATGCCTGTACTCATCTGCCTCAATCTGTTGTTCGCTTCAGGACAGTCAACAACCCTCAGACCACCCCCAAAGTCTCCTGTCTAAAGCCTAGCAGCAGAAATGTGTATGACCTAAGTTGTGAAAGTCATTCCAAACTACCCCGATGCTCTTCTAGCATTTGCACACTGCAGCAAGACAGCGGAGTTCAAAATATTTTTAAAAGGAAATGGTCTTAATGAGTGTAATTATTCTACAATCTCTCAGACACTGTTTAAATGTAAAGGCTACGTGAGTCCCCATCCCTGGAGGTATTTAAAAGCCGGGCAGACGAGGTGCTTAGGGACAGGGTTTAGTGGTGGGATGGCAGGGTTAGGCTACCGGTTGGACCTCATGATCTTAAAGGTCTTTTTCAACTTAAACAATTCTATGATTCTATGATTATGCCCTAAGCTGGAGTGGACAGAAGTATTGTTGTAACACTGTTGAAATAGCATCTCTGCACCGATGCTCTATACTGCCAAAGATGACATTTCTACAAATACATTAAAAAATGATGGTATAGGCTTATGTTTTTGCTGTTCTCACCTGCAATACTGAGAACTATGCACAAGTCACTTACCAGTTGTTCCCCCACCAGGCTGAGAGTCAGCGGATATAATTCCTGGATACCTCAGGCAGCGGAAGTCTAGGCCATACCGGTAATGGTAGTACTGCGGAGGGAGGAGAGAAACAGCTTTACACGTCAAGACTAGGCCACACAACTCATTGATTTCACAGGAAAAATCTGCCACAGGATGAACCTTCATTCTGTAGCCAACCCATGATGGGGATGAAAGGGACGGGGTTTAGTGGTGGGGTGGCAGGGTTAGGGGAACGGTTGGACTTTATGATCTTAAAGGTCTTTTCCAACCTAAACAATTCTATGATTCTATGAAAAGGAACTGCTGAACAGTCTCCCTTCCCTGCCAGGTAGCTGAGCTCTCTGCTTGCCCTTTTCTAGTTTTCATCCATATCAGTAGATATTGATTCTTGAGATGGATTGGCTTCTAATGTAGGGTCCAGATCTAGCGTTCAGAAACTGAATATTCCTTGTGAGACTTTTCAGGTTAATACACTTTTCAGACTTGCCACTGTCCTTCATCAAGTTGAAGTGTGAGGAAACTGTATGTAAAAATATCAGCTTTAACAATGTTACATTTCTAAAAAACTACAAAGCCAAAAGAGAAGTTGTGCACATACAGACTCCCACAACTTTGAGTTTAGACTCCTTTTTTTTTTTTCCCCTAAAATCATCAGTCTGGTATGCTTTCACAAGGTTCTGTATGCTGTCATTTATGCAACGCCATTCAAAAGAACCAGGGAAAGAAATTATATTGAAAGTCAGATGTTTGCCAGCTTTCAATTTTTGTACTTCTCCCAATAAAACTCAGAAGATATTTGTCCTTAATAGCTGCCTCAGACTACTATTGAGTACTAAAGCCTGAAGGCTGGAAAGAATGGGGGAAAAAAAAAACAAACCAAAAAACACTGCAGTGAGGAATCTTCCAAAGGCAATGAACTTTCACGGAATAAAAAAAAATAAAAATTCTCACTTCTCCCATGAGCTCAGCGTGAACCTTGGAGACTCCATAGATTGTCCTTGGTCTCTGAATGCAGAGATCAGGAGTTGGATCTCGAGGAGAGGTGGGACCAAAGGCTCCAATGGTGCTTGGAACAAAGAGTCTCAAATTATGCTCAGCTGCAATATCCAGAACATTGTGTAAACCTGGAACAAACAATGGGATTTATCAGAACATAGACCACACTTTCTTAAGCCTCTGTAGGAGTCACGAAGTTGAAATCCTTGTCACATACCAGTAATATTTACAGCTCTGGCCAAAGGGACGTTTGCTTCTCCAACAGCACTGAGCAAAGCGCTATAGTGGAAGAGCCAAGATATCCGATTATTCACCACTATCTCACGTAAATTCTTGTAGTCCAAGATATCCGCGTAGATAAAAGGACCTAGAGGAAATGGAACCAGGAGGAAATTGAATGCCAAGAAGAATGGAGGTCAAGAAAAGTTCTAGATGAAACTCAAATTGCTCTTCTTGACCATGCCTCTATTCAGGATTTGACTGCATAGCAGAATGCACACCTCCTAACAGCAGTGGTCAATAAATTAGTAAATAAGCAGGAGAAATTAAGGGGAACTGCTACCTTTACCTCAACAAAAAACTGATGCAACAACTCCTGTTTTATCCAGTCAATGGCATGAAAACAGGGAATATCTAGTGTACACTACTGAAATATCTAAATACTTCGTTAAACAGTAATGATGAAGAAAAACTTATGCAAGTTTCTAATGAAAAGAATCAAAAAAACCTACTCTACATCCGTCTTATCAGAAAAATTGTCTGAGCATGGAAAAACAAAGGAACAAATTTAATTTCCAAGTTGTTCCCTCCAAAAGAATAAATGCATCTCTTTTTACAGCAGGAGCACAACAGCCAAGCTCAACTTGACTCAAGTAGTTATTCTGGTCAACAAAGTGGCAAAGAAACAGTGAAAAAATGCAAACAAGAATATTTAGAAAAAGCAAATAACTGATACAAGAAATCAATGCCTGGGAAAGGTTTCAAAGCAGAAGTTCTTCAGTTTCATCCACGTATCATTTAGACTTTGGTAGTCTATCAATATCAAGATGTAAAGTAAAGTTTTTTTTCCATACACTCCCCTAGTCACTTACCACTATAAAAAATATTATCCGCAGGCTTTCTAATGTCAGACAAGATCACGTTGTTCTTTCCAAAATGTTTCCTGTATAAAAATACCCACACAGTACAGTGAGTCCACAGTCTTCAAGATAATTTATAAGTTGCTATGCTGCTATTTTTTTTTACCAGGAGATATCTCAGACGAACAATAATTTCAACAATGAAATCAGCTACAGCACTTAAAAAAACCCGCCACCAGTCCCTTAAATGTAAATACAGCATCTTTGAAAATGAGTAAAATACTTCCACTACTAGTGAAAGACTGCATAAGGATAATCTTTTAGAAAACAAAAATACATTAAGACAGACCTTCCTACCCTCTTCTTTCTGAAAATTTTACCCAGAGATAATCTGCTCCCCTGCGGACAACAAAAAGCCACTGGGCTGGCTGTAACGGCAGCTACGTTTATATCAACAAAGTAAATACAACTGAGCAATGTCTGCCCTGCACTTTTCTAACCAGCGCAAGGCTGTTGCAGAGAGCAAGTCCGATGGCACTAGAGTACACCCCAGCCTTCCATTATTTAGATGATCTTTAAATATATCACAGAAATGGTAGAAAACAGTCAAACTGCAACACAGCGTTGAATGCAGTGAGTTTGCTCACTTTTGGTCACAGTCCAAATCCTCCGCAACAAACGCTGTCTATGTGCAAATGATACTCTGGAGCTGAGCAGGCGTGGACATGGACAACGATACGGGCCGGGGAAAGCTCTCAGAGCATTTTACATTTCTTGAAAAGATACCATGGCAAAAAATAAGGTAACTGTGTATCTGAGGCAGGGGAACAGAAAGAGCCAGAAGAAATGTACTTTTACTTTACTGCTTTTGCTGCATCAGCTCATCTCTCACCAAATCATAAAAACATCAAGATCTTGTATCCTAATCTTTATTCTTGTTTGTACTCTACTAAATAGGGCACCTTATTCTCGAAGTCACTTAACTGAAATTCTCAGAGAGATGAAAGTCAGCAGCTGCAAAACCCAACAACGAGGTAGTTAGCAAAGGACTATGCATTCTTTCAAGGGGATGTTTGTACTTTTTTCTCTCCTGTAGTACCTGCATAAAATCACAGCCTTTGTCTATTGAGCACTCAAATCCAGCCTTATTTGGCTAGACCAAAAAAGAGAAAAGGAAAACTGACCACCTGAATATTCAGACTGTGAATACTTCCATTCAACTAGAAGAAAACTGAACTCAGCAGCTAGTCTCTTAGACAAGATTATGTTATTTTGGGAGTCGTGACCAATGTACACACAGGAAGTACGTCAGTGAGGCTAAACCAAGCACAGGAGTGAAAAATAAAGACGGTGAAAATGTAAAGTTATTTACAAAACTAAGAGGCAAAAAAGAATCTGCAATCATCACTAGGATTCTTTTAAAAAAACAATTTCCAGAAAAGTATTGCTTCTAGAAGTGATGGCTGAAACTTGAATTCCTCACCAGTAGCAAGTCAGAGAATCATGACATACCTCAGAAGCTTAGCAAGTCCCACTCCAAGCTGACCAAGACCACCTAAAAGGCAACACAGAAGAGACAAAAATCAGACAAAAATCAAAAATCACATCCCAATGCAGAGTTCTGTTATTATAGGTATCGCATCAGAAATGAGTACTATTTTTCTCAGCCAGTCAGAAAGTTTTTTTATTTTTTCTCAAGGAAAACCCAATGAATTGGTTTTAGTAGATTTGTGGAATAAAAATAGTAAGAAAATTCACGCAGGACTCTAATCCTATCACCACACAGGAAAGATCATCACAATTCCAGGATATTTGAGCATTTTTGCTTCCAGTGTTCTGCTCACCAGGGAGGGAGGAGGGGAGAGGGGCACTCGACTGAGGAGCTGGAGCAGGAATACAGTTATGACAAGAATGCTGACCTGTAATTAGCACCCGAGGATGATCAGACTCGGCAAAAGAAACGGAGTGAAAGCTAGCATCAGAGGCCACCTGGCGGGGAGAGACTCCAATGCATCGAACAGGCACGATGGAAACCCCACATCCACAACCAGAGCTCTGGAGCAGCTGGCTGACAGCTCTGCTCACGTTTTTGACAATTGGCATCTTCCTCCTTCAAATGTGCTGTGAGAACAAGAGAAAAGATCAGTCACGAATGACTCAACCATATTAAACACTTCAAACATTCCCTTCGAAAACTCTGAAGGGTTTCAGAGAAGTTTGATGCAATCCAAGTCCTAACTGAGGTGGCAACTGAGCGCCACGTCTACTAGAAGCAGCCTGTGAAGTAACATGAATAGAGGTAATGTATTCACCAGAGCGAGCTCAAGAAAATACCCACAGCCCCAGCTCACAGCCCAGTATTATGAACAGTGAGAATACAGTTCAGTTTAAGCCTTTTTAAAACAGTCAGTAGAAACCATGATTTCAAGCACAAAAGACAACAAACACAGAATTCAACATGTTCAGCCGCTATGATTACACAGCTTCACCGTAGGTACTTTTGAGTGGAAGTTTTGTAGACTGCAATGAATAAGCAACCCTTCTTAGTATTGCATCAGCAAGATTCAGCTAAGCCAACAGAGGCAGCAGTAAATCTCTGTAAAGAGCACTGCTTTGCTCAAACTTTGTATGCATGGTAGACAGCACCTGGGAAACGAATGAAGGAGAAGCAGTAAAAAGCAGTATTTACCCAGGACTTGTGAAAATGTCTTAACTACTTTACACAAAAACAAAAAAAAAAAAAAAAGGGGACAGGATTCACTCATAACAACATAATAACACACTGCAAAAATATCCCTAAGTTACCCTGAGCTACAGGCAAGTTTGGTTTTCTTTCTCTCCAAATCTTTCATATTGGGAAAGGAAATGGGAGAAGAAGCGATTCCCTTGCAAGAGCAGCTTGGACAGAAAAGCCCATTCTGCTAGATCAGAGTTTCCCATTTTAAATCACTTGAGGAATTTATTAACGGCTCTGAACATAAAAAGTATTAATTTAACTGATGTAAAAACCTTCATTTTTTCATAGGTTTCTCTTTCTTACTATCCCAAAGAGGAATACTTCTGCACCATTAGCAACTGGAGAAAGAAATATCTACAAATACCTATTCCAACTCCCCCTACCCCGTATTACCTTCTGACTAGTTTTTCAGTCCCTGGTTTTACTCATTGACCCACACCAATACTGGAAATGAATCCTTCTGTTTCCTAGAGTAAGAAAAATGAGGAAGCTTTATCCTCAAGTTATTTCCCCCACCCCACTAATTTAAATTACCAACCAAGGCTAATTTCAAGGATTAAGCAACACACACTGGAATTTTCCCCCGTCTGTACTCACCTGTCCCTCAGCTGGCGATAGAGCAGAAGCAGAGCGGAGATGGCAATTTATAGGCCACTGCCTCTTTTGAAAGCCAATCAAAACCTGACAGAAAGTAGGAGTTGTCCCACACCTTAAAAAAAAAAAGGAAAAAAAAAAAAGCATGTGCATGAGAGCAGCAGCCAGGGACATGCCTGTAACTCTGTGATAGGCAGAGGACTCCGAAGCTATGCGACCAGCTCTTTAACTAACAGAACCGTACAACCTCAGGTCATCTCTGAAGGACGGGTTTTCGAACTAATTGGTTGCAGAGCAAAGGATTAGTATCAAGCAAACACATGTTCGAACGTAAAGCAATAATCTCCCTTGGATAGCGGGGAATTTCTGAGTTTTGTAAGGAGATTAAAGCACGGGGAGAGGGAAAAAGGGGGGGGGGGGGAAGAAACAGGTTCGTAAAATGATATTTAGCAAGTTAACTGCCAGCTGCCGCTCCTCTGCAGGATTTCCAAAGCCTTACATAAGCAGCAAGCACCTGTCGCTCGTATTAAAGACAAAAATGCATTTATAGAAGCTGGTAGTTTCTTATGTATTTGCTATTAAATTACAGTGGTAAGAAAGACAAGAAACTCAGGTGATTGGTCTGGAAAATCCCGCAACGGTAAGCTTCAAAGAAAATGGAAAACGGGGAGAAAAGATGGGTTAGACCCAACTCCCAAATCTCCCACAGCGTTTCTGGGGGCTGCACAGCTGCTGAAATGCCAGGGGATGCTCCTCCACAGAGCCGACCAAAGAAGCCCCACACTTGCATCTTTCAAAGAAAGTTAAGGTACCCTCCAGGGCACAGGATCTTGCAGATTTCCAACCACTAGTACATTCAAAATGGCCAACATCCTGGGGTATATGGTCCACACCAACGTGCTACGTTCCAAGCTATCGCTCCCAACTCACGCTTGTCTCCAAAACACACAGCTTCTGCTTCACACCTGAGGACGGGCTTATGCATCAGAAAGCTCCTCTACTTTTTCCAACTGTATGAAGAAGAGCTCGAGCGGAAAGACACTGCCCACCTTGGGCATCCAGAAGATGAAGCACACGCCACCTTGCCTGTCCCATGGGAAAGCCTTACTCCCTGGCACCCACGTGCTGCCAACTGGGAAGTCCATCGGATCACCACCACGTTTGGAAGTGCTCAAGCTGCAACGACTAGGGGATACTCTCAGCTCAACCAAGACTTAACGCAGCCTGGATAGATGGAGAGACCAAAGCCATCGCACGTCCCCCTGTTGGCATTTCCTCTGGTTCAGAGAGCCCCGAACTGGGGTTAGGGGGCCCTGCGCCCTTCCCCGCGTCCCCTGGCGTGGTTGCTGTGCCAGGGCAGGGCAGAGGGGCGGCCGGGCTCGCGCTGTTCTCTCTGGCAGGCAGCTGCTGGCAAACCTCAGTTCAAACAACCTTGACACGCACGCACAACCTCCGCCGCTCGTTTTACAGAGGTGACGCACGACCCCTCGCCAAGCTCGCCAAGAAACGACGTCAGCCCGAAACACCAGGGACCAGCTCGAAATCTGACCTCAGCAATCGATATCTTAAAAAAAAAAAAAAAAAAAAAAAAAGATATCACAGCAGCTACCGCGCACAGCGTGACATTCTTGGAGCGGGTAAGGGAAGATCTACTCCAACACAGACGGGGTGAAGAGGCTGGCGCGAAGCAAAGCCCGCAGCCCACGCCAGGTCTACGCGGAGCCGCCAAAGGGCTCGGAACCCCGGCCCCGGCCCCTCTGGCCGTGGCCCCAGCGGGAGACAGCGGGGTGGCGCGGGGGAAGCCGGCTCCGTCCCCGAGCCGCCGCCGGGCGAGGCGGGGCCCGCTCGCCGCCCCTGGAGCTGAGGCGACGGCAGGGCGGGAAGCGGCGCCCGCCGGCCGTTACGACCGTTAGCCGTTACCTTGGGGGAGCGCCCCCCCCCCCCCCCGCCCGGCCGCCCGCCCCAGAGGCTCAGGGGTGGTGGGGGAGGCGGGGCTGAAGCCACGGCCGTCACCGCCTGTCGGGGAGGAGACTGGGGAGAGTGATGTGACGTCAGAGCGACGCCACGCAGGCGTGATGTCATGCCCTGTGAGGCACATTGCTTCCGGTGAGGGGGCCCGCAGGCCTGGGCCCGGCAGGGCGCTGTGGGCAGGGGTTCCCCGGCCTCAGCGGCACCAAGGGGAGGTACAAGCACGCAGGGCCCCCCAAAATGTAACAGGGGAGGTCCCAGGTGACTGGAGGCTTGCCAGTGTGGCGCCCATCTACAGGAAGGGCCGGAAGGAGGGCTGAAGGACCTGGGCTTGTTCAGCCTGGAGAAGAGAAGGCTGAGAAGGGATCTCATCAACACCTACAAATATCTCAAGGGTGGGGGTCATGAGGATGAAGCCAGACTCTTCCCAGTGATGCCCAGCAACAGGACAAGGGGCCATGGGCACAAACTGAAGCAGAAGAGGTTCCAGTTGAATGTGAGGAAGAACTTCTTTACTGTGAGGGTGCTCGAGCCCTGGCCCAGGCTGCCCAGGGGGGCTGTGGAGTCTCCTTCTCTGGAGATATTCAAAACCCGCCTGGACGCTGTCCTGTGCCCCCTGCTCTGGGTGAGCCTCTTGAGCAGGGGGGTGGGACTGGGTGATCTCCCGAGGTCCCTTCCAACCCTTGTGATGCCATGATTCTGTGAAGGAGGACCTGGGGAACTACAGACCGGTCAGCCTGACCTTGGTACCGGGGAATGTTATAGAGCGTTTCATCCTGAGTGTGCTCACCAGGCACAGGAAGGACAATCAAGGGATCAGGCCCAGCCAGCATGGGTTCCTGAAAGGCAGGTCCTGCCTGACCAGCCTGGTCTCCTTCTATGACCAAGTGGCCCGCCTGGTGGAACAGGGAAAGGCTGTGGATGGTGTCTACCTGGCCTTCAGCAAGGCCTTGGACACTGTCCCCCAGAGCATTCTCCTGGAGAAGCTGGCAGCTCATGGCCTGGACAGGTGTACTCTTCACTGGGTAAAAAATTGGCTGGATGGCTGAGCCCAGAGAGTTATGGTCAATGGAGTTAAATCCAGCTGGCGGCTGGTCACAAGCACTGTCACCCAGGGCTCAGTTTTGGGCCGAGTTCTGTTTCACATCTTTATCAATGATTAAGTGCGCTCTCAGTAAGGTTGCAGATGACACCAAGCTGGGCAGGAGTGTGGATCTGCAGAGGGTCCTGGACAGGCTGGATCCATGGGCTGAGGCCGACTGTATGAGGTTCAACAAGGCCAAGGGCTGGGTCCTGCACTTTGGTTACAACAACCCCATGCAACGCTACAGGCGTGGGGAAGAGTGGCTGGAAAGCTGCCCAGCAGAGAAGGACCCAGAGGTGTTGGTTGACTGACGGCTGAATATGAGCCAGCAGTGTGCCCAGGTGGCCAAGAGGCCATCTGGCAAACCATGCAACCATGCAAACCATCCTCCATGTTGGGCTGCAAGGTAAGAACATCGCAAAGCCTGTCTGGCTGTGAAAACTCAAGGTACGGTTAAGGAACTAATTCAGCGAAGAAACTCTGGGGGATTGGGTGACCTTGAGCAGGATGAGCGCTGCTGTTGATGATCGATCCCTCTGGGTGAGAAGAAGGACCAGCAACCAGCGTATGTTGTCAAAGAAAACCTTTTGATTAAACAGCTGTTGAAAAGGGCATGGCAAAATGGTGAGTTCTGCAGGGTTTGTTTACTTGGGAATAAGACTGTTTGGTGATCAGCATACAGGTGGAACATTCTTCTAACCCCGAGAAGGAATTCAGACAGAGGTTCAAGAGAAGGTTCATTTATCAGAATTAAAATGCCAGAAACGCTTTTGAGTATTCAAAAAAAAAAAAAAAAATTAGGAGCTCCATCATGAAAGAAGATAGAAGGGGAAAGTCCTCTAAACCCATGGTAACTATCTTCTGTGGTAATTAATGACAGAACACTGATGGCAAGACTTCAGGAATAAATAAAGCATTAGACATTTGCCTTTCTACATGGATGAAGATGAAAAAGCAAAAGCTGGAATGTGTTTTATCTCCCCTCTTCCCCACTGAACAGTTTAAGACCTGTTTATGAGCAGAAATTAGGCAAGATGGAAAGACTGTAATCTGCAAAACACTGTGAACTACAGCAGACGTCAGAAAAGATAGGTAGCATTTCCAAAAGATATGTTTAAAATTGAAATCCAGATTAAAGGAGGAGGTTGGTTTGCCTTCAGGAGCACCTTCAAACGCAGAAAGTCAGGACTGGTGAGAGTGAGGGTAAACACGACTCAAGCACTAATCATTTTAAACCAGAAACTGATAAAACCACTCCATTGTATGAATAACAATCAGGTGGGCCCAGCCAAGAGAAAGGACCCGTACTTAACAAACGTAATTACTGCACTTAGCCTCCTTATGCTTCAGCGTTACGCTTATAATGAGTGGCCTTGAAAAACAGCGTTTTTATAGAGAGTGGTTGGTTTGCAAAGCTCTGCGAGGCCGTCATCTGCCCCTTGCTGTGGTTAGGCAGGTATTGCTCATCGCTCAGCAAACTGAACGAAGAACATAAAAGCAACCGCAGCAAATCAAGCCAAGATCATCCTAGTCCAGGTTGGGTTTTTTTGTCTCTTTCCCCACAATACTCCCACAGACCTTGGTGATGTACAGCTGAAGGTCTGTCTGCACCAGATGCGGTATCTTCACACTCAGTGTATTTACAGTCACCCATCATGAATGTGTTTCTCCTCCACGTACTCGACCCGCATGCTTTTCAAAGTCAGGTAAGCTTGTAGTATCCACACTGGATAATACGCCTGCTTTGTATATAATTTTGTGCCCTCTAATTACACGGAGCTAAGCTGTTACATAACAATCCCCAGCCTGCCTGCCAAGGGGTGAAATTCATAAGCAGGAGGGAAGGGAAAAGTCTTACAAATACCTGTGTGGCAAGCTAATCTTATCTCAAAGCCTTTGTTCTTCAAGATTGCTTGGGGAGTTAATGTTGCTTATGGTTGTGAAAGATAGAAGTGTTTGGAATAAGGGGGGGGGAAAAAAAAGTAACATTTGCTAGCAGTACAGCTCAGCAGAAGAAAGGAGGAGAAGGATCTGGAACTGTGGAAGCTCTTTGTACAAGCTGCTGCTGGAAGCGAGAAGACTTGTGAGGATCAGCTCGGGGAAAGGAAGATTCAGCCAACTTCTGTCTGAAAGCAGGCATTGCTGACTGCTTTAGGACTTGCCGTGGTCCATCAAATCAATGATCCGTCAGACACAGTACCCTGTTTGCCAGCAACTTGTCCTCTTTGTCCTTCAGAGGACATCCTACCACATAGTCACAATATTCCCCTGAGAAGGGGAACAACACGCTGGCTTCCCCCGCTGGTAGCACCTTACACTGTCAGAAGTCACCTACTCCCTCAGCCAGAAATGGCAGGAGAACCTTGATTTAGGAGTGGGATTCCCATACCAAGCCCTGCTTCCAAGGGTGCAAAAATCTAGCACACCAGAGTGCTGCTAAGAGCTTTAGAAAGCGTGACCCGCGATCAGATTTAAGTCCAAAGACTTTGCACAAACTGCTCCAGGCTCTCTAATCCCTCCTGGTTGCTTGTTAGAAACTTCCTGCTACGTACAGCGTTACCAGTTGTCTAGGAAATCCAGAGCGCCTGGATTGAATCGAACCATGTCATGCTACCGGGCTTTTGCAGTAAGGCCCCAAAAAACGTCCTCGCTGCGCCCGTACAGTGTTATCACATCGATTTGGGGAGCGTCTGTGTATCAGCCCCAGCAGATGGGATTGCCCTTCAGTGGGTTGTCTGCAAACAAGAACAGACAGTTTAGGCTCTAAGTAAACCAGGCAGAGGTGGGCTGGGGAGGAGAAGTACAACAGAAGTGGGCAACAAACAGCGTGTGATGGGCTGAGAAACAGAACAGGAGGAGGGGGAAAGGGCAGAGAAGCTACAGAGAGACTGGGCGAAGGAGAGCGTTGGGTAAAACTGGCAGAACTAAGTGTGCAGAGGTCCCAGATGGCTGTAGGAGCTGGCTGCTGTGTGCAGTCACTTCTCACTGGAGACTCGGGGGCCTCTCCTGGAGGGTTCACCCCACAGCTTTCCAATGGCTGCCAGTCGGAGAGGCACCAGCAGGGATCCTGGTGTCTCAGGTAACCCCTGCACCTCCTTTGTGCAATCCCAGGCCAGTGGGCACTCACAGGGGGGGCTTCTGGGCCCTCATTTTACCCCCAAGGTAGCCCTTTGCTCCAGCTACCTGTGCACCTCCCAGTCATGCAGAATGAAGAAACTGGTGCAGAAGTGCAAAGGAGATCAGCATTGCATGATGCAAACTGTAACCTGAGACAAGGGAGATGGTCCACAGACCTTGCACACAGATGAGTATCTGCGGGACCAACTTGGAAGGCATCTGACCCCCCAGAGCCCACTTCACAGCCATGCATTTGGAAGTAAGAAGAGGATTTGTAGAAGTTGCTTTCTCTGTTGTTGATGCAAAATACCTACACAGGTGCTTCAAATGAAGATCCTTCCCCCAGAAAGGAAAATGAAGAGAATCATAGAATCGTTTAGGTTGGAAAAGACCTTTAAGATCATCAAGTCCAACTATTAACATAACCCTGCCATCCCACCACTAAACCCTCTCCCTAAGCAAATTCTGCCAAGAGGCAGAATTTGTAAGCAAGAAGCACAACTCCAAAACCTCAGCACAAATACCTTTGGAGGACGTGGGAAGGGAAGACGTAGGATGGTGTTTTCCTCAGAAAGCTTGTCAACTCACCGGACGCATTCCTGTGGTTGAGATCCAAAAAATGTTGAACCTAGGTTAATAACCCATGAAGCATTCAGTCTTGCACTCTTGTCCTGTATAGAAATTTACCAGTCGTGTTCCAAAACAGCATAAAAAAAAATGGCTCCAATGGAGAGCGCTATCCTATCCCAGCTCAACATACTGATATCAAGTGAATTCACTTTCTAAGACTATTTTAGTTTTCACATGTAGAATCTAACACTGTCCGAGTGTTAGCTTTACCCCAGAGTCTAAGAGTGGGATCCTTGCTGCGGACACACAGCTTCACTAACTTTATTCTCTACGTGGCCTCCTATGTCAGAGATTAGATGTATGTTGATAAGGTGACTTCTCTTCCTGGAATAGCTATGCCCATCTCCTGCACCAAATCAGCCCGCAGACTCTGTCTTGCGATATGCTGGAAGCTGCACAGGAGTTTGCTGAACAGCTGTCAGCTGGGGCTGTAAGCGTGTGTGTACTGATTAGAGCCTATCTCCAGTTTCGAAGCATGGTGTCGTAACTGTCAGGCTGTGCAGATAGCACAAACATACTGAGGAGTAGAACGTGTATCTTTGGGAGGAAAAAAAAAACCAGCTCAGATGTCAGGGAAGGAAGTTACGAGTCTCCACACAAGGAAGAAGTGGTACAGCCTTATTCATTTAATTTCTCCTAAAAGTTTTCATAGAAAATGTGTTGCTGGGGATATCACTGCATGGGATCTGAGAGTAGTGCTGCATGGGATCATAGACTGATCTGAGAGTAGTGCTGGGAGGTTGGCTGGGAGGACCCACACAAACTGGAGAACGTGAGAAGACATGATTCGATCACCAGAGGACAGAGGCATGTAGTACTGTGAGATGGCTGCACACCAGGCTGTATTATTATATTTTTTCTACAAGCTTTTGCCACTGCCCACTGTTAAGAGACAGGTTAATAAGGAAGTGGACTCTTGACTTTACATGGTCCCATGTCCCTCATACCATAGCAGCCAGCACTAATGAGTAAATTGTCAATCCTAGATACAAGTTCCAGCTGTGTCCAAATGTGCCACGGTAGCCACAGGGTCACCAAGGAGGGAGACTCAAGTTCACTCTGGTGACAGGTCAGCCACACAGGCTGTGAAAAGAAGAAACATCTTCTCCCTGTGGTGCTGAACTGCTTTAACCCTGATGTTCATCATCCCAACCGATCTGACAGAGGCTGTGCTTGTGCACAAGAAGGTGTCACATCATGTTGGCAGGCAAGGGAGAACCTCATGCTGATCAAAGTCAGTTGTAATCTGCCCTCTGTGAGTGACTGGCATCACCTTTGCACCCAAACACGTGTGTCACGCTGCATTGCGATTTCCTTGGAGGAGAACAGCTGGGGAAGATTTTATTTAGAATTAAAAGAAAGAGGTTGATGCCCTTTGGTTCGATTGTCTTTTTTTTTTTTTTTTTTTTCCTTTGAATGAGAAGTGAAGCAGTGTGAGCTATGGATGCCTTGCTTTTAAGATCATTCACCTGGCATCATTCCAGTTCTTGTGAGCTCCTGCAAAGTGAAAACACAGGTGTTAGCCCTTCAGGTAGGCTAAGAGAGAGGCACGCTTCTGCTGAAAGCATCTTTCAGCCTGTCTGTTCAACACCTTGTCGCTGCCTGAAAGGTAACATTTTCTCTGGGCAGGCTGCTCAGAGAAAGCAGGAGTTTCTACAGCAGGTTTTACTCCAGCACTGGGTGCACACATCTTAGGGACCGCAGTGGCTGCAGTCACATTCCCCTGCGTGAGGGAAGCCTGTGGCGTCTTGCACCATAACAAACCAGGATAAAGCCTTCAATGCTCCCCAGATGTTTTGGGGTTGCTGCCTTCTTATAATCAACATCTCTTTGTGAACACAGGATAGCAATCCTGCAAGGGCAGCTCCAGACAGTAATTTGTCCACCACAAGGTGAGACATACGAATGCTGCTAATAAAATACCTGCCATCAGTGTGTCTGGTTTCTTTTATATCCACGATGCTAATTTCCACCTTCATGGTGAAGGGTTTTACAAGAGAGATGAGACACAATGACAGTCCATAGCGACAAGAATTATCAAAAAAATGGGAAAGGAGAAAGGAACAGAGACGGTTCTGTGAAGAGCAGAAGTGGCTGGAGGAGACAAGGGGCCAATCTTGTAGTAGAAACCACCACCACCACCACAAAAACCCCAAAATATATTGGTTTTGAAGCCACGTATTCAAATAGCAGCAAGATTATTCATTAGCATGAACTTCTAGCTGTAAGGAAAGTCCTGGAAAAGATCACTTGAGGAGAGAGCAGAGTTTCTGTTGCTAAGAGATTTAAGAGCAGGTTGGGTAAGCCCCATCGGCCAAGATGTACATTTAGTGGATCCTGTCTCGGGGCAAAGGGAGAGGTTTAATGACCTCCTCTCTTCAGATTTAGGGCCCGAATCTCTCCCCATGCTTGCTACTTCTGCAGCTCCGCAGCCTTTGCAGTATAACTCTGTTTGCATGCAGAGCAATCCTCGAGTTCTGGTGTCACCCATAGATTTGTTTGTGATTTATTTAACATCCAGGAAACGTATAAGAGAATGAGGGAATAGTTGTTTATGCTGAGAATGTACCAAAAAGGCCACTGATTCCAGTTTTGGAGGTTGCACAGTCCTCGAGAAGCCCTGACCTGCACTGCAACCAGGTAGTAGGAATTCCTAGATCTCAGGAAGAGATGCAGTTGTTATTTGGGGGGAAGAAACAGCTTAATTTGTTCCTGAAGACTTTCCTATACACACCCATTTACCCACCGTCTTGCAGCTTCACATCTAAGCAAACAAAATGGATGAAGGCTACATCCCAAATAAAAGAATAGGTAACGAGACAGGCAGGGAAAAATTTGGCCTCATGTCACACCCTTCATGAACGTGGCCTGTACAGGGGCCATAATGTTGTTAAGAAATCCACAGCAAGCTGATGCTTGCCCTTAAGGAGGGTTTTCACACCCCAGAGCGGATGGACAGAGCTCACAAGGGGCAGGCAGGTGCTCTAATGCAAAGTGACTCTCCCTTCCCTTTTGCTGACTTTCCCAGTTTTCCGGCCGAGCACACCGAGAATGTCACATGGAAGGCTCGGAACAGAAACAGTCCCAACCAATCTCCCTGCCCTCCCCAGCTTCTATAAAGGCCAAATAACATCCTGTAAGAAACACGAGTAACCACAGCCAAAAAACAAAGGCAGAAGGGCAACTTTATATACCCTTGGGAATTGTTTTTGCAGGACTAGGTCCATTCTGACGGTGCCTGGGGTGCACACAGCATCCATCTTTCTTTCTCACTGGCCTCGAGAGTGCAGATCTCCACACAAGGCTTCATTTAAGCAGGCTGTGGAAACGAGATGCATCATTAGGGCAGCTAATGCCAAGGACAAGCTTCCAGTCTAAGCAGGAGCCGTGTTTCAGACCGCTCTCAGGCCAGCAGAAGAGAGTTTGCTCCCACTGAGTTTTCTCTGTCCAGTAAATCACGGCCTGCTTTCCTAAGGTCTGTATCCTAAATAACACACCACCTGGTATGAAACAAGCTCGTACAGGTCTCTGAGGTGAGCAGATGTTGCAACACAGTGAGGGTTAAGGAATGTACCCCGTGAGACATGAAAGCCAGACTATCTTAAAAATTCAGACAAAGCCTCACACCAAGTTTCTCACACGCCACAAAGAACAATGGTCATAAATGCAATGAATTTAATTGTCCTCTTCTATCAACGTTCATCCGGATCTGCCTTCCAGATATTCCACAGTGTAGCTGGGCTGTTCATTTTGTGCCTGAAAACACAGCAAGGTTTCAAGCTCCATGAGAAAGGGGAGACATTAATGGAAAGGAAGGTGAGCTTGATCCTTTAATTAGTATTAAGGGAGAAAAGCCTTGAGTTTTCCCTTAGAGAAGATACCCCATTGTCCTGGTTTTGGCTGGGACAGGGTTGATTTTCTTCCCAGTAGCTGGCATAGCACTGTGGTTTGGATTTAGTACTAGAAGAACGTTGATAACTCACGGATGGTTTAGTTGGTGCTGAGTAGTGCCTGGACCAGTCAAGGACTTTTCAGGTCTCAGCTCTGCCAGGGGCACAAGGAGCTGGGAGGGGGCACAGCCAGGACAGCTGACCCCAACTGGCCCCAGGGCTATTCCAGACCATATGATGTCATGCCCAGTATAGAAACTGGGGGAAGAAGAAGGAAGGGGGGGGATGTTGGGATGATGGCGTTTGTCTTCCCAAGTCACCGTTATGCGTGATGGAGCCCTGCTGTCCTGGGGATGGCTGAGCACCCGCCTGCCCATGGGAGACAGGGAATGAATTCCTTGCGTTGCTTTGCTTGCGTGCGTGGCTTTTGCTTTCCCTGTTAAACTGTCTTTGTCTCAACCCACGAGCTTTCTCACTTTTACTCTTCTGATTCTCTCCCCCATCCCATTGCGGGGAGTGAGTGAGCGGCTGGGGGTGGCTGAGTTGCCAGCTGGAGTTAAACCATGACAGTTCTTTTTGGCACCCAACATGGGGCTCGGAGGGTTTGAGATAATAACAGGTTTGATTGGAATGTGCTAGATCAAATTTATAGCTGTTATTGCTGTTTAGCTATTAATGGGCAGGCTCCTGTGCTTGCCATGGGGTTTGCTCGCCTTACTGTACATTAGAGTCCAGTGCTCGTTAGTGGCTGCTTTTTGCTTTCATTGCTTGCTGTGAACATTTTGATAACCGCCACAGCGACGCGCCGGGGCTGGCAGATGGCCGGGGCATCGCTGCTGTTCCTGTGCTGCTGTACTGGACAGGCTGGAACTCCAGTGTGAACTTGAGTTGAAGGAACTGTAACCTGTGGATGAGTCCGTGAGGGAGCAGGACACCCCAAAGAAGTGGTGTGGCCATGAATAAGTCCACACCACAGCAGGTATATCTCGAAGTGCCGGTGGCAGTGGTTATGTCTGTGCCACAGCAAGTATACCTTTAAAAGGATTGTGGCCCAAGGGTAAATCCACACTGGAGAAGGTACACCTCAAAGCATCTGTGGCTGTGGACGAGTCCATGCTGCAGCAGGTACACCTTGAAGCATGAGTGGCTCTGCATGAGGTCATGATGGAGCACCTCAGAGAATGTGATCATAAATAAGCTCATGCCAGAGCAGGGTAAGCACGAGAGCCACAGGCAAGGACATGTTGGAGCAAGTTCATTTCTGAAGGGACTGTGGCTGTGGGTAAGGCCACGCTGGAGCAGGTACATCTCTGAAGGCGTTGTGACTCATGGAGAACACCACGCTGGAACAGGTGCCCCTAGAAGCGACTGCAGCTGTGGGTAAGTCCAAGCCAGAGGAGGGGCAAGAGGAGTTCATCGCAATGTTAAAGCCTGTGGTCTAGTCCAAAGAGACCAGGGGTGGAGATTGTCATGGAATTGCCTTTAAATTGTTGTAGCCTGGGATTTGAGTTGCATGTATGGGCATTACTACAGCAGGAACCCCTTGTTGCTAGCCAGGCTAGGAGCAAGGGGAGGAGTTCATCGCGATGTTAAACCCTATAAACTGGCCCAAAGGGACCAAGGGTGGAGACGGTAATGGATATACCTTTAAATTGTTGTAACCCATTATTTGAGTTGCATGTTATAGAAATTACTAGAGCAAGAACCGCCTCAACCACTGGAGGACAAGCCTTACAAGAAGCAGTGCAAGTGCAGCAGTGACCTGACCTGAGCTGGCTTTGGTGCCCAGTAACTCCACACAACACACCACTTCTCCTGTCCTGAGCGACCAGCATAAGAGATGGGACCCAAAGTCATGGACTAAATGAATGCAACGGACATTTTGTGGACATTTCTGGACATTTTACCAGTACAGTCTATAGACTAAGGGAATGATATCTGTGTAATATATCAAAGGATGGGAAGGGGGTGGTGGTTAATGAGGATGGATTGGATAGTGTGAGACCTGAGCGTGATGTAAATGGTATGGAGTGAGGGGTGGATACTGTCCTGGTTTCGGCTGGGATGAAGTTAATTTTCTTCCCAGTAGCTGGCATAGCACTGTGGTTTGGATTTAGTACTAGAAGAACGTTGATAACTCACAGATGGTTTAGTTGGTGCTGAGTAGTGCTGACTGGCCAAGGACTTCTCAGCTCTGCCAGGGGCACAAGGAGCTGGGAGGGGGCACAGCCAGGACAGCTGACCCCAACTGGCCCCAGGGCTGTTCCAGACCATATGACGTCATGCCCAGTATAGAAACTGGGGGAAGAAGGAAGGGGGGGACGTTGGGAGTGATGGCGTTTGTCTTCCCAAGTCACCGTTCCGCGTGATGGAGCCCTGCTGTCCTGGGGATGGCTGAGCACCCGCCTGCCGATGGGAAGCAGGGAATGAATTCCTTGCTTTGTTTTGCTTGCATGCCTGCAGCTTTTGCTCTCCCTGTTAAACTGTCTTTGTCTCAACCCACGAGCTTTCTCACTTTTACTCTTCTGATTCTCTCCCCCATCCCATTGTGGGGGGGGGCGAGCAAGCGGCTAGGGGGGCTGAGTTGCCAGCCGGGTTGAACCACAACACCCATAGTCACAGAAATACCTTTTCTTTTCACCCACCCAACAATACAAATTCTCCGATGCCTTTCCAATCCAAACAGCGTCCATCTGAGGCTGGCAGCATCCACTGCACCATTCTGAGGCAACCACTGCAGTTGCTGGGAAATGGGAAGCAACCATCTGATCCAAAAGGAGTGACCTATTGTGGTCTGCCTGGTGGCTTACTCTCCTTGGGTGCTGATGGATTACAGAGTTTCTTGATGCTTTTACCAGTAAACGCACAGCTATCAGATGAACAGGGCAATGAATGCACTCCTTCGTAACTACAATCTGCATTTACCGAGCAGTAACATGCAGGGTGCAGTGAAAAATCGGCTTAAGAATTCCTTGCCGGGAAAAGGGCATTACGAGCTAGGGAGAGGCAAAAGCATGTAAGGTTTCATTTTCCATCCAGAATTATTAGATAATCTTTATTAATCCATCACAATGAGTCTAAAAACTTTGCTGTTGACCTTTAATAGTCCTCTTATTGAAATAAAGGCAGTTTATTCCTTCCCCTCACTCGACATCTCTCAGGCAATGGGCGTTGTAATCAACTTTGCAGGATCCTTCTGCATTTACAGTGAAGTCCCCTGTAGGACAGGTGAAAGAGCTGGAATTATATTTTCTTAATTAGTATAATTTTGCTGTCATTCCTTCAGACTGAACCATAATTGACAGTTTTCCATCCCCCCCCACTGGCAATACGAGGACTGTTGGAATGGGGAAAGGAACTGCAGGCTGCCTTCAGCTCTTTATTTATCCACAGCTTTTTGTTGGAGCAAGATGCAAACATACATCAGCATATGCTTTAGCAAAAAACAAGAGCTTGGCAACTCAAGCAGGTTGGGAATTTTCCATCCGCAGAAAGAGCAATCTCAGCAAAGAAAAAAAAAAAAACAAAAAACAAAAAACCAAGAATTGTCCTTGGGGGCAAAAAGGGGATTTTGCCTAAATAACTCATTTTTCTCTTCATTCCTCTTAAAATCAAAAGTCAGCGTTTTCTTGAACTAAACCCAAAGTGTTTCAAGTCATGTTGGCGTTAAGTTGCATGACTTCAGGTGCCTGTTTGCCTGCTGGGACTGCAGCTTTGGGTGCCATAAACTTGTAGCCTTTCCAAAGTAAACAGGAGAGCCAAGTGCTTCATCACCAGGCCCCAAAGGGAACATGGATTCCAGAGGCAATTTGCAGAGGGTAGCTCCATAGTCAGTATTAAACAGGACAACCCAGATACAGCTTCTACCTCAAGGAGTCATTGAACCGCTTATGACTGGAGCCTGGGAAATATCCCATTCTCTATATTCTCTCCTTAAACATCCACTGCTGATGGTTGCTGGAGACCAAGCGTGGAGATGCGTCTCTGACCAGCGTGGTCATTCTCACATGCTTGCATTAATCTGCTCAGGCTGGAGCAGAGGAGGCTGAGGGAAGCCCTCATCGCTCCCTACAACTGCCTGAGAGGAAGGGGGAGCCGGGGGGGGGTCGGTCAGGCTCTGCTCCCAGGGAAGGGGCGATGGGACGAGGGGAAATGGCCTCAAGTTGTGCCAGGGCAGGGTGAGGTTGGCCATGGGGAACAATTCCTTCCCCAAAGGGCTGTCAGGCACTGGAAGGGGCTGCCCAGGGAAGGGGTCGAGTCCCCAGCCCTGGGGGGATTTAACAGCCGGGCAGACGAGGTGCTTAGGGACAGGGTTTAGTGGTGGGATGGCAGGGTTAGGGGGATGGTTGGACTCGATCTTAAGGGTCTTTTCCAACCTAAACAATTCTATGAAGCCAGCTCAGCTCTGTTTCTCATGGCAGTGTCCTGCTCTGGGGAGAGTTTGTCTGGGCAGGAGTCCAGAGCATGAAAATACGACATATAAAAGTATCCCAGGCCCCTATGAGTGCACAGCTCAGTGAGCTGGAACCTTTAGCTCAGCATCCCAAAAAGGAAACCTGAAATATTAAAACACTTTTGTTAAAGGTACCTAAAAGGAAATAACCCGTCAAGCTTAACAAAGAAGTGCCATATAAAAGTATGCATGTATATTTTCTTTTTGAGGTCTTCATTTTCAGTCAGGACAAAGACCAACAGTAAACTATCAGGAACAATTTCCTGGGAGAGAAACCTTTCCCAGAGCTCTGGTAGCAAAATAAACCCCTCCGCTGCACACACAGATCTCCCCAGCCTAGAGATGAGAGGCAGGGTCAACCACATGTGACAGCTATAAATCACATTGCTTAATGCCTGGCTGGGCAGTGCGCGGGCACAGCTACGGGGCATGAGCAGAGGACCCGACACAAAATACGCACCAACAACAAAAGGAAAAAGCACTTCAGTTTCCCTGCCCAGCCATTTCAAATGGGAGAATGTGTTGTTGTTTTTTTCCTCATGTCTGCCAAAAAAGTCCCTGGCATTTGTTGTAGATACAAGACTCAACTTGGCTCAGGGTTGGGACAGAGCCCAATTGTTTTAAATTCCATCCCCCACCTCCCCTTTAAAAGGGAATCAACAGAATCCCAGAATCGCAAGGGTTGGAAGGGACCTCAGGAGATCACCCAGTCCAACCTCCCTGCTCAAGCAGGTTCTCCTAGAGCATGTTACACAGGACTTCATCCAGGCAGGCTTTAAATATCTCCAGAGAAGGAGACTCCACAACCCCCCTGGGCAGCCTGGGCCAGGGCTCGGGCACCCTCACAGTAAAGAAGTTCTTCCTCATATTCAACTGAAACCTCTTCTGCTTCAGTTTGTGCCCATGGCCCCTTGTCCTCGCACTGGGCACCACTGCAAAGAGTCTGGCTCCGTGCTCGTGACTTCCACCCTTAAGATATTTGTATGTGTTGATGAGGTCCCCTCTGAGTCTTTTCTTCTTCAGGCTGAACAAGCCCAGCTCTCAGCCTTTCCTCATAGGGGAGATGCTCCAGTCCCTTTATAATCCTTGTTGCTCTCCTCTGGACTCTCTCTAAGAGGTCCTCATCTTTCTTGAACCGGGGAGCCCAGAACTGGACGCAGAGCTCCAGGTGGGGTCTCATTGGGGCAGAGCAGAGGGGGAGGAGAACCTCCCTCGCCCTGCTGGCCATGCTCCTCTTGATGCACCCCAGGATACCATTGGCCTTCTTGGCAACAAGGGCACCCGGCTGGCTCATGGTCAGCTTGTCATCCACCAGGACTCCCAGGTCCCTCTCGGCAGAGCTGCTTTCCAGCAGGTCAGCCCCCAGTCTGTACTGGTGCATGGGGTTCAACCTCCCCAGGGGCAGCATTCGGCGCTTGCCCCTGTTGAACTTCATCAGGTTCCTCTCCACCCAACTCTCCAGCCTGTCCAGGTCCCCTAATGCAGCACAGCCTTCGGCGTATCAGCCGCTCCTCCCAGTTTGTGTCATCAGCGAACTTGCTGAGGGTACACTCTGTCCCCTCATCCAGGTCATTGATGAATAAGTTGAACAAGACCAGGCCAAGTACAGAGGCCTGGGGAACTCCACTAACTACTGGCCTCCAACTGGACTCTGCCTCGCCAATCAGAACCCTCTCAGCCTTGCCATTCAGCCAGTTCCCAATCCACCTCACTGCCCACTCATCCAACCCACACTTCCTGAGCTTCCCAATGAGGATGTTATGGGAGATGGTGTCAAAAGCCTTGCTGAAGTCAAGGTAGACAATATCCACATCAAGGAAGTGATGAATGAAATTGTTTCAGAGCAATTCCAAGTCAGGAGAGCAAACAAAGCTGGCCTGGCCACTATTTCCGAAGCTTTCAGACACTAACAAATGGTCACTTTTTAAATCCTCAGCTCACGAAGCGTGGACAGCTTGGAAAACCGTAACATAACAGAAGCTGCAGGTGGGAAAGTCCTTTGCTCATTGTAGAAGCCAAGTGCTCACAACTCCTGGCTCCCAAGTGCCTACATGAGTTTGAAAGAACTGTTAAGTACCATTCGCAAAAACAGCTGTCTCTCTTTAAAGAGGAAAAGCTACAGTAGGAAAAATAATCACAAAGAACTCTCTTGTCGGACTGCAGGGCCTTGAAAAACACATTTATAGCCCCTGGGGAAGCAAAGCTACAGGAGTATCAGCAGTATCGTTCCATCTGCTACAGACTGTGCAGTATCTTCAGCAAACTGAGTCAAATTCAAGGGTCATCCGAATCCTGTCTGCTGTCTCAAAGGCCACCAGAGTCCTGTCTGCTGTCTCAAAAGCCACCAGCAGCCAGCCAGGACACAGTGCATGGAGGAAAAACTAACAGCTACGCATCCCTGAAAACCTGGCACTGTATTGCTCAGGGACATCCACTGACAACTTTGTGTTAAACAACCCTTGATGGGCTTTTCTTTCCCATATTTAGCTGCTTTTTGAATGCATACCGTGTTTGGCATCTACAGTGTCCCATGGCCATGAGCTCCCCAAGGCCATGAGCTCCCCAGCCAAACCCCACCTCCTGTTGTTTCAAGTGCCACCTGATAATTTCATCTGCTGCACCTTAATTCTTGTATAAGGCAAACAGTTGTTCCTTATCTTCTCCATGCCAATATTTCACAGACCTCCATCACATCATCACCTCAGCAATCATTTTTCCAGGCTGAGGAGTCTGCCACCAAATGAGAAAAGGAAGAGCAGAGCCTCTAGCATGGAAGGGCACCATGGAACCAGCCTTGCAGCGAGGACAAACAGATCTCCCCTGGCATGCTGCAGAGGCAGAAAGATCCTGTTGTCCCCAGGGCCCCAATACAGGCACACAGTTGAGCAAGAGGGTTGTTTCTGCTTGGGAAGGATGATATATGAAGCACCTGAAGCTGCTCACCGGTGGTTTTACTGTATCTGCTTGCCTGACTCGATGTAAAGTTCTCTTTTAGACCAGTAGCACAGCTGGATGGCAGATCCCCAGACTGACAAAGCAGAAGGAGTGATTTAATATCCCAGTTACCTCCTCCAGCATCAAGGCAACCACCTGGAGCATTAAACTGGCACAAACCCAAGCTAGACAGAGCTTGCAGCAAGCTGGCCCTGAAACCTCCAGGTTCCTCTGCGATCCAAGGCCTCCCTGATACAACCCAGCTGGATAACCCTGCCTCTGAATGCCGAGGAGATTGCCAAATTGTGAGAAAGAGCACAGAGCCCTGTAAGATAAGAAAGGTAAAACCGAGGACAGAGGTAGGGTTGTCGAGATGTGATAGGTAGCAGCTCAAAGGTGCAAGAGGAAAAACCTCGACACTAAAAGGCAGAAAATCCTCAAGGGGAAAAACCCATCTCCATGAGGTAGATGATGGCATCTCAGCAACATGGACAAGGCCAACCCTCCCCACCCAACAAGAGCCTGTTTGGGCACGAGAGACACTTTGGGTGTTTTCCTCTGTGGTCAGCACAGCCTTGCAGCTCACTAGCCTTTGCTTGTGTGTATCCTGCTCACAGAGCCCCTGTGCATGACCAAAGGTGCCCCAAAAAGGGCTCCAGGGAAAGAGGGAGGGTGACAAACTACTGAGAAACTTGTCTGGTTTATATTTTTCCCCTCATATCTGGCTTTTAAGGTTTTGTGGGTTTGTGTTTGTTTTTTTTTTTAAATCCATGTCTGAGAGACCGCAAATAAGAAAAGACGGTCTGAAGTTCAGAAACAGGCTAACAGAGGAATATTGGCAATGCAATTAAAAGAGCCAAGGAGAAGAGAGCAGGACATGTTCCAGCAAGCTGCTCTGCCTCTCAAGGCTGTGGTGAAAGTCTGATCTGGGCTGGGTGTTGAGGCAACATTTTCATCAGAAAGAAATCCAGGGAGCTGAAGAAAGGAGAGAGGACAGCAGAAAGTTGATTTTAACTCAGGAAAGGGGACAGCTTGATCCTCATAGTGCAGGACACCTTCTTCCTCTCTCATTCAGGAGGTGCCACCCTGTAAGAGTTGTACATTTAAGGATGCTGCAGCTAGGAGAGCAGTATATGCAGCCAGCCTCCAAGTGATCTGAACTGTTAGCAGTTCATCCTATTTATTTTCTTCCCCCCTCAAATGGTTCCAAAATAGCAAGAGTTTTAACACAGTGTCACTCGGGTGTAATGCAAGCCCAAGCAATGGCAGTGTACAGACCCTTCCCTTCTTCTAGGAAGGGCAAAGTGTTAAAACCCACTAAGCTGGCAAACTCCAGAGCATCTCTCGATGCAGCACAACATGTGGTGAGGCACTCCAAGCTGGGATTTCTGCGTGGTGCTGCCAAAAGGGCCAGGGTGAGGACCAGGGTCGCTGGGAATGGCTTCTGCTATTGGGAATCTCCAGAAGCAGACGAGAACCATCCATCCTCTCGTAAGCAGCACAAAGCTGCGGAGCTGACGGCTCCAGGAGTGCTCATCACTCCCCACTCTGCTTCATGCAGCCGCCTTCTTCCTCCCTTTTTCGATGTAGCATCCAGAAGTGCTCGTCCTGTTCAACGCCTTCTGCAACAGCCTCTTCCAGAGCCTCAGGCTTCACCTCCCTCTCACCCACAGGGTTTTCATGAGCTCCCCCCTGCTTCCCCTCTGCCCCCTTGCTGAATTTGCCCACCTTCCTCGCAACTCGCCATGTCAGACGGCTGAGCGAAAGGAGCTTTTCAGGACACTTGGAGACATGAGAGAGCTCTTGCCATGGAGAAAAGCCATCCCGTTTGGTTTGCTGCTCCGCACGGTACCGTACTCTGTGGGCAGGAGCCTTGTATTTCCGTAGACCAGTGATTTTTAGTCCTGTTGACAGTCGTGCAGATGGTAAGTGCGTGGCTTTCTGTAATGTTAGCAGTGGGCAAAAATCAAGCCATACCCTCTTTTCTCCCCTTGTAGCTCCACCTGGGCTTCACTTATACGCTCAATGCCTCAGACCCTGGTTAGTGCCTAGAGTCTGGTTTTAATCAAAGCTGTACAATAGCCAAGCAGCCTCTGTCCCAAACAGTAAGCACACGAGAGGCACGTGAGAACAGGAATTCCACCTGGACTCACCCAGAAAGCACACTGCTTCGGCCAAGGCTGATGCAGACGAAGCAACTCACTTGAGATGATGCCAGCAATCTGTGCCCGTGGCAGGACCAGGATTTTGGCCTCCCAAACCCTAGTCCAGTACCTAAGAAAAAAAATTAATAAAAATAAATAAAAATCAATCATCCTTCCAGTCTGCACAAGGATCCAGTTGCAGTGACAGAGCCTTAGAGGACAGCTCTTTAAGCCACGTGGGTTTTCACCTTACAAATCTTTCCTGTCACTTAATTACTAAAAGCCTCACTGCAATGTTTAACACCACAGATGCTGACTGAGGCTGCAGGGCTTTTCCCTTTTGGCTGGCTTACTTTTCCTTACCAGTTTTTCCAATCCAATGTGCCACGTGGAATCACAAACAGCTGGACCAGCACAAGTGAGAAAGGAAAAAAAAAAAAAAAAAAAAAAAAAAGGCAGAAGAGAAGAGCAGCATTTTAATTCAGCATTGCCAAAGCCTTCCCCATTGCAAAACGACAGCTTTGCCAACTACTGGCAGCACAGCCAGGATATTTTTATGTATTTGATGTTGCGCAAGTATCCCTTAAGGATCTGTGGAAGAAAACGTTTTTCCCCAGCAAGGCACAGCTTTTTTTTTGGCTTCCCTTCCCAAACCTGGGGAGATATAGAAACCAGAGCCCTGTACTTACCCTGCTGTAGTCCAAATTGATGTTGTGTCCCTGAAACAACTGATTAAATAAGAAACAGAGAGAATCCTCTTCACTAGCAGCAATGCCATCAAGTCTTCAGGGGAAAGAGGTTGAGGTCCAGTGTAGGTCTCAGCCTAGCGCACCGAGCACTGCCCTTGCTCAATGCTGTTCCTACACCCCATCTAATCCACTGGGTAACACAGGCTTCAAGACTCCACAACCACGTAGGATATGGCCATGGTGGCTCAGATGCTCCCAGCACCACAAAAAATAGCAGCTGATGGGATGAAGCACTCTACAGAAAAGGCAAGCAGGTCTCTGCTCCAAAAAACCCCCCCAAACCCCTAACTCTGACACAACCCTTATAACTGCCAGAAAGTTTTTGACAAGAAAGTGTTGGTTTCACACCATCAAGGCATTACAAGCCAAAAAGAAATGGCGAAAATGGGACTATCCTGTAGGAATGTCGCACTTACCTTGCTGGGGCATAACACCAATTTATTTCGCGTCAGGAAAGAGACTAAAATCTGCATTTTAGAAGCGATACAATTCAATCTCCCACAAAACACAAAGGGCTGCAAAAATGTACACCATGCCTACAATGTGAGTAAGTTATTAAGTAACAATCTGATTTAAGAGAACGTAAATGAAGCCTGTAAGTAGGTCTCTGCTACATGCATATTACTCCTTATTAAAGAAAAAGATGTGAAAAGGCTACTGGCAATTGCTTTGTTAACTACTGCAGAAAACAGCAATTCTCTGGTCACAGACCAGGGAGCAGATTTCCCTTATCTTTTGTACTTTTGAATTATTCCTTGGCCAAGAGGCTGAGAACCTTTTTTTCCTCTCCACACAGCGATCATGGGTCTTCAACCCCGAAACCATTACCCTGTGGGGCGCCGCTGCCGATCGGGATGCACAAACCCCGGAGCTGCCTCTTCCCCTGGACTCGTGACTCCGCACCTCCACGCAGGAGACTCCCCTCCTCCCACACACACTCCTCCTGGGAAGACTTACATCCTAGGCACGCATGCCAAGCTCAGGCTATCAGGATCATTTCAAAAAAAAGGCATCCCAAGCGTACGAATCGCTGCCTGGCGACGTCGGCGCTCAAAGCTCCTGGTGCTGGAGGGTGGCTGGGGAGCTCCAAGACCGGGGGCTGTAATTATGCCTCCTTCTAAATCAGCATTAAACGATCCATCCCCAGCTTTGGCATGTCATGAATCAGCTTTTCGCTACTCAGATTAAGAACTGAAAACCACGCGGTGTTGGGGGTGCAGCAGCCGGCCCCCCCGCACAACTACGCAACATGTGCTGTTATTTTTCACCCCTGTGGCTCAAAGGGAACATTGCTGCTGGCACTGTGGGACAGCTATGAACCAAATGGATCCTCCATGTTCAACAGCAGCTCCTGCGAACTGTTACAACCTAACGGGCCAAGCTGTAACAAACCCGATTGGAATAACTCCACCCAGTGTCTTTAAGACCGAGAAAACACACATTTTACCACAGTAAGTCAAACCGCCCATTTAACAGACATTTTGTTCCTACAGCATCCCCCATCTGTGGAGCTACAGCCCTCCCGCACCCTGCACAGCGCCATTAAAGCCTCCAGCGCTTAGGGCAGAGTGCCCTACCCACCCAGCCGTGCCCCACGATGCTCAAAAGGCCTGGCTAAAAGGGAAAAGGCAGTATGGAGAAGAGCGAGCTTCAACTCGTTTTGTGTAAACAAGCACAGAAGTCAGCAGGGTGCCCTTGTAGCCAAGAAGGCCAATGGTATCCTGGGGTGCATCAAGAGGAGCGTGGCCAGCAGGGCGAGGGAGGTTCTCCTCCCCCTCTGCTCTGCCCTGCTGAGACCCCACCTGGAGCTCTGGGTCCAGTTGTGGGCTCCCCAGTTCAAGAAAGATGAGGAACTCCTGGAGAGAGTCCAGAGGAAGGCAACAAGGATGATGAGGGGACTGGAGCACCTCCCCTACGAGGAAAGGCTGAGGGAGATGGGCTTGTTTAGCCTGGAGAAGAGAAGGCTGAGAGGGGATCTCATCAACACCTACAAATATCTCAAGGGTGGGGGTCATGAGGACGGAGCCAGATTCTTTGCAGTGGTGCCCAGCAACAGGGCAAGGGGCCATGGGCACAAACTGAAGCAGAAGAGGTTCCAGTTGAATGTGAGGAAGAACTTGTTGACTGTGAGGGTGCCCGAGCCCTGGCCCAGGCTGCCCAGGGGGGCTGTGGAGTCTCCTTCTCTGGAGATCTTCAACCCCCGCCTGGACGCTGTCCTGTGCCCCCTGCTCTGGGTGAGCCTGCTTGAGCAGGGGGGTGGGACTAGGTGATCTCCCGAGGTCCCTTCCAACCCTTGCCATTCTGGGATTCTGTGATTTTCCCTAAAAAGCAGCAGGAGTAAACACTGAATTTATGCGACCAACCTGGTGAATTCCCATAGGAATTAAACAGAAACTTCATGTCTTCCCCCCACCCCATTATTTTATCCCAAGCAAAAGTTTTGCTCACTAGATTAGCAACCAAAAATTGTCCAAACCCCTCAATACGTGTATGAGAAACAGGTTTTCTTCTGTTTTGTGTAGCGGCCAGGTTGTCTACCAGTACTTTAGGATACTGAGGGAGCAGATTTTGAGCTTTAAGAGTAAAGCTCTTAGAGACGCCTGAGGTGCAGCATCAGATAAAGTGATCTAAAGCCATCAGCACCACTCTTGCAACAGAATATTGAAGGATCATCGTCTCCAGCTCTGAAAGACAAATGCCACAGGCTTGTCTTGACATTTACACAGCAGGAGAAGCTGTGAGCAACCCAACAGAGTAACGCACAGTAACAGTTCCTCCTCCTCATTGTTTTCTTTCACTGCTCAGGGGAAAAACTGGCAGCATGGGAGAGCCCTACAATGGCACTAAACAAAGACACTTGGCTTTTCAAAAAAAGAAATGCCAACGGCCTTGGTCTACTGAGTTTCTGCTTCCCTGGGATCTGTCGGTGCCACAGCATGCACAAGACACTGGGATTTGGATGCTGCACGGTCACCCCCAGCCAGAGGAACCCAATCTCGAGCGAGGTGAGCACGTGGACATCCCATCTGCAAGGGCCAACTGGTTTCCCTGCCAGGCTGCTGCTTCTCCCAATGCTTTTAAGAACATAATTGCCTTCCTATTCCCTACCCTGCAAAGCCTCGTCAAAGCTGGTGGACAGGTTAGGAAGGGGCGAGATGGGACAGATCCGATGCCAGATGACTTAAGAAAGGGAGGCTTGGAAAGCCAGGCTGGAGCTCAAGTGAGTCACAGACCAGGCACCAAGCAGAGTCTGCCTCTGCGTTCTCCACCCCCTCCCATCAGGCGTTTCTACGCATCGAATCAAAACACCGTGTTTTACACACAGATAACACGGGCTAAAGAAATCCCTCACAGCTGCCCTGAGCAGCACAGTAGGAGCTCTTTAAAGGCATCGCGTTCTCACGAGGGGCATCTCAATTGTAGTGTGAATCCAACACGTGGCTTTCTATCCTTTTAAATATTCCAGAGCCTTTACGTACTTGGTTTTAAACTGTTGGACTGGTGATGCCTTCTTACCCACGCTCAGATAAAAACGTAAGAAGGAAAGTTAAATAAAAAGGAATGTCAGCGCTTGATCAGATAGTTATTTTCTCCCCTCCAAAAAGTAAGCTTAAACCAAATCAGGCTGCCTGATCGTAGCTAAAAGTATTTTAAAATAGACCCACTCTGTTTCAGCTGGGACTTTTGCAAACATTTTGCACAAATAGGGACTGAATATCAATCTTTTAACATCAAAACCTTCAGCACCCTTCACTGTGTTATCATAGAATCACAGAATGGTTTAGGTTGGAAAAGACCTTTAAGATCATCAGGCCCAACCATTCCCCTAACCCTGCCATCCGACCACTAAACCCTGGCTCTAAGCACCTCGACTGCCTGGCTTTTAAATCCCACCAAGGATGGGGACTCCGCCACAGGACTGCACAAGCTCACACCCAGAGTCTCCATCTGCTGAAATGCCAAAGCCACAAAAATTCTTCACCTGATAGAGAAGTTGCAGGGACCACAAATGATGCCACAGGTAAACAGATGGCCCAGTGGTTCACAGCCTACGGACCCACCAGCCAGGAAAGATCCAGGAATTTCCACAGTTCACAGGTTCTGTTTCCCCAAGAGCTGTTTGTCCCTTTTTTGCTCCTTCCCCTGGCAAGTACACCCGAGTACCCCACCTCCCTTAAAAACCAAAAGGTAACTGGGCCCCCAGGTCTACCGATGGACTGCTTGCAAGGTTTTGCTTCCATCTGAACCACTCCCCCTTTGAAGACACCAGCCTGCCTGCCTTTAGAGAGTTCAATACAAGCATGAAATCTCAGCTAATGGAGTCGTTCATCCATCAGGTGTGGAGCTGGTGTCAAAGGACCAAACCCATGGGAGCAGAGAGCGCCACGCACAGGGTCCCAACCTTCTCCTCTCCACGCAGCCCTGCAGCACAAACCCCTCTTCTACCATCACAGCGCGTGTTCGGCTGTAAAAGAAAACATGCGTGAGCTGAAAAGAACCAAAATTTCAGGCAAGAGCTTACATCCAAGTCACCCTCCCTCTCCCCAAACTGGAAAGTGAAGGGAAGATTAATAAAGAAGATTCAGCACTGTAATTAAAGAGCTTTTTAGTCTTCAAGGTTTTAATTTGAGCAGACATTTCTACTAGGTTCTCAACTTATCTACAGCAAAGTTTACAGCCACTTCATATCTGTTTTTCTCCCCCCAAATGGCGAAGCAATTGGAGCCATGATAGTTTTTCTCAGATTGGTTACTTTTTTTGCAATATATTCAACGCCACAGCAGCTGAGATTCTGTACACGTACAGCATACATCTAACAATAGCACACGACTCCCAGCCCTGTCACTTATTTCATTTTTTTTTTTTTTAAATAAAAAAGACTGATGCAGCAGCCAAGTCCAGTTAGCAATTCCAGATGTTTGGACAGAAGTGCACTCATCACTTAAGTTTGTACTAGTTCACAGATACATAGCACACATCAGCTATTCAACGTCACACAGTTACAGAAAAAGGGAGTGCTAGTATAGACATTTTCCCCTCATACAGGAGCCTGTACACAATAGCACTTTCCGAGGCTTTAGCAAAGCACACATTAGATGCCAATATGCTGTACAGTGCAACTGAAGTTCTATCATACGCAACATGGACAATAGTGCACTTAAACTGGTCGCCACATTCAAGAGTTAGATCAATACAATCAAAATATTGAAGGTACATATTCCCTTATGAAAACTGTGCAAGTTAGTTCCTTTTCCCTTTTTTTTGTTTTTTGTTTTTGGTAAATGGCAGAGTGTCCGCATTGATTGACCCCAGAGTTTGGGGGAGGGGGCCCTCAGTGTCCAGCTTATTGCACAAACAGCTACGTGCAAAAAAAAAAAACAAAACAGGGGTGTCAGCAAGAACGTAAGGCAGCGTCAGACCGAAGAGCCAGAGCTGGGCACTGCTGCAGCACTACAGCTCGGGAAGATGCAGGTAACCTGCAGACAGTGTGTGGGTGACTTCATGGGGCAGAATCCTGCCGACATCCCCCTCTAAGAGGCAGCAAGCCGATCATCAATCTTAAATATGTGAATAAATATGGTGGACACGCAGGTAAACAAGGAACTGGAGGGCTCTGCTGTGTGTTACCACCAGCAGCCACCAGACCGGAGCCTGGGAAGCACTGGGAATGGAAAGGGGAATGTGCCTGACACAAGAGGTCTGGGAACAGTCTTCCCCCGGGAGGACCTGCAAGGGTCCACACATCTTGTCTCAACTCCACCATGTGAAATACCTTCATGACTGCTCCAGGAGCTCCTCCCAAAGGTGGCTATTTCCAGGTTAATTTAAGCCTCCAGCTCCTGCTGTCTGCAGTGACTACAAGGCAACACATGGCAGACGAATCAGGGAAGAAACCACGGTGGCTGCTCAGAACGACGCTAGTGTTTTCAGAGGAAGGCTGTGATCCACACTACTACTAAGCCAAGGCAAGCAGGCAGCACTTGAGTGGGGATTTTCAGGCCTGTTTTCAGGCCTGAAACACAAGTCAAGGATGAAATGCCAGCTCAGAGAGAATTTTCTGCCTTTTGTTAGCTCTCACAGCTGGTTACCCAGTTTCCTCAGATGCCTGCAGTTTGCATGAGACTAGAGCAGCCAGGCAATTAGATAAAAAAAACCCCAACCCTCTTTGCTTCTCTATTATTTAGCTCAATATATAATTACTATGTTAGGGAATTGCATAACCTTTAAGTGTGTTTTATGTGTAGTCTATTATGGGGAAAATAGTGCCTTCTGAATCCTTCCCATCTGGCGAGCAATAACGTATTTCAGACGTACAGGAACAGTAGAAATTCTGCATTGGATAGGGATACAGCATCCAGACAGGTGCAGATCCCACAGACATAGTTTTAAAAGGGCAAGCAATAACTTCAAGGGCTCACATTTGCAATATGCCCAGAAGGGAGCTCCAGAAGCCAGGGTTTGGAGGCAGGAGGAAGGCACGGCCAACTTGTGCCTCCCCTGTTCAGCAGCACAGACCACCAGCCACCCTGAGAAGCGTTCCCCATCTCAGACTTGATTCAGTGAGAGAGACTGTCGCTCTCCAAACCTAAAGAGAAATTGATATTACAAGTGGGGGGAATTATTCTGCTGCCTTCGGTGAACAATGGTTTAAAAGAGATCTTTTTATTTTTTAAGCCAGATGACTTCAGGACTAAATGTAGTTAGTCAAGAAGAAAATGAAGGACTGAAAGCAAAAGGCATTAAGGTAGCACTTCATCATCATCACAGCATTTTAAAGAGGTTCCTTAGTTACAGAACTTTCCTTGGAATACAGTTACATGATTTTTGCAGATTGCTCTCCAGATACTTCTGTGACAACTAAAGATCCTGCTTTTTCACATATACCTATCTGCATGTGAAGTGGTTTTTAAATAAAGGCAGCTTCATTCCAAAACAGCATAAAGTGTGGCGGAAGCTCAACAGTTTCCAAAGAGATCAACACTGACCTAATGCAGCCCCCTTCATTTCAGCAGGCACATGCTAACAGCAAGTGCCTTTTAAGATAATCCCAGCCACGTACACCATTGCTAATTCACATCTTTTCAGTCATGTACAGCTACCAGTAGAATCAAGCTGAACAAATGCCTCGGTGAGTTAATCTTTCAGACCTGCTCTTACCTGTCTTTTTAAAGAAAAAAAGTCTCTAACAAAAGCTCTTGATTTTATAAAAGCAGGCTGCAGTCACAGAAACACAAAGATCAGCTACAAAATACAAAGTTACTAGGGATAAGCTTTTTTCCCCCCCCGAAAGTCTTTAAGCAGTTTTAGCAGCTAGGAATGATCTGAACTATTAGCATTTTTTGCAGCGGGACAGCCTCTTAATCTGCAGCAGCTACCTGATATGTTAGATCACCTTAACTCCCAGCTCCTGCTTTTGGTGTTTCACAAAACATACAGGAAGAGCACGAGAGGAAAGAGCGCACCAGGTGGAGCAGAAGTGTTTTGTTGAGCTGTAGATTAAGCGTTGCTCTTGCACCCCAGCAATGCTGTGAACCTGTTCATGTGTACAAAACCAGCCAGCACAGCCCCAAGTTTCAAGAGGGCAGCTCAACTCTAGTTAAAAGGACAGCTCCGAGCCACTGTTTTGCCAGTGAACACCTCTGCCAACTACTTAACCTTTTTCTTTTCCAGGTAGAATAAAAAAGTTTGTTATTCCTTAGGAGATACTTGTCCATGAGGGACAATTCCACCTGAAGGTCATGGCTTAAACATTAGCAGCAGAATCCCTACTTCAGTTCTGTATTGCACTGAAATTTCTTGCTCTGGTTTGGTATTTGACTTAACTGCTCCCAAGCCGATGTTTAACACAAAACCCCAAGTGTTAGATGTGAAGGCTACTGAGAGTATCATATAGACTGGTAGAACCTGTAGTTAGGTTATACCATTTTCTAGTTTTTCTAGGAAACTAAAGAACTAAGCTGCCTTCCTTGCTCTTGGAGAGAAAAGGTGCTTTCAGACAAGATGCCTTTACCTATCTCTACAGAACTTCGTACTTTAATCCTGCCAAGTGTTCAGAGAATTCAACAAAACTGGAAAAAGTCCAAAATAAATTTGAAACATCCTGTCTCTTGGCCCATCCTGGTCATCCATACAGTTGGGTGGAGGCAAGAGTTCCAGCTTCAGCTGACACTGTACACAATTTCAAGACAGAAAAGCTGCCAAGAGAAGACACTATGCCCAGTTGTGTATGTCTTCTGTAAACAAAACAAAAATCCCTCCCCAAAAGCAGGGCGGTACATAGTGTGAAGTGAAAGTTTCAGCAGCAGTAGGACTGAGGGTCAGCTGCACCCAGAGGGCTCTGCAATACATGCACTTTCCATGTTTAGTCTTTAACGTAAAGGGGACTGGAAAGGAAAGACCCTAGGCAAAGCCCTGCCAGCTCACAGGTTCTCCTGCATCTTATCATCTGTTTCCATCTCTGCTAGCTGCCTCCTCAATGCATTAACCTTTGCCTGAAGTTCCTTATTGTATTTTATGATGTTGTTCATTTCTTCGTGGGCTTCGTCTAGGAACTTGGAAGGCCTGTTCCACCGAAGAAAGATACCTGAAAGCCCAGAGACAGCACAAGTCAGAAGGGTTTCTTGTTACAAGGAGGAAACATTACTCATATTCCAAAAGCTCTCAAGTAACGTGCATACAGTTCACGTGTGTTTTCTCTTTACTCTCTCCCCTAAATAGCATTTAGAAATACTGACCCTCCTCTCCAGGTTCACCATTCTATTATACAAGGTTAATAAAGAAAAAATGAGGGGGTTTCATCCCTTTTTTCTCATATACTGATCAGACCAATCCACTTTCAGTCTCCACCCTGCCGAGACAGCCTGCTTGCTTCGCTGTAATTAACTCTTCAGCGTACATGGGATGGAGGAAGTTCCTGAAGCAGGGAGCCTACTGCACACAGGTTATCCTGGCCAGTGTGGTCAGGAATGGAGAAAGGGAAGTCTTGGTTGACATAGAACAAAAGCCTGAGGCCTGTAGAACATCTACAGATTAGGCTATATCACTGCAGAAATACTGTGCCAAGAAGTTAAATGGTACTAGTAAGGCTCCCCGGCAAAGAGCAGCACGTCACCAAACCTTCAGAGAAAGCATTATGCCTCTGGGGATGGCACATGCCAAAAATATTTTGGAACAGCTTTCAAAGGGATTGGGATCAGCAGCAGCTGAGACAGACTAAGCACAGAGCAGAGACAACAGGAGCACTCAGCTTTACAAGCAGCCACAAAAGAAGAGAAGCAGCAAACCTGGCTTACCTTCCCAGAGCTGCAGGCTCTGTGGGGCAACCGAGGGCCAGATGACAAGGCTGTTGGCCTCAAAAAGAGGATTCTGGAATTTGCTCAGCTCTTCAGACCTGTTCACCCAGGACCACAGGGACATAGTCTTTTGCGGCAGCTTCAGTTTAGACCTAACAAACCCATAGGAACAAGTCAGCTTTCACTTTTATACTGTAAAGACTCTTTTTTTGTCAGAACCCTGCAGACTGGAATGGCACAAGCTTTCCTATGTGCTACTGGCCCAGATAATTCAGCCTAACCCTTCTGATACCTCTCACCAACACGGCACAGGGTGTAAACCTAAAGCAATTTACTCAACCTGGCCAATTACAATTAGTTGCAAAGAAAAGATGGGAAAATAATAATTTGTAAGTTGGGCGGAAGCTAGCTGCCTTCTGTCCAGATGAAGAATCAGCCGCCTCCCCCAAGTGGTTTGACTGCCAGGTTTTGAAAGGGATTGAACTCCTGTGTTAAGCTAGAGCTGGGAGGTGTGGTGGGTCTGCATCAAGGAAGGAACGCAGGGCAACTCTCAGGGAACATTAAAGCAGAGTTACTGCCAGAACTGTGCAATGGGCACGTCTGATGAGGTCCCTCTGGTGGCAGGAAGCATCAGAGCACAGAGAGAAAGCAGTGCTGTCCTCCTGGGTCAAAGCCACCTCCAGGAGTTACGCAGGCCTATCTATTCCTTAGATTCTGGAAAACCTCATACTGCTTGCACTAGCAAATTGACCTGCCACCCAGGCGAGAGATTCACCATCCCTGTGAATGCTTCAGACAGCTCAAGCTTAACACGAGACTTCAAACATTCTCTGTGCTCACAGGCTGACATATTCAGATGTGACAGGCAGGTTATTACATGTGACATTCAATACTCTTGCAAATTCATCTTATTGGTTTCAGGTCTAACTTGGTTTTGCAGATGACCAGTTCAGCAGCCCCACAGCAGACAGAAGAGTCTCTTCTAAGCAAGGATTACTTTAAAGGCAGAGAGGTTTATAGGAAGCTTTAAATTGCCTTCCTTCTCTTGTCATTTCAGTTCTATTTTCCCCTTCTACTCATTCAGTGGTCTTCAGTTAAGCAGGAGACCATCAGACATGGTCTTACTGGAGTCAGGAGACTTTCCAGCTTTGGCCTCCAACTGCCTTGACCTTCTCCTCCAGGCCTGCATGGACAAGTTTGCTTCCCACAGCTATGACTCACATCATGGTTGAATTCTAGCTGTTTATTCTTTTATGGAAAGAGTTTCTGCACAAGAGACTATATAAACTGGTGATGGGTGGAGATTTTTCAAGGCCACAGGTGGAAACAGAAAAGACAGTCTAAGGTATTAGCTTGGACTTGGAGAAAGCTAATTCAAGTCCCTGACCAAGCCACAAATTGCTGTAGTCACAGTGTCCCACTTGTAAGAGGAACAAGCTCCCCAACACTGCAGCAGACTACATAATTGCAACAAGAGCAGCTCACCTGTGCTAGGGGAGACCACACAGGCACCCTCACCCTTTTTCAAACCAAGAGACTTTTTTTGTCAGCTACAGCCCGATATTGAAAGGGTTGAAAGCAAGCATCCTCACCAACCTTTCATTTTCGTTGTTTCCCAGGAAAGTCCCAAACTGTGAAGCGTAAGCATGTTCAAAGAGCATAATGAGGAACTGTTCGTTGAATTCAAAAGAGCAAGGGAACTGACGAAGGATTTGCCACACACAGTCCAAAAAGAGGAGAAACACCGGGGCCTCCCATTTCTGCTTGCTATTTGAATAAGCTGATTGGGCACAGCGCTGCTGAAAAGGGTGACCAGCCTATAAGTAAGAACCAGAGAGAGCATCACACAAAGTAACGGGATGTGAGTACACATAGCAAAAAGACTTCAGAGCTAGTTCATGCAACTATGCTATTGCTGCTCTTTTCTACAACCGTAATTTTGTCAAGCACCCTGTAACAAATTGCTAGCAACCATGACCGACTTTGCTGCCTTTTTCAGGCTATGTATCAGAGCATTTTACCAGGAACAAACTGGTGTAGGTGTACCGAATGACCAGGCTGAGGGTATTAGCTGCAAGAGTACAAAGACTAGAACTAAGGGTTTGTGGTTTAGTCTGAACGCTGTTCTCTAAAGAGATGTTGACCCTGAGCGCACAGAACAGGCAATTCCAACCCCCAAAAAACTACCATGAGAGGCAGAGGCCCCATGGAGTGCCAGAGGTACAAATGACTCAGTTAATGGTGTTGCTCTTAGGACAAAGGCCATTCACACTAAGCAGGGCTGCAACAAGGCCCAACCTGTTTGCTGCCTCTCAGGCTATTCCTCAATACAACCGTCACCAGAAGAGGTTTGCCCCTTTGTCCACAGTCTTCTCTTACCTGCAGCCACTCCCTCACAACAAGAGATTCAAAGCCACGTATGGTCCTGCAGCTTGGATCCAAGATAATCTGTGCCAGAGAAGTCACCTGGAGTGTCGAATCAGTTCCTTCAGTCCCATGGACTAACACTGATGCACCTTCCCTGTGAAAGAACAAGGCAGAAAGGAAGAGGAGCATGAATGAGCAGAACACTTCCCAAGGATCATAAAATCGTTTAGGTTGGAAAAGATCTACAAGATCATCAGATCATCAAGCCCAACCGTTCCCCTACCCCTGCCATCCCACCACTAAACCCTGGCCCTAAGCACCTCGTCTGCCCGGCTTTTAAATCCCTCCAGGGATAGGGACTCTACCACTTCCCTGGGCAGCCCCTTTCAGTGAAAAACTTTTTCCTAATGTCCAACCTAAACCTGCCCTGGCACAACTTGAGGCCAATGTTGATGGCCAATGCATCCCATGGGCACCAGCGTGGCTACCCTGACAGCACTGAGGTTTTGCTGACTCTTTACCCCTTCTTTCCTCCCCTAAGCTTACTCCCCACCCTGCAAGGAAGCATACCACCTTCTCCACCTGGATCCTCACCGACCCTAGCTAGAGCTCTCATCACTTAAGACTTAGTTTCTTTCTAAGCATTCTGGAAATTCAGAACCTTTGCCATGTTGACTGAAGATGTGCAGTGAAATCTCTTTTGTCGTTCTCACTGTTTTGAATTGGGACCCCTTTGAGTTATAGCATGGAAATGCATCTCAAAATTTGCTTGTGTCATTTATAGTTTTGCTAAGTACTCCGAAATCTTCCCAGAAGCACTGCAATGAAGACATATCCCCCCAGATGCTCTGCAAAACAATACTACAAGATTCTTGCTCAAGCCTGGGCTTAACTGTATTTGGGCCTCAATTGGGGTTTACTGCAAGAAAAGTCAGCCAAAAAGCCAGTTCAGGAGAAAGGAAAGGCAGAGCTTGGCCTCCGCGAAGGCAGAAGAGTTAGCACGCTGAGCAAGGAGGCTTGTCAGAGAGCCAAGCACAAAGCCTTCTCACTCACCAGCCAGCACAAGTGAATCAGTAGAACAAGGTGAGGAGCAGAGGGAACTTGGGAGTCTCGGACAGGAAGGCTTTGCACACTGCTAGGGGCCCATGTGCTGTCACTCCCCACACTCCGGTGAGGACTGTCCAGGACAGCTGATTCCCTCCCCTCTTCTTCCATCCTAGGCTGTGTTTGGATACAATATCAGAGTCTCATCCATGTGCTCCTGAAGGAAGGACTGGATGGTATTAAATAACATTTATTCCCCTTATTCTTCCCAAACCTGGACCCAGTGTCTCAATTCTGCCAGCATCCTTACACCCAGAAAGGAAATTAACTGCAGGCTGTATTTCTTTCTCTGCAGAGACCTAACCTAAGCAGCAAAGCATGGGTAAGAAAAATCAATCTACCAAGCAAGTAACCTTGCACGCATTACTTGCTTTTTTGAAGTGAAAAGTATAAAAATGTATACCTTGAACACTGCAACGTCTTCATCCGCAGTCTAAAACAAACCCAGTCCCTCTGCAGTACGGATAATCTTCAGAGACTCTCTTCCTCCCCGCAGGCAGTGGCAGATAAAGAGGCTGCTTAACAGCCAAGCCCAATTGCTAACTGCAAGCCTCTGCACTCCTCAAAGTGGGGCATGCTAGGATAACGCTATTTTCCCCTTTCATCTTTCAGGCCCCAGACCTTTTAAGATGCTGCAAGATCTATCCCAGCCATTCCCTCCCCGCAGCCAACGTAACTGAGCCATCCTTGTCAGCTCAGCTATGATCTCCGGGCTCTGGATGAGGCAGGCTGGGCACCAATGCTGAGCCAGCCTGCCATAGCTCCAGGTAAACAGTAAAAGCAAAGCTGAGGTTAAAAACAAGGAAATTGTCCACTGTCCCAAAAAGCCAGAAGAGTTTTGTCACTGATCTGTCTCATTATACACATGGAGGGAAGAATTACAGATAAAACTATTGATCAAGAGCAATTCTTTCCTGGCACAGTCAATAACCAAACAGGCACTGTCAGTGCTTTTAAGCAGCACAGCAGCTCGTACGTTAATGCATTAATTACCAATGAGACTGCATTTCAGCCTACTTTTGTATCTGTGTAACACATTCCCTAGCTGATATGAAAAGCTGGGTTTTCCCTGAGTTTTGAGGAGGGCTTTCCCCGCTCAGAGCCACAGAGAAGTCACATTTAGACCCCTGCATGTGGCCATACAAACCCTGGCACCTCACAGCTAGCTTTTGCTCTTCAGCCTGAGGTCTAAAGACATTTTGAAGACAAGTTAGCCGAGTCAGCAGCATTTACTAAAGAAGTGTCAGGTTAAAAGAGGTCACAGGCACTTATAAGGGATGAACAAGATTGCTTAGATAGGGCTACAGGGATAAAAATTTCATGAGGAAAAAGCACTGGGCCAATTCCTAGGGAAACAAAGGAAACAGCATTGTTTTTATCTCTAGAAGCAAGGTGAGGTATTTGAAACATTCAGCTGAAAAAAGGGGACTTTTTAAAAAAAGACTGTTCTCATTTTACTAGGCTACCAAACAGCATTTCAGGTGGGCACATTCTAACCTAAACCTTCAATAAAATTAACTACATTCGACTGGTTGCATCGGACATAGGAACATACCTCAACTAGATGATCTAATACCTATTCTTAGTCAATATTTCCTCCCTCAGGCTTGTACTTCTAAAAATGCAAGCGTGATTTACTGGAGGAACATTCCTTAACCATGATGAAACTGTATCTTGCATGGGTATGAGCAAGGCAGTTCACAGTGGCCAGTTACTAATACTTGAAGTGGAAACAGAGGTATTTAACAGGCAAGTTGTAACCAGTAAATAAGAAACTCAAGGCTTTCAGAAAAAGATTTACCTATCAATACACTGAGCCGCTAGACAAGCTGCAGTTAGTATCTCCTTGATGTGAGTCAGCCAGTTGGAAGCTTCCAGTTTACTGAGCCAGCGGTCCATATTGTGCGACTGGTCATTACAAGCTTCCACAAGTTTGATGAGGCTTTCCTGCAGAATATTAAACCTTTGGGAAAAGCAGAATATTATTGAAAACATAAGCAGTAACACAGCAACCAGGACAGCATGCTTACAGAAATACACTGATCCCAAAATAAAGCGCTACGAGGTTATTTCAAGAAGTACAACCCTGCAGAAGTCACATCTCCTCATTCAGCAAACCTGTTTTCACTGGGAATCCCAAGCCGTGGCTAACTGCCAGCAGAATACAGCTCTTTGGACATCAGTTGTCTCCTCCCCTTCCAAAGAAATTGCTTCATATGGCATTTTTACAGATTGCTTCATACGGCCTTTTCCTTATCTTACCTGAACTCTGTGTGTGTTGAGCCATATCTTACACTTTCCACATAAAAAGTGTTTCAGTAGTCTCGCTCCCATTACCAAGTACAAGTGTGACTGCAACCTGGCATAGACATTAGCAAGTGTCAGCCAAGCTTCACGTGCTGCACCTTCACTCTCTCTACTACAACCAGACATTCTGGGGGAGTTTCAACCTGTAGAGCTGCAACAGTAACCTGAAAGCCACCCAGCACAAGGACACAACCCCACTGTAACACAGAAAATTTTAAACTAGACTCAAACTTCCTGATAGAACCACACTAAGACTAGTTTGGCTAATTTCCTAAGAATGTAGGAAAAAGAGGGGGGAAGGGAGCACATTTTGCATCACTTCTGCAGTTGTTGCAACACATCCTCAAGCCCTGGAAGGCTGGTGTTCAGCATGCAGCTGGTAAAACCAGATGCTTCTCTGGTCTTGTTTCACACTATGCCTTCCAGGGGCACCAAGCTCCTGAGGGATCAAAACCCACTCAACACTGATTCCAGCATGTGCTCAGGTGTAACAGAGGATGCAGCCAGCAGACCAGATCTCAGAAAAGCTGACAAAGCCAAATAGTAATAGCATGAGATATTTAGTCTTTATATATTGTGGTTTATTCGTTCTTCTCTATCTGATGCTTATGTCTGCCTGTAAAATAATCAACATCAAATTTAAGTCCACATAACATTTTTTAGAAGCAAAACCAAATAGTTCAAGGGAACGGCCAAGGAAATTCCTTATATTAGCTCCTCAAGAACTGGCCAACATAGTGATGATGGGAGCTGCTGCTTTCCACAGTAGAATTACTGCATGCCCATGCAGAACGGTTTCTCAAAACTAAGGCTTAAGAGCAGTTGAACAACATGGAACCAAAAGTCTATTTAACATAGTAACTTGTCTCCAAATGGCCAAACAATATTAGATGTCTAGAGAAAAGTACTGGATAAGAGGAGGGTGACTGTCACAGAACAAATCCTCACCTGCAGAAATTCTCTGGCAAGGGACTTGCCCATTCCTGTGCACTACTGTAAAGAGGAACCCAGGAAGGCTGGGGTGCAGCTATAGACGGTCAGAGAAAGAGATCATAGAATCGTTTAGGTTGGAAAAGACCTTTAAGATCATCAAGCCCAACTGTCAACTGCCATTATGGCACAGGGAGACTGCCTGATATATGAAACCTGCAGCAGGTTGTTCAGAACAAACCAAACACAGCTTCCCAAAGCCAGATACCTTTATCATCCACATACCTTGATTTTACCAAAAAAGAAAGGTGATCCCGTTGACAGGAACCAGGATACATGGCCATTTCTTACAGAAGCAAATACGTTATGGAGCTAACATAGCTCTGCCAATGCAACCCTACAAAGCTGAGCACAGAGAAAAGCCTGGGTGATTTCACCCACCTCTCAATACATTTGTGAATCCTTCTCCACTGGGGATAGTGTGCTTCTTGTTCAAAGCCCCCTCCTTTGGCCCTGGCCTGCTGGGCAACATTCAAGGACCTCGTATCAATGATGTAGCCACGTTTGCCAGGCCGTAGTGTGGCATTAATAAGCTTCTCATCTTCTTTACACCGTCTGCCATTTGTACCTGTAAGAGGCTGGCTACTTCGCATCATGACCTGCCGAGACAAATAACCATGAATTAGGTACTGGAAATTGAGAGACTTAAGATTGAAAGCCACTGACCACTTAAGCTCCAAGCCAAGAATGGAGACTGAGACTCACAATGCAAAGGACACCCCTTCACTAGAGGATTTCTTAGGGGTCTGTAAGTGTGGACTGCAGATCAATGCATTAGGTAACTGGGTCTCGAGGCCAGGCATGGAGAATGGCTCTCTAGAGAAGCGTGCTGCTGAATCACAGAATCACTTTGGTTGGAAAAGACCTTTACGATCATCAAGTCCAACCTTTAACTGAACCCTGCCATCCCACTACTAAACCCTGTCCCTAAGCACCTCATCTATCCTTCTTTTAAATACCTCCAGGGATGGGGACTCCACCACCTCCCTGGGCAGCCCCTTCCAGAGCCTGACAACCCTCTCGGTGAAGAAGTTTTTCCTAATGTCTAGCCTAAACCTGCCCTGGCGCAGCTTCAAGCCATTCCCCCTCATCCTATCATCTGTTAGCAGGGAGCAGAGGCCGACCCCCACCTCACTACAGCCTCCTCTCAGGCAGTTGTAGAGGGCAATGAGGGCTCCCCTCAGCCTCCTCTTCTCCAGACTAAACACCCCCAGCTCCCTCAGCTGCTCCTCGTAAGCCTTGTGTTCCAGACCCCTCACCAGCTTGGTTGCTCTCCTCTGGAGATCTTCCAGCAATGCAACATCTTTCTTGTAGTGAAGGGCCCAAAACTGAACACAGTATTCGAGGGGCGGCCTCACCAGCACCGAGTACAGGGGCAGGATCACTTCCCTGCTCCTGCTGGCCACACTATTCCTGATACAAGCCAGGTTGCCATTGGCCTTCTTGGCCACCTGAGGAATTCACCTGCTGAAATTCACACAGGATGCTCCTGGTTTCCTTTACAACTCAGGTCATCATAACAATGCTTATGGGACTGAGACAGCTCAACCTTGAAGAGCTTCCTCTATCAGTTCAGGGGTAAAGTTCAAGTGTGGCCCTCTTGGATCTCCAGCTCTTCTCTAGGGAGTTACACCAGCAAGTGCAGCTCTCACCCCACCACACTTTCTTCTGCTTCGAGTGCGATCCACCACACCTGGACACAAACAAGCAAACTCCCTCATCTGCACTGCCTGACGCACAGAAACATCTCCCCGGTTCTTCCTACAGCTGCTGTTCTCCCTTGCCCTGAATCCTTCAGTTCGTTTAAGTGCAGTCCCTCCCAGGGACTGAATTTATTTAAAAAAACCCCACCCAAACTAGAAATCCTTGAATTGAGCGATCATTTGGCTTAGAACTTTCTAAATTACAGACATCTTAGAGGCTTTATCCCTTTAATTATTGCTGTAGTACCATCTTTGGGAGCCACTGAACTGGCTTCCTGCTGATGGCTCCTTTATAAACCAACATTTTCAGGATAGTCATCCTTAAGGTCTCTTCCCAACTCTTTTCTTAAAACACTCGGGTCATTCATGTGTTAAAGATGCCCCTTAGGTACAGTTTTACCCAGTGGCTAGACTAATAAACCTTAGGTCCACGAATTCAGGAGCTGAGATTTCTCTTTAGTAAATGCCTTTCAATTCAGAAAGCATCCCAGCCAGCTCAAATGATAACTAAAATGTGAGGGCAGCCAGTCAGCAACCCCAGCGACACTGGAGAACTCAGAGTCAGGAGAGCAACGTGACAGACAGCGTTACTGTCACAAGTTCAAGCACTCCAAGCCAAATGCTATTTTATTCCTCACACTCGAAACATGCACAGTTTGGAGAGATAATTGAATAAACCTTCCTTCAACGGCTTTCATTCAAGCTGAGAAAAAGCAGAAAGCATGACTGTTATGAAGATGGTAGATGGCTGATTTTAAAGCAGAGCAAAAAAACCAAACCCCAAAGACACTACTAAGTCAGACTGGACATCCTCTAATTCAGGGTTTACAAATGTCAGCAACAGGAGGCAAGAACACATTAGAGCACTTGACTCAGAAGCCTGGATCAAGTTTACAGGCTGCAGGTTGGACATCCCAACATCCTCCGAACTGGTTAGATCAGGGAGAGATACAAAGAATTACTCAACAATTTCATAAAGTGCATTTCTTAATTATAGCGTATCAGTCACTCAATTAGATTTTGGCTTGCTGAGAGGTGGTGAAGTCTGCGCAACAGCAAGAATTCGCAACTCCTGAAACATGTTATACTGACAGGCCCTGAGAACAGATTGTTCCGATCGCTCGTTCGACAGTTACACAGCAGAAACGGCGTTGGCTCCGGGAATGCTTGCTGTCATCGCGACTCCATTACAAAGGAGACAGCCCACCACCCAGAGACAGGACAATGTGGTTTCTGCCATCCTTTCAGCATGAAGCCTCTTGGCAGATAAAGCAAGTAAGGGTGCCAGCAGTGGCTTTACAAGTCTCATCTTGCTCTTACTGCTGTGAGCAAGCTCATGCCACATACGTTCCCAAACAAGCAGATTAATAACTATTTCTAGGATGGAGATTACTCATTCCATCACCCAAAACCAGTTTCACTGCATACACTTACTAAGTTGGAAAATAAAAGGAGCGAACACCTCATGAACGGTCTTAAGTCAAGAGCACAAGTTGGGGTTTTTTTTTCATTAAATGAACAGATTCACACATTTCCTTCAGGTACAACTCAAATGCAGCTCACCATCCCATTCTTCTTATGATAGTAGCTGAGCACTGGGAAGCGACTGCCGTGGCGAAACATGGCCACTTTCCGAAGTGCTTCATCATCGATGGATTTGGGGACAATGACAACTGGAGGGTAGGAGGGACAGACAGAGAATTCCTTATTGATGCAGCTTAGACGCCATTCATCTGTCTGAAAAAGATCAGAACACATAGGGCTTTGGGTCAGAAAACAGATCACAACTGTTACAGCGTAACACACTAGGGAAGAAGAACTTCCATATGGAGGATAAAGCATGCACAGAGTAATATTGGCGATCTATTCCATTTGCAGCACAGATGAAAGCTCAGTTGTCACTACTGGCATTATCACTTTTGTTCATTCAGAAATCTGGATCCCCTGTAATATCATAACCATAGTAATCTGTCAGATCAAATCCAACACCATATCTTGTCCCCAATAAAAACATGGCAAAAAGAGATGCTATTCAAGAACAAACAAGCCTGGCCACTCTCTGCACTGAGTCTGTTGACCGATTTATTTTTTTTTTTCTTCCCCACACCTCATGATGCTGCCTGCAATCATAGTATCTTGTTGCAGCAGTTCCCAGAAGCTCATTACCCAGCAGGCAGATAAAGCTCATGGGCAACAGAAAAAAAAATATCGGATGACTCCGGTTCTTGAGGCACAGGACTTATCGAACAATGTTCCCCCATCTGGTTTATCCACATCCTCATCCACAAAATAAGCCCACGTGGTCAGAAACAGGTGATTGTGGCATTTAATTATTGCCCAGACGCAGCAGACAACATGTCTGCAGTGTGCACTACAACATAACCTCCTGCATTTGCAGATAGCTTCAATCCCTCTGCTAATAAATAGATGGGAATAGATAGGAAGTAACAGCACGGAACACCTCTCTCTCAGGGACACCCCAGAACAGAAATCTATTCCAACATCAGCAAATTTAGAGGAAAAAAGGTTGATTTAGATAAAGGTAACACAGGCTCAAACCTCTGTCCGTGCTGAGAGCGGAGTTAGTAACGCTGTGCACAAGACAAAGGTGGCCAAGAAAGCCAAGAGCATCCAACTCCAGACAACAAAGCTGCTTTGAGGTCAAAATTGCAGTTCAACATTTCCAGCTTGGTTCTTTCCTACAGGCTCTGCTTTACATAAGCCGTTCCTCCAAAAGCACCTCCTGGAACCAGCACAGCATCTGAGCACAAAGGCCTCGCCGTGAACTCCTCTTACATAATTTTCAGCTTCCAACAGCCAAACACTTGTGAAAGAAGAGGGAGATATTGGCACCCAGCACCCTCGCAGGCACTTGGCATGAGAGCTCAGGCTACCTGTAAGCCAGGGTCAGACACAGGACTCTGCTCCATCTCAGGCAAACCCAAAGCTCAACGAGCGGCCTCACGGACGAGGAGTCCTCGCTTACTCAAGTCCAAGCTGGAAGAGCTGACACTGCCCTAACTGCAGCCTTGGACAAGCCCAGCCTTCATGCAGGGCTTAATGCTTCTGGGCTGGTACCACACCACTGCCTCCTGCATTAAGGACACCATCCACATACATCAAATGGCCACAAGGCATGTATTTTCCCCCATGGCACATAGCAGAACTTTGTCTAAAGCTTGGCATGGAACTGAACTCATACTCCTTGATAGCAGGAAGGTGGCTTGACCGGGCTGCATCTTCAGCCATTGCATCCTTATTATCCTTACCCTGTATTCCTTATGGCCAAAAAAACCTGCTGGCAGAAGCCTTGGTGGGGAAAAAGACCCAGAACCCTCTACAATATGTTTTGATTTTAACAACATCATTAAATTCTTAAAAGTGGCAGCAGAATAGCAGTCAAATTTGCCTGTAAAAGCTCCAGACAAAAGAAATTAAAATGCAATATAAGAACCTTCTGAAGAGGGACAAGTTTTTTTTTTTTCATAGTTCCTGTGCACTGACACAACACAAGTGTGAGAAAGCAAACAAGACCTTAAGTAACTCCTCAGCTGAGGCGTTTTCAGTAGACCGGGAAACACTTCTATGCCACTGTAGCAGGCAGAGACCTCACACAGATGCCATAAAACCCCTCCTCTGCTCATTTGTTCTCAAAAAGTTTCAGCTAGACAAAAAGTAGGAGGATAGAGCAGGTATCACAGGAAGAGCATGACAGTTAAATTATGCAGCAACAGAACACACAAGGACCCACGTCAATTCAGGATGGTTCATTTAGCATACATCAATTACACAGCTCTGATCAGAAGTAGGTGTCTCATCCTCTTCTCTTTCTGACAGAGGCTTTCTACCTCTTGCCTTACACCTCCAGACTGGTACCTGTTTATATAAATGGCCCACTAGTCAGATGGAAAACCACGATCAATTTAGACAGGTTTTCTGGCAGTGAAGTCTTTCCACCAGATAAGCAAGCTGACCTGATTCACAAAACTATTTCATCATCAGTAGATCGAAGGCACAGGATGTGTGGTGTAGGAGACAGCAAAGTTGTCCCTTTTGGTGGAAGCCCAAGAAAAAATTACTGGGAAATGTACACATCATGTGTATCACCATCATCAAAACCAGCAATTGCTATCTCTGCTCAGTAGCCTATCCAGTCTTGCACCAGCCCTGTTGTAAGCTTATTTCATTATTCATTAGCCTCAAAGCAGCTTCTCTGAACATCTACGTTGTACAAAAAGCAGAGGTTCTCCCAGATGCAAAGTTAAATTGCCTCCAGCAATCACGTCATAGGCAGAGATGAAAAGTTCTGGATCACATAAGGGAAGCCGGCTGGTTACAGCTCATGCTTTTAACACGCCAATGATTTATTTTTTTTTATAGCTTTTTGAGGTGTCTATGTTAAATTACAGCAGATTTCATTTACAATGAAATTTATTTACAATGAAAAAAATACACATGGATATAGAACTGATAAATACCTTACTGCCACATAGGATGTAAAGAAGGCAGAATCAGAACTCCATGGCATGCTTTTTTGGAGACACTGGCTGGCACTGACATCACCGGTATGAAAAGGAATGGAGGAGTATCAACCTGATTTATCTCCCACTTCGGTAACTTAACTCTGCCCATAACCTCTTCTCCTCACCATTTATAACACCAGACATTTGATACTGTCCTGGCCTCCAGTCATAATTTACTGTTACATGGGAAGGAGGAAGAGAGCAGCAGCAATTAGCACCCGTTGTCTGCTGTGGCACAGCTACTTCTGCAGAGATCCAGTTAACCTCTGCAATACCAGCTTCAGGCTGCTAAAATACAATCCAACGTGACTCAGATGATAGGAAAACCCAACAGTGCAAGCCTCTTCTTGGCTTTTGCTTGGGGTATGGGACCTGATGAGATGCATCCCAGAGTCCTGAGGGAATTGGCCGATGTAGTCGCCAAGCCACTCTCCATGATATTTGAAAAGTCATGGCAGTCAGGTGAAGTCCCTGGGGACTGGAAAAAGGGAAACATTGTGCCCATTTTCAAAAAGGGTAGAAAGGAAGACCCTGGGAACTACCGACCTGTCAGCCTCACCTCTGTGCCTGGGAAGATCATGGAACAGATCCTCCTAGAAGCTATGCTAAGGCACATGGAGGCCAGGGAGATAATTCGAGATAGCCAGCATGGCTTCACCAAGGGCAAGTCCTGCCTGACGAACCTAGTGGCTTTCTATGATGGTGTGACAGCATCAGTGGACAAGGGAAAACCAATAGATGTCATCTATCTGGACTTCTGCAAAGCCTTTGACACGGTCCCCCACAACATCCTTCTCTCTAAATTGGAGGGCTATGGATTTGACGGGTGGACTGTTCGGTGGATAAGGAACTGGCTGGATGGCCGCATCCAGAGGGTAGTGGTCAATGGCTCGATGTCCAGATGGAGACCGGTGACGAGTGGTGTCCCTCAGGGGTCCGTACTGGGACCCGTGCTGTTTAATATATTCATCAATGACTTAGACAGCGAGATCGAGTGCACCCTCAGCAAGTTTGCGGATGACACCAAACTGAGTGGTGCGGTTGACACACCAGAAGGACGGGATGTCATCCAGAGAGACCTGGACAGGCTGGAGAGGTGGGCCTGTGTGAACCTCATGAGGTGCAACAAGGCCAAGTGCAAGGTCATGCACCTGGATCGGGGTAACCCCCAGTATCAATACAGGCTGGGGGAAGAAAGGATCGAGAGCAGCCCTGCCGAGAGGGACTTGGGCGTGCTGGTGGATGAAAAGCTGGACATGAGCCGGCAATGTGCACTGGCAGCCCAGAAGGCCAACCGTACCCTGGGCTGCATCAGGAGAAGCGTGGCCAGCAGGTCGAGGGAGGGGATTCTGCCCCTCTACTCTGCTCTGGTGAGACCTCACCTGGAGTATTGTGTCCAACTCTGGAGCCCTCAGCACAAGAAGGACATGGAACTGTTGGAGCGGGTCCAGAGGAGGGCTACTAAAGTGATCCGAGGGCTGGAGCACCTCTCTTATGAGGACAGGCTGAGGGAGTTGGGCTTGTTCAGCCTGGAGAAGAGAAGGCTGCGGGGAGACCTGATTGCGGCCTTTCAGTATCTAAAGGGGGCCTATAGGAAAGATGGGGAAAATCTTTTTAGTAGGGCCAGCTGTGAGAGGACAAGGGGTAATGGTTTTAAACTAAACCAGGGTAGGTTTAGACTGGATATAAGGAAGAAATTCTTTACAATGAGGGTGGTAAAACACTGGAACAGGTTGCCCAGAGAGGTGGTGGAGGCCCCATCCCTGGGAATATTCAAGGACAGGTTGGATGGGGCTCTGAGCAACCTGATCTAGTTAGCGGTGTCCCTGCTCACTGCAGGGGGGTTGGACTAGATGACCTCTAGGGGTCCCTTCCAACCCAAAACATTCTATGATTCTATGATTCTATGAAACAGCAATGTGCACTGGTGGCCCAGAAGGCCAACCGTACCCTGGGCTGCATCAGGAGAAGCATGACCAGCAGGTCAAGGGAGGTGATTCTGCCCCTCTACTCTGCTCTGGTGAGACCTCACCTGGAGTACTGCGTCCAGCTCGGGAGCCCTCAGCACAAGAAGGACATGGAACTGTTGGAGCGGGTCCAGAGGAGGGCTACTAAAATGATCCAAGGGCTGGAGCACCTCTCTTATGAGGCCAGGCTGAGAGAGTTGGGCTTGTTCAGCCTGCAGAAGAGAAGGCTGCGGGCAGAGCTGAGTGCGGCCTTTCAGTATCTAAAGGGGGCCTATAGGAAAGATGGGGAAAATCTTTTTAGTAGGGCCAGCTGTGACAGGACAAGGGGTAATGGTTTTAAACTGAAGCAGGGTAGGTTTAGACTGGATATAAGGAGGAAATTCTTTACAACGAGGGTGGTGAAACACTGGAACGGGTTGGTTGCCCAGAGAGGTGGTGGAGGCCCCATCCCTGGGAACATTCAAGGCCAGGTTGGATGGGGCTGTGAGCAACCTGATCTAGTTAGTGGTGTCCCTGCTCACTGCAGGGGGGTTGGACTAGATGACCTCTAGGGGTCCCTTCCAACCCAAAACATTCTATGATTCTATGTATGCCTTCAATTTGGAATAAAAAAAAATCATTACTAACTGGAAGAGTGAGGGAACGCGAATTCAACTGTGTGCAGCAGCAGATGCAGAAAGCAGTAAGGACTGCAGTGAAAGAAAAGAGGTGGACCTCATCTTCAGACATCACCAGATAAGTATGCTGCATGAAACTCAGGGGAAGTACAAAGTTAACATTTACTCATCCCAGCAAGAAATCTGTACGTCAGGGAATCAGGAAAAAAGTTAGTTCCAGTTAAGGCTAGAAGCAGCAAAGGATGGGGGAGTGAGCAGAAAGGGGGGGACTCCAAAGAAAAAAGAAAGTAGTCAGAAGTATTTTCTTAAACACAGTACAGGATTAACTCTTACATTTCTAGTTTTCTTGTCCTAGTACTTGCTTAGCAACATTGATATTCAAATGTTACCGAAAGGCTAAAACCACAGTTATCCTTCCTCCTAAAACTTGTAATTGCTAGGAGAGGTAGTTTTCCACAGAAGAGCATGAAACAATTCAAGCTCTACTAACAAGCCTTAAAAGAAAGAGTCAAGAAACCAGCACAGATGTCAAAGGATCCTGCAAAGCAGCAGTGACAGAGGCCATTCCCAAGGAACAGGGAGAAGGCAGCAGGCCCTGTTAGTAACAGATTGCATGTGGACAAGAAGCAGAGCAACAGATGCAAGCAAAGATTGATGCTTGTCTGAGAAGAGCAAAATATGGGCTACCCACACCACTGCAAACTGAGCCCTAACCCAGACAATTCAGCTTTTTTTAAGAAGCTCCAGTGCAGAAGATAAAGCACAAATTAACTGCCCAGAACCTTGAGCTCTTTCCTACAGCAAAATGGAAGGAAAAAACACCGAAACACAACAGAATGAAGAAAGTGAATTTTGGGGCAATTAAATACTCTCATCTTAATTATATGTATGTATGTCAGTGTACAAACTTCTCAGGGCCTCTTCACTTAAGTGTAAAAAGAAACTGAATTTCTGGAGTAAGTCTGCAGTATCCTGCACTTGTAGAATTCGGCAGGAGAGAAACCTATTAGCTCTTCTCTCACTCCTCAGGAAAAATATGAAACCCCTTGCATATACACTAATTCCATTCAGCCACTCGCTGGTTATGCAGCAGTACAGTGAAGAGTACAAGGTGGTTTTGTTTTTTTTTTTAAACACACATTTCACCTGACATTCCTACAACCAACCCAGATCTCAGGTACGACCCAGTGCTTCAAGCAAAACCACTGCACACACAACCAAAAGCTGGATAAGCAAACATTAACTATCCTGTGCATCTTTTACTCTGTTTATATAGTTGTCTATATTATCTTTAAAGCCTCATCTTGCAGTACAATGATTTGGAGCCTGCAGGCACTGTGGAGTTTTTGCTGTGACATTCAGTGAAGTGTTGAGCCGATTTCTTCATAGGACTTAAATTTCAGCTAAACTACTCTGTTGGTGTATTGGATTTATCACAGCAACCGTTCATGAAATAGATGTTTGACAAAAGCTCTGCTGACCTGTCCCAAGAAAATAAACAGCGCACACAGCAGCAGCCATCAGCAAGTGACAGCACACTGAAACTTATTTACCTCTCCATTTTCTGTAGATCAAATTAAACAATTCTTCCCTTAACACCTTCATGGACTAAATGCAAGATTGTCATGATAGTATAACAGCTTCCCTAATCCTGGAGCTGTGCTGCAGGGGCAAAGGGCTTAAGTGTTTGCTAGCAAGTTCTAGGGGCAATCCTAGACCACACCTCATCTGGTCAATGCAACAGAGTAAAATCACACAGGGGTTATTGTGTTGGGAGAAAGACATTTGGTACAACATATGCAAAGATAAACCAATAAATTATTATATAGTATAATACCATATTATCAAACTTTTTTTGATCTTAACTTTTATAGTTTTACTTTGCTATTGTAGAACAGGTCAGAGTTAAAACAACTCTCCTGTAGCAGGCAGATATGGAATTAATACCTTACTAGAGCTGCAGTGTGGCTGAAATGCAGTTTTTGACAAGCTGTTACCATATTGGGGAAGGCAAGGCATAACAAATCCAGATGGATGATTTAATGGAGAGGGAGGTAACCTTCCGAATTCCACTCATTTGACTTATTGGAGAAAAAAAATCAGCCATTTACTTGTTCTAGCCTGTCACATAAGAAGGTTTAATTACAGAACAAGAAATATTTGGTCAACAATATATCTGTTGTTCAGCTGATGTAAGTGATTTGAACATTGCTTTTGCCACCATTTTGTTAAAAAGGAGCTACATCCGAAGTTTTGGGTTAAAAGCCAAGAATTAATCAAGAGCTGTTAGACATGCATTTGTTAAAGAAATTGCTTATTGCCTTTGAAACACAGCGCTATGAAGTAATTAGGTTTTTAAATGTAAACCTTTCAAGGAGCGTATGTTCAGAAAGCCAAGAGATCCACAAATAAGCTATCAGTGCACTTTTAAAGGAAAAAAAAAAAGCAGTGTATCAGTGCATTTATGTTAGTACCTGCATGCTGGTAAATACAACCATTGGAAGCAATTCGATTCCTGAAATCTGAAAAAGATTTCAGCTACACATAGAAAGCTAAATGGGAACAGAAGCAGAACCATCTCTTGCAATCTTTCACTGAGCTTCGAGGGATTTCCTTCTGCTGCCTTCAATCCTGCTCTCACACATCCTCGCTTCTCATCAGATAGCACTTCAGCTTCTCATTGAAATGCCTGCGAGCTTCTTCTGCTGAGCTGGGAAAGCATCTGCTGCTTTGCCTCCAAACAGGAGAACACTCTGATCAGACATTTGACTTCCCCAGCTGAAATTAAAACCAAAACTGCGGTGCTAGTTATTGTAACAGGTCAGTTTGTATGTCTTCTGACAGCAGATGGAACATGTGAGTACTCCAATTATGAGACAAAAATAGAAAGATCCTTCAACGCCTGAATTTTCTAGTGATTTCATCGTATCAATCTGGTCAAGCTAATCATATTACTCAGTTATTAGTCATAAATAGGAAGTGATAAATGCTGCAGACAAGCTGGGTTGCAGAAAGAAGGAAAAAAAAAAATCAATGTTCTTTGATGCTGTACTAATGGATGTAGTCTCAGAAACCTAAGATGATGCAGCAAATGCACGTATTTAATGTGAGACAAAGACCTGGAACGCAGAGATGCTAACCCAAGACACTATTAAAACAACCTGCAACTGAGCCAGTTCCCACTACACCAAATTCAGCATTCTAAAGGGAAGTTTGAATAGCAGATACAACAGGCAAATGCCACAAGAACAATTCCTACCCTACAGGTACCAAAATGATATCAACATGTGCTCATGGCACCTGGAAGAATATGACTGGTAATTCCCTGCTGTCTGAACACTCCCAGTATTTCCCCAGCATGGATTGGAGGGAAGAGCATTTCAAATTGGGCATCTTTATCTACTGTCATCTTCCTAGAGAGGCAAGAAATCCTTAGCAATTTTAAATTTGTTCTTACCATAAGGAGGCCCATCCCCAAAGGACAAGAACATTTCCTACCTTCATGTCCCCCCAGCTAACTTTTAAACAGGCCTCAAAACTCCATTTGTAGAAGGTAAAGCACAAGTGCTAAATAAGAACATTTAGCACAAACAGCCTGATGTTTACAGACTGAGTATTTGAATAACACTCACTTTCCACCCAGGCATGAAACAGCTTCTTTTAACCACCCAGGATTTCCAGTCCAGCCAGTACTGGATGAAACACTTCACAAACTACTCGCACAAGTACATCTGAGTACCCATGCAAATCCTTAAGATCCATCTTACCACGGAACTGAGGAGCTCAAATTCTTGGTCAGGCAGAAAAGAGCGCCAGCCATCTTCAACAGTATCAAACATGGGCCGGTAGAAGAAGGGATACATGAGAGTGACAGAATCCAGGGTGGAAAGCGCCTGTGAGGGTGAGAGAAATAAACAGTGACTCAATTCATTCAAACTGCTATTTTATTCCAAAAAAACATCCAGCAAGTAGTGTTTTCCTCTACTATTGGTGATGCAAACTTAAGCCACCCAAAAAGTATACAGCCATTATCCTTGAAATAGTAAGTTACCTGCAGGGTAGTTTAACATACATAAAAAAACAGTAGCACAAACAAAAGCAGATGCTAATAGACAATCTAAGCACAACTGGGGATTTGCACACAGAGTATCATTTCTGCAGGCTATGCTATGTAACAGCGTGCCGAAGGATGAGAAAGATGAGCTTAAACTCAGGAAGTCACTTCATGTTGTCTGAGACACATGAAACTCAGTCTGATTTGGGTTTGCCTTCTCATGCTCCAGCACAAAGCTGAGCTTCATTTTCCCCAAATGCTATGGCAAGATGTTTGACCAAGAAAAGTAGGTTTTAAAAAAAAAAACCAAAACAAAAACAGACACAACACCACACAAACCCTACAAGCAACAAATAATATTTTAACAATGAAAGGAAATATTGCACGATTCATTTGTCTTCTGGAAGATCAATGCCAACCTTCCTAACTGGAAAAAAGCTGTTGAGGTCAGATCAAGACCTGAGAACATAGGTGTTATTTACCATTATGAGTTCTTACCTCAATAGAGCTAGCAATGTTCAAACATTCCTCCATCCCAGGTATATCCAGCTGAATAATTCGCAGATCTTTGCATTTTATAATGATGGTACCCAATGAGCCCACAAACCTACAGCAAGACACGAAGAAAGTGTCTGTTAAGAAGTGGATCTTCTAAGGTGTGATGAGGGATTATAGCTCTTCCCACAACGTATGCCTACAAGACAAAATTCCGTTAGTAGCAATTTGTCTGCAATATCATATTTCCAAGAAAATAAACAGACAAAATCACCTCTTTATGTGGTATTTGCAAGTTATGGTCTGCTTTTTTTTTTTTAATTCCATCCTTGTGATACAGCAGTGAGTGGAAGCATAAGCATTACAAGATAAAGAGAAGGTTTTCCTCCCAGCTTTTCTTTAAAACATGGAAGAGAAAAGGCATGTTCAGGTATTTTCCAATAGTACTGGAAGCTTCAGCTGGAAGTTCCCAGTTTCATTAAAGTAATGCATTGAAACTTTGAGGATTACCAAGAACATCTGAGTTAAATTTAATTTTCCAAAGAACATTTCGATCTGGCTACGTTACACTCTCTTGTCTTTAAGAAGAAAGTTTGGTTCCTGATACCCGCAGTGCCATGGAGCCATTTGCTCTGCAGACCTCAGAGAAGTTAAGGTCTTATCACCGCTGTTACAATGCAAGTCAACCCAGAAAAAGCTCTACATGACCAAACAGAGCTCACAGACGCCCTCTCCAGTCTTCCTTATGCACCCGAAAGATGATGCCTGAACAGAAACCAAGCGTTTTCTTTACGTTAACTAGCCACTAGTTTACAGGAATGACTTGGATTTAAGTTCACAAAGCAGTGAACTAAGGAAAAGCAGCTGAGTCTCCTCATGCACCACAGGAGTGCTTTCAGCGGCCAAGGGCAATGCAAGAAGTAGTAGGAGGCCAGACCCCAACATCCAAATTTTGGTCCCTCATGGCCTAACCCTCAGCTAGACCATGCACACACAGGGGCAGAGCTGTACACACCCCAAGGGGAGGCCAGTTGCTAAGCTTTGGGTTGCTTCACCTGTGCCACAAAACATGCCTATAATTTATTTTGGAATTATTATTTGCAGCTGAAAGGTCATTATCCATTTCTTCTGCACAGACAAAGGTTAACACACAGACCAGATTATCATTTGGGTAGTGCTGAAGAAAGGACTACAGGCATTTGGACAGAAAAGTTCTGCAACTCCAGCAGAACCAGCCTGGGCATCATCTGCTATTTCACAGATTCCCCAAGGGAGTAACACAGCACAGCTACAATGCATCACCAGGGCTGTGTTTCCTCTCCACATTATCTTTAAGCAAAAAGACCACCAGATACCACTAGGGACTGTTCTGCTTCTCAAACAAGCCCTACAGGTCATATTTAAGTTGCTTTAAAAGCTACAGAAGTTTAAGAAGCTGTTTGATGACCATCTGATCATTAGGGAAAACACTGCTTTGTACAAAAGACCCTCGTATCGTGACAGCGGAAGAGATTTAATAAACCTGGCACACTGTCACAGTTATTGTGCACTAATAACCTGAGGTAGTGCCAAACTGGTCCTTTCTACAACCTTTATTGGTTTAAGAGTCTGTGAATATACTCTTACCCTGTTATATGGCAAAGGTTCATTGCAGTAACGTTCACCCAAGGCTACTCGCAGGGAGTGAGATTTCTACTCCAGAGATCTTCTAGAAACCAGGGCTGGCAATAAGGGCTGTGAGTATCTGCAGACATAGCTAACTCTGTTATAAATCACGTACAGAGCCAGAGCCAGCAACACACTGCTCCCTCGCCACAAGTTAATGTGTTCCTTGTTCATTTGGCATTAACTTAAGTCTTAACTGCAACTAAGCTCAAAAAAAAAAAAAGGAAAGCAAAGCTTGTCTGTAACCATTTTCAGAACAGAGCTATGGCTGGTTTAGTACAAGCAGCAAGGAGAATGAGGCCAAACCACCCTGATGACTGAGCAGTACTAGATGGGAACAGAGTTGCTGAGGTTTCCACCACTCTGTTCCTGTCCACCCTCAGGCCCAGACACAGCATTTCTCAGAAACACACGAACAAACTTAACCAGCACCCAGTACTTCACCTGTTCTCAGATTCTGAGGCAACTTGATATTTTTAATTGCTGCTGCTTGGTCTTTCCAGTCTTGCTGGCAGAAAGGAAATCTGTTCTTCCAGATACCTTAGAAGGTGAGGAAACGCTTTGTCAGGCATTGGAACAGGCTACCCAGTGGTGGAGTCCCCATCCCTGGGGGTATTTAACAGCCAGGCAGACAAGGTGTTTAGGGACATGGTTTAGTGGTGGGATGGCAGGGTTAGGAGAATGGTTGGGCTTGATGATCTTAAAGGTCTTTTCCAACCTAAACGATTCTGTGATTCTATGAAAACAGGGGATTGAATTTGTAATAAACAACAAAAAAAATAAGGTACTGTGAACAAACTGAAAAAAGGACCAAGGTGAAGCAGCAGAAGGCAGTCACCGGGTGAGATGGGACTGCCGCCCAACGAGGGAAGCATGGTGGGGGCAACAGTACACATAGAACAGACAGAAGCCATAGTGAGAAGATGAAACCCTAATGTCCCTGCAGGAGAAGGGGATGAGGACAAATAAAATGGAGTGCTGCAGCTACACCTCAGCTTCACACCGCTTCATTCCACAAGGAGCACGCTGTTAAAGTGTTACTGATCCCCATAAGGAGTTGGGGGAGTAAGGGGATGAAAGTGTTGAGCAGCAGGAGGCTGATTGTGGCTGAGAAAGTCCAAAGTCCACTTTTGCTGGGTAAGGTAAATCACTTCATCGGTGCCTCAGCTTCCATCTCTTTTGAACAGTGGTAGAGATGCATCCTTTATAGGGTGGTTCAAGAGCTACTGGTGACACCCACTGAACAATTAACAGTATTGCTGACAAAGGCATTTTAAACAGAAAAATTCCAACTCTACATACAGCAAAGAAAATAAGAATCTTAAGATGCAACAGTCAAATCTCAATATCCAAACAGAATGAGAATCAACCAGCCCATGCCAATACTCCACCCTGGGCTCTTGCTAGCTGCCCTTTCTCCTCTCTGGATCTGGATTTGAGACAGCCCAGGCATAAGCTAGTCTTCACAACTTTTCAACCCATAATGAGACACAAACCATTAGGTACGGGTAGGCAGGGACATGAGGAGGCCTACCTTTTTTCAATAGAATCAATGTTGGAGTGCAGCAGCCACAGCTCCTCAGCGTTATCTTGACGTCGCGAAGAAAAAATGAGATGATGGCCGGTCAGACAGAGAGTCCCCTCCACGGCCAGGTAGAAAGGGCGGTGCAGGACAACGTTGTCCGCTCGAGGGGTCTTGATCAACTCTGCAAATTCCATGCCCGCCAGAGAAGGCAAGGGGCCTGGGGAGGCCTCTGCCACCACAACCGGCTGGGGAGACAAGGGGCAGCCTCAGCAACGCCAGCAGGGCGGGGATGGAGAACCAGGGCCAACCTTGGGAGGGCCTACAGCCGGCGGGCAGCCCCGTACCATGCCACCCGAGTCAGGCAGGGGCATCACCCAAGGGGCGATCCCGCCTCCAGCCCGGTACCGGGAGAGTGGGGGGGGGGGGGGGGGCCGGGCGGCCCGGCGCCCGGCCGCTGACCGAGGGGAGCCGGGGCGGCGAGGGGAGACCCGTGGGGCTGGGGGGGGCGGGTGGCCGGGGGGGGAGCCCCGGGCGGCGGAGGGGAGGGCCGCGGCCGCGCCGCCCCAGGACCCCCGGGCCCCGCCGCTCCCAGGAGGCGCCCGGCGGAGCGGTACCGACCGGAAGCTCGCGGGCCCTGCCCCGGATGCTGGGCCCCCACGTGACCCGACAGGCCCAATCCCCGCCCTCTGAGGGGCGGAACGCCTGCCCTTACCGGAAACGGCGCTGCCGCAGGGGGTCCGGTGCGGCCCCAAAGCCCCGCGACAGCCGTTCCGCTGCCTCACCAAGGGGGAATTTAAGGGCGGTGGGCGGGGTGGGAGGAGGGGCCGTCTGGGCAGAAAGGGGCGGGGCCCTGCGGAGGGGAGCCAATGGGACGTGTCGTGGGCGGGGCTTGGGGTAGGGGCGGGGCTTGGGGCGGGGCGGGGCGATGGGGCGGGCAGGGAGCGGGCAGGGAGGGGGTAGAGTGGGCAGGGAATGGGCAGAGTGGACAGGGAATGGGGAGGGAGTGGGCAGAGTGGACAGGGAGCGAACTGGGAGTGGGCAGGGAATGGGGGGGGGGAGGGGGGGCTAGTGGGCAGGGAATGGGCAGGGAGTGAGCAGAGTGGGCAGGGAGCGGGCTGGGAGTGGGCAGAGGGGCAGGGACGGGCAGGGAGTGAGCAGAGTGGGCAGGGAGCGAACTGGGAGGGGCAGAGGGGCAGGGAGCGGGCAGGGATGGGCAGAGCGGGCAGAGTGGGCAGGGGGTGGGCAGAGCGGGCAGGGAGCGGGCAGGGAGCAGGCAGGGAGTGGGCAGCGGGGCAGAGCTAAGGTGTTTTCGTTGCTGCAGTGCTTTGGTATCGGTTGGTGCCCACGAAGGCCGTCAGCAGCCGCAGTTTGGGCGCAGAAGCTGCCTGGAATAAAGGACTGACTTTGCCGGGGTCCCTACGCACCTCAGCCTGGCGCTGCTCCGCTCTTGCTCACAGAAAAGCCCCCCAAAATTCAGACCTCCCACCCCACACTTGCATTTTCTAAAACGCCCCTTGGATGCTGAGGCGGCTCTTTGCCAGGTCCACCCAGCCGTGGCAGGGGTATTGCCTGGCAGCGTGGTCCCCCACAGCAGGGACCTTCCCCAGCAGAGCCCTCCTCCATGCTGGGTCATCACCCCTTGGTTTTGATTTTGGGGTGATGGGGAGCAGCTCTGCTCCTTGGGGGGAGGCTCAGCTGCACACCGAGGATCCAAGTCCCAACCTTTTCTCTCCTCTGCTGGAGCAACCCCTGTACATTGCACAAGGCCCAGGCTTTAGGTCAGCATCTTCGAATTATAGAATTGTCTACATTGGAAAAGACCTTTAAGATCATCTTCCCCGCCTAACTCTCAGGAACATTTCAACCCCTTCTCCTCGCACGCTCAAATCCCCATGCCTTCCAGCGTCAGTGCTTGGTTACATTATACACCATTACGCGTCCGTTTTGAGATGTTTACAAGCCTGCACATCCCTGTTATCCAGCCCGGGAAGGAGCTTTTGCAGCCCCCCCCGGTCTTTCGGCAGCCCCTGCACAACTGACTCGTCGTTTTTCATCTGCTGCTTTATTATTTTATCCCTGCTCTTGGGTCCCCCAGTGCTTTGGCTGCACCTCTGTGATAATTAGGGCTCCTGATTCCCAGGCTCTGCTGCCTGCACAGAGAACAGGGCAGAAGCAAACGTGCCAGTGCAACCCCCTGTTTTGGGCTATGTCTGTTTTTATTTCCAAGCATGCGTCCCAACCTCTGCTGCAATCTTTCCTTACGCCTCCGCTCTTAGGACAGGACAGACCCCCCAGTAATACCATCCTGGGCATCATCCCAAAACGTTTCCCTTGTCAAAGGGGATGGCTGTGGACTGTAGCTGCTCCTTTACAGCATGGTACATTCCATGACACTGCCAAGATCCTACAGCCAGTGGTGAGGATGCAGACAGTCAGGCGTGCATAAGCTCAAGTGCTTTTCCCAGGGTTATTACTGTAAAGTACATCCCTGTTAGGAAAGTCAGAGAGCTTGGGCACAGCTGAAACTCAAATATCCACACGGAATTTGTTGGCAGAGGTGGGGGTCGGGATGTGGTCTGCTCACGGGTTGAGCAAACTCCATTTTGGAGGCCAAGAAAGTCTTAATGCTGATGTGGCCAGATTAAGCCTGAGGTCCAGAGGAGAGGTCCTGGTGTGGGGTGGTTTGCTAGCAGGGGGGGTTCACCAAAACTAGTAAGTTAGCAAGATTCAAGCCCAAATTCAAGGTGGGTAATGCTGAAAACCAGCATTTACCTTGAGACTATTTGTGAATCTGAGAAGGGGTCTCTACAAACCCCCATGCCTCCAGCAAAAGCGAACATCTCAGCAGTGGTAAGAAGGCAAAGGACTCTTCACGGTGACAGCAAATACCAGACATCTCCTGAAGAGGGGCTCTGCTGGCTGCGTTGGCCATGGCCGCTCCCCAAAAGGGGGATGCTGGACTGGGCGCGTGGATGTGGGCTCTGATGCAGAACCACAGGTCTCGCTCACCTGGAGAAACTCCGATGCCTTAGCCTCTATCTGCTTTATCTCTGAAGAAGAAGGAAGCATGAAAATCAGGTCATCGGACATTTCTAGGGCTCTCTTCTGGGGGAGATGAATAGATGTTTGGTACCACCCTGCCCATGGTTACTTTGGTGGTGCCAGTTCAAGGTTGTTCAGTCCTGGCATGATGGAAATAGCCTGGAACTATCTGTGCAGATGCAAACAGGCAGCTTTTGATGACAGCCGGTTCTAGGCAATTGCACATGAGAAGGATTGCATAGGTGTTTCGATACCGTGACCTGAATTTTTATACTCACCTCTGGTGGTGAGTTCATTCTGAGTTTGTCCAGGCTGTTGCATGTCTTATTAATGCTGGCAGTTTAGGTGATTTCAATATCTGAGAATGGCTTAAAAGTCTAATTAATGACATTTTCTTCTCATAGATATATGCAAAGGCTCATAATAAGGCAGATTAATTCTCCCCTTACAGCGGTTTGCTCTGATCCACATCATCAACCCCTCCAAAAGGGAAGAGGGATCTCTCCTAGGTTTGGGGCTACCAGGGCACGGGAGTCCCACACGTAACTTAAAATTTTTACATGTTTGTTCAAGTTTTTACGCTGCTGCTTTCAGTCCAGTGGTGAGATGACCTGGAAGCAGCACAGGACTTATCCTCTCTGCATTTTACTGCACAGACTGGGAAGCCTTTGGTATGAATCCAGAGCTAAAGACAAACTCCCACCTTCAGGGCATGAGCAGGGCTGTTAAAAGTGCTGCTGACCTGTGCAGCTTATCCCAGCTCACGGTGAAAAGCTGCTTCACTGTCCTTCACCATGCACGGTGGTTCTGGAGATCCCTCTACGATTGCATAGGGAGGGCCGGTGCTTTGGGGATATCCTCAGCTTCGGGAGCGGAGCTGGAGGTCTCCATAAATTCTCCCTCTGCCTTGCAATCAATTTGCGGGTATTAAGCATCCTGGACCTCCTTGGAGTCACCGCCTGGGCTCTCACAGCTTCACCCACTCCATCCCTCCATCCTAAACTCCATGCTAGGGACATGGTTTAGTGGTGGAATGGCAGGGTTAGGGTAACGGTTGGACTTGATCTTTTCCAACCTAAAAAATTCTATGATTCTATGATTCTATCCCCATGGCCCCCACAGGCCCCATCCTCACAAAGCACCACCAGATACCATGGACCAAGTGGCAGCTGCTTTCTTGGTGGGGTGGCCTCCATCTCACTGAAGGTGCTGTGAGGAGTTGTATTTAATAAGAGCATCCTCAGCAGCATCATAGAATGACAGAATGGTTTGGGTGGGAAGGGACCTTCAAAGGCCATCCAGTCCAACACCCTGCAGTGAGCAGGGGCATCTTTAACCAGATGAGGTTGCTCAGAGCCCCATCCAACCTGATCTTGAATTTCTCCAGGGATGGGGCATACTCAACGGAAGACCAGTGGCGAAGGAAAGCAAAGGCTTCAGCCCCATGGGGAGCAGGGAAACAGCACTGTCGCCCCAGTGAAGGAGGGAAAAGGAAAATTTGGGCAGTGGCTGCACACCCTGGGACTAATTATAAACCCAGTGCTTCCCCCACGTTAGCCCTGATGCCTCTGCAATCCCCAGGCACTGCGGGGAAGTATCTTGGCTCTCTCTCAGCTCAGAGAAAAAAAGCATTAACTATAGTCTCCAAATCGAGGGCATATCAGATATTCCACTGACAAAAAGGACCAAGAGGTGCCTTAGAAATGCATCTAAGAGGAGCGACTGGCACTCGAATGGGTTTCACTGCCTGCTTTTTTCTGTCTTTTTGCCATGTGCTTTAGGGAAAATGAGCTGCTGTGTGGCAGAGCCGAAAGACTTGTACTTGAAAAAATTTGGCTCGAATCTCATCTTATCCAGAGGAACCTCTGAATATCACAGTGAGAGTCACTCTGCTGTTTTGGACTCTTTTTTCTTCCTGTAAAATAAGGATCAGTAACATTTGGAGCAGGCTCCTTCCCTTCCTGTATTTCAACACCGCCTGGCGCAAACCAGCCCTGATATCGGTCAGCAAACATTACTGCCATCTTCTGAAGAATGGAAGATGTACGGGACATCATGAGGAGTACAACATGCCTCTTGTGCAATAAAACCCCACTGGCCTGACAACTTTTTCTGTTGGTCCTGCACAAATTATCCTGTCCTGCATTCCCAAACCCACGGCTGCCCACTCGAGGAGAAATAGAATCATAAAATTGTTCTGGTTGGAAAAGACCTTTAAGATCATCAAGCCCAACCATTAACACCACCATTTAAATAATTTTTAATAGAGGGTACAGACTTGCGTGCACGAGAGAGAGAACTTGTAGAGGTATTTGTGCATTTGGTTCATAAGAACAGATCGTAGGTTAATCAGGGCTCACCAGCTGCTGTGCACCATAAGGTCTTACTTGCTCCGATGAAGCCTTCTAAGAAACAGCATCCCTTATCAAGCAGGAGTAGCATGCACATCCAGGAAGTGTCCAAGCAGAACGAAATGCAGCTAAATCAGGACTCTTTGCCAAATTCCCAGAGATTCCTCCTGCCAGACCCCTAAACGCCCGGCCATCTGCTTCCCTCTGCCCCATAATGCCTCTCAAAGAGGTTTGCCAAGAGGCTTGTCTGGCCTCGGCAGGAGAAGGGGCTCTTCCCACGTCTTCCTTTCCCGTCTGGAGAGCAGGATCAGGAACCGTACAGGTCTTCAGCCACTCTTCCCTCATCTCCCTGAAGGATCCCAGGGCATGGGGCAGCCCCCGGGGGAGCAGAGGTTCCTCTCCCTGGTTGCACCAGTTGGTCTGGTCTCACCGGTGAGACCACATCTCCCAGATCAGAGGCAATTATCATGATTTTAGGCTTTTCATCGAGCAAGCCCTCCTCCACCATGTGTGCTCATACCAGCAGGGTTTCGCCTGTGAAATCCAAGAAGTAATTGGCTGCAGAATAGCAGAGAATCACCCTCCATATGCTGCAGTCCCATGACCATTTGCCTCTTGGATGAGCACTGGTATTTTTTAGGGCGCTCTATCTGCTTGTTTTCATTCCTGCAATAGATTGTGATCTTATTATCCAAACACCCAGCTGCTTTACCCTCTGATGCTTCCCTAGGAAGGGGAGTGAAGGAGCAGCAAGCGCAAGGTAAAGGATGTTTGTGGCTGAAAATCATCTCTGATGGCAGTGACCACATCCGTAGCGGTAAATCCAAGGCAGCGCTGAGGCCAGCGGGCATGGCCAAGCCATATACAGGATATTAAGGTCTCCTGGCTTTCCAAAAAGGGATCCACCGTGGGCAGCTTCCTGAGTATTAGTCCCTGTGCTAACTCTTGAGCTCTGCCTAGGACCCAGTTTGCCCAGACCAAAAGTATTCCAGGACCGTGCTAAATTTTATATCTTAGCCTGATGCTGGCACTGCTTCGTTTACTGGTGTGGATGTAGCCAGAAGGTCTGGAAAAAAAAAAAAGAGGTGAAGAGCAAAACCCTCGCATAAAGAAACATATAAATTATTGTACTTATACAAAATTTGCTATAATAGTGGGCTAGTTGGCTGATTTATATCTTGTTTTCCACTTAATATCCATCAGCAACTCTGAGCGCACAGCACTTCCTAAGCGCTGCCATCCACACTTCTTCTCTAAACCCTGTCTGAAATACATGGGTTCCCACAAACCGTGTTCATCCTCTTGGCAGCTGGGAGGAGGGAGCCTGCAGGTGTGGGAGAGCTTCCCAGTCAGCTCTCCTGAAACCACAGCAACGTCAAACTGGGAATTTGGCAACTGGAGAGTGAGTGGGCAGGTCTGAAGTCAGACAGCAGGAGGAAGGAGGCTGGCAGGATGCGACAGAGCAGACATATGCACCCCACAACGCAGACACAAGTGTTCCTTAGGCTTAAGTTTCCATAATAAATTATTTTTAGTGGAAGATATATATATATATATTTATTTTTTTTTTGCAGGGAATAGCTAGTTTCTGGTGAAGCTTTTCCTGATCTGGTTAAAGATGTCCCTGCTCCCTGCAGGGGGTTGGACTAGATGACCTCTAAAGGCCCCTTCCGACCCAAACCATTCTATGGTTCTATGATCCTATGATCCTATGATTCTATGATTCTATTTTGTCATAAAGAATCATGGGACACTGCATAATGTCCAGAAATTTAACACTTTTTTGCAAAGCTTTTTGTCTTTTCTATCCAAGGGGTTTTTTTAGTTTTCATTGGTCAACCTGGGAAATGACTGGACAATAAGAAGGTAACTCTGGGCTTGTTTTCTCTTCATTTTGGGAAAAATCCTTTCTTGCTGTGGAATTATCCAGGCGCTCACCAAGGACAAACCTACAGGTCTCTGCGCTCTGGGAGTATCTTTAGGGCTGGCCATCCGAAACACACAGACAGCTTGATGCCAAAGTTGTATGCAGTTATTCTGAGTGAGTGAGAACAATTGCTTGGGTACAAATTGTCCTCAAAAGTTTAGCCAGCACTCCTTACTACCCGTGTGGGGGGGGTAGGATATCTGAAATCATCTGCATTTGGCTTTTTCAGAAATCGGTAGGGGGAAAAACCCCAACCTTTTTCATAGGCTCAAAAAAACCATTGAATTCTGAAGAAAATATCAACCTAGGCCACTGCATAGTGGTCTGGAGATATTTCATGTGTTGATGTGCCATGACCGGATTTATTAGGTGGAAGCATGGATTTTTTTGAGTGTTTAGCTCTGGATGCGATTTAGCACTTGGGAGATGCCCGAGATCTCTCAATGGGGAGGGAGAAAAACAGGGAAAGAAAATTTGGTGGCAGAGAAGGGAAAACCCTGTGGTTATAGAGGTTTTCTATTAGACAGCAGCATGAAAAAAGGGGCATTAATGAAATGATCTTGACCTGCACATGGTTTTAAGTGGAAAGATAATTAAACAGCTATTTATACAGTGGCTACAGTTTGCAATAGAGACAACTATGGTTTCTCTGGAGCCCACAAGAAAGCATTATGTCAGTGAACATGGCTCTTCCACCTGCTTCTGAGAGGAGAAATGAGGATAACGTGAGATGATAAATCAAATTGTTTATGAAGCAATGTCTCATTATTACTGTTTAAAAGCTGTGGTGCTTTGAAAACATAAATCTGGGTGCTTTTCCATAGCATATGGATGATGTTCTCTGAGTCGTTAGAGGTGCATACGTTGGGGTAATTCTTCATGACTTCAAAGCTGGGTTCTTGGGGTCTGACCGAATTTAGGAAATTACCAGATCGTTCCTGAGAAAGATGCAGCGTGGATTGCTTCTTGAAGAGTATAAATTAATATATCTTCAAACCCAAAACATCCTGGACTTGATGGAGACTTGATGAGGGTTCCTGATTAAAAAAAAAACCCAAAGGGTTTTATGCAGGAAGATCAGAACTGGTGAAACATGGCAAGTTGCCCCATATGAAATTGCAGCCTGTTTAACTATTAGTTTGTCCCTACAAAGTGAACAGGCTTGTCATGGTTATGTTCAGGGACTTAAGAATTCATTTCTTCCCCCTTTATATTCTCTGTGTATCCGAACACTGTGGTTATGCCACAAACACACCTTATATAGTCCTTCATCACAGCCCTGATGGACAGGGAGGAAAGTCTCCAACTGAAGCATATTCTGAAGACCACATTTCACAGTGGGTTAAACAGGCAACACCAATAGGACCTGAGGAACCATTTAATCAACTCCAGGATGCTGTTTTGATGCTCAGACCCAATATGAGCCTCTCCAAATAGAGGGGACACAAACAGCAAAGACAGCTCATGTCTAATTCAGAAAGAGCAATGAACAACCTGTTTTGGAAAACAGGAGAGGAGCAGGAGCAGCAGCTGACCATCTTCTTCTTCTATGGACCCTCCTTGGCCAACAAATCAGCCTGTGGCAACATCTCTATACATCAGCCGTACTTCCCACTGCTGCATTTTCATAGAATCATTGAAATATAGAATCATTTGGTTGGAAAAGACTTTTAAGATTGAGTCCAACTGTACCTGTCCACCACTAAACCATGTCCCCAAGCACCTTGTCTACCGGTCTTTTAAATACCTCCAGGGATGAGGATCCCACCACTGCCCTGGACAGCCCATTCCAATGCTTAACAACCCTTTCAGGGAAGAAATTTTCCCCAATATCCAACCTAAACCTGCCCTTCAGACCATTTCCCCTTGTCCCATCGCCCGTTCCCTGGGAGCAGAACCAAATCCCCCCTCCACTTCCCCCTCCTCTCAGGCAGTTGTAGGGAGCGATGAGGGCTCCCCTCAGCCTCCTCTGCTCCAGGCTGAACCCCCCCAGCTCCCCCAGCCGCTCCCCAGCAGCCTGGGGCTCCAGACCCCTCCCCAGCTCCGCTGCCCTTCTCTGGACACGATCCCCCCCCAGGTCCTTCAGGGAGGGAGGGGCCCAACCCTGACCCCGCAGTCAGGGGCGGCCTCCCCAGTGCCCAGCACAGGGGCACGGTCCCTGCCCTGCTCCTGCTGGCCACACCACTCCTGATACAAGCCAGGATGCCGCTGGCCCTCTTGGCCACCTGGGCACCCTGATGGCTCATATCCAGCTGCCTCTCGACCAACACCCCCAGGTCCTTTTCTGCCGGGCAGCTTTCCAGCCCCTCTGCCCCACGCCTGTAGCATTGCGTGGGGTTGTTGTGACCCCAGGGCAGGACCCAGCCCTTGGCCTTGTTGGACCTCATACAGTTGGCCTTGGCCCATGGATCCAGCCTGGCCAGGTCCTGCTGTAGAGGGACCTACAAATATCCATAATTTGTGCACACTGGGTTGCAGTAGGCACCACTGGACATTTCGCTGTCTGTCTACAGGTCCTATGAACTTCACAACCAGGGAAAATGGTTTTAAATGTAAGGAGCTGGAACCGCACGCTGGTGTTGTCAGTTCAGCAGTGACTGCTCAGGTTGTGCTGAGTATTCAAGATCTAATATGAACAGACTGAATTAGGGTTTGTTAGGCTGAGTGTCTAGAGTAGCTTGAGGCTATGTCTGAAGCATTGCTTGTCAGGGAAAAAAGGGTTCTCAGCGTGAGAGTAAATGTTCTCTCTGTTGGATGTTCAGAAGTGGAAATATTTTCCGTCAGAATCCAATTAATGGTTCCAGTTAATAAAGAACAAACAGCCAGAGTACCCATGCTTATATGTGACAAAGAGATTAGAGACAGGTTGCCCAGTAGGGTCAGACATGCTCCTACAAGCTGAAATGTCTTTTGTTCCACTCCCTGTTGTAGGAAGTGGGATAAATTTAGAGCAATGACTTGTCATTTCGGAAATCAAAAAGGACACAGAGAAAGTGAGCACTGGAAAAAAGTCCAGCTGTGCTATAACTTTCCAACGGCACTGAAGCAGAGTCAAAGTCTCTTTAGCCGTAAGATCAGAGACAAAGTGAAGCTGCTACTGTAGTACGATGACTTTGCGGAGAGCATCGGCACAGCCGAAGTAGGGTCAGAAAATGGAAAATAACTGGGAATAACTGGCCTCAGTGGAAGCCAGTCCCACAGAAGGGGAGAGCCTTATTCAATACCATCTTTCCCCAAATTCAGAAAAGAGGCACGTAAACCTGGGATGAAATAACAAGAACTTCTCAGGAGTCTTTTCACTCTGTGACTCCACTGTAAAATTTGAGAACAGCAAACAGAGAATTACAGTTCAGAGCAAAAAAAAACCAGGTGAGTATGATCTGAGCTCAGTATTATGCAAGGCTTTGAGAACAAACAGGCGAGCAAGAATACAAAAGAAAGTGCATCATGAGTTCTCTGCTGAATAGATTTCAACAGACTGACCTGACGAAATAGGATTTCTTTGTGAAGAGAAGGCATCAGATCTCATCAAATGCACTTTAGCGAAGAGCAGTAGTCAAATGTTCACGAAAAGCTACCTTAAATGAAGCGGAGGGGATTAATAAAGGCACTGTAAATTGGCTGAAGTATAATCTTGAAAGGTAAAGTATCAGACAGGAGGGAGGTTACTGAGAAATTTTCTCAAAGGTCATTCTTAGAAAAAAAAATCAGGTGTGAAAAAGTTACGTACCGGACCCAAAGCTAGCATGTGCCTTTGATACAGGAAAGGATTAAGGTAATGCACAGAAACTCGTTGTAAGGACTGGAGTTACAGAAATGAGATTCACAGTGTAAAAAACTAAGAGATTCATAGTGTAAAGTTGTTCACGGTGCAAAATTGTTGTTCATGTTCTATCTCTTCTCCCAGGTAATGGGTGATAGGACAAGAGGAAACAGCCTCAAGTTGTGCCAGGGCAGGGTTAGGTTGGACATTGGGAAAAATTCCTTCCTTGAAAGGGCTGTCAAGCACTGGAAGGGGCTGCCCAGGGAAGGGGTTGAGTACCCATCCCTGGGGATATTTAAAAGCCGGGCAGCCAAGGTGCTTAGGGCCAGGGTTTAGTGGTGGGATGGCAGGGGTAGGGGAACGGTTGGGCTTGGGGAGCTTAAAGGGCTTCTCCAACCCAAACGATTCTGTGATTCTGTGTGCCAGAAGACTAAAACCAAGACTCTGCTCTTGCAAATACCTTGTCACAGTTAAAAAGAAGAGCTGTATTAGTCTGATCACAGCAGAGGTCTGGGCTAATAATTTGATGTAGCTGTGGAGAAGGCAAATGCAATGGAGGCATCGAACTCTGGACAGAAACAGAGCAGAACTCATGCCTTTACTGATATCTTTCTTGTACTGAGGAGCCAAAAATTGGACACCAGACTCCAGATACAGTCCCATAAATGCCACATAGATGGGAAGCAATCACTTCCCTTGACCTGCTGTCTGTGCTTTTGCTGATACAGCCCAGTACACAGTTGGCCTTCACTGCTGCAAGGATACCCTGCTGACTCACATTGAACTGAATGTTTGTGGTTGGTGATGCTACTTGAAAGAACATGTTTTGGAAAAAGGCTGTGGATTTATATAGTGAAATGGAGGAAATGTTACCTTGAGGGAAGTTATGGAGCCGAAGCAGTGTGGCTTATCAAAGCTCTGTGCTGGGGAGTGATTCAGTTCAGGGTACAAGTATCTTCACAGGGAGAATATACCAAAAAATACTGTTTAACTTAACTGAAGTCTTCTGAACATCCTGATGCTTTCTTCTTATTTAAACAGACTAAATGTAGAAAGAAAGCTTAGTTCTTAAGAGTGAGAGTAATTAACAGAAGTGATGTCTTAATTTCCTGGAGATCTTCAATTCATGACTGGATACTGTTTACCAGGGAAAATTTGCACCGAGTGCAACTCCATGGTGTGTGAAGTCCAGAAAATCTGATTATATTTACTTCTCCTTCTTTCTTTAATAATCAGAGAGGTTGTGATCTTGAGCTACCCCAGGGTGCACCCATACTCTAATTTAAACAGTGCTGTACTCCTAAATGGTTGGCACAGTCCCAGGAGCTGATGTGTCCCAGGAGCTGAACCAACCCCCATTTCACCAAATCCCAAGTGCAAGTTCAGGAGTTACCATGGACCAAGGACCATGCCCAATAAGCATTCTGGATAGAACCACACTGGTTTGGAAGCTGATAGAGTTTAATATCATGGTGATGGCCAAAACAGGCCAGCTGGTCTATGGACCAGGAGACAGGTCCTGTCTTTGTTTAGTTTGTAGCAAAGGAAAATATTTGAGCAGCTCAGCAGAAAAGCAGATGGCAAGATGAACCAAGGCTGCAAACATCCTTGCCTCCACAGCTGAGCTAAGTTATCCTTTTGACATCTCCTTTCTGCAGAGTATAAGGTTCAGATGACTTAAACATGCTAAGGACTTGGCTTCAAATTTTCAGCTGCAAAGAACCAGAGGAGAGGAGTCAAGAGATCCCTGTTCCCTTTGCTGCTGCAGTATCTGAGCCGTTCACCCTCTTGCCTTTCCCTCTTCTGGATTAAATGAGCCAAGAGCAGTGGAAAAGGGAGGTCCTCTGGGTGCCAGGAGCCACAGAAACAAATCACATCTTGTTGGAAGAACTGAGGACTTTTACCTGCTTGTATGAAAATCTCCAACGGAAGGGTTTCATAGAGAGCTCATAGGTATCTGATACCCTTGAAAGGCAATAGGCTATGATGGGATGGGATAGGACAGGACAGTTTTCTTATTGCCCTCCTTCCCTCTTGAAAATGTGCCCAACATAATTTAATACATGCAAAAAACAAGGAGTCTACCTTAAAACCAGCAAAGACCATCATTATTTAATTTGCTGGATAATTCATCTCTAGTTTTAAAGAGCTGTCAAAGTACTCACTTTCTACAACTGTATCCATTGCGTCTGCCTTTCTAACCTCATTAGCAGTATCATATCAGTCTAATTGATCTGGCAATTACCATTGCTGAACAGTAGAAACCCTCCTTACCTAATACTCTTAAGTAGGCTAGACCAAGTCCATGTTCACTGCTGAGCATTTTGGGAAAGATTTGCAAAAACTGGTAATTGCAAGGTAACGAACAAGAGAAAATAAGCCCAGATTTATATCATGATGATATACTATAGATTTCTTATTGTGACTCTTGAAAATATTTAGTTTACTGGTACAGAGGCAGCCTGTGTAAACAATACAAGGATCATGCTTACCAGGAAAAAGCTGGCAAGAAATATGCCCCATGAAAACATCTGTGCAAGGTGACAGATCTGCCTGGGGACGAATGGTTCTAGAATTTCTGGGGAAAAAAAAAAAAAAAATTACATCAAGGCTAGATCATAGCCAGTTCAAAAATACAGTGAAAAAATATGTTTTGTGAAGAAACATAAAAGAACCTTCCCCTCCTCTGCTGGCTTTTCTCCAGCTCTGCTCTTTCCCCTGGGGTGCAAAGTGCTTCAGCATCTCCCAGCAGTGGTTTCTTGCTTGTATCCGTAGACTCATCCAGACTCATCCTTTCTGGTCCTTGTGCCTTAACTCAAAGGAGGAAATTACAGCTGTTGGGTTTGCATCCAGAAAAGATGAATCCACACAAACACTGCAGCTCTGCAGGCCGAGCCAAAATTAGCAATGAGCGGTGGTGTTTGCTTGAATTCAAATGTGAGTAGCTTGAATGAGGGATTCCCCGCTGAACATTTATAGGAACACAGACATTCATTATCTATAAAATAAACTCTGCATCTGAAAAAAAACCACCCCTGTTGCTGGTCAAGAAAATAAGAAACTGCTTAGTATAAGAGTAATGATTTCTTTTCCCTCAAAATTCCAGTAAATGGAATTATTCATTTTAAAAGGTTATGAATGGTCAATTGCAGAAATGAGCAGAGTTATTTCCCTGTAGTGGTCATGGGAAACAAGAAAAAGATAGAGTGCAGAGCAAGGGGAAAAAGCAAAAAAAGAGGTAGGGGCCTGGGAGGGTATAAACATGTAATGGCAAATGGCTTGGGCATAGGCATAAAAAAGAGAGAAGGAATGGAGAAATCGGGAAAGGGGGTAAAGGAATGACAGATGAGAGGCTGGGAAGAGTCCTTCTCTGATTTACTCTTCAGCATTCTGAACATAACAAATTTATCATAGAATCATTTAGGTTGGAAAAGACCTTTAAGCTCATCAAGCCCAACTGTTACCCTACCCCTGCCACCCCACCACTAAACCCTGTCCCTAAGCACCTCATCTATCCTTCTTTTAAATACCTCCAGAGATGGGGACTCAACCACCTCCCTGGGCAGCCCCTTCCAGTGCCTGACAGCCCTTTCTGTGAAGAAATTTTTCCTGATGTCCAACCTAAACCTGCCCTGGTGCATCTTGAGACCATTTATGGCCATTGGAGATTGTATTCAAAATTGTCCCACTGCAGGTTGCCCAGACAAGAAGACCGAAGGTGGGTAATTCCCAATTTTGACATTCCAGCTCTCTCTGTCCTCTCTAGCTTCCTAGCTGTTGCTTTACCTGGGTGGGCATGGAGAAGAACAAGAGAAAAACAAAACAGTGTAGAAAATGGTCATGCCTGGAAGTCAGGGGAGATCTTGGTGCACTGGAGCAAACAATACTCATCAAAAACAAAGATAGAGACATCGGTGCTTAGAGATGGACTCCTGCCATGAGTGGTGTGGCAGGAGGAGAAAGCTGAGCAAAACCATCTCCAGAGAGGCGTTGTTTGCTTGCCAGCATGTGCAATGTCACCCCGACCTGCTGGTCCCACTCACAAAGGCACCCGGCAGCCAGGTCCATGCTCCAGTGGGCTTCTCCTCACCACTTGCCGGCCGCTTTCACCAACCCGGACACGCGGGGGCAATTCCCCCTCCCCCAGATCCGGCTGCCAGGACTCTGCCGCCAGCACGCATGGAGCCGCCGGGCACAGCTCTGCTCAATCCAGCGCCAGCCGGGGCTGCCAACAGCAGAGCTGCTCCCCAGAGGTGCATGAATTAAGTCTGGGCACCGTTCTGATAAACTCTGGACACTGTCTGCAAGGCACGGACACAATGGACAATACCCAGGCATCAGATCCATCATGGGGAATAGTTTTCAGGTGCATTCATCCCTGACCGGTGCATTGACAGTGAGGTTCCTTGAGGGTCTCCCCGAAATGTGGTGCTCTACAACATTTTCATCACATTCATTTGGCTGGGCATTTTGTCTCAGTTCGGGTTTGGGTTTTTTTCCAGTATCGATCACGGCCTAAAGGAAATGAAGGAAAAATGGTTTATGAACAGGAGTTAATAAATTTCCAGTTACCATGGTGATGGTAGAAGGACACCTCAGAAGGCTGTTGAGTCCTGAACTATCCAGGGTCTTCATTAGCAAATAGCATAATGGAATAAAGATTGTGCTTACTGAATTTGCAAATAGCAGGCTGAAAGGGACCGCACCATGTTGGAGGACACTGGAGATTGACTCTTTTTTGCAAAGAGGGGAACAACTGGTGGAGAAGGTGCAACAGGCAACATCTGGCAATGCAGCAATTCTGCAGGAGACGCGTGGGGCTGCAGTGAGCCACAAGGTGCACATAATGGTACCATGTCATCCTGTTACAGAAAAGGCAGAAATCATTCTTTCTAAAAAAACCCAACAGGGTTATCACTTGTTGGGCATTTAAATGAATCCGTTTATTACTCCAAACTGCTGGAATTTCAGGTAATGTGCTGCTTACTACTTAGGGCACCATACTTCAAGACAAGGTGGAATAGCTGGAGAGATCCTAGGGCTGAGATGGTTAAAGGACTGAGAAAATACAAAAATCTGGAAGAACTGAGATCGTGATGACGGGAAAAAAATGTGGGAGTCATGATGCCCCACAAATCTGGAATAAAAAGTACAAAGGGAGGGAATAATATGTTCCCCATAAGTAGGGTGGTCCAGATGAGAAACGGTGAGCTGAAACTGCAGTGATGACAGTTCGGTGTTGTATACAGGACAGCATTTCTAGTGGGATGGAGAACGGTGTCCTGAAGGAGGGGAAGTGACGCGGGGGAGGCCGGTTATTGGTGGCATTCCCGAAGAGGCTTGACACCTTTATGAGAGGGATGATTTAGGGTTGTAAGGAGCTCTGCCTGGGGGATGTGGAGCAGTGACTCTGAGGACATCTCATACATTCCATGTATTTTTGGTAACAACACACAATAAATCATCATAGTTGCATCTTTGCTGGTAGACTGAACAGTACCAGGGCCCATTCTATGGCCCTGCGGCCAGTGGGTATATCCTGGCCACATCCATAGTATTAAACTCTTCCACTCCAAGCAGGATGTCCACACCCCAGTCATGTTGGAAATCATACCTGTCCCATGGAGACACATGAAGTGCTGTGGGAAATGTGTTTGCAAAAGCATTAAGTAGCCTTGGAAAAAAGCGTGGCCACGGCTATGCTAAAAATTTACCAATGGGGACAACCAGCTTGCTATGTCAGGCTTCAGCACAGTTGTTAGTAGAAGTCAGCCATGGAAGAGTAAACCATGCTATAGAATCATAGAATTTAGGTTGGAAAAGACCTTTAAGATCATTGAGTCCAACCATTAACCCAACACTGCCAAGTCCACCACTAAACCATGTCCCTAAGTGTCACATCTACACATCTTTTAAATCCCTTCAAGGATGGGGACTCAATCCCTTCCCTGGGAAGCCTGTTCCAGTGCTTGAGGACCCTTTCAGGGAAGAAATTTTTCCCAAAATCCAACCTAAACCTGCCCTGGCACAACTTCAGACCATTTCCCCTCATCTTATCACTTGTTACTTGGGAAAAGAGACCAGCCTCTCCCCCCGGCTCCCCCCTCCTGTCAGGCAGTTGTAGAGAGTGATAAGGTCTCCCCTCAGCCTCCTCTTCTCCAGGCTGAACGCTCCCAGGGCCCCCAGTGACTCCCCATCAGCCTTGGGCTCCAGACCCCTCCCCAGCTTTGTTGCTCCCTGCGTAGCAGGGACCCATCTAGTCAAGTGTCTTCAGTCTGACAGTGGCCAATAGCTGATACTTAGAAGAGTGGAAGAACATGGCAAACATACAGTAGCATGTGTTTGGAAACCCATCCAGTCTGAGGTTTGGGGGTTGTTGAGTTGGATATGGATCCATATCATTGCGCTGAATGCCCTTCAATGGATTTCATGGAAGTATAGAATAGTACAGGGTGCAAGGGAGCTCTGGAGGTCATCTGGTCCAGCCAGCTACTCAGAGCAGAGCAAACTTCAAAGTTAGATTGACTGACCCACTTGCTTTCTGAACACATTTACAGTTTCTTCCACCACAGTATCCATGGCAATGAGTTGCACCATCCTGTTGTGTGCAGTGTGAGAGAATAATTTCTTTGTTCAGTGCATCATACTTTTGTATGTCACCTCCTACTTCTCTGGTTATGAGAAATGGAAAACCATAGTTCTGTCTTTGTTAGGATGCTTACAGTTTTGACGCTGCTGACACACATCCCCACATACTCGTCTCCTCCTATAGTGGAAAAGCCCCAGTATAATTACCACCTCCCCCAGCTTCCACCATCCTTGCTACCATCCTTTGTACCTCTTCGTGTCCTACTCTACATGTGCAGGGGCAGGGACACCAGCACCGTGCACACTATGCAGCATGAAGTACCCTAGAAACAGTCGCGGGGGCACGCCAATTTTTGTCAGAGCCCATTCTAGCAAATCCTAACACTCAGTTTTCCTTTCTGACTGCCTCTGGACACTGAGGTGACATTTTTTTCTGACATGCCCTTTGGGAGCACCTTTATCCTGGAAGGTGAAAGTAAGTTTGCCATCACTGAGCCTCATTTGCCATCTGCTTGCGCTGCCATTCCGAACTGAGATCTTTCTGCCTTGCAGAGTCCTTGCAGTCAGCTTTCCCTTCATGGCTCTGAACAACCTTCTGTCAGCATCAGAGCTCTCCTGACAGCAGGGATCAGGCTATCTATCTCCATCCCAGAAATTAAGCATGCTTGAGACCCCAGAGCTGTCTGGAGGGTTTGTGAAGAAGTGTCTGCAAGTGGTCAGCTCATCCAGGCTCCTGGGAAAAGGCTTTCAGCTCCCATGCTTCTGCCCATCAGTGGGGTGAGAGGGGACAACAGAACAGGCTCCATTGAACATGGTGTTTGCTAAATGTATCAGAGGAATTTTGCCATCATGGTTTCCAAGAGGGTGATACATGGACATTGGGTCCTTCCCAAGCCAAGGCTGCTCACAGAAGGCCCCCCCTCAGCTTGTCCATCCCCTCATGGTGACAGGTCTAGACAACAGAGGGAGTGTTATCTGTGCACCGTGGCCATGGCTCAGCCCTATTGCACGCAGTTGCATCCCTGCCAAACGTTGAGAAAGGCCTGAAGACCTCTGATACTGATCTTATTCCCTATGAGGTCCCTCCGCCCCAGCAGATCTATCTACTCACCGTTCGCTCCTGTCACACTCAATGGTTTTCATTTGAATTAGGTATTGATACCAGATCTGGGGAGAGCAGAGTTTTGCCAACATAGCCAGGTGCAGGGTGGAGGGGCCAGCGGTTGTGCTGTGCGGTGAACCATGAGCAGTCCTGTGAAAAATGGGACCTCCCCCAGAACCCTCCTCTCTTCTCAGAAACGCGCTATAAATACGAGGATCCCCAGCCTCGCCACTCAGCAGCGTCCAGCTCAGGTGTCTCCGACTCTCCTCTCTCCAGCCTTGCTGAGATCCCAGCTCAACTCCAGCCATGAGGTTCCTCTACCTAGTCTTTGCTGTCTTCCTGCTGGTCTCCTTGGCTGTCCCAGGTAAGAGGGTGAATTGCATTGGAAGGTGAGCTGGACAATGGTGGGAGAACCAGAGTGATGAGGGTCAGAGTGGGCCATGCCAGATAGGCAGCTTGACCAAATGTGGTCTCTGTTGGCTTTAAAGGCTGTGATTTTGTTGCCTCCATAAATGTCTGTAGTCCTTCATGTATGCAGATGGGTGCTGGTCTCCTGCAAATGCACAGATGACTTGGTTACCCCAGGTTGTCTTAAATGGGGCTCTGCTGTTCATGTGCAGACAAGTAAGAAAGGAAAAATCACTTTAAAGAACTGTCAGAGGCACCCTTAGGATATTTTAGACATTTTTGATACCTTGGTGAGCTGGGCCCTGGTGTAATTCTTTTAGCCATGGAGTACCAAGCGAGTACTCTTTTTTTTTGGGAGACATCAGCCTCCTGTATGCTTCCTCTTCTCAGATGATACCATCTTTTGGTCAAACCAGTTCTGAATATGTCTTCAGGTGTCGCTTTCACTTGTAAGCGACAATCACCCACAGTTCGACGTGTGAGCTGCACAGGGGGCTTTGTCCTCATCCCTGGGCCACTGATACACAGACACCAATATGAGGATGCAGCAAATGGCGTTTATTATAACACAACAACAGCTTTTATACCCCTTATCAGGCCCGCCCTTCTTCTTCCTTCTTCTTGGTGATGATGATCAGTAGGCGGTCTTCTTCTACACTCAATTGCTTCTCCCCTTTTTATTCACCACATTCAGGGTCCAGTTCCCTTGCATTTTTAATGTGCAGTGCTGACAGGTATCCCTCCAGTTCTGTTTCTCTCCTCCTTCTTCAATGAATGAAAGGGAGATTTGGGGCTCAAAAGGGTTCCCAGTCCAATATCCATTCACACTGGACATCATTTCCCAGCTATTTTCGGCCAACAGTCTCCCACTCTGGTGCCTAGTGTTTGGCACTTGAATCCCTTTTAACACATGCAGGTCAGATTTCTGGTTACCACAGGAACTGCCACCTGTGAAACCCTCCATGGTTTTTGGAACACCAACTCAATTTTTTGGAACTACTTTGGTGTGGCTTTTGCTGTTTTGCTCTGACAACACTTCTGTCTTTTAAAGAGAGGTGCGAGATGTCTCTGCGGTCTTGTGCAGATGAGCATCCTTATGAATGTTGCTTTTGGGGTATCTCTCAGTGCGGGCAAGGAATCTGCTCTCCCTGGGAGCATCTCTTTCCCAAAATGCACCCAGTGTCACCAGATGGGAGGAGAGGGGTGCACAAGGAGTTTCTCAGGCTGGGCTTGGGCAGGAGCACGGACATGTGGGTGGATGGAGCAGGACGTCCCTGTGAGCAGGCCTTCATCCTGCTCGCACTGCCACACTCACCTGCAGGATGGGTGTAAGGTGGGAGGGCATGGCAGTGGGGCACAGAGGCACCTCTCCTGACCCAAGCCCTCTCCCTCTGTCCTCACTTGCAGGCTATGGGCAGATTAGGAAGTATTGCCCCAAGGTGGGGTACTGCTCCAGCAAGTGCACCAAGGCGGATGTGTGGTCCTTCTCCTCCGACTGCAAGTACTACTGCTGCATCCCCCCGGCTGGAAGGGGAAATAGGAGCTGAAGAAGACGCTTCTTCTGAGGAAGAGGAGGCACTGTGGTGGCTTTGGGAGCAGCTTCTCAACTGTCTAACCCAATTTCCATTGCCTCCTCTCAATAATTAAAAAGAGAAAAAAAGGAGATGTAACTGTGGTGTATGCGGTGTGGTTACTTGTGTCCCCATGATCCTATGTAGAGTATTAAGACAGGTTCTCCAAGCCTAGCCCAAAAGGCCCGTTAGCAGCACGTCTCACTGTTGGTTTTGCACAGAATTGGTTATAAAAGTGCTAAACAGACAGAGTTTTCTTCTCTGTTTCTCACAGTGAATTCAGCCAATGGTCAGTGAAAAAGGTCTGGTTGGAATAACGCCCTCTAGGGTGTCCCTTTCCCCACTGAGCCTCCTAACAAAACCCATGAGTCTCTTGGGCTTGTTCAGCCTGGAGAAAAGAAGGCTGCGGGGAGACCTGATTGTGGTCTTTCAGTACCTAAAGGGAACCCATAGGAAAGATAGGGAAAATCTTTTTAGTAGGGCCAGCTGTGACAGGACAAGGGGTAATGGTTTTAAACTAAAACAGGGTAGGTTTAGACTGGATCTAAGGAAGAAACTCTTTACAATGAGGGTGGTGAAACACTGAAACAGGTTGCCCAGAGAGGTGGTGGAGGCCCCATCCCTGGAAACATTCAAGGCCAGGTTGGATGGGGCTCTGAGCAACCTGATCTAGTTAGCGGTGTCCCTGCTCCCTGCAGGGGGGTTGGACTAGATGACCTCTAGGGGTCCCTTCCAACCCAAAACATTCTATGATTCTATGATTCTATGATTCTGTGATTCTATGTGTGGGAGAGAGCCCGGTTCAGTCCTGGGGCTCAAATGATCCATATCCATCTGAGATCCTGGCAGGACTGTGTTAGCATGCCTGAGTAATGAACAGGAATGGGTGGGTGCAGTATTTCACACTCCCCTCAGCACCTCCCAGACACCTCCTCTAGAAGGATCTTTGGGAGAGCATCATTCCTGCCCTCTAATTCCCAAAGGCTTCTCTGCTGAGACCACCTACGAGAGCATCTATTGGAGTCATCCATGGGTGCATCTGCAGGCATAAAGCAGCCCTAGCAGGGTCTGTAAAGGGTTTGCAGCAGCCTTTTCTGCTGCAATGTTTATGTCCATCCTCATCTGTCTCAGCCTATGGAATCACTGTCGGCACCTTCTGTATAGAAAATAATCATTGTCTACATGTCCTTTTAACGATGTCCTGGTTTCATGTTCATGTGCCCTAGCTGTGGTTTTATGAGTGCTGGTAATATGCAGGTCTACTGAAATCTTGTGCTCTCTGAAGGTGTCCTCGGGTTGTGGGGAAAAAGGTCCACAGGACTGGAGAAACCCAGGAATTGTAAGGGAACACAGTGAGACAAAACAGGGATTGGTGAAAGTGACAAATATAGATACAGGGACCTAAAAGGGAGTGCTGTGAGACAACCCAGTAATGACCAGCTGTTGGTGAAGGTGTTGAAGGAGCTACCTGCAAGCTTGATAAACACACAGTGGCCCATGGCAAGCTTCCACCTCCTTCTCTTCCAGTAAATACATAGCCAGCTTGAATAAAGCCAATACCATTTCCCATGACCTCTGCAGACCTTGGGTGGCGAATGGATAAGTAGAAAGGTGAAGAAAAACACGTAACTAAAATCCCTGCAGCAGATTTCAGGCTAGAAAATGGGTTGCAAGCCGCCTGTTTTGTTTTCCTACTTGGTCATTCCTAGAAGAGGAACAATTTGGGGAACCTAACACATCTCCGTGACCCCCAGGCTACAATAGGTCACATGCAGGAGTGGAATAATGAAGTGATCGTGAATTGCTGTTGGTTTTCATGTAAAACCACATCACTTTAATGCAGTCATCAACACATAAAATGTCTCAAGGGTGGGGGTCACGAGGATGAAGCCAGACTCTTCCCAGTGGTGCCCAGCGCCAGGACAAGGGGCCATGGGCACAACCTGAAGCAGAAGAGGTTCCAGTTGAACGTGAGGAAGAACTTCTTTACTGTGAGGGTGATGGAGCCCTGGCCCAGGCTGCCCAGGGGGGCTGTGGAGTCTCCTTCTCTGGAGATATTCAACCCCCGCCTGGACGCTGTCCTGTGCCCCCTGCTCTGGGTGAGCCTGCTTGGGCAGGGGGTGGCACTGGGTGAGCTCCAGAGGTCCCTTCCAACCCCTGGATTCTGGGATTCTGGGATTCTGGGATTCTGTGATTTATTCCCCCCTCTCATGTGAAGCTTTTGTGGTTTCCATGTCTTGAAAGGTATTTTGGGAAAAACTCCTTGTCTTTCATATCTGGCAGCTGGAGTAACTGGAGAAATTATGGTAAGTACCAATTAAAGCAGCATCATAAATTTCAGCTCCAAAAGAAAGGGTGTTTTTCTGAGCCCTGCTTCTGGAAGCTGCAGGGTGATAATAGATTGGATCCTGGCTGTAGGATTTTTTTTTTCCCCCAATGCTTTCCTCTATATCTTATTTTCAGTGAAATATCGTGACTTCTGCAGAAACATTTGAAAGAAAGCAAGCTGCACAGAGTAAGCAAAAAAGCACTTTCCACACAAATCTGGAGTTGCCATATTGTCTGGTGCTATACATTTTAGTGATCTGTCTTTTCTTGTAGTGACAGTCAGTACATCTGCCCTGGAAGAAAGAGGAATGCCAGGCATAATGAAAACGTCTGGTCCAATGATTCGTGTTAATATGCCCATCTGCTTCTCTGTCACTCATACCTACGTCTGATCGCAGCCAGCAATAGGGGCAGAGTCTGCACCGGCGCTTTTTGCGTCAGGACACGGACCTTTCTGGCTGAGTGCAGTTTGTACGACTAGCAAAGCAATGACCCATCAGGGCTTTTTCTAGCTGATGCTTCCCCAATAAGAGGGAGGCTGAAGGCTCACCAGCTCTCAGATTTCACTCTCCGAATGGCACTTACGAGTCTCCGTGCCTCCAAGTCTTCCCTCTTCTTGCACGGGGGCATTAGCCATCATTAAAAAGAGGTAAACACTTTCTCCCTGAAATGGGAAAATAAAAAAGCAAATAAAGGGTCCCAAAATTTCTGGCTAAAATTCCCAAGATTTATCAAGCAATGCAGTGTAATGATGCTGTTCTCTCTTCTCTCTTGCTTTCCTTACTTGCATTCCCGGTCTCTACTGGGCAATGAAATAACCAACATAGAGCCATTCATTTGACATAGAAAATTAGTTTGGTTTTTCCTATGTGCTTTGCTCTACATCAATCTGCACTGAATCTCATCAGCCACTCAAACCACCGAGGTCCTTCTGCACCCACCACCTTTATTGCCCTGAACAACACAGCCCCGGCAGCAAATTTTGCCATCTTTCCATTCAACCCTTTTTCCAGATCTTTCATGATCAAATTTACCACTGTAGCCCCACCAGTAACCTCCCTCAGTGCTCCCCATGACCTCCCTCTCCTGCAGCTAGAGTCCCATAGAGCTGGTCCTTGCCTCCTGCATCCCGATCTCCCTAGTCCACTGCCTTGTGCAGGGAGGTCTAGCAGGTTTTTAGGACCTCAGTTTTTCCCATGTTATTGCATTTATAACTGGTACAATCCTGGCTTACAATCCTGTAGGACCTTTCAGGTTGTTGTTTGGTTTTTTTTTTTTTGCATAAGATTAGTGTCTGCCCATCTTTGCCCAGTCAATCTTTGTTAAGCAATAGAGGTCAGGAGAGCCGCTATTTCATCCTTGAATTCCCTTAGGACTTTTTGGGGATAAAGGTCTGGGTGCTGAGTTTATTTCCTCTCTTCCACCTCCTTTACATTTAAGACAAGTCCTTTGATGAGTCCCCACAAAGGAGCGTTCAGCACGAAGATCTCCCTTCTTTCTTGCAAGGTGAACGCAGCTGCAGATATTTCATTTAGCTTCCATGGAGCGGCCTTGTCTTTTATTACCCTTACTGCTCTGACCATCTCCTGCCCTACATGTTCTTCACCAGGCTTCCTCTTCCTGATGCATTCAGAAAAAAAAAATAAAGACTTATTTTAAGCAGTTTCTTTGCCTTTTGCAAGTTCTTCCTGCAATTCTCTGCTGAGTTGCCTTACTGTGTTTTACGCTTTGTCAGGCACTGTTTATTATCTTTTCTATTTTCTGTGTTTGGGCACAATTTCAGCTTCTTCTTTCTAACAACCTCCCTCATCCCACTGTTTTGCTATGACCTTTTCCTTTTGCTCTTTCTCAGAGCTTTTTTTAATAGGTGTCATACATTTTCTCCAAGTCTCCAATATAGTGGCCTCAAATAGCTCCCACGGTGCTTGCAAAGAATCTTTTTGCAAGGATTTAACTCTTTTAGCTGTCCCTTTTGTCTCCTTTTTAACAATTTCTCCATTTTTATGTCACTCCCTTATTGAAATTAAGCACAAAAGTAGCGGCCTTTTCATCCCTTGTTGCTCCTGCAAAGATGTGGAGTGGAAGTACCGTATGATCTGTGCTGCAGAGTAGCTCTCCCGGGGTAAAACTCTGACCCAAGCCCAGTGTGCTAGTCAGAACCAAGCGCCGTTTCTCTGTTATTTAGCACGCCAAAGGTGGTACTGAGAAATCACTTGTTAGGTCTTTGTCTCCTACCGCTAGGTCAGCGAGCCTGTAGCTGATGTTTTCTCCCCATAAACACATGAAAACCCTGTAATACAGTAATTTATCAGTACTGGCTTTGTAAGGCATAGATATCCATCTACTTCTCCAATACAAGGTGCTTTGCAGGACATAAACCTGCTTCTTGTCATAGATAGAATTTATAATATGAACAGATTGGAATTAGAGCAGTAATGGTTGACTGATCGCGCTAGGGAAGATATGTTTTCGCTTTTTCTTGGACCTCTGTTCACAGCTTTGTCCAAGAAATTAACTTCTGGGCAACTAATCCCCTCCAGGACAAGGTCTAGGCAGAGTTTCTGAGATCCTCTGTACCAGAGCTCTACCCTGGGAAGACTCAGGACTGTGTCTTCCAACCCTATCCTGCACCTTTGTACCCAAAGCACCATCCGACACACAAGAAGCAGACTTTCAGCATGATGCTGTAAAATGGGAGATGATGGGGGTTACTGTTTTAGACTTTGTGCTTTTGCTCCTCCTTCTGACAGCCTGAAACTGCCACAAGCACCGTCCACGTATGCGATATCATTTGATTGCTTGTCTTTTTTTGGATGCTCAGCTTCATGATTAAGGACTACTTAGGGACAGGGGTTAGTGGTGGGATTACAGGGTTAGGGGAATGGTGGGGCTTGGTGATCTTAAAGGCCTTATCCTTCCTAAATGATTCTATGATGCCAAGAGGCAGGTTTAGCCCTGGCAAACACCTCTTGTTGGTGTAATAGCTGAATATTTCTCTCTCATAATGCCAGTCTGTTACCACGGATTTCTGAGACACCAGAACACAGTCCCTGCCGTTTTTATTTTTCACTTTCATACATGTCACCAGCAGTACCACCCTCTCCCTGCTTTCACTGTGGGTGTAAATAAGACTGGTTGAAGTTCTCTCTGCCACCTTGTGATTGCTATCTGGTCCTGGAATGACAGCCTTTGTGATCAAAGAGTTTCCTACCAAAATCAAGTTGTTATTATTGACCATCTTTACATGAGACCACTTAAATTTTTGCTCCCGTCAGCTCCTGTCTTGCCTCCAAAGGCAGCCAGTGAGAATCTCTTGGATGCCATTCATAGCAGGGCCTTTCGCTTTCCTTTGGTGAAGGCAGCTCAGACAAATAGCATTTCCACATGAGAGAGACAACACTTTTTCAGCCAAAACCTTTGCCGTGAGTAGCCGGTGTCCCTTGGTCCCTGCTCCTCATAGAATCATAGAATCGTTTAGGTTGGAAAAGCCCTTTAAGCTCCCCCAGCCCAACCATTCCCCTAACCCTGCCATCCACCCCCAAACTCTGGCCCTCAGCACCTCGTCTGCCCGGCTGTTAAATCCCCCCAGGGCTGGGGACTCGACCCCTTCCCTGGGCAGCCCCTTCCAGTGCCTCACAGCCTTTGGGGAAGGAATTGTTCCCCATGGCCAACCTCACCCTGCCCTGGCACAACTTGAGGCCATTTCCCCTCTCCCATCGCCCCTTCCCTGGGAGCAGAGCCCGACCCCCCCGGCTCCCCCCTCCTCTCAGGCAGTGAGGGAGCGATGAGGGCTCCCCTCAGCCTCCTCTGCTCCAGGCTGAACCCCCCCAGCTCCCCCAGCCGCTCCCCAGCAGCCTGGGGCTCCAGACCCCTCCCCAGCTCCGCTGCCCTTCTCTGGACACGCTCCAGCCCCCCCAGGTCCTTCTGGGAGGGAGGGGCCCAGGGAGGGGCCCAACCCTGACCCCAGCATTTGAGGGGCAGCCTCCCCAGTGCCCAGCACAGGGGCACGGTCCCTGCCCTGCTCCTGCTGGCCACACCACTCCTGATACAAGCCAGGATGCCGCTGGCCCTCTTGGCCACCTGGGCACCCTGATGGCTCATATCCAGCTGCCTCTCGACCAACACCCCCAGGTCCTTTTCTGCCGGGCAGCTTTCCAGCCCCTCTGCCCCACGCCTGGAGCGCTGCCTGGGGTTGTTGTGACCCCAGGGCAGGACCCAGCTCTTGGCCTTGTTGGACCTCATACAGTTGGCCTTGGCCCATGGTTCCAGCCTGGCCAGGTCCCTCTGCAGGGCCCTCCTCCCCTCTCCCCTCCTCACTCCCTTCTTTTGAAGATGAAGCTTCTGCAGGATGTTCTACCATTGGAAAAGGAGATGAATGACCCAGCGAGGTTTTGGACATTTCCTGGCTGTCAGGACAGGGCAAACACAGCTTCTTTTTCCTGTGAGTGCCTTCAGCTGTGGAAATGTTAGATGGCTGCACTGCTGTTCTGAAAGAAGTGAAAAAGAAAAAAACCCCAATGGAATATAAGCACAAAATGCACGCATATGAAACGCCAACCATGTGCAGCAGAGCTGCATCCCACCTGCCTTCCCTGCTTCTGCAGCCAGTGGAGGGAAGAGCCGGTTGCAGTAGATGAACCCCCAAATTGCAACCTGTGCAACTTCTGTGGCTGGGAAATGCAGGGGTTAGCATTCAGGGCACCTGGGCAGAAGAGGCCAGGCAATTTCCTTCTGCCTCTTTTCTTTTTTTTTTAGGAAAAGCCCCACATTTTGTGTGTTGAGAGCTTCTCTACTGCAGGGAGCACTGGGTTCCTCTTGGTGATCCCAGGTCCAACCTTCTGCTAATAAAGGAGGCAGGATCTGAAGATGAAGGAAGCCTGTCTCCCCCCCCTCTCCTTGCGTTACACCCATGTCAAATGCCAGGCTGAACCCCCCAAAACAGGACCCAGGCCTTCCCTCCAGTTGGTGTGGTTGGAGGGTCCCTCTGCTCCCCTGGAGGCCCCAGGAGGTCACACAGCTGCAGATGACAGACAGTAACAGGGACACACACACACACGGAGTCATTCTCCTAACAACAGAAATTCAAAATAAACCACTGGCATCAGAAAATTTCTTCAGCTGCAGAAGCATTTTGAAGGCTGGAGATGCAGCAGAGCAAGAGACGCCCCTCAAAAACCCATCTTGCAGTTCCTTCACTTTCATGTGTCTTTTCACTCTCCTCACAACGTTCTTTTTTATTTTTTTTTCTTGGGGAAAAATGGGAAAGAAACAGCAAGGGGTTTTTTTTTTGGTTCAGTGTTTCCTTTGCAATTTTTATTATTTTACCAAACTTTCAACCCCACATGTCTATGCAGCCTTCTCACCAGCACATGGGTGGTTTAGGTGACTTTTCCTTCTTTCACATCCTGTTATCGGGGGTCAGGTAAAGCTCGACAAATCACTGCTTCGAAGAGGATGGTGGCTCTTGATGGGCTATCCCCTATCAGGTGTGACATTTACCTGCTGCCTGTCCCTGCCTGATCTCAGCCCACACAGAACAGATGTTAAGCCCCTCATGCTCAGTGTCTCACAGCACACACCTAGTGTGGAAGGCAACTTTTTCCACTTATCACAAAAAAAAAATCATAAGAAATCCCACCGTTGCCACAGCTTTATCAGGATTCCTGTCTCCTTGGTTAGTCTTTAAACTGATAAAGTTTATAAAGTTATCGGATTTCACATTTATCCTATGTCCAGAGGATAAAATAAAGGGGCAAATAACCTGCTCACTAGGTTATTTCGGTTTGCCCCCAGATTGCCTGGTACGCTGTCATTTGGAGCATGGTGGTTGGTAGCGAGCCCCTTGGAACAGCCTACGTTGTACGTGCGGACACGAGGGTGGATTCACCCCTCCGGCTGGCGGCAGAGACGCCTGCAGGCGCCGTGTGTCTGGATTCCCCTGGCAACCAGTGGAGTTTTGAAAAAAAGACAGAAATCAGCCTCAGGAAGAAATTACCCCCCAGCTCCGTGTACCGGCTGTAGTGCCAAGGTTTCTGCTGACCACAGAGGATGTGCAGAAGAGGGGAGATGCAGACCTTCTCCCTGCCAAAATCAAACAATCTTTCTGCAAGGGAAAGGTCTGTATCGCCTCTCTTCTCTTGCAGCATCCATCCCTGGGAACATTCCAGGTCAGGTTGGATGGGGCTCTGAGCAACCAGATCTGGTTAAAGGTGTCCCTGCTCCCTGCAGGGGGGTTGGACTGGGTGGCCTCTAGGGGTCCCTTTCAACCCAAACCATTCTGTGATTCTATGATTCTATGATTCTGTGATTCTATGATTCTATGATTCTATGATTCTATCCTTCAGTCCAACAAATACCTGTGCAGTAGCCTTTCTGCAGGCTTGAAAGACCCCATGACTGGAAACTTCTTCTATTTCCTGGAAGATTTCAGAGAAACCGGGCTGTTTTCTGTCCCATGAGCCAGTCAGGGAGTTGACCCTTTTTGACACAAACATCTCACCTTCCGGGATTGCTCCTGAGGCTTGTCTGGCTGCTCTGGGCCACCCAGCCCCAGATCACTCCCCGTCCCCCTGCAGAAAGCCTGGAGTGAATGGTTTGGCATGCACTGGAAGGCGTGGGGAAGGGGACACTGAAGAAATCCATCTTTGTTTTTTCTTCCATTAACGGTGACCCCCAAGGAAATAAGCTACAAAATAGGCTACCTTGAGAAGTCACCTGCTTTGTACTAAAGTGTCCAGGACAGCCACAAAACCTGAGTGGCTGCACTGGGATGAGGATGTTCTATAGGCAACCCAGGAGTGGGATTTTGGGGGTGCAAGGAGAAGGCTGTTTGCCTCCTGTCTCTACCCCCTGCAATGGGACTGAGGTCCCCAGTGCAGAGGCTGAATGGGACGGATGGGGCATTGGGGGCTGTTGTGTCCCCTAAAACTAAACTGGGATTCAACTTGTGGAGGAGGGAGATACAGTATTAGGCAACCAGTCTTCTCCCAGCCTTTGCCACCACCCTGCTTTGAAGCAATGGGAAAATCCCAAAGCCTTTTCTCTGCCACAAGTCTGGGGCTGTCAGCAATGCCCAGGGCTTTGGAGGTGTGTTGTGATCACGGTCCAGGGAGGTCTGGCTGCAGAACCTCTCCTGGAGCTGCTGTCCTGGGAGGAGAATGAACCACACAGCACACAGAAATCACTTCTGGCCATCTTTACTTCAAAGCAGTGAACGCCGTCTCTGTCACGTTGTGAATACAGCACTGGGAGCCCCACTGCAAGTGCTGCTCTTCCTCCGTGGCTGGAGCCTTTCCCCATCATTTTCCCTTTTTGGGTGGGGGGATGCAGCAGTACATCTTCCCGCAGGACTGACTGAAAGTCCACTCATCCCTTTTGGCACACAGGTAGGAACAGTACCCGCCACAAATGCCCTTAAGCTGCCCATACCCTGCGATGGGAGGGAGAGAGAGGTGGGTTATAAGAGAAAATGTCAGACACCATAGGAGAGTAGAGCCCCAGAAGTTATCTCCTTGCTGGCTCCGGCATGGTACTGATGCACAGGGTACCTTTGGGCTTAAACCCATGGTTGGGACCCATGCTTTCTGTCCCCATGGAGCTGGGGGACCGCTGGACTCTTAAAAGTCATCTCTCCACGTTTGTCAGTACGGCAGCTTGCTGGCAAGATCCCTGTGCATGAGCACAAGAGACGGGCGTTTGCAGGGCAGCATTCATCTCATCCTTGTGCGGGCTGGGTGAGGTAAATCATCCACCATAGCCAGCTGCAGGTCGCTGATCTCCACTGCCAAAGCTGGGTGAGATGAACCATGTCCATCCACCCCAAGGCACCAAGGCTGGAGAGGGCTCCCAGCCTCCGGGGTCAGCCCCGCTTTGTCCCCTCCATGCATTGCTGTCTTACCTGGGGTGGCCAAGGAGAAAAGCAGGAGCACAGCAAAGACCACGCAGAGCACCCTCATGCCTGCAGGCCAGTGGGGATCTCAGCACACCAGGAGCAAAGCAGGTCTGAGATGGCCACAGTGGGGAAACTTGGAGGCCCTGGGTTTTATAGAGGGACTCCTGCCACGAGCGGTGTGGCAGGAGGAGAAAGCTGAGCAAAACCATCTCCAGAGAGGTGTTGTTTGCTTGCCAGCATGTGCAATGTCACCCCGACCCGCTGGTCCCACTCACAAAGGCACCCGGCAGCCAGGTCCATGCTCCAGTGGGCTTCTCCTCACCACTTGCCGGCCGCTTTCACCAACCCGGACACGCGGGGGCAATTCCCCCTCCCCCAGATCCGGCTGCCAGGACTCTGCTGCCAGCACGCATGGAGCTGCCGGGCACAGCTCTGCTCAATCCAGCGCCAACCAGGGCTGCCGACAGCAGAGGTGCAAGAATTAATTCTGTGGGCGCTGTTCTGATGAGGCACCAGAACTGGACACTGTCTGCAAGGCACGGACACAATGGACAATACCCGGGCATCGAATCCATCATGGGGAATAGTTTTCAGGTGCATTCATCCTCAACTGGTGCAGTGAGGTTCCTTGAGGGTCTCCCCCAAACGTGCAAACTCTGCAATATTTTCACAGAATCCTGTGGTTTGGGTTGGAAGGGATCCCTAGAGCCCATCCAGCCCAACCCCCCTGCAGGGAGCAGGGACACCTTTAACCAGATCAGGTTGCTCACAGCCCCATCCAACCTGACCTGGAATGTTCCCCTGGATGGGGTCTCCACCACTTCTCTGGGCAACCCGTGCCAGGGTTTCACCAGCCTTGTCATAAAAAATTTCTCCCTCCTATCCCATCTGGATCTCCCCTTTTTCAGTTCAAAGCCATCACCCCTTGTCCTGTTGCTGCAGGCCCTGCTAACCAGTCCATCCCCCCCTTTCTCCCCAGCCCCGTTAAGCCCTGCAAGGCCGCACTCAGGTCTCCCCGCAGCCTCCTCTTCTCCAGGCTGAACACCCCCAGCTCTCCCAGCCTCTCTCCATGGCAGAGGGGCTCCAGCCCTGGGACCATCTCCGTGGCCTCCTCTGGCCCCGCTCCAGCAGGTCCCTGTCTGTCCTGGGCTGGGGACCCCCGAGCTGGACGCAGGGCTCCAGGGGGGGCTGAGTGGAGCGGAGCAGAGGGGCAGAATCCCTTCCCTCGCCCCACTGGCCACGCTGCGGGGGATGCAGCCCAGGGCACGGTTGGCTTCTGGGCTGCCAGCGCACGTGCCAGATCATGTCCAGCTTTTCATCCCTCAGCACTGCCAGGTCCTTCTCCACCAGGCTGCTCTCCATCCCTCCATCCCCAGCCTTTATGGATACCGGGGGTTGCCCCAACCCAGGTGCAGGACCCTGCACTTGGCCTGATTTTCACCACATTCACTTGGCCCAAGACCTATCTGGGTATTTTGCCTGAAATATTTCAAAAAGGCCTATGATGCTGACTAAAGGGGACGTAGGGAGACGTGTAAATGAAGCTCAGGGAATGAATTGCCACAACACATCTGACCTGCTGTGAGTCCAGTCTTATCCTGCCTAATAATTTTCATGGTTTTCTAGAGAGCGTGCTTACTAAATTCACAAATAAGAAGTCGAAAGGGACTGCAAAGCATTAGAGCACAGGATTAGCATTCCAGTGGATTTTTTCATGCTAAAAAGATAATGAAAAAGGTATAATTAAGTAATAAGGAAAGCTACCTTGTCTATACAGACAAGAATAATTACCTGGATAACACAGAACAAGGAGTTCCTGGCTTTATGGGAGTTCTGCAGGGAAAATTCGGGTTGCAGATCATAGGTAGGCACAAATGAGCAATGCCACGGTGTTGGGAAACCAGCACTAACTGTCCTACAAGTATGAACAAAAACTGAGTTTGTAGAACACAGGACATACCCACTGTACCCCGTAAAAGTGCATCCATCCAGTTTTGTACACCATGCTTCGCAAAAGCCATGACAGGGCTGAAGGGAGCTCAGAAAATGGCGGGAGGTCAGAAGATATGACCTGTGAGAAGAGACTGAGGCAAGTGGAATAACGATGAACAGGAAAGAGAAGGCATGGAAAACATGAACGTCCTCAAATCCACAAATGCAATAGGTTGGAAAGGAGCGGTCTGTTCTTGGTGGCCAGGATGTCGCAACGAGAAGCCCTCACCTGAGATGTAGGAAAGTTTTTGCAATGACAGGACTGTACAGCAGCAGAAAGGACTGCATAGGGGGAGTGTGGAAACACCATTGACGAAGGTCTTAAATAAGAAATGGACAAATTCTTGAGAACACTTAGAAACAGGGGTGACAAGGCACACGAGGTGCACAGTCCCCTCACCCTTACTTTTACTCAGTTTCTGTACTCAAATAAGATCACAGAGAGGAATGTGAGGCTGAGCCAAGTCAGAGCGCGGAGCCTGGTCTGGGCAGAAGCAAGTGCCTGGGAAGGGGTCCAAGAACGTGTTTTCACTCAGTAAAGCTCCACACCCACCAGTAACATGAAGTTTGGTGACTTCCTCAAGATTTTATATCGAATTTTTTTAATTTGTACCTGCTTCATTGATTTATAAATTGCTTTTCCAATACATTTGTCCTATCAGTATATTTTGATTTCTTGAACTTCTTGAACAAGGTCCGAGTTTCAGCTGCGCTCAGTGGGAAAGAGGGCTTCTTTTGGTTACTTTTTTGATAAATCCCTCACTTACCATTGCATCCCACCTGTTTCCTGGGTTATAAAAATTGGACAACTGTACTACTCTCTTCCTTAGGCCTCTAGAATCACAGAATCATAGAATCACTTTGGTTGGAAAAGACCTTTACGATCATCGAGTCCAACCTTTAACCTAACCCTGCCATCCCACCACTAAACCCTGTCCCTAAGCACCTCACCTATCCTTCTTTTAAATACCTCCAGGCATTGGGACTCTACCACCTCCCTGGGCAGCCCATTCCAGTGCCTGACAACCCTTCTGGTGAAGAAGTTTTTCCTAATGTCTAGCCTAAACCTGCCCTGGCGCAGCTTCAAGCCATTCCCCCTCGTCCTATCATCTGTTACCAGGGAGCAGAGGCTGACCCCCACCTCACTACAGCCTCCTCTCAGGCAGTTGTAGAGGGCGATGAGGGCTCCCCTCAGCCTCCTCTTCTCCAGACTAAACACCCCCAGTTCCCTCAGCTGCTCCTGTATGACTTGTGTTCCAGACCCCTCACCATCTTGGTTGCTTTCCTCTGGACATGTTCCAGCAATGCAACATCTTTCTTGTAGTGAGGGGCCCAAAACTGAACACAGTATTCAAGGTGGGAACACAGTATTCAAGGTGAAAATCCTTCCAGCTTTGTGATATACCTCCAATAATGTTTCCTCCCAGAGCTGAAGAGTGCCAGGATATTTAATTTTATGGAAATGAACCTCCGGCTCTGCCACCTTTCTTTTAACTTCTCCTTGCCCTACCATAGGCCATCAGGGATGGGGAGATGAGCAGGGGACACACCACGGTGCAGTGCCCCACAGATCGATGCAGTGATGCAATGATTTCTTTTGTCTTAATAACTTTCTTAAAATTTCTTAATATACAAGTTTCCATTTTTTGGTTCTTACCTGCTGTTTTCACAGAATCACAGAATGGCAAGGGTTGGAAGGGACCTCAGGAGATCACCCAGTCCAACTTTCCTGCTAAAGCAGGTTCACCTACAGCAGGTTGCACAGGACAGTGTCCAGGCAGGGGTTGAATATCTCCAGAGAAGGAGACTCCACAGCCCCCCTGGGCAGCCTGGGCCAGGGCTCCATCACCCTCACAGTCAACAAGTTCTTCCTCCCGTTCAACTGGAACCTCTTCTGCTTCCAGTTTGTGCCCACTGCCCCTTGTCCTGTTGCTGGGCACCACTGGGAAGAGTCTGGCTCCATCCTCGTGACATCTGCCCTTGAGATATTTGTAGGTGTTGATGAGATCCCCTCTCAGCCTTCTCTTTTCCAGGCTAAACAAGCCCAGCTCCCTCAGCCTTTCCTCCTAGGGGAGATGCTCCGTCCCCTCATCATCCTTGTTGCTCTCCTCTGGACTCTTTCTAGGAGTTCCTCATCTTTCTTGAACTGGGGAGCCCAGAACTGGACCCAGAGCTCCAGGTGGGGTCTCAGCAGGGCAGAGCAGAGGGGGAGGAGAACCTCCCTCGCCCCTGCTGGCCACGCTCCTCTTGATGCACCCAGGATGCCATTGGCCATCATTTTCAGAGCACTCTCTTCAAGAACTCCCCAACCTCCTTCCTAACCAGCTTTAGGAAATGCAGACCCATCGTTTGTACAGAAATTATGTATTTTTCAAAATTCACAACCTTAAGCTAACTGACACTGATTCAGCATTTGACATTTTGCTGCCCTGTTACTCAGTGTTGTAAGATCCTTCTGCTGCCCTTCACAGATTCAGGGTATTTAGTAATTTTGCATCAGCAGCAGCTTCTGTCCCTTCACCAGTCACCTCTATTTTCTGGTTGTTTATAAAGCTATTAAACAGCCCAGTGAACTGAGGTTGGAAAAGTTCCTTTGTAGAGCTCTTCCCATGTTTGACACCCCAGATCTGTCTGGAGGGTTTGTGAGGAAGAGGTGATGATCAAAGTGTCTGCAAGTGGTCAGCTCATCCAGGCTCCTGGGAGCTCTCAGCCCCAGTGCTCCCGCCCGTCCATCAGAGGGGTGAGAGGGGATAAAAAAAGAGCCTACATTGAACATGATGTTTGCTAAATTTATCAGAGGGATTTTGCAGACATGGTTCCCTTCACAAGTGGGGATGGGAACATGGGTCCTTTCCAAGCCAAGAACCCCACATGGTGACCAGTTTGGACAATGGAGGGAGATTTATCGGTGCATTGTGGACACATTTCAGCTCTATTGCATGCAGCTGCATCTCTGCCAGAGGTTGGGAAAGGCCTGAAACCCTGTGATACTGATCTTGTTCTCCCCCTCATCATTATTCCAGCAGATCTCCATCAGGTCCCTCTGACCCTTCAGCCCAGCCCTAACAACTCCGCTATTGACAGCCCCTATTCATTTGTGCTCCCATCAAAGCCAGCATGATGAAATCCTATCTGATATTGGGTAACCAGGTCTGGGGGAAGGAGGTGGCTGCCAGCACACTTGGGCGCACGCGGGAAATTCTGGTGCTCATGCCACAACCGCATGTCCAGCCTCAAACAGCATGACTTGGATGAGTTCCCATGTCTCCCCAGCATCCTCTGCTCTGCAGGGAAATGCTCTATAAAAACTGGCAGCTGCACACTCCCTGTGTACCACCTCCTCCCTTCGAGCTCTCTCCGACTCTCCTCTCTCCAGCCTTGTCGAGGTCCCAGCTCAACTCCAGCCATGAGGTTCCTCTACCTTGTCTTCGCAGTCTTCCTGCTGGTCTCCCTGGCCACTCCAGGTAAGATGGCAAATAGGGCGAGAGGAGCTGACACTAACTGGGATTCTTTTAAAGTAGCTTTAGCTCTTGAAAATATAGTTATTATCACCTGAGGTGACTGCTCTAATCTGGCCAGGTACTTTAATGACTTCTTTCAAGGGACAATGAAACAAGGACTACCTCAGAGAGATTTGTGTAGGAAGGAATAACTGAGGTTAAAACTTCAGTATCCAGTTTGGGAGTGAGCCTAGGCCAGAAAATCACCAAACAAGAGCCTGGATGAGGCCACTTGTCTTGGGGACCCCGAGAGGTTCATAGTACCAGAGGAGGCTCTTCTGTGCAGCTTGATTTCTGTGTCAAGGCTCAGTCCTGGGCACGTTTGATTTACGGATGTGATGTAGCTATTGCTGCTTCTGCCCATTTCTGAGAGTTGGAGGCTTTCTGGTACCTCTACGAGAGTCAAAAAGGGATTCAGGGCTGAGATCTCTCAGACAGGCATTAGAAACCCCCTTCAGATGTCAACTCTCATTCACCTGGGCTGGGTCCATCACTTGGCAAATATTCACACATAGTGAATATTTGGTGCTGCTGTGGGGCCAATATCAAGACCTTTGCAGCATCCTTTCAGCTTTTCCTGAGTAAATGGTAATTTTTAAAAGCATGACATAAGTATGGGGGTCTGAGTGGACAGCTCACATTTTTAAATCAGCTTGATATGGCTTTTTCTCTTTTGCTCTGAGAACACTTCTCCTGTCTTTTAAAAAGAGGTACAAGACAAGGAAACACACATATGCACAGATGAGCATCTTTATGAACTTGCACAGATGAGCATCCATCCTTATGAATATTGCTTTTGGGGTATCTCTCAATGCAGGCAAGGAATCTGCTCTCCTTGGGAGCATCTCTTTCCCAAAATGCACCCAGTGTCACCAGATGGGAGGAGAGGAATGCACAAGGAGTTTCTCAGGCTTGTGCTCTTCATGGTCCCTTCCTGCTTTGGGGCTGGGCTTGGGCAGGAGCACGGACATGTGGGCGGATGGAGCAGGACCTCCATATGAGCAGGCTCTCATCCTTCCGAGCACTGCCACACTCACCCGCGGGATGGGTGTAAGGTGGGAGGGCATGGCAGTGGGGCACAGAGGCACCTCTCCTGACCCAAGCCCTCTCCCTCTGTCCCCACTTGCAGGCTATGGGCAGATTAGGAAGTATTGCCCCAAGGTGGGGTACTGCTCCAGCAAGTGCACCAAGGCGGATGTGTGGTCCTTCTCCTCCGACTGCAAGTACTACTGCTGCATCCCGCCTGGCTGGAAGGGGAAATAGGAGCTGAAGAAGACGCTTCTCTGAGAAAGAGGAGGCACTGTGGTGGCTTTGGGAGTAGCTTCTCAACTAACCCAATTTCCATTGCCTCCTCTCAATAATTAAAAAGAGAAAAAAAGGAGATGTAACTGTGGTGTATGCGGTGTGGTTATTTGTGTCCCCATGTTCCCAGGTTAAAACAGGTTCTCCAAGCCCAGCCCAAAGGCTCAGCAGCACCAAAAAATGCTGAATGTCCAGTGTCAACAAGCTGCAGAGCTGCCAGTGGTCTCACAGGGTAGGGATTTTGGAAGAAAGGGTAGAGTTTTCCCTCTTCCCTACTCCATGGCCCTGAACCCAACCCTCCAGAGACAAGAGAGAATCTTCCAGTTCTTTACTGCTTTTTCAGGCTACAGGTTATCTACAGATGTCTTAAAAAAATGCGGGTAGTTCAGCAATGTCTCCTCTAAGCATAAGACAACCCTCTTTCCATGAAAATTTCAGCAAATCCCCAGAGGTGGGCCACAGAGAAGCAAATAGGCCCTCACAGACCTCATGTAATGGATTTTATCTCCTCTTTGTGCCCAAGACTGCTCAGGCAGTACCTCTCTCTTACTTACAGATCAATACTTTACTTAGGGTTTGAGTTCTGCTCTCCCTAGCTCAAACTGGGTGTGTTGGAGCAGAAAAAGGTACGGAGGAGAGCCACGAAGGTGTGTGGAAGCTCTGTAGCAGAAGCTGTAAACACCTGTAAGCAAAAGTGTTCAGAGACTCCCACCACTGGATTGGCAGTCTCCTGCTTTTACACCATTCTAGGAGAGGCAACACAGTTTTTTTAGGCTTCCTCGGTGATGGGCTGACCCTGGCTGGACACCGGGTGCCCATCAAACCACCCTGTCACTCCCCCTCCTCAACGGGGCAGCTGGGGGAGAAAATATGATGAAAGGCCCGTGGAAAGGACCGGGACATCACTCAGCAATTACCATCATGGGCAAAACAGACTTGACTTGGGGAAATTAATTTAATTTATTGCAAACCAAAGTCAGGGTAGGATAATGAGAAGACAAATCTTAAAATACCTCCCTCCCACCTCCTTCTTCCCAGGCTCAACTTCATTCCTGATGTCTCCACCTCCTCCCCTCCAGTGGTGCAGGGGGATGGGGAATGGGGGTTGGGGTCAGTTCATCCCACACTGTCCCTGCCGCTCCTTCCTCCCCAGGGCAGGACTCCTCACACTCCTCCCTGCTCCAGCCTGGGGTCCCTCCCATGGCAGACAGTCCCCCACGCACTGCTCCAGTGCGGGTCCTTCCCACGGGATGCAGTTCTTCATGCACGGCTCCAGTGTGGGTCCATCCCTCCCACGGGGCCCCCCACGGGGCCACAGCCCCTGCCAGGAGCCTGCTCCAGCGTGGGCTTCCCACGGGGTCACAGCCTCCTTTGGGCACCCCCCTGCTCCAGGGGCTCTGCTCCGGCACCTGGAGCCCCTCCTGCCCTCCTGCTGCACTGGCCTGGGGGCTGCAGGGCTGCTCCTCTCATGTATTCTACTCCTCTCTTCCAGCTGCTGTCCCGCAGCATTTTTTTCCCCCTTCCCAATTATGTTATCCCAGAGGTGCTAACACTGTCACTGATGGGCTTGGCCTTGGCCAGTGGTGGGTCCATCTTGGAGCTGACTGGAATTGCCTCTATCAGACACAGGGGAGGCTTCTGGCATCATCTCACAGAAGCCACCCCTGTAGCTCCCCCGCTACCAAAACCTTCCACCGTAAACACAGTTCACCAGTGAAACAGCTTCTGCAAGGAAAAGCTGCTACAACCAGCTCCGCTCTCACTTGCCTGAGGAGGGGTCTGTATGACATTACCCACCACTGGTGGCCATTTGGGGGTTTGCTGGATGGTGTCTTTCCAGGAGGAGTTTGCTGTGAGTTAATGGCTGGCATCACTGATTGAATGGTTACAGTGGTGGTTGTTATCTGTAGAGGAGTCAGGGACCAGAAGAGCTATAGGGGCTGAGTGATCATTTCCCTTCTAGAGAGGGGACAGCTAGAGGGGTGCACTGGGAAAACCTGGGGCAGTTTAATCCTTCTTCTGCCTTATCTTCTCTGCTTCTTTCCTGCTTTCTTATCTTGCAATGCAATGGACACACTCGGTGCAGAAATGGAGAACAACCGCAAATCCACAGGGACTGGGATCTGCTCACCATCTGAGACCTGTGCTGTCCAGGTTGGATGTGAAGGATGGAGTGGCAGGGACCCCCTTGTTCCCAGTCCCTTCAAGTCTTTGTCCACCTGGCACTCTCTGTGTGAGATTAAAATGGAGATTAAGGAGAGCTAAACTGAGGTGTTTACATAGAAGGATCTACAGATATGCTGGTGGTTGATTGAGTTGCCTAAATAAAGATGTCTAGTGCCATCTGAGGCACCAGTGAGTGCCTGGGACATCTGTATCACAGAACCACAGAATGGCAATGATTGGAAAGGACCTCAGGAGATCATCTAGTCCAACCCTCCTGCTAAAGCGGGTTCACCTGATGTGGCTGGCAGGTATGATACGGGAGCTATGGGAGACCATTACCCCCTAGAGACACAGATGGGAGACCAGGTGGGACATCTCAAATACACACCTAAGATGCTTGAGCCACTGGGAATTGTCAGTCCAGTCAACAGTGTTTAGAGCGTGGTTCAACTCATCCTATAAAATAATCCTCCAGGCCAGTAAGCTGAGTCACTGTCCCAGCTCCATCAGTTATATTTAGTATCATAGAATCATAGAATCATAGAATGGTTTGGGTTGGAAGGGACCCCTAGAGGTCACCCAGTCCAACCCCCCTGTAGGGAGCAGGGACACCTTTAACCAGGTCAGGTTGCTCAGAGCCCCATCCAACCTGGCCTTGAATGTTCCCAGGGATGGGGCCTCCACCACCTCTCTGGGCAACCTCTTCCAGTGTTTCACCACCCTCATTGTAAAGAATTTCTTCCTTATATCTAGTCTAAACCTACCCTGTTTTAGTTTAAAACCATTACCCCTTGTCCTGACACAGCTGGCCCTACTAAAAAGATTTTCCCCATCTTTCCCCTTTAGGTAGTAGATCTCCATTAGCTATCAAAGGAGTGTAGACATCCAGAACAAAGAAGATAACCCGCATGAGAAATCAAAATGCAGGTGTATTCACCTCTGAACTAATCCCACTCAGAGTGGATAGACTTGGAGTGAGTGCTTCTGCAATTTTTGCTCTCCAGGGCAGATAGCCCCAGCCTGCTCTCAGCAGCTCTGGAGGGAACGGTATCACGCAGTGCCAATATTGTTCGGTCGCCAACATTCACTCATTGCCAGGGAACACAACCTGCAGCGTCTCTGCTTGGGTTCAGTCTCTTCTTGGACTGAAGGTGCTGGGGTGTTTCTTTGCTTGTCCACAGGGAAAAACACACCAATCACTGATATGTCTGATAGAAATGTAAACGCTATGACTTCTTCCTAGCTTGGGATGAAGGAGACTTTAGGTGGGCAACAGGGGCATAAGCTACTTGCCACTCTTCTTTGGTGATCTTTGCACTTAGTGCTTTGCTATATCCTATTCATTTATGTTTACAAAGTCCAACACTCAGAGACTAGAAATGAGATGCTATTTATCCTATCTGCAGAAAGTGGCTTCCAAATCTCTTGGATGTGGTTGATGTAGGAGAGTAGGAGAAACTTGGGAAATTTCAGGAGGTCTTAAATGGTGCTGTCTGTGTTCAGGCAACTGAATTGAGCCCCAGATGATTAGCTCAGACTGGTGGCCTCAGCTTCAGACAGCCAGAGTTTTTTTTCAGGAGAGGCATTCCAACAGTATAACAACTTGCATGTCCATTCGGATTCTAGTAAGGGGGTCTAGGTTTTGAGACACAGTTGAGAATGCTTACGGTGGCATTGGTCAGTGTAGTGCCAGCCCTCTCAGGTCTCTGTTTTGGAAGGGAAGAATAAGGGGTCTCAAACTTGTTGCTGTAACACTGTCCACCACAACCATTCCTACAAGCCAACACCAAGTCCCCTGACCAGACAGTCCCAATTGCCTGTGCTTTGACAGCCAGATTGAGAGGAGTCCAGCTCCTCAGGGAGAGACACAGGCCACATGAGATGCCTTCAAAGAGCCAGAGACAAATGGGCACAGAGTGGACGTCTTATTGTGAGATGGCCACTGGGTTGGAGTGACACAATATCCCACTAAGCAGCAAACAATGTGTCCTTGGGTAACAGCAAAGTCACGCTACTCCTTAACACTGTACTCTCTGTCAAGAAATGTCTATAAATATCAGGGTTTCCAGCCTTTTTCTGAGCAACTGATTCAAGATCTCCCTGCAAGGCTGCACCCCAGACCTGCTGTGATCCTGGTGGATATCCAGTCATGAGGATCATCTATGTTGTGTTTGCTGTTTTTCTATTGGCCTTGATGGCCACCCCAGGTAAGGTGGGAAATTATGTGGGGCAGAAATGAGAGACAATAGTGAACCATAAAGGAATTAAGGTTAAAAAAAAGACTTTTCCAGGAAAGTAGGTATGGGTGGTGAGTCTTGTATTGAGATTTTGGTTGGGTTTGGCTCATGAGACTTTTGGAGTGGAGTTCAGCTCCAGAATCACACCATCCTAGATTTAGACATCCACCATCTGGGGGTCTCCATGTGAACTGGGACCCATCACAGTCATTGGACACTGGTCAATGGAGTCAGAGCAACTCCGTTCATCTCAAGCGAAATACCCAGGTTGTCACTATATTGATAAATTCAGCAGTGCCGGGACTGAGGTTTCAGCTTGACATTTGAACTAAGTCTTCCACACCATTTAATGGACAGCACTGTCCTTCACTCAGTTTTGCTCTTGGCCAAATAGCATGGACTCAAACCATTCCCGAGACAAGTGCTGACAGTGCCCATTCCCAGGTATCAGTGTGGATGTGGATGCTGTTTTAAGAAGAGTTTACTGTGTGATGATAGGATTTCTGTGCCGTTGGCCATGATGAATCAGTCCATGCAGACGTAGCTCTCTTTCTTACTTTCTACAGGCAAAAGCCAGTCAAAAAAGAGCTGCAGCGGGTATTGTTCCAGGACATGTGCTAAAGGAGAGAAGGAGGAGCATACTGAAGACTGCAGGAGGATGTACTGCTGCCTGGCGCACAGGAAAAAGAAATAGAGCAGAGATTTTCAGTGCTGAGAGGAAGAGGGAAACAGTGGTGGTTGCATTAGTTTTTTCTTATTTGATGAAAATGGAATTTCTCCTCTCATTAAAAAAGATGAGTTCTCACCCTGAAATGTCCTGTGTGGTTCATTGTCTTCCAAAAAGTTGTATGCAGAGGATCAGGAAAGGTCTGGAAAATCTTGCCAGATAAGTTCATGCTTATGGAGATGATGCCATCAAATGCAGATGCTCCACTTTCTCATATCAGCCTCATCACAACCAGAGTCCTAACTGAGTTTCTCAGTAGTCTGTTCATGCGAAGTTGTGGTTCTGTGTGATGCAAATCCTGCAGGGATGTACAGGAGCAGAGGCGGTGGGGAGGTATCAGGGAGAAATCCACTGTATGCCCCGTCACTGTCCTCCAGAGGTCCATCCCACACTTGGACTGAGATGATCCATCAGCAATGACCATCACCGAGGCTTTGCAAGTTCACTACACCCCTTACCAAACATGAACAGGTTGATAGCTCTAAGCCATGTCCTCTAAGCTCAGACTTGCTCGCTGCCCAAGTTGCGGTACCAGCCAGCAGACCCCAGCAGGTCCCACAGAAGCACTGAGCATTACTCTCTGAGAGGTTAGCCAGCACCAGCTGAAAGCTGGGATCACCAAGGTGTGCAGCACACTGCCAACACCATCTCTGACTTGTAGGACCAGAAACCCCAGACAATCTGAAATCAGCAGCCCAGACATAATCCTGTGAAGGTGATGGTTTCAGTTTCCAAAGCCCTTTTGGATTTCTTCAGAAGATGTCTTTGACACGTGAGTAACCTTACAGGCATCTGGGATGCCCTGGCTCCAACCCTCACCCCCCTGCTCTGCCAGTACATTGGGAACCCATTCTCTAAAGTATTTGTATCCAATGGTGTTGATGTTTCTTCCCATTCTTTCCCCACTGTTTGTGGAGCTCGGAGCCTACTTGCTCAAAGCAAGAGTCACGTGAAGGCAGCACATTCCTGCTGAAGGTTTTGGTTGGACTGCGGTAGAGCCTTGGTCCTGGAGTCAATATTTCATGAGCAAAGCTCTCACTGCCTTAAATGGAGCAAGATCAGGACTGGAGTGAGAGGGGGAATACAGTAATGACCATTGCTCTGCAGGGGCACTTCATAAGCACAGGCTCCTTGGGACTGGAGAATTAACCAGGAGAGAGACGCAATCTGTCATGTCTCAGATGACAGATTGGACCTACCTAGGGCTGGTGCAGCCTAAAAACTGTCCTGCAGCTTCTGAACCTGCAAATTGCCACCAGCGATTAAGTATTGTGCCCAGATGGACTCAGCTTTTCCCCTTCAGCAGTCTTGAGTCAATAGCCCCCATTTGCTCCAAAACAGCGTAACCCTCTCAATGAGTTTGCACAATAGGGTACATAGCCCATGGCATCCATGCTGAGTCACGAGGAGACTATTCCCAAGGAGACAGCATGGGGAACTTGCCCTCCAACTGCTCATTCTTGGCCAAGGCAGCATCTGTTGGCACCACTGGGTCCACCTGAAGGAGAAAAACCTGGTGAATGTGAAAGCAACCTGTCACCCACCGGTGACAGCAGAGCTGCAGCCACTGACAGCAGCAAGGAGCCCAACCTTGTGTAATGCAGAGCTTAGAAAAGATAAGGAATAGCCAGAGAAATAGGTTCTAAACCCCAGAAATTGTCCATTTGGAAAAATTTTAGAAGGTCTCACCATGGGTTAGGCATGGTGTTACCAAGGTGCTAAATAGCAGCCCTGAGGCGCTTGCCTTCCTGATACTCATTTTATATTTCAGCCCGATGAAGAAATCCAACAGGAATGTGCTGGGAACGCAACAGCTCAGACCTGCCTCCAGCAAGGCACATCCGTGGCTGTTTCTGCACAACCCAGGCATCCTCCGCAGTGTCTTTCAGCTTCTCCCTCCCACGTCAAAGCAGCAGGGCTTCCTCCCATCCCACATGTTCCCTGGGAATTATCCAGCCTCACTGCTGTGGGACAGTGCTGGGTGATCCAGGCAGTCCTCCTCACAGCATCTTGCCTTCCCCTTTTTGTCCGATGCTTTTAATTAAAAAAGAATTCAAAATTCCCAGTCCAAAAAAAAAAAAATAACCACCATTTTGCCTGATCTTGAAGGAATCCTTTCTTCTTTCTTTTTTTTTTTGGACAAACTGAAAAGGCAAAAACTTCATTTCTTTTGAGATCAAAGACAATTTTCTTTCAATTCTTGGGGCTTGCCAGTGAACCAGAAAATCCACTGCGTGTGCCGCTCCGGTTCAGAGAACAGGGATGCGCACCAGTGCTGCGGCGGGAAGCAGAGCACACAAGCAAGATGAGAAGGAAATATCCAGGGCTTTTCTTTGCTCACCATTTTCTTGGAAGACCAAGCATAAAGCAACCCACATCAGCTTCATGCGTTGCTGACCCTAGCTCCTGTTCTTCACTGTGATTTTCTCTCATTTTCTAGCAATGCTTCCAGGAGGGAGGCTTAGAAATCCCTGCTGTGGGATACTGTGGATGCTGAGACTTCACCTGGGTTTGAGGGGAGACTGGGTTTCCTGGGGAGGAATTCACTGTGGCTCAGTGCCTTCTGCAGATGTTTGAGGCCAATCTTTCCTTTCACTCCCATCAGCGTCCTCAGCTGTGGTCTTTGGTGTCACATCCTACGAGGCACAGGCAATTTATCCTAAGCACAGGGGGAAAAAGGGCTCCCCCGTCTCTCTTTGAGGGGAAGGAAATGATGGCTTTACTCAGTTTCAATGTACAGCAAAGGGAAAGGATTGAAAAGCTCAAAATACCTGAGAAAAACACTTCAGCCGAGCCCAAATCTTTTCCCTTCCCTAGCTGTCCTCCACCAATCCCGATTTCACCTTGTGGGACATGTATTTAAAGAAATTATTTCCTTTCTGTGGAAAAAAACCTATGGAAAAACATCAGTGGAAATGCTAACACATTGCCATTTCGCTCCTGCCCTCATTTCTTCCCTGTCTGCATTCCTGGGGCTGTAGCAAGGTATTTTAGGAGGGGCAGGAACATCTACTCAGAACACTGGGAGTGGGAGCAGTGCCCGTTGCTTGTACATTGCCCAGTTTGTTGGTTCCTGCTTCCAACATGCCTTAGGAAATACAAAATATGTGCAGATAATGACAATTTCATCTTCTACTGAGGCTGGAGTTGACAGGGGTCAACAGAGCTTCTTTCAGGTCTAACTTGGATGCAGGTATTAGTAATGCACTTCCCTCCTTGTCTGGGATGTGCCAGGTCACTTTGCTGTTTGGATGTACATAGGGATGCTTATAAGGGCAATTTCCAGCCCACCCTGGCAGGATTCCCCACATGTCCTGACCACCACACAGGCCAAGTGCTGCAGCCAGCCACAGTCAGTGCTTATTTACAGGGTTTTCATTATTATCATTGCTGCAGTTATTACTTTTATCACCGTGGGAACTCTTTGAAATGATCCCCATCCCTGTGCCCTTGTTACAAGAGATGCTGGGCAGTCAGGGAGCAGAAGACAGCAGACCAAGACCAAGAGCTGAAGATTACAGTCTTCATCACTGAAGCTGGCTCAGAGGAAAGCCGATGGTTTTACTTCCAAAAGTTATACTTACCTCCAGAAGTTTAAGCCCACAGCTCCCTGTCTTGCAGGAGAGAAATGCTCCCTGGTTACTCAGCAGAGACATCTCCTGTCTGGCAGGGAGGCTGCAAGGGCCAGGGGAGGACAACGGCAAAACTGCCCACCGGTGAGGGATGGGGACAGCGGAGGGCTGGGGGATTGCTCACACACCGGTCATAGTCTGGACATGGCCAGGTAGTGCCAGCTGGCCTCAGGGCCAGAAAACAGGTCCTGGCACTGTTTAATTGACTGGAAGAGATGTCTCCAGTGTGTCCAAGGCCAGAGGAGCAGAGCCAGGAGTATGCTGCACAACTTACTTCTCTTGGACTGGTGAACTCAGAGAAACAGAGGTGGGGGAAATAGAGCTGAGGATGTTGTTTTGCATTTGGGTCAGTCTGTAGATTTCCATAGGATGTGAATATAATGTGGAGAGAAGGGTGATCTGATAAGAGAGATGCTTGGAAAAGAAAGGATTTTATATCTGTGTTCCCATCTTCCCCTTTGAAAGACAAAGCCTGGAGAACAGAGATGCATGGGATGGGGACATGGAGGGAACCTTGTTTCCAATCCTGAGGAGCTCCTGAAATGAAATCTGAGGCAGAGGAAAGCGCTGGGAAGGGATGTGGGGACTTGTTGGGGGGACCCGCGGGCCTTTTGCAAGTGGCTGACCGGCAGCACAGTGTGCTCTGCCACGTGATGAAGGCACTGGGTGGTAGAGCTCACCCCACCATCTTATTGTGTCCTTCTGCAAGGAAGGACAATTTGGGAATAGAGGCCGCAGACAGCTGAGCCACAAGCCAGTGTATCCCTGGCTCCTACAGCCTCTTCCTCCTCAGGTTCCCAATCCAACCACCCCCTCTTAAAGGAGCTGCTCCAAGCACCATGGATGGTGGGGAAATGTAGCAGGAGCAACCCAAGCTGCTGGGTCTGCCAGCATAAAGGCAACTTGGCTCATGTACAACCAAGAGGAAATCCAAATCCCTCTTCCAGGAGGGGGCAAGGCATGATCACCTCTCCAGGCAGAAACCAACCAGCACTAGCAAAATGCCAAAAGCACGGCTAGAGACATGGCTTTTGGCAGCGCTCTGCAGCTTTTGAGCTCTGTCTCCCATGGGCCCTGCCAGCTGCAGTGTCAGTAGTCAAGGTGAGACACATATCTCCTGGTCAGAGTCCAGCTAGCTGGCGAGGAAGAAGATTTGGGGAAGGCTGCCATCTTTTGGATGACTGCAAAATAACGGCACCTGCTTAGGAAGTGCTGCTCACGGACCCGAAAGATAGCTCAAGCCTTTTTCTTGGAGGATGAGTTGCAGGCACAGACAACTGAAGTCATTCCTGCTCTGCTCTTGCATCCCACAGATGGATCCAGAGCTTTATTTAGGGCAAACTAGGATCAGATCTGGAGATGATCTGGCAGATTTTCTGGCTGGCCCTTCATGCCCTTCAGCAGTGGCTGCATCTGCAAGGACGGAGGTGCGCATCTGGAGAGCAATATTCAAGTTACCTTCCACCTGGCTGGCTCAGGTCCTGCAAGCAACACAGAGGATGCAGGTGGAGGAGGTGCAACTAGGTTTGGTACGTTAGTTTTGGGGGTCTCTCTGCCTACCCCTGCTGCTGTTAGGTGATTTCAGGGGCTCCTTTACCTTTCCACAGAAACATTTTTGGTGTTTGCAATTGCTATACCTGCTCTGTCAACCTCTGAGGTGTAAGATCCGACACTGGCCACCACGGTCCTACGCTACTCTGATAACCTGTCCCCCAGGTCCCCTCCACTGCTCAGTTTCACAGGCCCAGCTGCTCCATGGCTTTAAATGCATCAGAGCACCTGCCTGCCTGGTGGCCCACTTTCCTGCAGATTAAACATGCGTCTAATGGCCATAAGCTGCTTAAATATGTCTTGGGCAAAGCCCCTTTATGAGCCCTCTGAGAACAAATGGTTCCCTGCTGGGACCACTGCTATGCCCCCCCCACCCCCAAGCATTTTTTTATGGATGTGTCATCTGTTTTCTTTCCCTTTTGTGCATCCAGTCTTGCCCATCTCCTTTCCATGGGCATGAAGGAGTGAAGAATTTGCCCCATCATGAGCAAAAGGAGACAGCCTGCTTCACATGGCCAAAGAGACTCTGCAAGCCTGCATCCCTTTTCCACCCTGCCCTGTCTCTCCAGGATATCCCAATGCAAGCTTCTTCCCCCGATCCCACACTGTCTTCATCTAGCAAGCCAATACCACAATGTTTAGGATCTGGCAATGCATGAGCATACAGCACTTTTTAATCAGCCTGACAACACCCAAATCAAATCAGAGTCAAAATACCCATTGCTTCCATGATTTTCCACCCCCACAAGCTTGTCAGCTCTACATCTCCCTTGCTTGACCTCCCCTGCCATCTCTGACCAAGGTAAAACTGGTTGACAGCCGGCTGAACACGAGCCAGCAGTGTGCCCAGGTGGCCAGGAAGGCCAATGGCATCCTGGCTTGTATCAGGAATAGTGTGGCCAGCAGGAGTAGGGAAGTGATCGTGCCCCTGTACTCAGTGCTGGTGAGGCCGCACCTCGAATGCTGGGGTCAGTTTTGGGCCCCTCACTACAAGAAAGATGTTGCCTTGCTGGAACAGGTCCAGAGGAGAGCAACCAAGCTGGGGAGGGGTCTGGAACACAAGTCATACGAGGAGCGGCTGAGGGAGCTGGGGTTGTTTGGAGCAGAGGAGGCTGAGGGGAGCCCTCTACAACTGCCTGAGAGGAGGCTGTAGTGAGGTGGGGGTCGGCCTCTTCTCCCTGGTAACAGACGATAGGACGAGGGGGAATGGTTTGAAGCTGCGCCAGGGCAGGTTTAGGCTAGACACTAGGAAAAACTTCTTCACCAGAAGGGTTGTCAGGCTCTGGAATGGGTGCCCAGGGAGGTGGTCGAGTCCCCATCCCTGGAGTTATTTAAAAGAAGGATAGATGGGGTGCTTAGGGACAGGGTTTAGTGGTGGGATGTCAGGGTTAGGTTAAAGGTTGGACTCGAAGATCTTAAAGGTCTTTTCCAACCTAGGTGATTCTATGATTCTATGATAAAACCTTCAGCCTAGCCCCCCAAAAGCTTCAAAGGGAAATAAAGTGAGAGTGCCCCAAAGCCAGATCAGCAGCTTCTTTGGCTGCACATAGCATGGAAGGGTGATCAAGCTGACCAATGCTGAGAATATCTGGCCCAGACAGGAAGAGTTGGGATTTTTTTTTTCTAAGGAAACTTTTTATTTTGATGACTTCAACCTGCTACCCAAATTTCACCTTCAGATGATGCATGATATAGACCACTGCCCCTCTGCTTCATCCCTGCTTTGTTATCTGTATCTGTATCTGTCCTGTGACAGGACAAGGGGTAATGTTTTTAAACTAAAACAGGGTAGGTTTAGACTGGATATAAGGAAGAAATTCTTTACAATGAGGGTGGTGAAACCCTGGAAGGGGTTGCCCAGAGAGGTGATGGAGGCCCCATCCCTGGAAACATTCAAGCCCAGGTTGGACGGGGCTGTGAGCAACCTGATCTGGTTAAAGGTGTCCCTGCTCCTGCAGGGGGGTTGGGCTGGGTGACCTCTAGGGGTCCCTTCCAACCCAAAATATTCTATGATTCTATGATTCTATGAAAACAAATGCTGCCTCTAAAATCTAAATAATACATCTTACCATGCTCTGAATATAGAGCAAAGAAATAACTGAAAAGACCCAATACAGAATTGAAAGCACTAGAAATAAGGCAAGGAATTCCAGCAATACTCCATGTCCTAAAAATCAAGGGGATTCAAGCAGGGCTTATGCTATTAGAGGGGGACAATGGGACGCGCACATCACGCGACGCTAAGTTAGGGCTCCTAAGCCATGGCTCCTTGAGGATTAGAGAAGGAAAGCGTGTGGGGGAGGTGGCTGGAAGGGAGAAATGGGGAATGGCTTAGCACTGCCAGATTTTAGAGTATCATGGGGGTTGGTGGCTATGATCCCCTTTGGGAGAGCATGGTCTGGTAGGAGGGAAAGACTCGTGGGCTGCATGAGAAGGTGAAAAAGAGGCAAGGTGATGCTGTTGCCCAGAAATACATTCTGCTTTTCAGCTAGGGTGTGCGGTGCCTCCCTTGTGTGGGGACTCCCAAGGGGCGGTGCTCTGCAGGTTGGAGCCCAGACTCCAACCACTCATGGTGCTGCAAGGGCCAGGGGAGAGCAGATGGGCCCATAGGAAGGAACACGGTGGCATAAGGGAGGTGTGGAGGAGGGAAGGGAAGCAGGATGGCCAGGAATGGCAGGGAGGGATATGGGCAGGGAGGGCTCCAGTTGCAGAACTTCACCAGAGACCAGAAAGGGGAAGGTTGCATTAACCAAGGTCATCTGATGGCTTCATGAATATCTCAGGACTTGGCACAGGGAAGGATTGGGTAGGTGCTGGACCCTGTGGCTTGAAGAGGGGAAAAAATGGAGGGAGGAATGGTGTGAGCTTCCCAGGGTTGTTTGGTTCAGTGCTTGTTCACCTGGGCTGAAACTGGCCATTTAGCAGTATGGGTGACTGTCTGAGCTCCAGGTTGTTTAATTCCCAGTTATAGATGTAGCCCCAGGCTGTTCAGCTTCAAATATGGTAGAGTGGGACAGTGGTCATGTGGACATTATGGCCAGGACAGGAGCAAACCAGAAAGACCATAGAGCAAAGACCTTCACCAACAGTGCCAGCTCATACAATATGAGGCAAAATTGTAACTAATTCATGCAAAGAAAAGAAGCCTCCTTTTTGCTGCAAAAGTGAAAACGCTGCGACTGAGTAATTACTCCAGCCCTGGCTATCCAGTCAGAAAGCATCAGGCATTTCTGAGCAGCGCTGAATGAGGGACCGACGGGGCTGGCTGGCATTTCATTCCAACTTCCTTTCACTTGAGCAATCCGCTCCTGAGACTCTTGCTTTAGTCACTTTTATGGTTCCTTGCACTCAAGGCTGCTGTAGCATGTGCTTGAAGAGATGCTAAATGTTTTTTGTGGCATTGTTTTGCTTAGAACTAACATTTTTTTTCCTTCTCCCTAAATAGCTGCTCCTCTTGTTGCTTGTGATACCAGGTTAATCATGAAATGTGATTTCTGGCCAAATTATTCTTTGAATGACTGTGTTTCGCCTTGTCTATAAATTTCCCCTGAAAGTTTAACTGGGTGCACTCATCATCTGAAATTAGGGGGTAGTGAGGTGGGTGTTGGTCTCTTCTCCTAAGTAACAAGCAATAGGATGAGAGGAAATGGCCTCAAGTTGTGCCAGGGCAGGTTTAGATTGTATATTGTCAAAAATTTCTTTACCAAAAAGGTTGTCAAGCATTGGAACAGGCTGCCCAGGGCAGTGGTGGTATTTAAAAGCTGGAGGTATTTAAAAGCTGGGCAGATGAGGTGTTTAGGGACAGGGTTTAGTAGTGGGATGGCAGGGTTAGGGGAATGGTTGGACTCGATGATCTTAAAGGGCTTTTCCAACCTAAACGATTCTATGAATCTATGATTCCATCTTCCGTCTTCTTCTGGGTCTCTGGTGGTGTCAACCCTTGAAATAACCTTCCTTCTTGCATTTCGATAATAGCCATGCTCTTTTCCCAGAAACACCTGAGAACTTTGCCCAGAGAAGCCAAAGGATATGTTGAACATTTCATAGGTGATAATCACCTTTTCTCCAGGGTGCTGGAAAAGCCTGAAGAGCAGCACAAGTATATTCTTGTTTGTGGAAAGAAAATGGTCAAAAAAACCAGAAATATTTTGTAAAGACAAAAGAAGAGCTGAGGATATTCAAATGAAAAAAGGGAACAGGACTAAAACTCTCTTTCCATTTTACCCTGCCATGTACAATATAAGTCCTGGATGTCACTCGTTGAAGGTAAAGTTCAATGGAGGTCCAGCAAATCAGAGATCCCACCGCTGTATATAGCCAATTTACGGACTTTAGTGCCAAAGAAGGTCACTGAGTCAACTGCTGTGACTGGATAATTACATGGCCATGAACATTTGTAGTTCTGCATGCAAAGATCCTGTAACAAAGGTAATCAAATCTCATGCTTCAGCGCATAAGTGGATCTTCTGCGGCAGCCAGGGAAGAGGTTTTCCACCCTGCACACCCAGAACTGTGCGGTTAGTTTGGTGTGCTATGGAGGTAACCTCTGAAGCCTCGGGTTTTGGCCATTGCTGGAGGCAGGAAGAAGGATTTGATGGGCTGGTGGTCTAACTGGGTATGGCAATTCCTACGCAAGAGCTGGGGAGATCACAAAAAGGGAAGTGTGTGATTAATGTGCTACAGTGAGCCATTTTGCTGCCACATTTGGAAATATATGGGATTAAGGAGGTAGCCTAACAGCAAATCATAGTCTGAAACACCAAGAAAGGACCAGAGGGCACTTATGCAATGGAGTCTGAAATATCTTCAGAGACTGCAGGTGGCACTTTGCCCGGTTCAGGAATGAGGACCGATGAAGAAGCCCTTAGTCCTCAGTGAACACTAGAACACTGAACCTCCCTCCCACACAAGCTGTTGGTATTCATGTTAATGAAAAGCCCAGACACGGTGCTACCACTACTGCAAACCAGAGAAGAAACATAACCCCCTGGTGGGTATCATGCTGGGGGTCAAAGATTGTGGTCTACAGGCATTTATGTGGATAAATCTTGGAAATCAGAATCTGTGCAGGCCTACCCCAACTAAAATTCCCACCATATGCAAGAGAAAAAAAGCAACGTGGCAATAAGACAACTCAGCAAGGCTTTTGATACTCTATTCCATAAGATCGTCATAGGGAAGCTCAGGAAGTGTTGGTTGGATGAGTGGGCAGTGAGGTGGATTGGGAACTGGCTGAATGGCAGGGCTCAGAGGGTTCTGATTGGCGGGGCAGAGTCCAGTTGGAGGCCAGTAGTTAGTGGAGTTTCCCAGGGCTCAGTACCCGGCCCGGTCTTGTTCAACCTGTTCATCAATGAACTGGACAACAGGACAGAGTGTACCCTCAGCAAGTTCGCTGATGACACAAAACTGGGAGGAGTGGCTGATACACCAGAAGGCTGCACTGCCATTCAGTGGTACCTGGCCAGGCTGGAGAGTTGGGTGGAGAGGAACCTGATGAAGTTCAACAAGGGCAAGAGTTGAGTGCTGCCCCTGGGGAGGTTGAACCCCATGCACCAGTACAGGCTGGGGGCTGACCTGCTGGGAAGCAGCTCTGCTGAGAGGGACCTGGGAGTCCTGGTGGATGACAAGCTGACCATGAGCCAGCAGTGTGCCCTTGTTGCCAAGAAGGCCAATGGTATCCTGGGGTGCATGAAGAGGGGTGTGGCCAGCAGGTCAAGGGAGGTTCTCCTCCCCCTCTGCTCTGCCCTGCTGAGACCCCACCTGGAGCACTGGGTCCAGTTCCGGGCTCCCCGGTTCAAGAAAGATGAGGAACTCCTGGAGAGAGTCCAGAGGAGAGCAACTAGGATGATAAAGGGACTGGAGCATCTCCCCTATGAGGGAAGGCTGAGAGAGTTGGGCTTGTTCAGCCTGAAGAAGAGAAGACTGAGAGGGTACCTCATCAACACATACAAATATGTTAAGGGCAGATGTCACGAGGATGGAGCCAGACTCTTTGCAGTGGTGTCCAGCGACAGGACAAGGGGCAATGTGTACAAACTGAGACATAAGAGGTTTCAGTTGAATATGAAGAAAAACTTCTTTACTCTGAGGATGGTGGAGCCCTGGCCCAGGCTGCCCAGGGGGGTTGTGGAGTCTCCTTCTCTGGAGATATTCAAAGCCCGCCTGGACACTGTCCTGTGCAACATGCACTAGGAGAACCTGCTTTAGCAGGAAAGTTGGACTGGGTGATCTCCTGAGGTCCCTTCCAACCCTTGCGATTCTGTGATTCTTTGACATTGCAACATGAACTAGGCGCTGCAGAGTTGGGATGTTTGGAGGTAAGGAGATGGCACAGACAAGCAGCATCTTGGAGAAAATGGCATCATCCAGTGTGAACACTGGCCAGAAAAAAATGCCCACTGTGGCTGGTACAGGGGACGCTGAATTAGTGTTCTTCAAACCTAAATGTCCGAGTGGCCACACCTTTGATTACAAGGACCCAAGACCTGAAACTTCTGCGGGTCAGCACAGGCTGGAGCAGAAACGGGTGTTTCCCAGCAAGCAGAGAGCTGTGAAATATTCTATTGAAAACCAGCACTGGGAAACTGTTCCCATCTGATACGCAGTAATTTTGCACAGTGGTGAAGGTTTTCACACATAGCAATAAAGAGTGATTTCGGAAGGCAAATAGCTGAAAGAGCAGTTGCACCTGAAAATGAAGGTATCAACTCTGGTCACGATTGCTGCTCCCTGACGTAGCGAGGCCACCCGAGGCAGGCACAGGATTTCCCACTGGGGTACCAGCCGCCAGACTGTTACACTGCCTACGCACTGGCAAACGCGCTCAGATTCGCAATGCGCCAAGCTCCAGGTTAAAGTACACACGGCTTTAAAAAAAAAACAAAACCCAACAAACCAAGCTCTGCTGCAGTGCTGGCAGTCAGCTGTGATGTTCATCGATCATTTCTGTTCATACAGCCCATACGGCCTACTCAGGCCAGCACCCTTCACCGGTGCAATCTTTTGTTGACACAGCCAAGCTCTTCCGAAGGAAAAAAAAAGATAAGTCCTGGAAAATGGGTGGGAAGCCACAGATTATACAGTCACATTTTCTGAATGTTGACCATCAAATTGAGTTTGATCAAAGAGGCATTAGATGGATCCATCTTGTTCCAGTGAGAGTGAAGGGAAGACCTGGAGATCATGAGGCCTCAGGACTCGTGCAGTGATGTTTCCTCAGTTTCAGCTGATCTATCTGTACCTGGTGCTGTGAAGAAGCTACAAGAACCTACACCAAGGTCTTTGCTCATTTAAAGCCTTGCCACAGAAGAGCTCTGCACTCTTACACTCTTTAGGAGGCTGGTCCTCAGCAGACACCAGTATGGGCTGTGTAGGGGAGGACTCATCCCTATTTCCCAGCAGCAATGCCCCCAAAGGAGCTTGTGGCAACATTAACTTGTTGAGACCCAAGCTGTGGTTCATGCACTTTGGATGGGAAAGTCGGAGATGAATAGAGCCACATCCATCAGGAAAAATCCAAAGAGTGGATGCACCGAAGCCAACGCACAGCCTGGCTGAATAACAACAGGGATGGAAAATACATGTGTCCCAGGACTGAAAACACCGAGATATCTTCTGAAGTTGGATGTACATACATCTTTGACTCTCAAGGGAGGTCCAACTACCAAGTCACCCTTTCCCATAACCTCTATTAACCAATTCAGGATAGACTGGAAGGCTCAGGAGGAACCTGTGAGGTCCTTCTACCCGCATTTGCTCCTGCAAAGACAGTGTTAGCTTGAATCTCCTGCAACAAATGGGGCATCTTCTTCACCATACTTCTTTGTATCGCTGTCCTTTGTGGTGGAAAAGGCAAGGATTCGGCAAAGCATTACGCCCAAAATGAATCTGAAGTCCGTCTGTGCTCCATGAAGCAAGCAGCACTGAAACCTAGCATTTAAATATTCTGCCACTCAGATATGTCTCAGGCATGGGCTTAAATAGGGATAAGGATTTAAATGCCTCGTTTAATCAAGGTAAAAGACCTGTCGACAAAGAGGTGGAAACAGTGGCGTGCATTTATGTCCTGGCAGCACACGCTGGAGCGAGGCGACGGTATTGCATTCCCGGTGAGAAATGGGGGGCAGGGCACGGGGGATGTGTGCTAGTCCCTGCCGTGTCACGTAGGCTGCCACGGCTCCTGGAAATGAGGGTTCGCTGTCTCACATCCTGCCGGCCCAGCCCTGCTGCCATCTTGCACCGAATCCTCCTGGCAGCCGTGAGCTGCGGCACACCGTGCAGAGAGCAACTTGCTTGCACAAGTGGAACCAGCAGCTCCTCTCTTGAATGTTAATTAATTAATAGCTAGCACGACAGGCGCGCTGCAGCTTCACAGCACCTTGCGAAGCAGTAAGCAGCGGTTACCTGAAAGCGCTATGAATTCCATTCCTTGTGAAGAACGTCTTTTCTCTAATGAAGAGGGGGTTTGGTGGGATTTTCTGACTTGCCTCACGCAGGATCAGCAGAACTACTCTTAGTGCTCAGGTCTATGAATTAAGTCTCTCTTTATGTCTCAGAGGACTGGGAATTCTTTCCTCTCTTCCAGGTGAAATACTAGAGGAGCTGAGAAGTGACTTAGTCAAGGCTGCACAATCTCTGCTGGAGCTAGAAGGACTTTTTGGGTCAAGGTAGGTCTCATCCCACAGGCCCAGTTTTGCAGTCCTTGCCTGGATGGTTGCCCTACTGGTTTCATTGTAAGTACAGTGATCTGTAAGATTTAGATCAAGAGTTACTGTTTGCTGCTGCTTCAGCAGCTACTTTTTTTTTTTTTCATTCTGCCCTAAAAATGCCAGAGCTTGTTATCCTCTCAGAGATTCAACCTGAGCATTTGTGCTGCAGAATCCCCCATGCCCCTTTTTATCAGCCTAACCAGTAAATAACTGAGTTCCTCACCTTCTCTTTGAGGAGTCCTTGCTATCCTCCAGCTTTGATTGACCTCCCCAGGTTTCCCTTCGTATTGCACTGACCAGTACTGGCTGGGTTTCCTATGGGAGATGCTGTAAGGAGCGTTTTGTGCCGCTCGCCCAAAGACCAAACACAACATTCATGGCTCTCAGACTCTGGCAACCCAAGAAGCAAGACTCAAAGCATCACCTAATCAAAGCATCCAGAGCTGTCGGGGGACAGCTCTATCTCTGAACATGGCTTTACTCATTCTGCCCAGTCTGGGTTGCTTTTGCCTAACTTCAGCTCTCTAAAAGTTACATTTCTTGTCAGCAGAAAGAGGACGGGCATCTCCAGAGCATGGTTCATCCTGAAAGTGCCTGCCTAAAACGAGGAGAAGAATTGCCTTCTGGATGTGCTGGCACCCTCTCCAAGACCTGAAGGACCAGCTCAAACAAAATGTCCAACTTTCAGATGTCTAAAACAAGATGAGACAAATTCCCATGTCTGGCTTAGTATTTAGGAACTTTATAGGGAAGGACAATTCTTCCATTGCTTTATTAAGCAATCTTCAAGCTTATTTATCTCTTCCTTCCAGTCTCTTTAAATGCCACTGAAGTTGCTGTCATCGTAAATCAGAGTCATCAGAACTGCCTTTCAAAGCAAAACTTCTAACTGAGAAGAAAAAACATCACTCTGAAGCAAACACCAATGTATTATATATTGCAGAGACAGTACCAGAGGAGCTACTCCAACCTCATCTCGCAGTGGGCCAAACTGATGGACTTCTGGTGTGCGTCCTCCCAGGGAGCAGTTTGCCCCGAGAGCATTACAACAGCTGGACTGGTTCCAACCAAGGATGCACCTTGTATTTTCTCCCCAGTTTTGGCCATTAACAGGTCCCTATAGGAAAAGTAAGAACAGGGCAGGCACATATGATACATACCTCTACTCATTTTCTACTTGCTGGTCATTTTCAGCTCAGGGGATTCCTTGAACCTGTTGCTATTTGCCTGCAATGGGCTTTTCTTCCTAATTCTCATTCTGAAAGAGATGGTGAACAGTTTGGTCCCTGCTTACAACTCTCAAGTCCTGCAGGATTTTGCAGTCTCTGCTGCACAGACCTCTGGCTCAGTCCATGCAAAGCATGTCAGGAGTCCCACTGGAGAAGTTCGTCACTGTCCAACCTCAGTGGCTGGATGTCCCAAAGGTTCTCATGCTCCAGCAGTTTTGCATGCAGTGACTTGTTTCCAAGCACTAGCGTGACTGGTGATCAACTGGTGGTCCCCAGTGATGACTGATCAGCTGACAAATGAAGCTTTCCTTGAAAGAAATGTCCATCAACCCCGAGGTGAATCGGCAGGCTGTGCTGACTTTGAGTCCCGAGTGAGCCCAAGCTGGACAGTGACACCTGGGGATGGTGATTTATAAAACAGCTTGAAGCAGTGAAAAAGAGAGGAGCAAAGGGAATAAAGGCTCTTTTATGTCTTTCTGGTTTCTCAAGGCAACAAGGCTGGGCAGATCACATCCTCAGAGTGCTCATCCCTGGTTTTCCATGTCCTTATCATTCCTACTCCCTCCAAGAACTTCTTCATCCCTTGGCCAGTTTCTACTGGATCCCAAGGAGCGGAGAGACATCCTACTCATGTCTTCTCCCAGTCAAGGCTGCAGATGACAGGCACAGCTCCAAAGGTCCCCCTGCCATGGCTCTCCTTTATTCCTAAACCAGTGTTTTCCAATGGAAGGGTGAGCCTGGGGAAAACAGTCTCCCATGTTGTAAGAGTCACTGGTTATGTGCTCTTCAATTAAAAAATAAAAATAATTCCACACCGGAATGTAACACATAATGATATAAAACTAATTGACTCAGATAATGAATTTCTGTCTTCTCCTCGCACACAACTGTTTCACAATTCTTAAACCTACTCCTTGTTCAAAGAGGGTTGGTTTCATTTTGTTTGGATTTTTTTTTTTTTTCAATCAGTAATTTTGTTTGATTAAAACCAAACAGCATCCCTGACATACATATATACATTTTAATTATCATTATATAGTATTGCTCTGCTCATGGGTTTGATGTAACTAACTATGACATTCCCAAAGTATTTGCCACGTGTTCGTTAACTACCACACCTAACCAGCTGGGGAAGAGGACATGGAACAGGCTGGAGAAAGGCAAAATTCATACCTGAAAATGCTGTTTGAAAATTAGTTTCAATGGCTATTCAGGTGTTTGAGCAAAACCCTCACTCTGTAAATTCCAGAGTTGAACACAATGAAATGGAAATTCACTTTCAGCATCAAAGAAACATTTCTGTAAATACTACCATGAACTCAAAGGTAGCCATACTTCATGCCTGCATAGCATGCCTCCTCGCAGGGCTTTCTAGATGTTAACTCATGTGTGTATCATGAGCAACCCGTGAAATAACTTTGTGGCCCTTGCTAGGTCTCTCTAGGCTTGGTCTTTTCTGCTTTACTGTGGAATTGGAGTAGGGTTTTTTTATTTCAAAAGATCAACAGAAGATGCTTCTCTAGAGGACACAAAACATAGCCCACTTTATTTCCTGCAGCAGAATTTCACTCACCACAGGGACTTCAGAAAGAGGTCTATAAACACACGCTGCTTGGCAAGGGTGAATTTGACCCACCAGTGCATCGCTGCTATGTGATGGTGGCCTGACAAACCCATTGATGTGACATAAGGAAAGGTTTAGGAGTGGTTTGGGAACATAATAAATGAATCCCCCATTGAGTCGATGATATGTTCCTTGGATCTATCAAGCAATCAAAATAAGCCCTTTGGATTACTTGAGACAAATGCCTGTCTGCACAACAAATCACTGCAGATTGCTTATGACAGCCAAGTGAGACGTCCTTTCAGAACATCACCCAGCAACTCTCACACAGCTCTGGACCACATCAGAAAGCAGGAGTTAAGAAATTTAAAACCCACATCACCTCTTTTAGGTCTTCTTTCATAGGATAAGGACAAGTGACTTCAAATGTGCATGGGAATGCCCGCTCTCAGAGGGCAGTTTGACCAAACGTTTGCTACAAAGGCATTAGAGGTTTTCCATTGTCTTTGATATTTCAGGTTACTAAAGGATTATATCCATAGACAGTAGTAATCCCCGAATATTTAGCAAATACATGCACGACTCTCCAAACATCAGACATCTGCCCCATGGTGCTGCACATCTGCCATTCCTGTGGATTTTTGAACAATTTCCTTTGATGAGCAGGTTTATTTCAATGGAAATCTACAGATGAGAAAAGCTCTCATTCCCTCCATGGCTGTGCCGAGTCTGCAGTTTTATAGCTTAACATTTTTATCTGAAACAAAATACTCAGTCAGTCTCTTTGGACATCACACAAACATGCATAAATGCACAAAGATAAATAGGTTGAACACACACATGCACACACATACAGGCGCTGAAATCTACTTCCCAAAAAAATCTGGCTCTGAAATAAATATATATTTTTTAAATTAACATTTTTTAGAGACACTAACTGCATCTTGAGTGCAGAGAACACATTATTTTGTAGGCGTTTTCAGTAGCACAATACCAACCCCTATTTTTAACTATTGACTAATTACCAGTAGATCTTAATTACATGGTGTGTGGAGGCACTAATAAGTTTACAAATCTGCCAACAACACTAAACACATATGTCTTTTCAAGCATTAGCCTCCCTCTCTTTTTTAAAAAACCCTTTCTCTTTTTTTTACCCCTCCAATTTGGCAGCAGAAGATACTGGAAAAGGCTGTAATTGTGGCTGATTAGGAGGCGAGCATCTAAACACCCATCCTTGTGGAGAGAAGGGTGGCTCAGAGCATGAGGAGGAATCAGAAGAGAAGCCAGCAGAGCCTGGGGAACTTGTATTTTCAGCGGGGTGAGAGAAGTGGACAAGGGGTAATGGTTTTAAACTGAAGCAGGGTAGGTTTAGACTGGATCTAAGGAAGAAATTCTTTACAATGAGGATGGTTAAACCCTGGGAGGGGTTTCCCAGAGAGGTGGTGGAGGCTCCATCCCTGGAAATGTTCAAGGCCAGGTTGGATGGGGCTGTGAGCAACCTGATCTGGTTAAAGGTGTCCCTGCTCCCTACAGCGGGGTTGGACTGGATGACCTCTACGTGTCCCTTCCAACCCAAAACATTCTATGATTCTATGATTAAGTGTTGTCTTTGGAGTAGTTTGCTTTTGGTTTCTGTGCAAGCCTCATGGAGCCACGTGCAGGTTTTATTTGTTAGCTCTGGTTCAGAAATAGTGGCACGATATGTCCCGTATTTTGCAATGGGGTTGAAAATCAGTGTGAAGGGGAGCAATGCAGAAGAAGCTGCTGGTTCTTCCCATGCTGCCTGTCCATGGCAGCCCCCAGGAGCTTCCCAGACCTGGTGTACGCAATGGCTCTATTGCCAAGCCAACAGCACCAGGATCTTCCCCTGGTCCCACCTGGCCGGTTATGGTCACATCCAGAAAATCAGACACTCCAAAACCTCAAAAAGCTCTTGAAAATGAACCCCAGCCTCCAAGATAAGGTAACTATATGCTATACCAAGATGGATATAATCTCTGAGAAGTGTGGTATTATTTCATGCAGTTTCTTTTAAGCTCCTTATGCAAAAAGCTTTTGGCCTTCCATAAGTTAGTTACTTTCCAGGAGTTCCCACTCCGTTCTGCTTGGCTGGGTTATGGCACACTGCAGCCAAATCCATCCCAGGGGGATTTTCTGAGAGTGTTTTCCCATCTTGTTTGGGAATTTGGACAATTTTTTTGCACTCTGGGCTGCCTGTGGATGTTTTACGCAGCAGTTGGATCCTCACGTCTACCACAATACCCTTCAGACCCATGTCCCACAAAGATGCCCACTTGTGCAGACATTTCCAACAGCCCTGAGTGGGGCTGAGCGAAGCTGTGAGCCACAGGGGTTGTTCCTCTCGTGCAGAAGGAGTCTGCCAGGGAGGGGAAGGAGGCTGCGGGTCCTGCAGCACTCCTGTTAAATCCACACTGGCATTGCCTTTTCTGGGGAGGTTTGCTCAGTCCCAGCGAGAGGATTCACAGAGATCTAGGAGGCAAAGAGGTCGTTGCAGTTAGCTGATCCTCTGGAAGCCACAGACTTTCACAATCCCCTTCAAAACTTGTTCTACCTCCATCTGAAGCCAGGTGGATGTGCACACACATGATTAAAGAAACGTGCATTTGATACCTGGAGTTATAACCCTTACCAACATACCTAATAACCACATTTTATCACGCAGGATGCCACATTCTTCACAAAATTTCATCCTCTTGAACACCCTCAGGTTGGTGACCACACTGGCACATAAAAACCTCTGCTCACTCATCCTGCTCCCTGAAGACACATACCCATTTGCGATCCCAGGAGAAGACTGCAGAGCCTAGTGCCACTCAGGATTGAAGAACTTGAAAACCGTTTTCTGTGGCAGGTCAGGGATTTCTTTTTTTTAATCAAATGGAAGATAAAAACTCCCTTTTGCGTTCCCAAGAGAGAATGCTCCCATGTTCTGCAGAAGGCACCCATGCACTTATGCATGGTCCTTCCATTCCAAACCACAAAGTTGGTCCCTGTGGTCCATGTTGGCATATGAAGATACTCTTCCAGGAAAAGAGCTCTAGGAGGAGATGCATTTTTGGCATTGGGCACAGAGGGTGTCCCAGGGCCATTAAGAAAGCCTTCAAAGAAGTGTTTCCAAACGGACAACTCAAGTACCGATGACCACTTGCTGCGCAGAACTGCCCATCTGGAAGCGTGCTGGCAAAGGTTTCCATGTGTTCTTCCCAGCAGCTGAGTGTCCGACAAAAAGGACCATCAGCCTGAGCCCACCCTCACCACGAGCCTCTGCACCCCCCACAGCGCTCATTGCAAGAGGTGATCACTTGTGGGAGGTGTAACGTCACTTCAGAAGCTGTACAGAGGCTAGTAATAATATCAGAGAGCTATCAAAAGTAGGGATTTATAGCAGAGTTGCTGTATGGGATGACTTTTTGTATAAATTATTTCAATAATTTAATGGGAACAAAAATTAATCTTCCATTTCCGAGCGCAAGTATAACCAAAGAGTGAAGAATGTGCATAGCCTTGGGAAAAACGCTGTGGACATTTGCAGCCTGAGTCCACGCTGATGTTGGTCTCCTGAAGTATTTGCCATGGAATCACTGGATAAACTTGAGTTTTATGACTACATAAATGAGAGCAGGTGTCACCTTTCCATATCCATATTTCTAAATGCAGAAGGGTATTTCTGCCTGGGATGATTCAATGTTTATTTTTACATGGTGGAAGAGAGGAGATTATTGTCATTTGCATTGATGAAGGAGGTAGTTGTCACCTTCCCATTTTTCCATATTGAATCTTTGTTAGCAAATAACATGTCTTGAGTAAAATGAGAGTAGGAGATAATTTAAATGGGTGCCACACTTAGCCTCGGCAATGAAATTACAAAAGTGAATCAACATGAAAGCAGAATCATTTTTTCTCAACAATTTAGGTAATTATGGACAAGGCAAGCATTAGTTTTTGCTGCAAAGAAACTGAACCAGTTACTCTGGTATCTTAGGGCAAAACTTCAGTTCCTTAATTAACAGATTCAGAAATATTGTGTGTGCTGGCAGATGGAAGAAATGATAAGAGCCCTTGCCAAAGCTGGATATGCTGGTGTTGTGCACGTATCAGAAAGCACAGTGTGTGCCTGAACCAAGACTTCAGAATAGCAACATTTCATTGCCAGACATTGTCTGAAATAGCCACACGATCATTTTTTGCCATGCAGATGGGAGACCTTAAGCGTCCATTTCAAGCTGGGCAGATCTCATCTGTCCGCTGAGATATTAAATGACCTGTGCAAAGCCAAATTAATTAAAAGCATTTAAAAATAGAGAAAGGGAAATGGTGATGCTTTTAATATGGTGGAAGAATAAAAGGAAGTAAGAAATAAACTGTTTCTGTTGTCCTACAAAAGAGATCTTTGCCCTGCTATAAAATAAACATTATAAACATTAAAAAAATAAACATTATAAAAAAAAATTATAAAAAAAATTTATGCCCCATCTCCTTACATCACTTAAAGCCAAGTGGCAAAGCCAGATGAACGGTTCTCTTCAGAACAGGTAAAAAGTCCATGTTACCACCTGAAACTAGAGCCTGCTCCTGCCAAGAGAGGATGAGTCGGGAAAGTACAGGGGCATGGGGTGGGAAGATCCCTGGAGAAGCAAGCTTGTTACTTCTGCTGCTGTTGAGAAGAAGCCGACAGCTCTTCGGGGGAACACGCCTTGTCCTTGTCTAGAACCAATGTCAGTGATAGGTACATGTGGATGTGCACTGGGGGCCTAACCGGGCTCCTACGAAAAGTAATGGCAGAATACTCTGGGCTAGATGCGGTTTCTGAATGTCTACTGCCACCTGACGTGCCCCAAGGTGGCTGGGACATCCTGCTGACAGGTATGATGCAGGAGGTATGGGAGACCCAAGCCCTCTCGGAGCATCAGCTAGAGGCCAGGTGAGATTCCCTGGGGCCAGGGCCTTTCAAATGTCACTAGATCATAGAATCATCATAGAATCATAGAATGTTTTGGGTTGGAAGGGACCCCTAGAGGTCATCTAGTCCAACCCCCAGATGTCTCCATGTGGGCAACTGAACAGAGCCATTGGTGAGCTCTTTCCTGACTGTGATGGGAGAAACTGGGACACCTAACTCACACATGGATGCAGACACTCAGATGTCCCAGTTTGAAGCTCAGTCTGGCTCCCACTGACTTAGAACAGGGGCTCTGCCAGATCAAGGCATTTTATTCAGGACCAAAGTGGTAGAAATGGTGGTTGTAGTGGAGCCAAGGCAAGGGCAAAAGATTTACTGGGCGCAAAAGGACACGTAAGTGAGAAATCCCGTGTGGTTCATGGTGAGAAGGGCTGCAAAGGTGTAACCAACATAAATAACAGGAATAAGATGGGAATGGAAATTCTGTCCTCAGGATGAAAGAGGAGGGAAAACCAAGGAGACCCCGTGTGGGCAGAGCTTTAGGCAAACGGCCCATGGAGGACCTCACAAGGTCAGTGGGGAATTGGGGGAAGTAGATTTCACTGCAGTACCTCAACTAGAGGAAGGACCACAAAGAGGGGAAGTAGAGACGCAAAGGTGCAACAGCCCACGTTAGTATCAGGCAATGCCTGGCATGGTGATCAGCTAAAGGGAGATGGAAGAAGCTACAGTCACCAGAGCACCTACCACCAGCAGCCTTTTCCTTGTTGTTTTCCAAGGGGAAACCCAGGCAGGTTGGGATTAGTGCAACCTTCTGTCTATATTTGGTTCGATAAAAAAGGTCATGCATTTAATTAACAACTCTGTAGTGACAGCATTAATTACAGGAAAATACTTTATTCTGTTACATGCATGGGTTTGGATGAGGTTTACAGCATTATCAGGTATTAAAATGAGCATCAGGGAGTGTGTCTGGAAAGTGGGGGGGCATGTTATGGGGAATATACGTCACCTTAGTTAAGGGGTGAAATCCAGCTCCGCTTCCTCCCATGGTCCATGGCTATACATTGGCTTTCCCAGTAACCTAGAAGGACAGAAAAGCTACGTGCCATGTGCAGTTCCTGTTGGGACAGTGGCCAACCTTTGCATGCATCCAGTTCAGAAGGGGAAGCATCACCGGATAACTTTATTTTTCAGTGAGGTCGAAGAGCAGCGTGGCACACTGACGATAGCAGCCAGCTACTCGATGAGATACACCCCTGCCCTTCACAGCCAATTAAATCATCGGAGCCCCATGGGGGGAAGTAGGAAATGCTGTGTACTTGCTTATCCTAAATCCCAGCTTGGAAGAGCACCAAGCAAGTCCATCAAACTGGAGGTCTTAGCTGTTAATGCTTTTCCAAGGGGAGAAACATACGGTTCCCTGCACTGCTCACCACCGTTTTTGGCTGATGAAGTCATGCTGCTTCTTCCTGCCGGGTAACCAGTACCTCGAAGAGCACGGCTTAGAGGATTAGCCTGTGCTGGGTTTAACAGGAAAGCTGCAAGTACCGCCAGGCTCTGCAAAGAAAAGGCAGGCAGGTTGGAAAAGCTTCTTGCAGTCACCTTCTTCTGCACAGGCCAGTCCCCAGGTGGCCCCTACGGCCAGGTGTCCGATGGCACCGGTTCAGCTGATTGCATCTACAAGGTGCCCCACAAAGGCAGGTTTGTGAAAGCAGAGACAGGTGCCTTTTGAGGTGCATTAATACATGAAAACTGTTGCAGCTCTCTGGAGATTAAAGGAAGCCTGAGGAGAGCTGAATAAACCATGCCACCGCGGGTAAAATCTGGATAATAGGTCCCATGAAGTCTGCTAGCTAATGCACGCTTCCCAGGACCATACGAATTCTTAAATTTGTCAGGACTTGTAAAGTGATTTAATTATAATATTACTGTCCAATAGAGAAAAGTTTGGGATTCACGTAATTTTGTATTTAGTAGAGAATTGTTATCTGGCTTTTACCATGTAACTCCTGAGGACCTGAACATGTTTTAGGGACTTTAATCAAGCTTCACAACCCCTGTAGGTTATGTCAGTAACTCCATTTTGCCAAAACCATAGCCAGAAAGAGGAATCCGTTTTTAAGGAGTAGCCTCTTGTTTTAGACACCTTCCTCTGTGATAGCCCCACCCTGCTGAAGCCTCAGTGAGTGAAACCAGGGTGGCTCGCAGGGATATTCACTTTGAAAAGGACTTGCCTCTGGCTGGACTACTGGAGCCTAAACATATTCTTTAATTTTACTGTATTTCCTGGAAAGTGTAAGCCATTCAAAGCTACTCAGTTGCCCGTGAAATTACGGAGTTACAAGGAACTGGGATTGGAAATCAAGCACCTGGTCCAGCTGTGAGAACGCACCACATTCAGTTGTTTCAAGGTACCAGGAGGGACTAACACATGATTATTGACAGCCATTGATAACACTTATCAGTCGATCGCATTGCTGAACTGAAAGCTCAAAACTTAAGCCCTCAAGTACCATTGGAATTGCTTACCACTGGAATAATCTCCCCAGGGATGTGGTTGACTCCACCACATTGGACACTTTCAAGCCTCAGCTGGACAGGGTGCTGGGTCATCTTGTCTGGACTGTGCTCTTGCCTAGAAAGGCTGGACCCGATGGTCCCTGAGGTCTCTTCAAACCTGGGATTCTATGATTCTATGAAATAAAAAAAGAAGGGCTTGAACATTTCTCAGGGTCTCTTAGAGTTAGTTCTCAGGAGAGCTGCGAGCTCGTGTTTAATACACAACATTCAGCACCTTCTGCACCTTCCCTACAGAGCTTAATGTCACAAGGTGCTGTCACACAGAGATGAATAACGGCAAAAGCAGCATCGTGTTAATCCTCCCCCGATATATATACGTAGCATTCAAGAAGTCTAACAGAAAGTACAGAAATTAATCAACAGCAGGACTGACCAAAGTGTGCCTTCGAAGTCATGCTCACACGATAACTATTAAGTTTACCAACCTATCCAATTTTTAATACTGCGGAGACTTTAATGTTGTGGCAAAGGAGGCTGAAGTTTTCTCTGCCTCATGCATGAGTAACAAAGCCACCTGCTATATTCCAGCGGTGGATGCTTTATTGTTAGTGATGATGCATGAGGCAGAAATAATGCAGTTTGATTTTTAGAGACAATACCAAGTTGAGCTTGCAAGGCTGTCAGCCCACACTCGTTTGACTTGGGAACTGAGCAAACAACACGGAAGTAATTGATGGAAACTAATGACACAATAAGATGTCATTTTTCTGACCTACTTTGCTTAAAGTAAACCCCCATTAATCGTAATTATCTGTGATGGTAGCAGAGTACTCCACATACACCAAACACTCAGCTGGATCCATCCCCCAGTTATTTAAATGAGGTAGTTCCAGATTTACACAACTCTGATTCTGGCTTACAGACCTCTATATACAGTGTTTGTTCCCCTGATCTGAATAAACGTCTGGAAGATGGAAGAGGACACAGCTCAATTAGCGTATCGATCGGGATGAAAAAAGCCTTTAACCAACCAGCACAAGAAGGTTATGATCCCACGCCTTGGTTTGCTGGACGCTGCCGGAGCACCAAACACGCCTTCCCTTCCTGGTGGCTCGCTGGTGCTTCTGAAGAATAAAAAAAACCCCATGAAATGCAAGGCACGGATGGGTCAGCTTTGAGTGCCGCAAGGGAAAACCCCTTGCTAAACTTGTTATATACATCCCTGCAGATCTATGGGTCACCCAGAGTCTACCCGGACCTCTGGATGGAAGCGTGATGGAAGCGTGGGTTGCCAGTTAGCACAGAAAAAAGCATTCTCCTCTCAAACATGAGTTAAGAGAGATGTCAACACGGGTGTGATTGACACAACTTTAAAAAAAAGCCCAACAACCTTAAAAATGCATAGTGTTGATTAATAAAAGAAATGGGCTTTGACTAATGACTCTTCTAGCTTTCTGTAAGGGCCAGCCCTACAGCAAATCAGAACCACAGCTCTCGTCGATTCAAGGGGCAAAGCGTCTTTCCCGTGTCCTTGGCTGAAGCGACCACACAGCGATGGCCGGGGGTACCAGGGGAACGAGGGGGTTGTGGGGTGCTTCAAACACAACCGCATCTCCGCTGTGTGATAAGTGAGTGAGCGGGAGCCAGAGAACATCATGGGATAATCAGGAATTAAGATGTAAGCGATGGAGATATCACTTCTGGCCACCCACGGAGTCATGTATCCGTGACTCATAGCCTGATGCAGGAAGGAACGTAGCGTACCATGCATCAAAATGGACAAGATCTTTCCAAGGAGAGATGATCTGGGCTGGAAAACCTTCCAAGGGCTTTCATCCCAACTCTTTATTGTTTCACATTGGCATGCATTTTCCTTTATAAAATTATGAAGCTATGTGTTGCTTTTCTTCTTCTTTTTTTAGTCTCTGTTACTCCTACTGGAAGGATCTTCCGATTTCTAGACTAAATATATTCATGGCCAGTTCCTACTCATTTACTCTTCTGCTGCCACCCTTCAGTGTCACAACGCCTTTCCCTTTGCTTGCATTTACTTTCCAGGATGTATTTATAGGCAGAAAACATATTCCCTCTCCCGCCTCATTTTGCTAAACTTAAACAAGTCAAATTCTTTCAGCCCGCAGTAGGAAGACAGAGCATCCTGACCTCTGGTCGACGCCTGGCTCTTCCCTGCACATATCCCAGCTTGAATTCACCCTTCTTGGACACGGGTGGCCACAACCGCACCGAGAAATTCAGAGGCAGTCGCACTGGTATATATTGTATCGTGTCACATATTGCCCCAGCAACTGCTTTTCTCATTTAGTGTGCCAACGCTAAAATCCTTAACTGCTGTCTTCTCCCACCCGTATGTCTCATCGCACAAGTTTGGGTTGTTTTTGTATCAAAACAGATGACTCTTCTGCCCCCTTATTGGTTCATGAAATGCAATGTGCACCTACACTTCTATTTAAATAATAAGACCAAATAGTTTTATTACTGCTGGGCTGGTTTGGGTTTGGTTTTATTTTTTTTTTTTTTTTTTCTTCTTTCAAATCATATGTAGCAAAGTTGCTACATAGAAAAGTTTGAAGAGATGAGGAATGCTTCCATTTATATCGCATCGGACTGCAAAGCAAAAGTTTAAGCTTCATACGGGTGCCTCTCACCCAAGAATACGAGTCCCAGAGCCCTTATTTCTTCTGATGAATTAACATAAATATTTCCTGCTTAGGTTTTAAAGTGGCAAAAAGGAGAGGGATTTTATGTTACATATCTATTATTATAATTGCCTTATGCACGTGAATGCAGTTTGGTCAAGCTGAGGGCTGGCGTTCATCTCATTTATTTCCATATTCCTATTTCTTGCCACAGCTTAAGTCAGCAGAAAATAAGGGACTCTCTGCAACATTTGAATTCAGCGTTGTGGGGACCTGCGGGACCATGTCCTCTCCGATCCCATTAGATCTATAACACCACTTTTCTCCTTTTGAAGAACTTTGTGCCCGAGTTTCAGGCGCTACAGATGACTTTGATTTGGCCACACATGGGCGTGCATCAGAATGCCTTCATCTGGACAACGGATGAAGCTTTGCGTTCTCTTTCCTTTCTTCTGCTGCTCTGCTACAGGAGGATCCGACCGTTTCAAACCCAGCGGCGTCTTTCAGACTTCGCAAAACTTTTGGACTCCTTCGACATCACTTGGGAAGGCCAAATGCATGTTTTCCAGACAGTTTATTTAATATATGCAAGTCCTCCCACTCATCTCAAGATTAAATTCATTTTTCCCTCCCTGGAAAAAGCATTTTATCTGCACCTTTCCACCTGTTTGTTTTTTGGGGTTTTTTTTGTATTTTTTTTCCCCCCTGTTGAAATTGAGACTCTGCAAAGCAGCAAATTTAGCAGCCAGTTCTGGAGCCCTGAATCTATCTGCCCTGATATTTTGCCACAATTTAAAGAAAAAAAAAAAAGGGGGGGGGGGGGGAAGGGCAGGATTCAAACTCCCACAGAAAGAGGCAGAAGCAAAAGCCCAGGGGAGAGTAAAAGAGCTGGAGAAGGAGCATCTGGAAGGAGCACGCTTATCGAATGGGAAAAAAACCCGACAGAAAAGAGGGGAGACTGTAACCTACAGAGGACAGCACAAGACAGCACAGAAGACATGGATACGATGAACAAATTAACGTGAATGGGTAGAAAGTGAACCCCGGGGTGGGGGGGGGGGTGGTGGTGAAGGACCTTGAATTTGGCTTCCCCAGCCTGCCAGCGGGTCCTTCAGTGAAACGCCTGCCTGGGGTGCAGCTCAGCCCCTGGCAAATTCCAAAAACGGGAGCTGGGAGCCTCTTGCTCAGCTTGCCGGAGGTCTGCCTCCTCCAGCAAGGAGCTGGGCCCCTGGAGGGGAGCGGGCTGGTTTGCCTGACCCCGTAAGAAGCGGGTGGGTGAAGCAGTGTCCCCCAAAGCGGGTAAGGAAGGGACAAGCGCACAGAGGATGGGGGATCCTTGTGTTTAGAAGGAGAGGGACAGGAGGACACTGCGGTGGGGGATTTGGGAGGTCACACTGAGGTCGGAGTGCTGAGGTGTGCTTGGAAGCTGCTGCTCCACGATGGGGGACCGGGGTGGGACAGGACCCCCCCTTCCCCAGCACGGCCAGAGGAAGGGAAAAGGCAAGGAGAAACCCGGAGAAGGGGCTGGGCCGGGAGGTACCAGGGGGCTGCTAGAGGTGGGAAGGAGGGAAGCCATCGGCTGGAGGGCCACCTGGGTGGCAGAGTGGGGTCAGGCCAGCGGTGGGTGGGGGCCGGAGGGGGGCACTGGCTGGGGGGAAGAAGCACAGTGGATCCTGTGGGTGCTAACACAGAGGAGACAGGGAGAAGAGCAGTGGGGAGGAACTGGTGCAACTGGAGGGGGGCAGCAGTCACCAGTGGGAACTGGTGCAACTGGAGGGGGGCAGTGGTCACCAGTGGGAACTGGTGCAACTGGAGGGGGGCAGCGGTCGGGGGGGCCGGGAACTGGTGCAACAGGAGCGGGGCAAAGGGCAGCAGTGGGTGCCAGTGCAATGGGAACTGGTGCAATGGGAACAGGGCAGAGGGCAGCACTGGGTGTCAGTGCAGTGGGAGCAGGGCAGTGGTCACCAGTGGGTGTCAGTGCAGTGGGAACGCGGCAGAGGCACACTGGGTGTCAGGCAGTGGGAGCGGGCAGGGTCACCAGTGGGTGTCAGTGCAGTGGGAACGGGCAGAGGGCACACGTGGGTGCCGTGCAGGGAACTGGTGCAAGGGGAGCGGGGCAGCGGTCACCAGTGGTGCAGTGCAGTGGGAACACGGCAGCGGTCACCAGTGGGTGCCAGCACAGTGGGAGCGGGGCAGCAGTCACCAGTGGGCGTCAGTGCAGTGGGAAGGCGGCAGTGGTCACCAGTGGGTGTCAGCGCAGTGGGAACGTGGCAGCGGTCACCAGTGGGAACCGGTGCAGTGGGAGCGGGGCAGCGGTCCGTGGGGCCGGTGCGGGGAACGGGGGGGCGGGGCGGGGCCCCGGGGGGGGGGCGGGGCAGCGGGCGTGGGCCAGCGGTCACCGTGGGTGCTGGTGCAAGGGGCGCGGGGCAGCCCCGGGGGGGGCGCCCGGCCCGGCCCTGCCCGCCCCGCTCGGCGGCGCTGCCCCGCTCGGTCGCTAGGCGGCCCGGCCCGTCCTGCGCGGGCGCGGAAGCGCCGCCCCCGGAAGCGGCGGGCGGGCAGGCGGGCGGGCGGCGGGTGGGGGGGTGCCGGGAGCGGGGACGGGGGGGGCAGAGCGAGCGAGCGCGCCCGGCGAAGGGGCCGGAGACGCGGCGGCGGCGGCGGCGGCAGCAAGATGGCGGCCAAGTCGGATGGCGGCGGCGGCGGCGTGGGCTTCGCCCAGCTGCACCACCTGGTCGAGGCGGCGGCGGCGGCGGCGGCGGCGGGCGTCTGCTGCGCCGGCGGCGGCGGCGGCGTCGGGGCAGCGGCGGCCGAGGGCGCGGAGGAGCCGGGCGGCAGCAGCTCCTTGCACATCTGCCACTGCTGCAACACGTCGTCGTGCTACTGGGGCTGCCGGAGCGCCTGCCTGCGGAGCCTCTTCGGGCGGGCGGCCGCCGCCGCCGCCGCCGAGCCGCTGGCCCCGCGCCCCGCCGCCGAGGGGCCGCCGCGGGCGCCGGAGGGCGGCGAGGCGGGCGAGCGGCCGTGGCTGGACTGCCTGTGGATCGTGCTGGCGCTGCTGGTGCTGCTGGGGGACGTGGGCACGGACCTGTGGCTGGCGCTGCACCACTACGGCCGGCGGGACTACGTCTGGTGCGGCCTGACGCTGGCCTTCGTGCTGCTGCCCTCGGTGCTGGTGCAGATCCTCACCAGCCGCGGGCCGCCCATGATGGGGGCCGTCGGCCGCCGGGGGGGACCCGCCGGCGGGGTAGGAGGAGCCGGCGGCACCGCCACCCCCGGGGCGCAGCGCCTCTGCAGGATCTCCGTCTGGGTCTGGCAGTCCGTCATCCACCTGCTGCAGATGGGGCAGGTCTGGGGGGGGGCCGGGGCCCCCCAGCCCGGGTTGGGGAGCGGGGGTGGCGTCAGCTCGCTGCCCGACATGGCGGTGGGTCGGCGTGCCCTGGGCGCGGGTCGCTGTGCCCTGGCTGAGGTGGGGCGGGCGGGCGTCACCGCCTCACGGCTTGAGGTGGGTCAGCGTCCCCTGGCTGAGGTGGGGTGGGTGGGGGCCGTCGGCGCGTGGTTTGAGGCAGACGTGGGTCAGTGTCACCTCGTGGTTTGAGGCGGAGGGGGTCAGTGTCACCTCATGGTTTGAGGCGGACGTGGGTCAGTGTCACCTCGTGGTTTGAGGTGGACGGGGGTCAGTGTCACCTCGTGGTTTGAGGTGGACGGGGGTCAGTGTCACCTCGTGGTTTGAGGTGGACGGGGGTCAGTGTCACCTCGTGGTTTGAGGTGGACGGGGGTCACCGTCACCTCGTGGTCTGCGATGGATGTGGGTCAGTGTCACCTCGTGGTCAGTGCAGTGTCCCCCACATGGAGAAGGAGGGGGTTACTCTCATGCTGGGTGAAGAGAGACCCAAGGGAGGAGAGATTCCTGGGGGGGGGGGGGGCATGGGGGTTAGTGTCACCTCATGGTGGGCCCCCCAGGTGGAGGGGGTGTGAGGGCCCCCCTTGTGCTGAGGGGATGTGCAAGGGGAAGAGAAGTTCCCCCCAAAATGTGCCTGTGGGGCTGAGGTGGGAGGAGTGGGATTTGTTGGTCCAAGCAGGACATGGGTTGGTGCACCCCATATGGAGATTTGGGGTGACCCCTGCTTCATTGAGGAGAGCCCCGAAGGGAGGAGAGATGACCCCCAGATGAGTGTGTGGGGCTGGGGAGAGGAGAATGGGGGCTGCTGTCAGCTCATGGCACGGAGGGGACGCGGGTCGGTGCCCCCCACAAGCATGGGGGGTGGAGGAGGTCCTACCTCCATGGGGCTGTAGATGGTGCCCCAAGGGTTGGGGTGGGCTCTTGCCACCCCACAAACATGGAGCAGGACAGAGGGGTGGAGCTGCTGTTCCCAACAGGAGCTACTGGGGGGGGGGGACACCCCACGGGTGACAGCATGGAGGCAGGCCTGGGGGCTGGGGGTGCCCCTCGCCCCGGCAGCGCTGCAGAGGGAGGTCCTGTGGCCCTGGGGAGGGATTGCCCCGCTGCTTCCCTTCTGGAGCTGGGCTGGGGGGGCAGGGGGCCCCAAAGGGGGCGCGGGGGGGGGAAGGCGAACCCCCGGCTGCCGAGCACTGGGATGTGCTGTTACCAGAGGGTTGGTGTCCTCCTGGTGTGGCTCAAACCCCCTGTAGGTGACAAGGGGTCGCATCCGTCCCCAAGAGCCTCTCCCCACCCGACGGAGGGGAAGCCGCCCCCCCCCCCCCCCCCCCCCCCCCCCCCCCGGCTTGCTGACACCCCCCCCGAACCGAAGGAGCAGGTTGTGGGAGTGGAAAAAACGCAGCGTGATGCCTCGGCTTTGGCGAAAGAAGAAACCTTCTCCTCGGGGGAGCGGGGACGGTGTTGGGGTTGCCGGTGGGAGACTGAAGGTCAGGGACGGGGACTGTTCCCCTCCAGCAGGAGAGGTCCTGGGGTGGAGGAGATGCTGGCCAGAGGAAGGGTCTGGGAAGTGACCCCAGGCTCAGTGGGAATAAAAAAAAAAAGCATCCTCTGGAGTGAGCTGGAAATTGCATTATCCTCCCGAAAAAGAGATGTGGGAGGAGGAGGAGGCAGGGAGGGATTCTCCGGGATGAAAGCCTGTAGATGCAAACGCTGCCACAGAGATGTCAGCCGTACCGAAAGGGGTGTTGTAAGGACAACTGCACAGACCCGGCGTGGCCCAGCGTCCTCCGAGACGGGACGCGGGTTAACAAGATGGAAGGGGGGTGAGGTGTGGGCGATGGAGGGCGGAGGGAAGCCTCCGGGTTGTGTCACGGGGTGGTGGATGCACCCCTCAACCCCACGGGTGGGTTAGACTGTAGGGAAGAGGCTGCGGATGGGGTCGGCTGGGTTTTGTGGCTTTAAAAATGATCCTTAGGGAGAAGACGCTGATATTTTTATTTTTTTTTTTTAAGGGGGGGAGAAGATGGCACGTCACGGTCAAGCGGTGGGAAGCCCTGGAGGGGCTCGCTGGAAGGGTTAATATCCCTGCGTTGGTATTCCCCGGATGAATTAACGGGGCAAAAATAACCCCGCTGGTGGATTTTAGGAATTTTATGCTGTGGTGTGGATGAGAAAAAAGCCGAAGGAGAAGGCAGAAAGTGATGAGTGATGGGGAGGTCCTTTCCCCCTCCCCCCCCCCCCATATCTGGGTAGCCGAAGGGGTTAACTCTGCTGCCTAATGAAATCGGTGAAGAAGTGGCTGGAGTTAAGATGGAGACAGCATGGTTGAGCCTGGGGGCGGGGTGCGTGGGTGGAGGCAGGGGAGGGCCTTGACACCTCTTCTGAGGACACCGCTCTCTCGAGATAAAATGAATATACACATCAAAGATTTCTTTTTTTTTTATTTTTTTTTTTTTTTAAAGGAAGCCGAGGGGGCGCAGGGGAAGGGATCTGTGTGGGCAGGGTGCGTGAAATGTATACCTAGGAAATAAGCCCATGAAATTGTGCAGCGCAACAGCAAATACATATTTCTTCTCCATCTTCAATGTCATTTGTGTAGCGCTCAAAGCACATTTGTTCTCAACTTCTGCTTGGGGTTTTTTTGGTTTTTGTTTGGTGTTTTTTTTTTTTTTTTTGCGGCCGAGCTTTGGGCGGGAGGGGGATGTCTGTCTGCGGGTGATGCGTTCGGGGGTGATGAATTGGTACGCGACCCTTTCTCCTGCTTTCCCTGGTGCTCCTGAGTGCTGATCCCATCAGCAAAAGCAGTTCTCAATGTAGATGCTCCTCTGGCAAGTTGGATTTTTCCCCTCTTGGAGCCAGGCAAAAGAAATGGTTGTGTATTTTCCGTGGTGAAAGCCGGGGCTTGCAGAAACACCCCATTGCCCTCACACGCTTGAGTGAACAAGGTGGGGAGGGGGACGCTGAAGCGATGCCGGCAGAGATGGGGCGTGGAGGGGGATGGTGCATGTGTGTGTGGGGGTGATTTTTTTTTTTTTTTTTTTTTGGGGGGGGGTGGGGTAATGTGAAGAAGCAAAGCTCAAGTTGCCCAGACTTTTCCCCGCTTTATTAATGCAGAGGAAAAACGTTTGCTTCCGAGGTTGTGCAGAGCTGGGGCTGCCGAAAGGGACTGGAAAGGAGCTCTGCAGACCAGATCACGTTAGGTGAAATACGGGAGCTCGCCCTCCTGTTGATTGCTAATCCCGCTAGCGCGCGGCTCCTGCTTTTTAAGGCACGCTGAACAGCGTGGCCAGTGCGGAGCTGCCTCCCGCGATCGGACCAAAGCAAGAATAACTTCATGGGATCAGTGGGCTGGCCTCCACCCAGGCGTCTTCTTCCATCCCCGCTCTAGCTATTGCAAACGCCATTAAAATTAACCTTGAACGCGGTGATGGGACTAATGCTGGAAAACGCTGGGTTTAGTGGTGTTTGCCTGCAGCTAAATCGCTTTGTGCTGGTAAGAAGTTTATACGTGGGGACGGAGGAGGAAGACCTAGGACGATGTAAGTTCGGTGCACGATGCACGGAGCCTGGTTTCCTGCGTAATCGTGGATACGCGCTGTGGCCGCGTGTAGCGTAACGGGGATTGTACGATACGTAGAGGCTGCTGTGGCTGTTGCTCAGCAGCTGGAAGCAAAGTCGTAGAGAGTAGAGGGGGGCAGGTTGGAGGAGTCGTACAGAAATCCTTGTCCTGAATACGTTAGGTAATCTGGGGTTTGGATTTGAGGGATAACACAATTCCTCTAGGGGACTTCTTTTCCTAAGTGTTGGGAAGACTTGCCAATAAGATGAGGAATAAATAACATTTATGTTATTTAACATATTTATGTTATTTAACGTATTTATGTTATTTAACATGGCAGAAATGTAAACATACCGCGGGCTCTTATTTTAGCAAGATTGTCTTTTCGTTTTGTCAGGATTGTGGGAGAAGTGGCTTGTTGTTTTTGAGCAATCTGGGTGGGGGCTTCATCTTCTGTTCACCTCCTTTGAACGAATGAATCGTGACCAGGCAGGAGTTCGGGGGGGGGGGGGGGGGGGGGGGGGGGGGAGTGCAAATGCTGAGGGGGGGCTTAATGATAACCCTAGTTTTTTTGCAGGTATTTTTTGCTCAGCTGTGAGCTGTGGGAGCTGAAGGCTGTGTTAATACTGCCTGCTGGAAAGAAAGTATACATACACATGGTAAAAACGTGTGTGTGCGCATACATCTACATGTGTATAGAGATTTTTAATTGTTCCTTGAAGCGGTATGAGCTCAAATGGCACCCCCGCTGTTAAAGCTCAGGTCATGGGGTTTTTATCTTTCTAAATCTACAATTTTCACCTTTCATCTCAAACCTCTTAGATGATCTTTAGGACTAGCGCAATTCAGCCAGGCTGTCCCAAAAGTAAAGGATGCCAGCTGGGGCACGTTAGGCTGGCGACCGAGCTGCTGCAGTGCGAGCTGCAGAAGGGCTCTTCATTGAGGAGGGATGTTGCAGTGCTGTGGTTTCGCTGGAAATAGGCTGAAGCCGGGTCGGTCGTCAGAGCTTGCCAGTGCTGTGGCTTTCGCCGAAGCCGTTCAGCCGTGTAAATTCAGGAGAAACGGTTTTGACGTGAAGTTTTCGTATCCTGCATAGTTGCACAAGTCGTATTGATGGCAATTAAGGGTGTAACTTCTGTGCCTGATGTACCTGTCTTTAACCTCTGTTCTAAGTGGGTTAGTGGGTCGTGATCGCTGTCCTGGAGTACAAGGTTTAGAGTATAAAGTACGATCCTTCGCGTTGCGGCGTGCTATTAAAGAAAACATTATTGGATTCCATTGGATTAACAGTATGTGGAGTTTGAGCTAAAATGAATGCTGAGCAGCTGGAAATTGCTCTCTGTCTGTTAAACTGTCAGTAACGGTAAGTTTCGTGACTTGAATGTAATATGTTTGCCGGGTTTGTTTTTAAAACTGATCTGAATACATATTTAGAAGAAAAACATTCTGTAAAAAACCAACCAAACAAACCAGAACAACCCTTGTCACTGTTTTGACATTAAAACCACCTTGTATATGTGTGTGATTAAGAGAAAAACTCCTAAAATTCAGGCAAAGACTTGACATCTTCTTTATTAGTGGAAAGACCAAATCTATGAGTTGTTCATCTTTCGGCATGCCCGGAGGTGGAAGGATGAATCAATGGGTTTAAATGGAGTATGTGGTATTTAATGACTACGTGATGAGTGGGCTTAGGCTCTACTAAAATACTTTGTTCTGGGGTGAACTGGGAGTTAGATACAGGCTACTTTGGATAGTTCAGAAATACAGGCACCTACGACTCTTAAGATCTCTGCCCCAGTCCCTTGAAGTGGGAGACATCTGCTTGTCAAGTGAGAGATGAACCAGAAGCTGCTGACCTAACGCTGCCTTGTTGTCTTCGTTTGGGATGTTCAGCTCTGTAGAGCCTTTCTGTAAATTTACTGCCTTCCCTGGCACACTCGAGTATTTTTTTCAGCTTTTTCTCGTTAGCTTGCCTGGCAGCTAAGTTTTTCCCTTTAGCCAAGTTTTAACAGCTTGCTTTTATAGTATGGAGTTTTGTCAGCTTTTGACAAGTTGGCAGTGGGAAGGCATTCTGGGGTAGATGATAAATATGTTCTCTCTACAAAATCAGGTCTGGGGTATAACTTTTTTTTTTTTCCCCCAGCGAGGTGGTTCTCCCTTCTAAAAAACCTTACCCACTCTTCCCCCATTTCTAAGAGTTTTCTACGGGATCTCTGTAAGTAAGTGGTGGGCTGCAGGTGTAGAGGTCCAAAGGCATTGAGTCTGAAGTGCAAGGCAGGTAGGTGTTGTGTGTGTGTGCCTGAAAATAATCATCATAATCATGAAAAAAGGCTTTTATCACTTGAGTAGGGTCTCCATTGGTTGCAGAGTGGTGGCGAGGCTCCGTGTCTTGTTGAGTGCTACCCACTAGAGGGGGTCAAACCACAGATGTTGAAGCAGATCTGCTGTGCCAGCCTTGGGAGGGCAGAGTTTTCTCCAAACCTTTTCTTGGGAGAAAGAACGTGCTGCCCTGACCTGGTGGGAACTCACCTTCCCATGCAGTTCAGTGTTTCCACAGCGACAGCATGGCTTGGGTGGGTGGGGGAGAGGAATTCGGAGGAGAAACTGGAGGTTGGTTTCCTCTTGGACGTGGGGATGCTGTTGAGGAAGAGCCATGTGGGCAGGAGGTGTCCTGTGGGTACGGAGGTCCTGCAGTGACAACAGCTCATCATCTCTCCACCATGGTATGGGGGGAGGAGGAAGGGGAAGCAGAAACCTAAACGATTCTATGAAATGCTTTGGTGACCTGACTTTGTTCTTACTGGAACCAGCATAAAATTTCCATGGCTTTCAAGGTGAGGACTATTGGTGCTAGGTATTTTTGAGACACCATCTCCAGGACTCTGAAAACTGTAAGGGAAGATGGCTGCTTTGAAGTTGGGTTGCAGGCTGCTTTCCTAAATGCTGCTACCCACGTGGTCTTTGACCGGAATGCCCCTTTTCAGCTGCTCGGGCTTCACGCTGAACTTGAGGAAAGACAGTCGTGCCTTTTTTTCCAGGTGCCCTGTGGCTTTATCTCTAATGCCAGTGGCAACCTGAAAGCTCTCTTCCCGGTGGAGGGGAGGTGGGGTGCTGAGGGAAGGAAGAAAAATGGCTCCCCCCCTTTTTTTTTTATGTTTAAATTATAAGCTCTCTGTTTTCCACCTTTCTAGACACTTCCATTTTGCTTTTAGCTGCATTGAGCTAGCTTTATTCCTTGCAGTGGTTCTCTTCGCAGTACAAATGTAGGTTATTCAGGGAGCATTTCCTTTAATGAAAAGGATGGAGGTAGAACTGATGGTGATAAAGCATCTCTTTGGAGGAGAGCTGCTTTCGGTGTCTTGAGACTGCAAGGAACAGAAATTGGATGTCAAATGTGTAATTTTCCTTGGGGAATGAAGGTGAGCCTATGGAGAAGTCTGGATCCCTCACAGAACTTCTCCCTCTACTTTCCATTTGCTTTATTTCCCTTGAATCCTGACTTGATTTTTAGCACCTCGCTGTCATGAAAATCAGTGGTAGTCTAAGCCAGTGTTTTAACACCTGAAAGCTTTTAGGCAGGAGGAACTATGAATCAAGGTAACGCTTTGCTATAGCTAGAGATAAAATTAAATTGTAATTAAAGGTATAAGCAAGGAACATGTGCCAAATATTGTTACTTCGTTGACCCACCTTCTTCTGATGTGCTGGGATTCAGACTGATATCCTAGTCTGCTGTGACTGCTTTAGGGCACTGAGATGCTTTTCCAAACCGGATCCCAAGAAAATGGGGAAAGAGCTTTTGTGGGGAGAAGGATCTTTAGAAAATCCTCAAACCCAGTAGCAGTCTGGTGGTGGGAGGAATAGCTCACATTTCCAGCCCCGTGGAGCAGAACAGCACGGTCTTTGCAGGGCAAATTGACAGGAGTATCCCATGTCTTTGGGGACTGGTAGTGCCCGTGGTGTCAAGGATGCTCCGAAAATTTCCTGGCTTGTGGGACTGAGCATTTGGCTGTGTCCCGGGGAGGCTGGTAGCAGCCTACTGCAGCTTCCCATGGCTGGATTTTTATTTTTATATTTTTTTTATAACTCCTCCCACTCTGGGAATTTGCATTGCCCACCACCCTATATTCCAGTTCCAGCCTGTGTTTGGTTATATGTAACTGCTCTAGCATGGCAGCCAGGTTTCCGTTGCTTAGAAAGAGTCTCAGGAGCTGCCATTTGGCCGCCCTTGGGCAAATCTGACCTATGGACTGAATACTCCATTTAAAGTATGCACATGCTTGGATAGCTAAGCTGTGTGTCTGTGTCTGCTTTCGTTATTTCACTATAAATGGGTGTCTTATTCCTTCCATGAGTGTCTCGAAGCCCTAGCTGAACCAGCAGCCCCTCTAGAGCAGAATCGGATCTTGGTGAAGAGACAAAAAACAGAGCGAAAGGCAATCTTAAATGTGTCCCCAAAACTATAATGGGACCTGAAGACTGTGCTTCTCCTCACGTCTCCTTTCTTCTGAAATCTGCGAGAGCTCAGGTTCACCCATGAAATATTCACAGTCTGTCCTTAAGTGACTTCAGCTGCACCGAAGATCTTTTGCAGAATTGGCAGCTTCGCTGAAACCTCCTGTATTCAAGCCCAGAGCCTTTATCGCGAGGACCTCCTCTTCCTCTGCTCTGCCTGCGTGGTTGCACGTTACGGTGATTTGGTTTTACCTGCTGCAGAGGCTGCTGAGGATTTTTGCCATCCCAAATACATACCTGTGTGTGGTGTCCCCTGTTGCACAGGGTGGATGGAGGGAACAGGCATGGTCTCACTTGTCCCCAAACCCCATGGGAAATAGGACTGAGGCAGGAGTGCATCCTAAATGCTGCCTTAGTGCCCTGCCGTAGATGGTCTGTGAACGGGGACTGAGGAAAAACAAGCCTGTTGTGAACAGACTTAAATTAACACTGCAGAGGTCTGCGCTCACGCCTGGAAAAACTCAATAGGCTGTTGTGCTATATCACCCTTCCTACCTTTGCAGGTCATCTTGATGCGGGAAAAATTTGCTCTAAACCCCCCACCAATTTGGCAGAACTCCTGTTAAAAACTCTTCAGGAGCCACAATGCAAAAAGGCTCTGGCACCTGGAGCTGCCTTTATCGCCTTTCTAATTAAACCTGTGGAAAAAGCAAATCAAACCCAAGCGACGCCCCCGTCCTTTTAGCGGGGTGGCTCAGGCTTGTCTGCTAAAGCGAGGGGATGACAGGTATCCCTGTGAGTTTGCAGAGAATTCCAGTGTTTGGGAAAATCACCGTTTCCCCGGTTTCTGTTGTAAAAAAAAGAACTGTTTAACTCCTTGTGCTCGGTTCCCCCACACAGGCAGTCCTGGGCGACAGGACTGTAATGCGTTGCCTGATGTACCAAACGTAGAAGACAGCAGTAAAGCACCGGGAGTGGTTTTGAGTTTGGGATTGGAATTCATCCCAGTTATGTCTAAGCAAGGGAAAAAAGAGCAACGGAGGCCGATGTTGTTGAAGTAAAAATTGTAAAGAGTGATATAAGCAGAAGGCATTTAAATAATGTAAACAATCTGGCATGGGAGGAAGGATGGGAGGCATTCCAGAAACAAAGGGAAAATAGTTTTAAAACATGGCTAAAAATACACCAACTCTTGAATTCCAGAGATTATCTCAATTAGTGCTTTTTCAATATATCTTTACAACAGAATTGTAGGAGTTCACAAAAGATAATAGAGGCTACAAGATACGGAGAAGTGATATTCATTTGCTTAATTAAAAGGATGAAGGGCTCCCTAAAATAAGATTCACTTATCGTCTGTCGCAGGGAGGAACGAGGTTATATTCGGAAAACCACGGCTCGCAGCATTGTAGTGTGGAGAAAGCGTGGTGAGAGCCAGGGCTGGGAGTAAGAGCCCCCTTCTTCAGCCTCGGCGGTTGCTTGCTGAGCGACTTTCAATAGCAAATCCCTTCCCATGGGATTAATGTGCTATTAGAGCAGAATGGTATGATTTTACATTTCCAAGAGGATTTTGCCTGATGTTCGGCGAGCAGAAATTGGACATTTTCCTCCAATAACAACAAAACCCAATAATAATTCAGACATCAGAGCTTTCAGGTGCAGGCAAACACACTTTTAACGGGGCGTCTGTTTGTGTGGAGCTGTGCTCGTATGCGCTTGGTGTCCTCTTCAGCTTTGGGGGCATGCTAGCATGTGTCAGAATTTACGTCCAGCCTCAGCTCTGCGTCGGGGAGAAGCATCCATTTATATCCAGCCAGAGTTTAAGAAATGTAGGGGGAGGCAGTAGGGGCCACGGAGGAGAGGAGACCCTTATGCAGATCTAAATTAAATAAGCCCCCCTGGATGTATATTAAAATGTTAAGTAGCACTAAGCTCTGTATCCCAGCTCAGCAATATTTCGAGGCACTTTATTGCTTTAATGGAGGGATAAAATAGAACCTGCAATTATAGTAATTTTTTCTAATTGAATATTTTGCTTTATTCTTTCCCTTTCAAAGCATGACTGTAAGTACTAGCCTTCATAAAGCTTTGGAAATATTTATACTTTCCCTTTCTGGCGATGGGTGTAAATACGCTTTTTCTTGGGCAGAGCGTTCCAGTCCCCCGTGGCTGGGGAGCAGAATGGCTCTGGAAAGCGGTGGGCAATAAACGTGTCTCTGCTTGTTTTAACCATCACGCCATTATCACTGGGAAGTAGTAGTTTCCCATCCGGTGGAGGGGGGGAATGCGGTGTTATGGATCAAATGCTTTCTGTCGCTGTACGTGGGCTTGACGTGATTTTGTCAGGTGTCTTTTTCATTAATTTATTGTTCACGTGGGGCCAGCGCTCAACAGCTGCATCCAGTCTTTTATCCCCAGGCCATGTTCTGCGCGGGCGGACGAGATCCTTGATTTCTGCCACCTAGGCTGAGCTTGGGGAGGAGGATAAGGAAAAGCACTTTCTGCATCTTGCTTGAGCAAGATGTAAATGGCAGGTAGAAGCAGAAGCTGAAGGGCAAGATTTTTGCCCAAAACTGTTTGAGACTGGTGGGGCAAGGATGCTGACAGCAGGGACAGAGAGTTAAACTTGAATCGCTGGTGGTATAATTGGTGTCGATTGAGGTTTTTGAAGTAGCCATTTTCGGTGATACAGAATGCCAGCTTTTCAAACCTAAGTTCCTACCTCCAGCTCAAGCCTCAAGCAGGCAGAAAAATGCAGATAAATTAACATAATAATTGCGTTGTGCATTCTCTGTGCTGAATCTCTGGTTTAAAGAGGGAGATTTGCTGATACTTCCCCCCGTGCGTACACCCGCGATGGGATGCTATCGGTTTTACGCCGTTGCAATTGCTGTCTCCTCATCTAAAGGGGACTTTTGATCCAATAAACTCCTTATCTCGTGTAGTTGTCCTTTCATCTAGTGTGGGTGGTGTGTGATGGCTGATTGAAGGCGCAGTATTGTGGTTCGTTTATGAATATTAATTAGGAATGGAAATCATTTGGAACAGCACGCACCGACGACTCTCGAAGCACCGGCAGCAGAAACGCATCTGTTCCTCCCTCGCGGGAGGCTACGAGTCCTCTCCCGGGGAAGATGTGAACTCGCATCGGGGTGTGAAGTCACCGCATACAGGCTGTCGTGCCGGCACGTTGACTGGGGGATACAGCAAGAGGTTGCTGTAATGCTTTGTTTCCCAGCGTTTGTTACGACTGGGCTGGGGAAGGAACGGTTTCCTTGGGGAAAGCTGCAGCGGCACCTTGCCCGAGTCACGTGCGTCAGACCCGGAGCGGGAGCTGGAGGTCGAGGCTTTCGCATCTGCACGTGGCTGTGTCGAAAGGCCGCCCGATGGACTTTCACACCCTTCTTTTTGGGAAGGACGTGCTTTTCTCCTAAACGCTTAATCTTACCTTAGTCCTTGTCAGTCCTGTTCTGTTGGCACGCGTTTACCTAAACGCACCGTACCACCAATGCCAGGGAAGGCTCCAGCCCCAAATCCGGTACAGCCTGCTTTTGGACAGGTTGGATGGGGCTCTGAGCAACCTGATCTAGTTACCGGTGTCCCTGCTCACTGCAGGGGGGTTGGACTAGATGACCTCTAGGGGTCCCTTCCAACCCAAAACATTCTGTGATTCTGTGGATGATACAGGACCCTCTCTGTGGGTCCATCCCATTGCTGTCCTCTGCTCTGTCAAATAACAGACCCACAAAATCCTACCAGGTGCATTCATCAAGTGTAGAGCTCTCTTTGTCTCATCTGCTGGGAGCTCTTGCCCTCAATGGCCGCCTCTCCGCTTGCGAGATGAGGAATGGCAGGATTTGTCCTCTGGCCCTGAGATGGGCTGGTGTAGCGTGGCCATTTCTATCACATTAAGCTTTCCTGGCTTTTGGGAGCGGGTGGCTGCCTCCAGGCTGCCGGCTAGGAGTGGTTTCTGGGCCGTGCCGACTCCTGAGCAGTGCCGAGGAGCTGCTGGGGTGAGGGTTGGTAGGTCCTGTCCAAAATTGTTCCAGAGACGGTCCTACAGCAGTTGAGCTGCAGAGGCTGCAGCTTCCTAATGTACAAGAAGGAGCCCAGAAGGATGCAACGCTTTTGGAAGGAAAATATTCCACTTACTTAGGGTTAGTTTTTATTTTCTTCTGAGAATATGTGGGGTTTTTTTACTAGGTGATGAAGGTGTATCCAACCTATCAGAGTCTGTAGCATAATGGTCAAACGCTGTCACAGGTTGCCCACAGCGGTGGTCAATGGCCCATCCCTGGAAACATTCCAGGTCAGGTTGGACGGGGCTCTCAGCAACCTGATCCGGATCCAGTTGAAGATGTCCCTGCTCATTGCAGGGGGTCGGACCGGATGGCCTTTGAAGGTCCCTTCCCACCCAAACCCTTCTGTGATTCTATGAAAACCCATTTCTAGCTTCATGACATGGCCACATGGTTTACCTGTTTGTGGCTAAATTTATTTTATGGCCCGTGTGTGTGATCCAGTAGCAGAGCCCAGATCCCTTCATTGGATCAGATCATGTTGGGAGTGATGGCGTTTGCCTTCTCAAGTCACCATTCTGGGTGATGGAGTCCTGTTGTCCTGGGGATGGCTGAGCACCCGCCTGCCCTTGGGAAGTGGGGAATGAATTCCTTGCTTTGCTTTGCTTGCATGCACGGCTTTTGCTTCACATATTAAACTGTCTTTATCTCAACCCACGAGCTTTCTCACTTTTACTCTTCTGATTCTCTCCCCCATCCCATTGTGGGGGGAGTGGGTGAGCTGCTGAGGGGGGCTTAGGTGCTGTCTGGGTTTAAACCACAACATCGGGTTAAGCTGGGACCATCCTGGGAGCGCAGGGCGGGCAGCAAGCACTTCTGGGGTCACCCATCTTCACCCAGACTCAGCTAAACTTACTTTGTGGGGTTAATTTTTTTTTTTTTTTTTTTTTTTGAAGCAAGCTGAGTAATTAGCTGATTTACTTTAAAACTCCTCAGAGCCCTTAAAAACAGTGGTTTAAAAATGGGTTGATTATTCCACTTTCTTCAAAGCGGGGTATTAGGAAAAGTCGACTCCTGCAGGCACGTTCCTCCCGCAGCCCGCGGGCGCTCCGAGGGTGCCGCGAAGTGTCACACGTGCTCAGTGTCACACGTGCTCAGTGTCACGAATCCCGCGCGTGCCGCTTGCTGTAAGCGGGGCATGAGGGCTGTCAGAGGGCCATCATCTTCATCTGCAGGCTCAGTTTGGCGTTTACTTCGTGCCCGGCGCGGCTGGGTTAGGTCTTTGAACTGGCACACTCTTTGCTTTTCAGTTGTGCGCTTTAGATCTGGGATAATAAAACATCAAAGTAAACCATAGTGTTGTGGATACAGAAGAATCAGGACAGTCGGTGGGACTTCAGGGAGTAATAAATTTGTTCTATATTTAATCTCATATTTATCGCAGTGTCAGTATGAGACCACTTCATTTTACTACTTTAACTGTATCTAAGAATAAGTGAATACTTGAAATATTGAGAAAGTGGCCAATACCTGGTGGTAGCTGATAGGATCCAGCTTTAGCAGTTATTGATTGCTTTCAAAAAGCTCCCAGTAATATTACATCTTAACTACTGTGTGTTGGGGGTTAAAAACCTATCAGTTATTTAAGATGAGAAGTAATTGCAGATTTTCAACTTAACCATCCTTCAGTGCATGAATACGACGGGGACTTCAGGTGCCATTTACAGCTTTGCAAAAAAAAATGATGGTTGATCTGCTGCAGTTTTATTGTCTGAAAACCTTGGCATCCTGAAGTTCAAACATTCTCAAGCATTTCCTCAGCTGCTCCAACATCGGTGTGGCTTCCCTGATCAGGATGCAAACACCAGTTGGAAATCTGCTCGTCAGACAACAAACATGAGAGACAAATGAACCCTGTAGGGATGCTCTTACTGCTTGGTCCTTTCTGATAATGTCCCACATCTCCAAACGTGCAGGTGAGTCTGCAGAGGTGAGCTGAAAAAACCCCATGTATTCTCATAAGAAAATAAAAACTAACCCTAAATAAGGGGAATATTTTCCTTCCAAAAAATTCAGGAGGGCGAAAAATCAGATTAAACACTGCTTTTTAGTACTAAAACTCTGCCTGGGTAACCTAACATTTACCTGAATAATCCCTCTTCAAAACACCACCTGAATTGATGCTTTATTACCATTTGTGCAGAGAGTGGTTTTAGTCTTCGTTTTACTGCTCTGGAGTTTAATAATGCCATTTATAAAAATTTTTTTTTTTTTTTTTTTTTTTTTTTCCCCCTGGTATGGCTTGTTTTACAATTAGAGCTTTGTTAAAGGCTCTCATTATTTTTCTTCGTTGCGATCCAGCTCTGCCTGGAATGAGCCACTGAATTTTCTGTTTGAACACGCAGAGCTGACCGTAATTCCCTGCTGCTCCTTTAACCAGGAACCGGCTCTTTGCAGTTCCTGGGAAGTGACCAGTTTTTTAGCAGGGAGGGCAAATTATTTCTGACCCTTACATTTTTCTCGTTGGTATTTAACTGTGTTCACAGAGCAAAAAATGCGACTACAACTATCGGGAGCTACGGAACAGCAGCAGGGAGCTTGAATTCAGGGTTTGAGTTTAATTTCTGATGGCTTTGCTGACTTCTTTGCCTGGGACTGGATTATTTTCCCCTTCCTTTCAGGGGATTAGGGGATTTGTAAACCAGCACTCCTAACAAAGGTGTCTGAAAAACTGGGAAGGTCACATCTCTTTAGTTTGCTTTGAATGAACTGCTTTGATGGTCCTGCAAGCGCCTTTGGGGGGAAATGGAGAGGAAAGGCACAATCATACTTTTACTTTGGAGGGGAGCTGCTGAAGTATTTCATGTAGGAATTGATGAATGAGGATGTACTGATTGAAAATCCACTAGTTAGTGCCATTTCCCACATTGAAAATTGGGCTCACTTGAACAGAAAGCTGTTGTTTAAGCCTCCCGACGGCTCGAGGAGCTGGGCTGTGATCGGGGCAGTTTCTGGTTGGGACCCGGTGCTGGGTCCTTGTGTGCTGCTGGGAAGGTACTGCTGGTGAAGGACCACAGCCCTCTAACACCATACTTATCTTCCTTAATACAGAATTAAAATGCATGTGTTTAGACTGGATATTTTGCCTTGCATTGACCCTTACGATCAACAAAAGGGTTCTTGCCTCGGTAACACTTTCCACTGGGTATAGTATTAATTGGTTGTGTGAATTAACTGAAGACTAAACTTCATTAGGCTGCCATTATCATTGCATTTGTGTTCTTCCTGTCCTAAATCCTCAGTGAAAACATCTGTTAGTCACTCAAAATAGAAGTCTGCATTCGTAGGAGCAATTTCACCATCAGAAAACTGTGGATTTTTACTGATTAGGCTTAAAGAGCAGTCACCTTTAAAGAAATTTATTTTTCTTCCAATCCCTTTTGCAAGAGGAAACCTTTCAGGGAGACACTTAATCTGTGTCAACTATAACTGCAAGTTTGTGTTTGCGCACCAGGTGCAGTTCCCCGATATCTATCAAGAGCTCCAAGACGAGCAATGCCCTTCTCCCTTGGCATCGCCAGCCTTCTGTCATCTGCTCTTTACCCATTTTCCTTCTGTGGGAGCGTATTTAACTTTTGGCTTGGAAGGTATTGTTGTTTTCTTCAGTAGTACTGCTAACATAGGTCCAAGTGCTTTATTTGGACTCCAACCCGTTCCCAAATCTGGGGTTTCTGTGTAATCAATGCATTGAATTGCTGTGGTTATTACTTTTTTTTTTATTAAATTGAGCATCGCCAGGGTTGGGCTTGTATTTAATGGAACTGAGTGGCAGAAACGAGTGAACAGCAACCTATTCCTTTTACTTCTTTTTAAAGTTTCAGTATTTTCTTTGTTCCATGCAGACTTTGTTGAGTCTTTGTTCGAGCATCATTTGCTGGGGTTACATCCAGCTGTTGACCTTCATGAAGTTTCAAGTTTCTGGAGCTTGGGTACCTTCACCTTATTTGCCTCAAATGCAGAGGCAGTGCCTGGCAGCCGCCTGTACTCCTATAGCCCATCTGAGCCCAGCCAGCCAGGCGTAATGGGTAAGAACTAGTGGTAGTCAGAGGAAGAAAAACATACTGTTGTCATTTCTTAGCCAAAGAGTCTTCAAACTCAGAGGTTGAACACCAGCAGACTGCAATGTAGCCCTTGCTAGCCTGACTTGTCCACCCTAGCTAGTCCCGGCTTAGGTCTTCAGCAGGCAGTCTTCCTGCTGGGGGCCTTTAACATGAACCCAAAACTGGGGGAGTGTAACTCTACAGGTGATAAGTTTTGAAAAGAGTCGGAGGCGGAGAAGCTAATAGTGATTTAAGTTAAAGAGGCATTCGTTGCAGGAGAAGTCATTTAGGGTTGTCTTCCTATGAAGAACTAGCTGAGAAGAGAGCAACAAAAGAGAAGGTTTGTAACAGAAATGCAACTTAAAAGCCTGACAAGTTAAGGCTGGTTTTACTGAAAGCACTGTTAAGTGCTGTATTAGATTTCAGAAGAGCACATTCGTAGGAGCGGGGAATGACCATGAAAATTTACCATCCCAAACATAAAATGTGCTCATGCATCCTTTGCTCGATGATTCTAATGATAACGCTGAAATGACTTTATTTGCCCATTAAAGGATATATATTACTCTTCCTAATCATATGAGTGGAATTATAAAAAGAAATTTCTGCCTTAAATTAGGCTGTTTACCCAGCTCTGTGGAGTAGCTGTTGTTGTCCTCTACGCTGTTTCCCATTCTGCGTATCTCTGCAGCTACACAGACCACAGCAAAGGGGCTGATGTGCAGAAGCGAAGACTTAGATCCATCTAAAACCTCTGGATTCAGTCAGCAAAGACAGCTTTTGTCAGTTTATGATCTCATGCTTTTTTTTATTCCTCCCTACAGGAGTTCTGTTATCTGATAAGGTTGTATCGCCTTGGGTCAAGCCAGCCGGATTATCTAAATGAGGCTGTTTGCTTCCCTACCCTTCCCGACTCGGCAATGGGTTTTCTTGCTCTGCCTTGGCTTTGATGGGGGGACGTTCCTGGGGTGTCCTGCAGTCATTCGATCAGTGCTTTTGGTGAATTAAAGAAATAACTCTGTGTCCTGAATGGGTCAGGGCTCTGGGTGACAGGTATAACTAGCAATTGTGCAGAGCTCCCTGTGATCTGTAATGACTGCCAGACTTAAAGGAAGGAACCACAAAGAAGCATCGATGTTTGGGGTTTTTAATGGAGTTCTGATTTGAGCGTAAAATACCTTTTTTTTTTTTTTTTTTTTTTTTTTTTTGGAACCCTACCAGTTACTGAAAACAGTTCACAATGCTTGAAAGAGCTTTTCTGGCGGTATAGGAAAGTGCAACCAAAGCATTTGTATCTTCAGAGATTTCAGGCCAAAACGTCGTGCAGCTCATTATCGTGTTTCTGATGGTGAACAGAGAAGAGCGCAGGTGGCCTAGGAAAAGGTGTTGGATCCAGGCAGGTGCGTCATGATTTTCCTCCAGGTTATCCCGCCGTCGTCTGGCATTTGTGGCTTAGGAAGTTCCTGAGCAGGAGGTGGCGCGTGTTTAATAGCCTGTGATGAGTATTTTAGTCCTTTGAGGGTTTTTGAAGTTTGGCAAAATTTTCCTCAGTGCTGTTCAGAAAATTTTGCTTCACTTGGCATCTCCTTGCTGTTTTGATTAGGGAGATTCCCACCTAAGGGCATGAATTCTGTGGGTTTAGAACTGTTTTCTTGCAAAAACTGAGAATGGGACAATTACAGCTGTTTGGGTTTTTTTCACGCAAATTCATGTGTGCGGTAGGAATCTCATTCAATCACTTGAGCTTTAGATGGAAGAGCTGAAACCAGTGGGGTAAGTTTCTGCCCCTTGCAGAGGCAGAAAATACCTGTGCAAGAAGCATCTTTCCATAGACTAATTGTGGAGACTCTACTTTCGAGTGGAGCGAGATACTGCGTGTCGCAAAGTCAGTTTTCCAGCTTCTCAGTGGTGTAGATGTGGAGGACCAAGTTCTTTCCTGGTGACATATCAACAAGCGTAATGTCAGTTGAGAATTTGTCTTATACTGAAAAGACTTGAAGATCCTTGAGGTTCCTAGGGTTTGTGTGTGCAATATCCTCTGGCTAGAGTTAGTACCAGGACTACAGTCAGATGAGAAGCTGGGCTGAATGGAGCAGTGAAGAAAATTTGGAAAACTTGTGTTTGTTCTTGATATTTTTACTAAATAATTCTGTTTTGTGTGTATTGGACTTTAGGAATGCGTATAGGGCAAGTACTCTCTTGTGCTGTTGGAGTTTTTAGCGTGAATGCGTTACTTACTTTGCAGTCGAAGTGTGTTTTAGCATGAAGGATTTCATAGCTGAGATTGCCTTCAAAAACGCCCGTGCTCTCTACAGCTGCTGCAAAGAGAGCTGAGCACCTTTCAGGAGGTGGGAAACCCAGCTCTGAAAACAGAACACAGGCGTTGTAATGCCCCCTCAGGATCAGGTACCGTCTCTCACCTGGGATGCATGTGCTAATGAACGGGGTACCTGGGGGGATTTTACACAGAGATGCCTCGGCTTGAAACCAGGAATAGCTTCAGCAGCAAAGACGTGTTCTTGGCTGAGTGATTAAGCTCTGGTTTCTCTCCTTTTTCTCTTTTTTTTTTTTTTTTTTTTTTTTTCCTCTCCTTTTGGAGTACTCACCTCAGGGTCTAGCGAGAATTTGGTCCCTACTGATTTCACTGCAGCAGGTTATGATCGCAGCGGTGAGATGTACGGCTTGATTTGAAGAAAAATCCTGGAAGAGGGCAAGCAGTGAGAAGGGAGCGTGGACGTTGCAAGAAGATACGTTGGCTAACTACTTTCTGAGAGGCTACCAAGTGGTGTAATAACTAATGTCAAAGCTGATAGCTGTTTTAAAAAGACAAGCTTGTTTCTGATTTCAGCTTCTGGATATCATGGTTTGGCTCCTGCCTTGGAGCTGGCAGTGGAGGAGCGGGTCAGGAAGAAGGAGAAGGGCTGGTGGATGAATTGAGGAATGCCATTGCTTCAACAAGTGGCAGTGTGAAATCTTTTGCGGGGTTCTTCTGAATTCATCAGAGCAGGAAGCAAAGTGAAAAAGCAGTTGAACTCAGTATCTGAAGAGCTTTCCATGATCCTGCATTATAGGTGGGGAAATTCCAAGTAGCTCCAGCCTGGTCATGTTGTGCAGTTAATAGTACTTTCCCTTTGAAATATCTTATCGTCTCAAAACAGAAACGAATCTGTAGGATTCTTTGCCGACGTTTACTCGGTGCATAAACTTCTGATGTCTCTTCCCACCCCTTCTTCTTTGTTTTTATCATATTTTACGTTTCTGAACGACCTCCTCTTGCATTTCCCGCGGGGCACTGACAGTGTTGCTGCTGCTCTCAGGGTTTGCTCGCGGTGAGCACAAGCGAGCAGGCACCTGTGCTTCGTATCTCGTCTGAAACACAAAACCATCAGCTGCACGATGCCTTCCCAGCCCTTCGGAGAGCACGGTCGTCCGCTGGTACCCCAGCCCACCGCTGCTAATTCTGCCTGAGCACTAAGCAGATCTGGATCCCGTGGAGACCCCTCATCTCCAGCAGGACTGCGGGCCACGGACCTCGTGTTCTCCGGGATGTGAGCAGAGTGTAATATTGATTATAATGCTTACTGTAGTTATTTATTACCTTCATTAGCAGGGATGAGATGAGAGACTATCTTACTGTATTAAGTTGTCCCAGAGACACCTAGGTAGTAAATAATAAATAAACAATCAACGATGGAGTAGAACTGGTGGAAAGCTGGGACGGTCAATGTAAGGATCTACCAGCCAGTCTTTTTAAATTAATAATGTGCAGATTCAGTGTGGTTATTACTTTCCGTGTCCGGTAATGCTGTATGAAGGGACCTAAGTGACTGGAGAAGTATCTTGACTGAGCTAATTGAGGTCCATCTTGAGATGGCTGTCTTCCTCTCTGTCGCACAGCACCATGACTTTGGGTACATGTCTCCACAGGATTTCACCCAGGGATTAAAAACCTCAAAATTGCTACTTTGCTGTAAACATACCCTTCTTCTAATGAAGCAAAGATATAGATAAAATTATTAATGTCCCAGAAGTGGTGATTTGTTGGAAAAGAGAGGTAAAAACCAGAGCAGAGCAAGGGTAATTCCTTGTGCTGCTCATTTAATTTCCTCTTACTTTGCCCCCAAATGGACCTTTCGTTACTGCAAATGAGAGATGAATGTGTGCAGGCATGGGATCATAGCGTTTTCTGACTTCACTGGTTATCATGGACATTTGCCCCAAATTCAGCTTTTACTGGAGGCTTTTGAACCCAGAACCAGTCCAGAGCCCAGTATTGCAACTGTGGTGCCCCATTTCATATGAAAAATAAAACCTACCGTTTGGCCAAAGGGGCCGCAGAAGAAGGTCGGTGATGGAAGTGGCAGGAGGACTAGTTGAAGGCAGCTGAAAGTTGAAAGCATGGAAGAGTAGCCACATTTTTTTGGCTGCTTTTAGTTTTATTAACTATTAAAACAACCCCAGACAAACCTACATTTATGCTTTACCTTTAGCAGCCGTGACTCGTAAATGAAGCCATTCAGCTCTGTGTTCACAGTGTAAACCACCAGAGATGTATTTAAAGCAATAAGCCCTGTAGTTGCACTTGTATTTTTGTTTTAAATCCTGTTTGTGTAAGGCTGTTAATTTACACAGGGCTTTACAAACACAGATAAGACATGCTTTCCCTGCCCAGGTAACTCATTCTTAGAGGCTCAGGCTTTCCAAATTAGTACTTGGTCCAGGTATCAGTGCATCCCCTCGCTTCCTTGTGTACCCTCTGCCTGACGTCCGTGAGCAGTCCTGGAGCCAGACCCTGGTTTTTTGTGTATGGACATTGCTTCACCTAGATGGGGCTCTGATTCCCAGTTGGGCACTGGGCTCCGTTTTGATGCTGGCAGTAATTTTGGGGGTGGTAAGTACTGTACCTGGGAGGCGAGCTGCCAGCTCCTGTAACGGTGGTTGTAGGAGCAAGCCCAGGCTCCATATGTATGTGTATAAATAATACTCTTGTTGTGACAAACACTAGTTAGGACATCATGCTTCTAATAATGATAGCTCTTGGAGTTTCTTATTGTAGATCTGTCCTACTCCTCGACTCAGGAGGGATCCTCTTTACTTTGGAGGCACGGGGAGTTTGGCACGTGGTAGCGCAGGTTGCACCTCCGGCGCGCTGTCGTGCTCTTGACGCAGAGTGTGCTTGTTCTCACGAGGTTTTTCTCTTGCTCGTGGCGTCAAGCACTTCAGACAGGCTGAAAAGCGTGAGTGTTTCCTGCAGGAGCCTATTGTATTCTCCTGGTGCCAAATGGGTCAAAATCCCTGATGTGGTTGTGGCAAACTGCAGAGCTGGCAGAAGAAGGAATAAATCGGAGACCGTATGAGCGTTATGGGGAGATGATCGTTAACCAGCATTCATGTGTAAAAAGCGGCGTCTAGACATTCAAACACTGCTAATAGCCTTTGATTAACCATTTTTGTTTTGTTCTTGCTCAGTGTGTTAATCACTGTGATTAAAATGCTTAGCCACCATGGAGTTAGACGTTGTATAAATTAGTAAGTAAGCAAATCCAAACAGATGGGGCAGGGAAAATTAGTGTCTCTGGCAGGGCCAGCATTAGACAAGGCAAGGCCAAGGAAGATTTAGGGGGAGACCCTAAATAATTGAAGAAAAGCAAATTTGCCTGTTCAGAGAGCCTGCCAGACCTCCCCACCCTCCTGCTCCTATAAAGCTTCACCTCCTCAAGCCTTTTTTCTCTGCCCCTAGAGCCCATTGCCGTCCTTACCTGGTCCACCAGGTCCCAGGATGAGCTGGGTCTCTGCCCAGGATGCTGCAGACAGGCCTGGAAACCGCTCTTCCTTTTGCACGAGACGAGTTATTAACGTGCCAGCTTCTCTGTGGTGTGGATGCTGTCCCCCATGCTGCAAAGCCTTGTAGACGGTGGACCCGGGGAGAAGGGTCAGTCACTCAGGCTGTTCTGGCTCAAGACCAGTCCAGCTTTCTAGTTATTTGTTGTGGTGTGTGGTTTTTTTTTTTTTTTCATTTTTATAGCAATAGCAAAGGAGTACTACTGATGTTCAGTCCCTCCACCGCCTGTTGTGCATGGATACCATCCTTCGTTGGGAGGACTAATTTAAGCTGTTGGGCTTAGGGGTAAGTCCTCGTCTGATGCAGTTTTTCAAGGAAGAAGCAGAGCTGGAAAGGGTGGTAGTGGCACCTTGCACTGCTTGTAAGATCAGGAGCCTTGATAAGTGTCGAGACAGATCAAAATCAGAACCCAGTCATGTCACCTCTGAAGAGAAATCACGGTTAAAATAGATAAGCGTGGCGGGTTCTCTGTGGTAGGCTTAGACAAAGACAGAATCCGAGGGCTGGAGCACCTCTCTTATGAGGACAGGCTGAGGGAGTTGGGCTTGTTCATCCTGGAGAAGAGAAGGCTGCGGGGAGACCTGATTACGGCCTTTCAGTATCTAAAGGGGGCCTATAGGAAAGATGGGGAAAATCTTTTTAGTAGGGCCAGCTGTGAGAGGACAAGGGGTAATGGTTTTAAACTAAACCAGGGTAGGTTTAGACTGGATATAAGGAAGAAATTCTTTACAATGAGGGTGGTAAAACACTGGAACAGGTTGCCCAGAGAGGTGGTGGAGGCCCCATCCCTGGAAACATTCAAGCCCAGGTTGGACGGGGCTGTGAGCAACCTGATCTGGTTAGCAGTGTCCCTGCTCACTGCAGGGGGGTTGGACTAGATGACCTCTAGGGGTCCCTTCCAACCCAAAACATTCTATGATTCTATGATTCTATGAATTACCCGAAGCGGGGAGCGTCCGTGGAGGTGATAGTGAGACCACGCTAACAGCCCTTTCTGTTCTTCCTTCTTCTGAACCTGTTTTTCTGTGTAACTCATTTTCTGGTAGAGCTGTGAAAAAAATTAAATGGGTAGTTTTGGGGACAGCAGGTTTTTGCCTATTATGTGCTAGGATCTGTAGCTAGGATTTCCAATTTCCCTTCTAATCAGAAGGCTTCCTAAACCTTTCAGAAGTGTTCTCCTGGGATGAGTGCACTCACAGAAATGCAAGTGCTTTGTTTCTGCTGGTGTTCGTCTCTTCCAAGGTAGCTGAAACACAGCGCAGCCACCAACCCAGTCTTGCTCGTGTCGGTGCTGCTGGGTGTGAGCGTCACGGGGGTGTATGCAGTCCACAACTCTGCTTTTCCCAGTTGCTTCAGCCCAGACCTGTGTACGTGATGGTCCTAGGATATTGCAGTGTGAAAAGTTGGAAGTTCTTGCAGTTGCCCCGCTTAAATGAAATGCTGAATTTAATCTGAACCGGTGCAGAATCAGTTCAGTGTGCCTGTGCGGTCCTTTTCAGGTTAAGTTGAATTTTCTTCTTGTTTTTTTTTGCTGGGCCAGAGGGATTCTTACCATTGGGCTGACAGGCAGCAGAAACTTTTGGGCTGTGAGACAAGCGAGGCTGGATGGCGATGTGTGTTTGGGGGAGGAGGTTTCTGCTCAGAGCTCCGCAGTGAGGTGTCAGCACCTCTGTGGGGTTCAGGATGAGCCAGAGCAGCTCAGACCCTTAAGTGGCAGGAGGTGAAATCCTGGCCCCATTGGAGTCAATGGGAGCGCTGGTGTTAACTGGAATATGTCCCGTAGGGTTGGGTCACAAGAAATCACACGAGGCCACCTCTCTTGGTCTGTGCTTGGGTTAAGTTGGGTTTCTCCATCCACCTGAGTGCTGAAAGCAGCTTCTGGTTTGGTGAAAGCGTGCTGTGGAGACGTGTTGCTGGTGGGTGCGTGGGGCCGGCCCTCAGCAGCGGATGGATTCAAAAAGCTTCCTAACAGACAGCAGCAAGAGCTTCAGCTGAACAGATTCCCAGGCAGAAATCACATGCTTGATGAACTCTGTGGGTACGTTCCTGGCTCCTGGTACTCTTCTCTGACCCCAGGCAATACTACATCTCATTTAAAAGTCAGTCCTTCTCTGCTTGTTTCGGTTTTTTGTTTTTCCATCTCCTTGCTAAAGCATTTTCCCTCCTGTCCTTATATGAACCATCCGTCCTTTTCTTAATCTTTCTGATTTCTTTCTTAGCTTGACTAATCATAGTAATTTTCAAGCCTCATAAAAAACTGTTGCCTGTGTCTTCTTCCTTACACTGGCCTTCCTTCTTTGCTTTCATCTCCTGTTTTTTTTTTCCTAGGGGCATATACCTATATGCAGGAATGTGTAGATAGAGCTAAATAAAAATATGTTTCTTTTATACCTGAAATATGTGAGAAGGCCTAAGAGTCAGCACTGTGTACATACCTTAAAAAGATACCTTAAAAAGGTGGGCTTATTCAGCGCTCTTCTAAGGCAACTGAGACATGTGAGTATACAGCTGAGTGTGTTAAGCTGCGCAGTGACCACAATTCCAAGTGCATTGCAAATATTTTATTTGCAGTGCGTTAAGGTTTTCAGAAACTGCTGTATTGTTATTGCCAGGAAAATGCTGACATATATTTTATGTAACACATCAGATGTGATACAGACTCACTTTGCAGAACTGAGTAGCATTGCTACGGCCAATTGTTCAACACAGCATTTTGCTACGTTTTCTGACATGCTTAATAAAGATATTTTCATGATTCTAGATTCAGTCTGAATGCCATTAACTGCTGGCTTTCTGAGAAAGCAGAAATGCAGCTCGTAATACCAGACTCTGCAGGTTTTGCTCAGCAGCCATTAGGTACGACTTCAGAGCATCTAAACCCTGGAATTAAAAAGCACCTGCGCTGGTTGGTGTAACCTGGGCTGCTCCCTCCTGTTGATCGGTGTTCTGCAAATTGACTTTGCCCATCAGTCAGGGTAAGGCAGAGCTGGGGGGGTATTTTCTCAGGGGTGGGGATAGGATGGTTGAATATTCTGGCACACAGGAGACCTGGCAGCGAATATAAGGAAAGCGTCTGGCGTCAGCCTTTGTCACGGTCCCTGCGATATCCATGTGTTGCCTTGGCAGAGTCCAGAGCCCATAGACTCGTGTACCTTGCAGCCAGAATATGAAATTGTTATGTGAGTAGAATGGGAGCTGGGTCTACTTGGTCTGCTTGGATTTAGTATTTTTTCACTTACTTCTTATCACTTCACTTATCTTCTGCAGTGGATACCTGCAGTAGTGTTTCGGAATTGTACCTAGGTTTGCGTCTGGTTTTGATGTGCTGGGAGAAAATAGTCTGCTCATTGCATTTTGAAGGGTGGTGTTGATTGACGTAGGGTTACTCGGGGGTCTCTGTACACTCACGAGGTACTCTTAAGAGGAGTGCTGCATCACTGAACATCCCTGTGGAGAGCAGGTCAGGCTCATATCACACCCCTTCCCAAAGAGGGTATACCTGTTCCTCACGCACAACCAGTTTTCTCCAACTTCTGTGGGTTTGTGCTTAGCATGTGATGCAGAGGAATTTTCAGCAGAAAGAAACAAAAATGTGCATGTTTAACTTTCACCACTGTGAAGACCGTAAGAGGGGAAAGGCTATGCTGTTGTGACACAGGTGTCTTCTTTGACCATGTGAACTTTTAAGAAAGCTGGCAGTGCAGGAGAAGGATGGAGGCCAGGAGGAGTCTGAAGGAGGGGGTGGGATCTTCATTGCTCCTTTTGCAGGTCCCAAGGATGCCCCAGTTTGGTGCAGAAACTGAAGCAGGGAGTGGCAGAGAGTTGACTTGCTGTTTTGCATAGATCTGAACAGCTTCTGAGTTGCTTAAAATAAGCACTTTGAAGGTATCATGTTCCTGAGGAGGTAAATGGTAAAGTATGCACAAGTTGGAGCTCTGGGGAAGGATGCATTGCAGAGCTTGAGACCAAGATGTGGGGCAGTGGGGGGAGCTGGACTGTGAAAATCTGGACAGTATCTGTACTGAGGAGTGTGGCAGAGGGGCCAGAAGGAGAGGGTGTGGTGGTCAAGTGAAATGAAAAGATGTGTAAAGTTAGCTGCAGTGTGAAATGGACCCAGCGCGCTGGTGAGAGCTGGTGGGAGCTTTGTCACGGCTGCGACAGTGTCACCCTGCTGTCATGAAAGCGTAGTACACCTATATTTTCTTCCAGTACAAGGAGAGAAGTAGGGCTAGTCCTTGCCAATTTTATTTAGTTCTCCTCAAATGTCTGCAGAACGGGGTGACTAATACTTAGAAGAAATAGTGGTTGTATTGATGCTACTTCTTAAAAAACTTAGGAGAAAACCTCATTAGCATTTTCCATAGTGATCTTTAGCTTCTTTTCTTGATGTACTATCACATTTTTTTCCAAGGAAAATGAATCTGAATCATCAAAAAGCATAGCATAAAGCACGTGATCATTAGTCTTTTTTGAAATTAGTTGATGCTTATTGTGATGATCAACATGTGTGCAGGGGGCGCAGAGGCAGTCCCTGTAGCAAATTTTGAATTTGACCATTTTCGACCAGATTTTTCAGTGTAGATTTTGAAGATATCAAATTGTTGCAGAGTCCATGAAAGCGGAGGCGAGAGAAAGATCTGTTATGGTTGCCAAGGAGTAAAAGCTGCCACGTGTTGTGTCAGAGTCCACGAGTGAGTTCACCAGGAGATACTAATCCATGATGCGCTGAGCTTCATCACCCCCTCTGCTCACAGAGCTGGCCATCTCAGAGGAGCATTGCTCTATTACAAGTAAGTCTTTGGCAGAAGTGATGCCATAATCTGAGTCCAGGGCTCTGGTTTTCCTCCTGTAGGTGCTGCCGACCCCAGCTCAGACGCGCGGCATCCAAGGCATCGCAGGGCACGGCACTACGGCAGGGTGCGTGATAGATCTCGATGTGGTTTGTAGATATATGCAAGCTCCGTGTGTTGGCCTGGTTACTGAGATTTTGTTCGATTGTGTTGGTTTAACTCAGTGGGAGGTTATTTGAGAAGGAAATGAAAGGCTCAATGAACAGTGAATGCTTGAAGAGGTGTTAAGAGGAAATACCAGACGTATAAGCTCTAGGTTCTTTGTATTAAAATTTTTTGCTGTCTCTTCAGCCAGCCTGGTTTTGAGCAGCACAGGAGTAAGCCTGCAAGCACAGCGTAACTCCCGTGGGAGTAAGAGAGACCCTGTTCAAGGGAAGAAGAGTGTGTGCAGAGATGACCTGGGAGTCAAAACAGCTAAGGATATAAGGAAGAAATTTTTTACGGTAAGGTTGGTGAAACACTGTCCCAGGTTGCCCAGAGAGGTGGTAGATGCCCCAACTCTGGAAACATTCCAGGTCAGGTTGGATGGGGCTCTGAACAACCTGATCCGGTTGGAGATGCCCCTGCTCACTGCAGGGGGGTTGGACTGGGTGGCCTTTAAAGGTCCCTTCCCACGCAAACCATTCTGTGATTCTGTGGAAAAGTTTTATCTGCCTCGGTTGCTGGCAGCGGGTGATGAGGCTTTATGCCAGAACTGTTTGTTAGTGGGACAGGATTTTATAACAGGCAGCCATGTTCACACCGCTGGGAGAAATATTTCTGTAAAAGTAGTTTTATCACCGAGAAGGGTTTCTGGAGGCCAGAATTCAGTCTAACTGGCAGGATGGGTCACAGCTTGGGCTGTCGTGTCCCTGACCCGTGCTCCAGAGAGGAGAACTGCAGGATTTCCCTGCAGGGTGGTAGGGACCGGAGGGGCACATAGTGCTCTGTGTCGCTATGCTGGGGATGAGCTCTTCTGCAGGTGGAAATAATCGGGAAGCCTGATCCTCTTCAGTGAAACACCAAGAGGTTTTGTCCTTTTAGAAACTCTTTTTGTGACTTTCACTCTATATTCTTAATTGCTGGGAAACTGGAGCTATTTTGAATTTATTTTCCTAGAAAGGAGTATTTAAATGGGAAAAAATCTGATTGTATAAATGAATGAGCCTAAAGTACTACAGAAAAAGAGGGCAAGATTGGCTGTTCTAAAATCAAAACTTTCCTAGTCGTTACAAGTGATCAATTATATCAGAAGCCTAGTGTGATGAGGTAATGAGAGGGAGATTTGATTGCTGAAACAAATGTAATTTCCACAGCATTAAGATCTGGCCAAAACTGCATTCTGAGGCAGTGAGATTGCATTCTTATTAGACGACTGTGGTTTTCCCCATTTTGGTATAGACACACACAGACTTATTACTATTTAGGCCAAGTAGTCGGGGGTGCAATAATATCTCACCTGCTGCTCACTGACGTGTAATTTCTGTCCAAGTTACAACAAAATGTCTCCTTACACAACCCGTGATAATTATGGCTGCTGATTTTTGTGGACTTGGGATCGATATACTGGAAATAGGGTAAGCCTGGAGAACTCCGCTTTGCTTTAAAAGATCTGAGAACGCTTAGGAGGAAGGCGCTGTGTCCAAGTAGTCTGATTTCCCTTTGGACTGAACTTTAGTGCAAGAGGAATTCTTTCCCAATATTCTTAATTTTTTCTTCTTTCTGAAAAACCTAGTAGCAAACCTAAGGCTTCTAGGTCCAGGATTGAAATGCTCTTTATCTTTGCATTTGGGTTACATAGCTGGTGACTCTCGCTGTTGGTCTAGCACGAGTGCGGTTCTGCGAGCAGCGATGGGGGAAGCGCTCGCATGCATAGGCAAGGAGAGCTCTTGCATGTTTTTTCAGCCGTTTCAAGCAAAGTTTTCATTGCTGGCAGGTGAAGGGTAGCAACAACGTGGCAGAGGCTGGGAGTGGAAGGCTCTGTCGAAGATGTCAAGACTAAGTGTTGACTTCTTTCTCCAGATTTGATGCAGTTGGATTATCAGTCACTTTTCAAAAATGGTCCCTTCTTAATTAGCCCTTTGATTTATTCAGCTTTCCCAGATGACAGCCTGTGCCTTTCTTCTGTTATAAGCAAGATGCTGTAATGCTCTTAAACCTAGCGTCCGTCTGTATCCCTCATAGTTGCCTGCACATCACTTCTTGAGCATTCCCTGTTTTCTGCCTGGGTATGTGTGAATTTGTACAGTTAATATTTTAGCTGAAGCATACTGTGAGATCAGGTGATTTATAAAAAGGAGGACAAAACTCTTATTTCATGAAAATAAATCCTGTGAAACCACATCTAACCTTTAAAGTGAGCAAGAGTACTTCTGGAGAGGTGTATTCTGTGAAATTATGCTGTTAAGAGACAGAGGGTAGCCTCTGTCTTGGCTCCAGGGCATTGAAACTCAGCCCCTGATCTTGACACTGTCTAAGAGGTGATCTGATGGGTCAAGAGCTGGCACATAATTTCGAGCCCACGGTGTGTGCTGTGACTGCATTGAGCTGGTTTTAATACAGGTTTGGGTTGCCAGGGACTGCACTGGTGCACTTGGATGGAGCCTGAGGGTGGGCATCAGTCCAGCATCTCGGGATAATCCCTGAAGTGGTGATGCATGACTTAGAAACCAAGAAAAGCAGCTAGACCAAAGGAGAAAACAGACTCTGGTTCAGCTCTTTGCATGCTGTTAATGCTGCAGACGGTTTCCAGAGTGGTTTTGGCAGGGTGAGGTTTGGCACCGGTGCAGCATCACCTGGTCGCACCCTTCCTCGATTAAATGTTGGCACAGCCCATCTGCGCTAGCTGCTGACTTAGATCCTGCCCCCAATCTAGGACAAGTGTCAGTGAATGAGGCTGTAGTATGACAGCCCTGCTTTGTCAGCAGCAGCAGATTTGGGCGAAGTTCAGCCACAGAAGCTTTTCCAAGGCAGAACAAATGGAAAATGCAAAACTTTGCATCACTTGAGAACGGATGTTCTTGCTCTGCTCACCGAGGAGTATGTCAAGCAGCTGCACAGGAGAAGTCCTCATGTGATTTGATGGATCTAAATGGGTTAAAAAGGCTTTGTGCCTTTGCTTTTAGCACAGGAGCAAGTCAATAACAAATTCCTTCAGCTCCTCTTCCAGCCTGCAGGCAGTTTCTAGTAATTCTCCACAGAGGAAAGTGGAAGGAGTAGCTTGATGAACCGGTCCCTTTCCCATCTCCTGAAGAGTTTTGGTCCCTTGTGAAGGCAGGACATCAGCCAAGGTGGGCCACTGGTCTGATATGCTTCAATTTAAGTGGGTTGCCAGCAATGAATGTATGATGTCACTTGTTGAAGAGAGGTATGAAAAGGGATTGAACTGGGACCCAAACTAGGGTTAGAGCCATTTGGGACTTTGAGTTCTCCAAGAGGAAGAAATGCAGGTTCTCTCAATCATTTTCTTCCTTCTTTAATTCCGTTAAAGTCTTGAAGATGGATATTGACGGTTTATGAGCAACTTAATGTTGAAATAAAAAATAAAAAAATCTTTGATACTGACTAACTTCAGAGTTTGGGGATAGGTTTTATTCTTGACATGTTTATTTGACATGGGTTAATGCACCAAGAAAATGCATCAACTACATTGAAAAGTCTATCCATATCACCTCGTCCCCCATGTCATTTAGGTGAAGTGTTGAGGGCAGCAGTAATAGGAGGAGGTTATAAGCATTGGAAAACATTGTTTGGGATGGGATCAGGAAAGAGTGTTGCGGGAATGTAAGTAAATGTGTTTATGAAGAAAAGCAGAGCTTTCTAGTCTCTTGTCTTGGCATGTTTTTTGGTATTCCACTAAAGGTCCCAGCTCAACCCGGCTCATCAGCTGGTTGTCCAGTTTCTGCTTTTACTCTTGCAATTAGTCGTGGGGGGATTTGGAGCTGCATTTCTCCCCAGGAGAGAAAACCAAAGCAAGGCAGCTCGGTGCTAGTGAGAATATGAATACACTCATTGAAAGCTTCATTTAATGTTTATAAACATCAGGGATCACAGAGATGTTGGAACTTCAGGTTAGTGATTTGAAAGTACAGTTAATGCACTTGGAGGCTGCTGAAACAGTGAAGCAAACATTTGTAGGTTTGTAGGAAATCTGTGTCATGCTTCTAAAGTTTATAGCTGTGGGTAGGAGGAGAAGTGTCATCTTATCTCCAGGAACTAAAACATCCTGATTGTATCACATAGAATCAACCTCCAAAATTCATTCTTGCACAGAGAAACACAGTCACATCAAATTGCCCAGTTTTGAAGAAGGACTTTGAAGCTTTGTGACCACTGGCATTTGTGTCAAGCCAGGGTTATTTACAGGCTGCTGAGAAGGGGCTTAACTAATCACTAGTAGTGTTAGCCAGCTTTTTGTCTCTTGGAGAGGAAAACTATCAAGTCCTTGGATTTTGAGTGGGGTTGAAGAGGTTTTTCACTTTTGGTGTCACCTTATGACCTCTGCTAGAGGCGGAACAGGGCACTGTGGTTCGTTTGGCTTTCAATATGCAAAAAAACAGCGTGCAAGAGGTAGAAGCAGAGTCTGGCTACAAGGGTGGAGGTTGGAGACATTGTTCAGGCATGTAGGGTTTGTGTTAGGAAAGGCAGAGCTCACCTAGGGTTGACGCTTGCAAGGGGACATCAAAGGTAGCAAGATATCATCTACTCTTGCACTGTGGCCTGTTGCTGAAGGGGGTGCATGATTTAACACCAGTGGACACAGATAAGTCTGAGGTCCTCAGTGCCTTCTCTGCTTCAGTCTTCACCACCAAGGTCTCCCAGGCCTCTGTGACTAGTGAGGGGTTTTGAGACGCAGAGGAACGTCAGCAGCGGATAAGGGTTGAGACAGGGATTGCTTGCAAGTCTGTGAGACCTGATTGACTCCATCTGCGGGTGCCGAGAGAGGCGGCTGATGTTAAAGCAAGGCCACTCTCTATTATCTCTGAAAATTCATGGAGATTGGGGGAGGACAATTGATGGGAGAAAGGTGAATATTGCACCCATCTTCCTAAGACCACAAGGACGACCCAAGGAGCTACAGGCCAGTTTTCCCCACTTTTGTCCCTTGGGGAGATCATGGAGCGAGTCCTCTTGGAACAAATTTCTGGGTATGTGCAGGAAAAGAAAGAGGTCGGGAACAGTCAGCATGGATTTACCAAGGGTAAATCATGTCTGACCAACCTGAATGTCTTGTAGGTTAAAATGATTGGATTTGTGGGTGAGGGGAGAGAAGTGGATGCTGTTTACCTCAACTGTAACTTTCAACGCTGTCTCCCACAGTATCCCAATATCCAAGCTGGGATGTTACAGTGAAGACGAGTTGACAACTAAATGATAAAAAGTTGGTTGGAAGGTCTGGCTCAGAGGATCATACTCTACCTGGAGGACAGTGTAGAAGTGGAGCATCACAGGGTTTATCCTGGGACCTGTCCTGTTAGCAACTCTGTCAGCCTGATGGAATATACTCATCAAGTTTGGAAATGGCATGAATTATGTACATACACGGAGGGTGGGGCTGCTGTTCAGAATGTCCTGGACAGGCTGGAGGAACGGACCAGCAGGAAACTCATGAAATTTGGAAAGGACAAAGCAAAGCCCTGCACTTGGGATGGAGAACCCTTTGCAACTGTACAGTCTGGGGACGAGCTGGCTGGGGAGCATCTTGCTGCAAAGGCCTAGGGAGTCATGCCCTTGGATGCTGGCAGCCAGGGAAGCCACCAGCATCCTGAGTTCCTTAAACCAGAGCACAGCTCCATAGGCAGAGGGAAGTGACTTGACACCCTTTGCTCAGCAGATGCAAAATCCTGCATCCAGTTTTGTGCCCCCTAATACAAAAAAAAATCTTCAAAAAACTGGAGTGAGTTCATCAGCAAGGCTACCAGCGTGGTTTCCTTTTGAGACAAAAAGCATTTACCTGTAATGCATATGTATTTTCCGTAAGATCTTAGATGCTATCTGTATTACGTTGTCATGAGCAGTGCGTGTGCAGGTTGCAAAGCCAGACTTAAGTAAGAGCTAAGCCAGCAGACAACTAACCATTCCCAGAATTATCTAAGAGTTTTTTCCCTGTTGAGTTAAGGCTGAGAACAAGAAGCATGTGTTCTCCCTGAGCATAGCTGGGTCTGTTGGCAAAACTGTTACAAAAAATCACACAAAACTAAGAAGTGGGTTGAACTTCCCAGGTTTTACATTTGTAGGAGAGGCAGTCAAGATTTTTTCCCCACCAGCAGCAGATTGCTTCGAATCCAAACTAGGTGGCTACCATCTGCTTTCACACCGGCTTTGAAAACACGGGCCAAGCCTCCACGGCGTGGGTGAGGAAGATGGTGGAGAGTGTTTACAAGCCCATGTTTACGGGATTTGAGATTAATGTGCTGTTTTCTTATTTTGAGTCAGAGTAAAATTGAATTAAGCTTTGACTGAAATGCTGAATGCCACTTGCTTTCAGCTCCGCAGTGTAATTTAAAAGATAAGCTTCTACAATCTTTCTCTACCAAAATAGTTTGACCCCACCCAATCCAGTTTGATAGTATAATCCTGGAACATGTATTTAGGCATTTTTCTGCTCTCGGTCCACTATAACAGACTCAGATGATATATTCTGGAGTCTTGGTGGTGAAGCAGAATCCCTCAAAATTTTTGGAGGAAAAGGAGAATAAGATTTTACAAACTGTAGGACTGGGTCTAGTGTAGAGCTGGGCTTGTTTAGCCTGGAGAAGGCTGAGAGGGGATCTCATCAACATGTACAAATATCTCAAGGGTGGGTGTCACGAGGACGGAGCCACACTCTTCTCAGTGGTGCCCAGTTCCAGGCCAAGGGGCCATGGGCACAACCTGAAGCAGAAGAGGTTCCAGCTGAACGTGAGGAAGAACTTGTTGACTGTGAGGGTGATGGAGCCCTGGCCCAGGCTGCCCAGGGGGGCTGTGGAGTCTCCTTCTCTGGAGATATTCAAAGCCCACCTGGACACTGTCCTGTGCCCCCTGCTGTGGGTGAGCCTGCTTGAGCAGGGGGTGGGACTGGGTGACTTCTGGAGCGCCCTTCCAACCCTTGCTGTTCTGTGATTCTGTATGGATAACTGTGGTTTCTGGTATAAGATGTCCTGACCCAGACAGAAGGAAGACATCCCAGAGTCAATAAGTCACGGGGTGGCTTGAACTTGCCACGCTGCTGTCGAGGCATGTCGTGTTTGAGCCACACAGGTATGTCTTCCGTTTTTAGTCTTATGTGTTTAAAAGAAATAACAAAATGGAAAAAATGGATGATAATGCTGCAGTTAAGGTCAGCCGGGTGCTGGAGCAAGCACCAGCGGGAAGATGGAAGGGCAGGGTGCTTGTGCGGGGCTTCTCCTCCTGCCCCGGTCTCCTGCATCCCTGTCAGCCCATCGTTGTTAAGTCACCTCTTGCTCGGGGCTTTTGAGGATGACATCGCTACAAGGGTCGAATTGTCAGGTGGCGACCCTGGTCAGTGCAAGCGACTGGAGGTATCACTCAATCTGCAGAGTCCCTTCTGAAGCCAGAAGAATAATGTGCCTGAAATCAAGTGGTGCGACCCGCGATGAATAAGGATACGCTGGTAGGGAGCGGGGTTCCTCGCACACTACGCAAGGCCTGGTTATTTCACTTGACTTGGCCGATGTAGGTGATTTCACCTGATTTCACACAGAGGGGCTTGGCTTAAGCTTTTCTCGTCTGTGTGGGTGAATCGGAGAACATTACAGCGGCAGGTGGGCCAGGAGAGAGATTTTTATATCAGCGAAGGTGCTGACACCTTAAAAGGAGTTTTTGGACGGTTCATTTATTGGGCATTTCGGTGCCTGGTTTTTTCAGTGCCTCGCAGGACGCTGCAGTTCCCAGGTGCTGTTCAGAGGAGGGGTGAGCAACTCCACCGCATGCGGAAAGCAGATTTTGCACGAGGCATGAGACAACAGAACATCTGGCCTCCGTGTTTCCTTTCGTTCTTAACTTGAAATCTTCAGCTGGATCGTCGTTTACATTACAGCTCATTTACGCCGCTGTTAGAGGAGGTGTGGGTATAATTTATTCTCGCATTTACACTGCTGGAGTGGTTTAAAGTGGTAAGTGAGAACCAGACCCTCAGTTTTCTGGTGGTTTCTTTTTGTTCTAATGAAGGATGCACAGCTGGATGCAGTAGCCTTTAACCAAACCCTGGAGCATCTCTTCATTACTCTAATTCACAGTAGTGCCTGGGAGACCTGTTGCGAATAAGTGAACGGAGGATAAGGAAAAGCAGGGCTCGTTACATCTCGGAGCTGCTTTGTTCTTTTACTTCGATAATTATCGTTTTGGTTTTAATTATTTAGGCTATTTTGTGTTATGCCACCCTGGTTTTGTGGGCTGTTACCAATGGGGCAGCTCAGGCAGAGAGGACGGGGTCCTGCTCCAACTGCTTTGCTGGGAAGTGCACTCGGGTTTACTCGTGTGACCTTTCGACACAGGATTGGGTTGATAAATCTTTGCTGACAAGCGAAGAGGCATTACCATTTGTAATTTGCAAATGCGAAACAGCGGCAATTAGGGAAGAGTGACTTTGTAGCACTGGATCTACGAATTTATTTAAGGGATGATGGATTTGGTGTGAGGTGTTGATGAAGAATGTTTTGGTTTTGCCAGGTTCTTGAAAAGCTCTTTTTAATAAATTGCTCATCTTCGGAGGCCTGTAAGAAATACCACGGATTGCCTTTTATCAGCCTATAACGTGCTTTCATCACTCCGGAGCGAAGTATGTGATAGTGATACTGAGTTGGTCCCTGGAGAAAGCCAAGGAGACATCGCTAACGGCTCCAGAGTTACAGCTGCATCGAGTCTGCGTTAGCATGGAGCTTATGTTTCCTCGTTAGTACAAATACCTCCCTATCCTCATCACCAGGGTGCTGCCACTCGTTCCTCGCATGCAGAATTACTGTACTGTACTCTAATGGTACAAGTAATTTAGCTCAGTAATACTGGAGTGTCCTGGTTTCGGCTGGGATAGAGTTGATTTTCTTCCTAGTAGCTGGCATAGTGCTGTGTTTTGGATTTAGTACCAGAAGAATGTTGATAACACGCTGATGTTTTTAGTTGTTGCCAAGTAGTGCTCAGACTGCTCAAGGACTTTTTGAGCTTCTCCTGCTCGGCCAGGTGCAGAACAAGCTGGGAGTACAGCACAGCCAGGACAGCTGACCCCAACCGACCAAAGAGCTATTCCATACCATACAACATCATGCCCAGTATATAAACTGGGGGAAGAAGGAAGGGGGGGATGTTGGGAGTGATGGCGTTTGCCTTCCCAAGTCCCCGTTCCGCGTGATGGAGCCCTGCTGTCCTGGGGATGGCTGAGCACTCCCCTGCCCATGGGAAGCAGGGAATGAATTCCTTGTTTTGCTTTGCTTGCTTGCATGCAGCTTTTACTCTCCCTATTAAACTGTCTTTATCTCAACCCACGAGCTTTCTCACTTTCACTCTTCTGATTCTCTCCCCCATCCCATTGTGGGAGGACTGAGCGAGCGGCTGCGTGGTGCTGAGTTGCCAGCCGGGTTAAACCACTACATGGAGTCAAAACCAGCTCCTATTTGAAATGTTATGATTCATTGCTTCTTGAGGCTCTTAAGATTAAAATGGCTTTCCAGTCTTGAAACTCATAAGACATCTAAATACTACTCTGCATTTACTAAGAGGCAAAATCTACTTGGCGCTGACGGCATGGAGATAATAAAGGTGGGATCCTGAATGGCCGTTTTGCAAATATTTTCTGAGAGTAGCATTGAAAAGTGACCAGGTGTTAAAATGTTGTAACCCTGCTGTATTCCTTAAGCAGGTTTCTCACTTTTCTCAGGAATGTGGATTTTCAAACTCTCATCTGTGTACTTGCCGAATGCTGTGCAACTTGCACCAGGGCTTGGAAAAAAGAAAAAAAAAGAGTAGACAATGATTTTTTGGTTTACTCTTCCATTTGGAAAAAAACATAAAACAATGGTAACCCTAGAGTTCTTAAATTGTGCATCTGAGCCTAGCTAGGGATAGTGGTTTATCAGATTATAAATGTGCTTTCATTACCTGGAGGTATATAATATGTTGGTCTGTGAAATATACACTTGGGCAATGAGAAAATGAAGGTCACCGAACTATCGCTGGATCCCGGCCAGCGAGCGTATTAAAATTAAATAAATCCTTGATGCATTGTCGATGGCACACGCACAGATACTCTCTCTGCTTGAGAGCAGAACGACCGCAGCGTATGCTTTTGCATGCCCGCTACCCGCTGGCGCTTCGCAGCCCTGTCGTAGGTAGGCATCGTTACCTTGCGCTGGTCGAACGTTTTCTGTCTGAGCGTGCCGTCTTCAAAGACTTCTAATGATTGCAACCAGTTCCTGTGACGCCTGACTGTGTTTTTACAGGTGAGGATCTGCCAGGATCATAGAATCATAGAATGTTTTGGGTGGGAAGGGACCCCTAGAGCCCACCCAGCCCAACCCCCCTGCAGGAGCAGGGACACCTTGAACCACATCAGGTTGCTCACAGCCCCGTCCAGCCTGGCCTGGAATGTTCCCAGGGATGGGGCCTCCACCACCTCTCTGGGCAACCCGTTCCAGTGTTTCACCACCCTCAGTGTAAAGAATTTCCTCCTTAGATCCAGTCTAAACCTACCCTGCTTCAGTTTAAAGCCATCCCCCCTTGTCCTGTCCCAGCTGGCCCTGCTAAAAAGCTTGTCCCCCCCTTTCCTCCGGGCCCCCTTGAAGCCCTGAGCGGCCGCACTCAGCTCTGCCCGCAGCCTCCTCTGCTCCAGGCTGAACACCCCCAACTCTCCCAGCCTGGCCTCAGAGCAGAGGGGCTCCAGCCCTCGGAGCATTTTAGTAGCCCTCCCCTGGCCCCGCTCCAACAGGTCCATGTCCTCCTTGTGCTGAGGGCTCCCGAGCTGGACGCAGGGCTCCAGGGGAGGTCTCCCCAGAGCAGAGCAGAGGGGCAGAATCCCCTCCCTCAACGCTGGCCACACTTCTCCTGATGCAGCCCAGGGTAGGGTTGGCTTCTGGGCTGCCAGCGCCCATGGCCAGCTCATGTCCAGCTTTTCATCCACCAGCACCCCCAGGTCCCTCTCAGCAGGGCTGCTCTCCATCCTTTCTTCCCCCAGCCTGTATTGATACTGGGGGTTACCCAGACCCAGGTGCAGGACCTTGCCCTTGGCCTTGTTGAACCTCATGAGGTTCACACAGGCCCACCTCTCCAGCCTGTCCAGGTCTTTCTGGATGACATCCCGTCCTTCTGGTGTGTCAACCGCACCACTCAGTTTGGTGTCATCCGCAAACTTGCTGAGGGTGCACTCGATCTCGCTGTCTAAGTCATTGATGAAAACGTTAAACAGCATCGGTCCCAGTATGGACCCCTGAGGGACACCACTCATCACCGGTCTCCATCCGGACATCAAGCCATTGACCACTACCCTCTGGATGTGACCATCCAGCCAGTTCCTTATCCACCGAACAGTCCACCCATCAAATCCATAGCCCTCCAATTTAGAGAGAAGGATGTTGTGGGGGACCGTGTCAAAGGCTTTGCAGAAGTCCAGATAGATGGCATCCATTGGTTTTCCCTTGTCCACTGATGCTGTCAACCCTATAGAAAGCCACTAGGTTCGTCAGGCAGGATTTACCCTTGGTGAAGCCATGCTGGCTATCTCGAATTATCTCCCTGTCCTCCGTGTGCCTTAGCATAGCTTCTAGGAGGATCTGTTCCATGATCTTCCCAGGCACAGAGGTGAGGCTGACAGGTCAGTAGTTCCCAGGGTCTTCCTTTCTACCCTTTTTGAAAATGGGCACAATGTTTCCCTTCTTCCAGTCCCCAGGGACTTCACCTGACTGCCATGACTTTGCAATATCATGGTGACTACATCGGCCAATTCCCTCAGGACTCTGGGATGCATCTCATCAGGTCCCATGGACTTATGTGCATTCAGGTTCCTCAGGTGGTCACGAACCTGATCTTCTCCTACAGCAGGAGGGGTCACTCAAAGCGCTGAGCAAGGGTGTGCCTTTCTGAGCTCCTGGAGCCTCTCCGGGTCGGGCTTGCAGCTGGTTGAGGCGACTGCTGCTGGTTAAGAGGCGGTGTTGTACCCTGTAATTAGCAGACATGTCCTCTTCTTCCTTCTCCCCAGACAACAGCAGGTCGAAGCAGGTTTCTGCCAGCTCCCACCATCCTCCCACGAAACATCTGGAGACCTTCTGCCTTGCTCTGTTCACCGTACAGCAAGAGGGTGTGCTGCAACATCTGTCAGCAAACCCTGTGCTTTGCCATCCCGCAACATGCAAACCCTCAGGTTCACCAATGTCTGCCCGTATTATTTATTTAATTTTATTTTTGTTTTTGTATTTTAGTTTCTATGGCTAAGTGAGGCTGAACTGGAGTTTGCCTCCAAGGTGAGTTGGTTCCCCTTCTTCCAGTGTACGACTTAACGGGCTTTAAAAACTGCTGACAGTTGTTTTAAGAGCTGATTTTCAGGTCGGGCCTTTTGTAACTCTGCAGCAGGAGGAAGATATTGTTAGAAACCAAAGGAACGGAAGGGTTGCTGTTGCTCGAGGCAGGAGGAAAGGGTGCTTCACTGCTGGAGAATAATACTTTAAAGTGCTTCTCCTGCCCCTCCTAAGGCACTCAAGAGTTCGTTTTGGCAGCGCTCCAGTTGTCAGGCTGAGATGTATTATCGGTAGCACCGCAGCAAAACAGGAGGAGGTTTGAAACAAGGGCTGGGGTTCAGAAGTGACTTGCTTAAATGGTCACTGAGAAACCAAAGATGCTGGGGGAGAAAATGAATTGTAGAGCCTTTGCCAGGGACTTGGGGAAAATTGAAGGGGGGCTGTAGAGGAGAGAATATTCCCGTGTATACCATGCCACAGCAGCGATTTTTCTTTTTTCTCAAGGTGTAAAAGCAGGTGGTGTGTGAGCACTGATTACTTAGGTGAGTGCCTTTCAAACACTCCCTTAATTTAGCACATGATAAAATAGCGCTAAATCTGTTAAATGTGTGATGTTGCTTAAGGTCTTTATGTTTGAGCACGTTGGAAAAGCCGTAGGTTCTCTCCTTCGCCTGTACGCTGAAGAGCGTGAGCAAGGGAGGGCAGTTATGTGCTCAGGGTTGCTCCAAGCCCCAAACAAAAATACGCTACAGTCCAGAAGAAGCAGCAATTAATGGTGTGCGTTTATGGAAAAAGAGGGCAAGTGCTTTTGCTTTGCGGTCTGAAGCCCTGCCCTCGCGAGGTCATGTCAGGCGAAAGCCGCTGGCGGGTATAAGCACCTTGGGTAGAGCTTTTTAGAAGAGGACGCAGTGAAAAATAAACACGAAGGATGCTTAACCTGTCTCTCCGCCTGGCAAGCAGCAGAGGAACAAAGCAGGACCAGGGCCCTGACTGTATGAGGACCGAGGCAGGCTTTGGTTTTGATCCTGGCAGCCACAGAAATGTGAAACAGCATCCAGCTTGCGGCTTCGGCACTTGCAGCTCAAACCCAGCGTGCTTGCGTGCGGAGCTCGCTCCTTATCCTACGCCGTGCAGGCTCTGTGCGTGTGTTGTGATGGGGTCTTTCACTGCACCCCGTGCAAAACTTGGTTGAATATTCTGAGACCCTGGACCGTTTCCATCCCTTGGCACCATAACTTTTCAGCAAGCACCAATTTTCTTGTTTTTTTCCTGTGCGATCGGAGTTGAAATCTGCGGTGAATATATTAACATACATTGAATTACAGAACAGATATTTAGCATTTTTCCTGAAGGATCCTAAAACGCTTTACAGACACTTTCATGTGTCACTACACAAACGCAGCTGCTTTTGCTTCATGTATAGATTTAATTCAAGATGGAGGGAGAGAATTTGCCCAGGGAGATCAGGTAAACCCATATATGCCTCCAGATCGATCGCTGCGGACGGGTCTTAGTTAGCTCAGGGTATGTCCTGCCACCCCATAAGGAGAGATATCAGTGCAAGATCAGATCAGTGGGTGTACAAAGGAGCGTGTTGAGCCGTTACTGCTACATCCTTCTGCAGAAAGGGGTGGATGCTCCGTTACATCACGAGGTTTCTTTGCAGGAGGACAGATCATGAGTATGAGCAGAGAATTTTGTCGCATCAACCCAGAAGATGGTTACAACTGCACCCAATCCCCCGCTGTCCCATCCTCCCCGAAAGAAGGTGTCTCAGAATTGTGGCTGACCTTACACTGCTGGTGGCAGAGGATGACCTCAGGATGAGGGATGGTGACATCTCCCGTGGTTTGCTGTGTCCACAGTCCAGCTACATCATAAGGATTTAATAGAATCATAGAATCATAGAATGTTTTGGGTTGGAAGGGACCCCCAGAGCCCACCCAGCCCAACCCCCCTGCAGGAGCAGGGACACCTTGAACCACATCAGGTTGCTCACAGCCCTGTCCAACCTGGCCTGGAATGTTCCCAGGGATGGGGCCTCCACCCCCTCTCGGGGCAACCCCTGCCAGGGTTTCACCACCCTCATTGTAAAGAATTTCCTCCTTAGATCCAGTCTAAACCTACCCTGCTTCAGTTTAAAGCCATCCCCCCTTGTCCTGTCCCAGCTGGCCCTGCTAAAAAGCTTGTCCCCCCCTTTCCTCCGGGCCCCCTTGAAGCCCTGAGCGGCCGCACTCAGCTCTGCCCGCAGCCTCCTCTGCTCCAGGCTGAACACCCCCAACTCTCCCAGCCTGGCCTCAGAGCAGAGGGGCTCCAGCCCTCGGAGCATTTTAGTAGCCCTCCTCTGGCCCTGCTCCAATGTCCAAGATTTAGAGGTGCAAGACCAGGTCCACGGCTCTTTTTGAACCAGCTAGATGCCCCACCGTGCCGTGAATTTGCATCTTCCTTTTCCCCTGAAATGAAAAACCCTCCAAATACTCAGGGTGGAAAGCAATAAAATATTCATCTATTCTTAGACTCATTAAGGCAGTGTAATTGGATGTAGGCGCTTCCTCCACTCTAACAGTGCTGTCTCGCTCCTGAGCCAAGTTTCATTTCCACGGGCAAGAGGATGCTCTGCGCTCGCTCCTCGTGGATCGCGGATGTGTGAAGGGTCCCTGTAGCTCTCCTCTCTTGGAGAGCAGCAACCTGTCGCAGCACCCACCCTGCTTCAGCTCTTCCCAGGGATGGCTTTGCTCCCTTGATGCTCCTTTTGCTCCAGCCCTGAGGAGGGATTGCTCATCAAGGCCATAATCAGCCTTTTGCAGGTCTTTCGATTTCCCAAATTGGGGTTCTATGGTTTCCTCTTCCTGTGATTTTTTTTTCCCTGTTTCTAACAAAGCTGCATCCATTTGAATGCTCCTGCTCGACCCCCCCCCCCCCCCGCCTTTCTTTTAAGATGTATTTGTGCATTTTTTTCCTTTTGTAATTGAAACAATCTCCGGACCCTGCTAGGATCAAGATCTCTCTGGGTGCTTTCAAATGCACAGTGAGACAGGTTTTGTCCTAAAGAGACTTCTAATTTGCACTCAGTGGAAGGCCTTCAAGTGCAAAAGCTGCTTACCATGTCTATATTAGATGTTAAATAGCATGCATACCAGGCTGGAAAGGGTGAAACACCATTTTTAGAGGCTGGGAGCAGCTGAAATTGCTCTCTGATTCTACAGCCATCAGGAGGGTAGCAGAGTCTGGAAAGCCTGCAGTGTGTGGCGCGCACACAACCGCGTTGGGCATTGACACCCGGCCCCCAACACATGTGATGCTTAAAAATAAGCTTATCATGGAGAAAGCATTAACTTGGTGCCACATGTTGTGGTTTAACCCCGGCCGGCAACTCAGCACCACGCAGCCGCTTGCTCAGTCCCCCCACAATGGGGTGGGGGAGAAAATCAGAAGAGTAAAAGTGAGAAAACACGTGGGTGGAGATAAAGACAATTTAATAGGGAGAGCAAAAGCCGTGCACGCAAGCAAAGCAACGCAAGGAATTCATTCCCCGCTTCCCATGGGCAGGCGGGTGCTCAGCCATCCCCAGGACAGCAGGGCTCCATCACACGTAACGGTGACTTGGGAAGACAAACGCCATCACTCCCAACATCCCCCCCTTCCTTCTTCTTCCCCCAGTTTCTATACTGGGCATGACATCATATGGTCTGGAATAGCCCTGGGGCCAGTTGGGGTCAGCTGTCCTGGCCGTGTCCCCTCCCAGCTCCTTGTGCCCCTGGCAGAGCTGGGGAAACTGAGAAGTCCTTGACTGGTCCAGGCACTACTTAGTAACAACTAAACCATCCGTGAGTTATCAACATTCTTCTAGTACTAAATCCAAAACACAGCACTATGCCAGCTACTGGGAAGAAAATTAACTCCGTCCCAGCCAAAACCAGGACACCACCGCCAGCTCCTCTGACTTGTTTGGTGGCAGAATGAACTCCTGGCTGTGATTAAAGGTGGGTGACCCTTAAAGATAACCTGGGACAGAAGAAAGGACACATTTGTGGTAGCCCAGCAGGTTTGAGATAACCCTGAAGTTTGCAGATGAATGATACCGGTTCTCCTGCAGCCCACGTGCCACAGATGGACTAGCTACAGAGGCGTCGAGGAAGAAGGAGGGCGTGAAGGAGCTGGAGGAGGATGCTAGCACCTTTGCGTCTGGAGGAGCCATCAGGCAAACAATTCACTAATTTTTAGAGTGTCAAATTTCACTTATATTACGGGCTGCTGTATTTAATGAAAGCTGCCACTGAGCGATTCCAGTTTTATTCACAACTCCCGAATTTAGTAAATATTGTCACTACAAACTGCAGAGTTACTGGGAAGGTTTCTTACTGAACTCATCACGTGGGAGTTAATTAACATTTAAGGATTTGGGTTCATCTCATTTCATGTGGGCTATTCTTGTGCAAGTATTAGACTTGCACAAGGTGGGCCAGATCCTGACGGGGTGGTGCTGATTTATCAGCTGAGGCTGTGGCACTTGAGAGCAGAAGTACTGCTTGAACGTTGCGTACCTGGGACGCAGTGACTTTCAGGAGGGGTCTAGCATTCGTGGCCCTTGCTGAGATTTTTTGGGGACAGTTTGGATGCTTTCATGTCACCAGTTCATTTAAGGCATTGAAGAGCTTTGCAGTTATTAACGTGGAAGTGTTGCTTTGAGGCTGAGATTTGTGTATTGGAGACAGATGGGTGCAATGCTGAAGATCAATCAGAGGTCCACTGGTTAAGCCTACTTCTTTGATAGCCTTGTTGGGGTTAGAGAGTGCTTTCTTAAAGCGTATTTACTGTATTATCTGTGGAAATGAGTGTAAGAGAGCCTTTGAAGGAATTATTACATTCCGTTGAGGCTACTTTACATTCAGGCAACAGAGAGCTGCTGCTGAAGAACCCGACGCTGCCTGAACATGTAAGGGATCCTCTTCTGCACTCCCAGTGGTGTCAACCCTGACAACGCATTTAAATATGGGAACATGTCCAGAGGAGAGCCACAAAGCTGGGGAGGGGTCTGGAGCACAAGTCATACGAGGAGCGGCTGAGGGAACTGGGGTTATTTAGTCTGGAGAAGAGGAGGCTGAGGGGAGCCCTCATCGCCCTCTACAACTGCCTGACAGGAGGCTGTAGTGAGGTGGGGGTCGGCCTCTTCTCCCTGGTAACAGATGATAGGACGAGGGGGAATGGCTTGAAGCTGCGCCAGGGCAGGTTTAGGCTAGACATTAGGAAAAACTTCTTCACCGAGAGGGTTGTCAGGCTCTGGAATGGGCTACCCAGGGAGGTGGTGGAGTCCTCATCCCTTGAGGTCTTTAAAAGAAGGAGAGATGAGGTGCTCAGGGACATGGTTTAGTGGTGGGATGGCAGTGCTAGGTTAACGGTTGGACTCGATGATCTTAAAGGTCTTTTCCAACCGAGGTGATTCTATGATTCTATGATTCTATGATTCTAATTCTGCTGACCGATAGCCTGGTTGCTGTCTGGGTTATGAGGACCGTCAAATTTACAATCTATTTTGCAAACGATGCGTTTCGGTGGGTGCAATACAGTCTTTCCTGGCTCAGGATTTCTTCTTTCCTGCAGCAACTTTGATATTTTTATAGAATCATAGAATGTTTTGGGTTGGAAGGGACCCCTAGAGGTCATCTAGTCCAACCCCATTTTGCAGTAAATATCTGGGAACAGGACACTATCATCTGGTGTCTAAAGACATCCTTTAAGTGAAAAATGAGGAATGAGTTTCTTTTTTAGTTCAGAAAGTGTACAGTGCATTCAGTGAATGGGGAGCTCTGCCAATGCTGGATCAGATGTTGAAAAACTCTTCTCTCTGCTGGTCCCACCTCGCAGGGAAAGCGGCAGATTATCCTCTGTGTTTGAGGTCAAAATAAGCAAAATATTTGAAAGGCCAGCAATTTCACAGTAAAGTCATATGAGAGTGTTGGAGCTGAGGATTTCGGAGGGGGGAGGTTGGGCTGTGAGTGCCAGACCTAATGAAGCCTGGCATCCCGGGGGCTCGTGTCTCACGGTCGGCAGCTCTGGACCCCAGGAGGGTATTGCAGGCCTGTGGAAGGTTTTTCTGGCATTTATAGGGCTTCTGTGCAGATTCTTCGGCGCCCAGGAAAGGAGAGGTTCACACTATAACCTTACCCCAAGGGTGAGAGAAGAGGAGGGTCCACCACCTCCATTCAGCATCAGCATGACCTTTGGTGGGCTCAAACTGATTTTAAGCCTGTATCCTCCATGGGAACTCAGTGTCTCTTCCCTCTACCTCTGTAAAACCTCTATAAACACAAACTGTCTTTCAGATTGCTTCTGCTGTGTCGGAATACGTGGCATACCTACAATATGGTCAGATAAGTTATCTGTCCATAAGAAAGCAGCCCAAAAGGTTAAAACAACTTCTGTGGCAACCAAAGCTTACACGTGCCAGCTTGGTCTTTTAATGCGTGGCTGCCACCAAGCAGCAGCGTGGCAAATGCAACTGTAAGGGGGAAAAAAAAGCTGGCGTCGTGCACTTAAAACTGGAGTTGCACTGGTGGATTAATCTTTACGTGAATAAATATAAAATGGGATAGATAATAGAAATACATAGATATTTATAAAATGTGTGTAAATATGTGCATATATAAATATCTAAAAATAATGTATACATGTACACATGCGTAAAAATAGATGTATATTGGGATTTTCAAAAGGGGGTACCCTTGTAGCAAGCAACCTTAGAAGTCATCTACGCTCATCATGCCCTTCCTTGAACGTGGGGAAAGAAAATAGCGCAGGTGACTGTTGTGGAGGGTGGCATTGCTGGTTCAGGAGCCGTACAGGAAGGCAATGCAAGACTGTGAGTGTTATTATTTGGGAGAGCATTTGTTCTCCTTTTAGAGCTTTGGCTGCCAATATGTGGTGGTCGCCTGAGGAAAAAAAAAAACCCTCAGTTCGTACTTAAGAAACCTGTGTATGCACTCCTGACTCTAGTGGCAAAAAACCAGCAGGAGAGTATGAGTTTGAAATGCTGAAAAGAAGTAAAAAGTACACACACACACACACATACCCCCCCGTGTATGCTTACATATGTTTTAAATCCCGTGAAGAAGGCATTTTTGTAATGTTGTTAATTCTAACTATAAGAAAGCTGTGCTTCTGGAAGAGGAGGGATCAGAAGCCCCTTGCTCAAGGATTGAAGCTGACTGTTCACCTTGGTGGCAGGTGAAGAGGCCACCATCCAGCTGGAGCAGAGCAGTAATGGTTTTTCTGTTTCTGAAGTGCCTTTGAAATTGTGGAGGTATGAATCATAGCATCATAGAATCCCAGGTTGGAAGGGACCTCAAGGATCATCTGGTCCAACCTTTCCAGGCAAGAGCACAGTCCAGACAGGATGGCCCAGCACCCTGTCCAGCTGCATCTTGAAAGTGTCCAGTGTGATGGAGTCAACCACATCCCTGGGGAGATTATTCCAGTGGTTGACTGTTTGCATGGTGAAAAATTTCCCTCTCATGTCCAGTTGGAATCTCCCCAAGAGCAACTTGTGTCCATTCCCCCTTGTCCTCTCCATGGGACTCCTTGTGACAAGGGAGTCTCCATCTTCTTTGTAGCCACCCTTTAGGTGCTGGTACATGGTGATGAGATCCCCTCTGAGCCTCCTTTGCTCAAGGCTGAACAAACCCAGCTCTCTCAGCCTGCCTTATGTGGCTAAAGAGGTTCCCTTGGTGGCCCTGCTCTGGACCCCCTCCAGCCTGCCCATATCTTTGTGGAGAAGAAATATGTTCCTGAGGGTCAACTTTTCTAATAAACTCAGAACTTTACAGTGGCAACAATTTGTCTGTTTGATATATTGAGAAGGCGAGTAAATTTGGACCGCTTCATGGATAGACTTGAAGGCCAGGGTGGGGAAAGGGGAACAGTGGAAGCAAAATGAGTAATAAGCACAGAAGAAAAGGGTGGTCTGACACTTGAAGATGAGTAGGAAGGGTCTCAGCTGTAAGTAGGACACGAAGTTGTATTGTCCATGAGTGTCTGTGATACTTGACGTTGGGCCTGAGCCTTTAGTTGGGTGTTAAGAGAGCAGAGGGAGGCGGCAGTCTGAAGGTCCGTGCTCTTCCTAAAGGTTTGTTGAAGGGGGAGAGGGCCTGGAAATTGGAGAGGGCGCATGTGGATATGGGAAGCTGAATGAAACAGATGCCTGAGAGGGAAGGAAAAAAGTGGGTTTCAAGTGAGAACGTGGGAAGGGGTGCTGCAGACGGGGGGGTGGGGGTGTGCTTTCTGAGCAAGTTGTAAGTCTTTAGGTCTTAAATATTTGAGTTTCCAGAAGATGTTTGAGGATAAAATAATTGGGGAAGAGAACAGCGTGCAGAAGCCTGCTAGCTCAAGGGTGTTATACTGGCTGGTATCGCCTACTTCTGAGCACGTGCCCGTTCTCCCAGAGGAGATGATACCTGCTGAAAGGGGGGAGGTTTGCAAAAGCTTGGGGGATGAGAAAAAAAATGAATTAAAATGTTTGTTGAAGGACAGCCAGTTTTACTCTTCTAATAATTGCAGAGATTTGAGAGAAACTTCCAAATGCAAATTTGAAAATTCATCAGAAGTGTGTAGGAGAGCAAGTCCCAGTCCAGTGGAGGTCTGGGCATTTAAGATCCCCTCGTATGCACCCTGAGAGCTCTGCTCCAGAGGCCAGATTTAGATCCCTAGAGGTACGTGTGGATCCCTGCATATTTTGAAAATTAGGTGCATTTTTAAGGTGGCTTTGACATGATTGTCACTCTTTAAAAACAGAACGTAAGGAGCTTGAAGACCTTGGGTGTCTTCTGCTATGTGACAGCATCACCCCAGGTGGGTGGGGATGGACGGGCGCTCGGTGGTACCGGCGGTTGTAGCCTCGTGGCTTCAAAAGAGCTTTGAGAACTCACAGCGGCTGAGCTGCCGAGTTTCCCCTTTCCCTGCGAGCTTTCAGCGTGCAATCTCCGTTTTGAACGTGGCATTCAGCTGAAGTATTCATTAAGCCGGGGAATTATTTGCATATTATTAGCATTATTACATGGAAATAAAGCTGCTGCTGGTTCTTCCCTCCCTCCATGTATCTTTCATCACCCGCCTTTATAACCGCTCTGAATCCTGTTTGTTGTGTGACAAACTGGGCTGATAAATCTCGTTACTCACTTGAATGGCTGGGAGACTCATTGCGCATTACTGAATTTGGTGAATTATGTAATAAAGGCATAATTAAAATTAAACCCGGAGCCTCTCGTGGAACCTTACAAAATTCCGTTCGTGATGAATTACAGCGAAATGTACGCGGGTGTTAAAATTGAAGCCTAATTATTTGGATTTATTTTTTAATCAATATTTAATACGCTACCTATAAGTTCCCACGTACCCACAGCAAATCTGCTATTGCGGCTTTGCTGGAAAGCCCAGTGTGTGTGTATATGTGTGTAGGGTAAGATGTTTGTTTTCCCTGTGCTTCATATTTTAATATTTGATTACAGAAAGGAAAACTCCCCCGAGCACGATGTGCTCAAGAATTTCTTCAGCCAAGGGAGGTGACTGCTAGGAGTCTGTTTTGCCCAAGTCTTTTCCCGCTTATCACCTTTGAATATTGCGGTTTATCGGCGGAGGATTGCACTCGTAGGAAATAATTCACCCTGATGGAGCACCACTTGGTTGTTCACTCTCCGAATTGCCATTAAAATCGTTCTGCAAATCTTTTCCGCGATGTATTTCTGCAGTCCTGATTCGTACTTGAAGGCAGCTGCCCAAACGGCTGTCAGGTTTAAACTTGAGATGTGCTTAAAACTTATTTTCTACGTGCTAAAATGGGCTTTGGAGATATTTTTCCAATGCCTTGGAAGGAGAAGCGATGTTTTTAAAGCAAACAGTCTGCAAGCCCCCGTTTAATTTTGAAAGGTTTGTCTCTCAAGTATGAAATTGAATAGAAGGGATTTTATTCCCCTAAATCCCCGATTCTAGAGAAAGCAGCTTGAGATCTCAGTAAGAGAATTAACACATGGGTTAAACTTACAATAAGAAGCAGTACTTGGAAAATGCCTATTCAGATGCCGTTAAGGAAATAATAGCATTAGTTCTTGTCGTGTCAGTGTGGATTCCTCAAACCGCCGGCTGCGTGCTGCCATGCATACGTTATGTGGTGCTGGCCTGGGTGTGAAATCGAGGACAAGGGAAATAAAGATGACTTCCCTTGGAGGCAATGTGTTTGAATGTTTAAGCCGGTCCTTCTGCACCCACATGCGACAGGTAATTCAGTAGGACTAATAAACCACTAATAATCCCCCCCCCCCCCCCCCATGCTGTTGTTCGTGACCGAGATGATCTTAATTGCAGCTGTGTAAGTGCTAAAATGCCTTTATCCTAAATCGGGAGTACGCCGTGGTCAATGTGTTTTGCATTCCTGTAAGCAGATTTCTATTCAGAGAATCATAGAATGGTTTAGGTTGGAAAAGACCTTTAGGATCACCCAGCCCAACCGTTCCCCTACCCCTGCCATCCCACCCCCAAACCCTGGCCCTAAGCACCTCGTTTGCCCGGCTGTTAAATCCCCCAGAGGGATGGAGACTCGACCCCTTCCCTGGGCAGCCCCTTCCAGTGCCATGTCTATCATCTGTTAGAAACACAATACTTTTTCATACCTGTTATTTCCATTATGTGTTTTCGATGAGCCATTTATCCTTCCAATGTATATATATTTTAATGTATATACATTATATCCCTCATTTAAGGTAAAGCCACTTTTTGTCTCTCGATTTTTTAATTTTTTTTTTTACAATTCGTGATAATCCAGAACCCTGAAACAAAGCATTATTTTCAGTTTCTTGTGTCTGCCATTTCATAATCACCCATGTGTATCTCTGTTTTTAGCTTAAGCCAAAGACACGAAGCATTAAGGCTGAACTGGGGTTATTTTGACATCACCTGATTTCATCCTAGAAGGTGCTGTAGGAGATCGCCGCAGCGAAAAACTTCCAACAAAATGGTAATGAGAAAACGAAAGGCTTCTGTTGTGCTGTCGTTCTGCTGTTTCCTCGCCTTCGGGCACAGCTACCACTGCTTTACACACCTTCTCTTTACCTGTCCGTGGGGTTTGCAGTCCCGGGGAGCCTGTAACTCATAGAATCATAGAATCACTTTGGTTGGAAAAGCCCTTTAAGATCATCGAGTCCAACCATTCCCCTACCCCTGCCATCCCACCACTAAACCCTGTCCCTAAGCACCTCGTCTATCCTTCTTTTAAATCCCTCCAGGGATGGGGACTCGACCCCTTCCCTGGGCAGCCCCTTCCAGTGCCTCACAGCCCTTTGGGGAAGGAATTGTTCCCCATGGCCAACCTCACCCTGCCCTGGCACAACTTGAGGCCGTTTCCCCTCGTCCCATCGCCCGTTCCCTGGGAGCAGAGCCCGACCCCCCTGGCTCCCCCCTCCTCTCAGGCAGTTGTAGGGAGCGATGAGGGCTCCCCTCAGCCTCCTCTGCTCCAGGCAAAAGCCAGTGCTTTGGGAGCAGTCCCCCTCTGCTCCAGGCAAAAGCCAGTGCTTTGGGAGCAGATCCCGACCCCCCTGGCTCCCCCCTCCTCTCAGGCAGTTGTAGGGAGCGATGGGGGCTCCCCTCAGCCTCCTCTGCTCCAGGCAAAAGCCAGTGCTTTGGGAGCAGAAGGGAGGATGCATTTTACCAAGCAAAAACCCGCACGGCTAAGAATGATGTGAAGTTTTCTGTAGGCAGATAATTGGCAAATGTAGCAAATTCATCTGTGAATTAACAAGAGCAGAGCAACCAACGCAGGCACGGGCTTAAGTCGATATTTCGGTTCATAGCCGAGCGCACGCCTGAGAGCACGCCCAAGTGCTCCTTGAAGCTGGGACTTGAGAAGGAAGCAAAAAAAAAAAAAGAAAGAGATGGGTTTATTACAGAGAGTATTTGCTGTGTTTTGGCACGAGATATATTTAGGGGGTGTGTGTGAAGCTTTGGAAAGAGCTTTCTCCACGTTTTGAAGTGCCAGATGCGTCTGGTTTGAGGTGCAGCTAAAGAAGTGTGCTTTTTGGATAGCTGGAATGTGTTGCTGCACAGCGTTGCTCCGTGCTCCCTGGGGTGATCTTTTCAAACTGACTAATCTTAGGATTCTGGGGGACACCAGTATATCATAGTAGGTAGCGTGCAATTCAGGATTTAAAAAAAAAAAAAAAAGTCCTGTAAAAAGCGATTAATTCAGAAGAGCCACACTGAATGCACAGTATATGCACATGAGAATTTTAATGGCCATACTGGAAAACTGTACCTGTCAGGTTACCCTACCATATATTTTTCATATTCTTGGACTGCTCCTTGCATGAAATGCCTCATTCTGCTCTTCTCTGTAGCTCTTCCCTTCTTACTCAGTAACGGGAGTTGCTCTCTTCTAACAAAAAGTCCTTCTCTTGATTCTAATGTACGTATATGTCTTTTTAAATGTGTCCATTTAAATTAATATTTAACAGATCAAAGACACACGTATGATCTAATGTATCTGCTTATGTCTAATAGTTATTTGATGTGATCTAGCCTTTTTGTACTTAATTCTTTTGTGCCTTTCATCTAGCAGAGTATTTTTTAGATGACAGTGTCAGAGTTGATTTACACTTGAAAGTAGACTCTTTCTTTGGGAGTACTTCTGGGTTTATTAGTGGTATCCTTTTACCAGCATAACTAACACTGCACTTAGAGTGTGGAAGGGTGTCTCATCCCAAACTAGATATCCCATTTCTGTTCCTGTATAAGGTAGAGTTACACCAACCTGTTTGTACCTGCCTGTACAATATTTTTTTTCTAAAGGCTTTGGGGTGGTTACTTTACCCCGCTGAGATTTTTTCTTTTTTCCCAGCTGACTTCATTTATCCCAAAGTTAGGTGCCCAGTCTGAGCTACTTCTCTTGGCTCCCTCCCAGTTGACGGCTCTGGCACCGCGATGTGTCCTCTCCTGGTGATCCCGTCCCTCCGTCGACTCCAGTTTTCACCGGATCCCCACCTCCGACAGCTGACGTTTGGTGGGGTGAACTCTGCCTCCTCGTCGGCAGGAGCATCAGGATGGCTGAATGTCCTCTGGTGCCTTTGAAATGTCTTTCCCTGCTGTGCCTAAGCTGTGATATCCCACTGGTGGGAGCTGCAAAACAGCCCCTGCCACAGCAGGACAGCGTTGGCCACGCGGCAGGGAAGTTGGTGTGCTGATTCCCGTGCAACACCTTGTCCTGGATCTGAGCTCTATGGCCAGTGGTCCTGGCAGGGGGATGTTTGTCAATATTTACTTTAATCAGAGCCATCCATTGGCATCCTGCCTTTGCCGAGGGAGACCTTTGCCTGTCACAGTGGGGGGGGGGGGTAATTTTTTTCTTCTGTACGATGTCATCTCCATGAAAGCCATGGTTGCAGGCAGCCTTAAGCAGCTTGGGCTTTCCAGGGTTGGGGACCCACATGGAAAGCTTTACGTGCCGATGAGAGGAGCACACCATGGTTTGGGGTGGGAGCCCTGGGAGGCTGCAGTTGTACCGTGTGGCATTCCTGCCATCAGCTTGAGTGGCCAGGAATATCACCTGCTTGAGGCCAGCCAATGGTCCGAGATGCCATTTCCAGTCATCCAGAAACCCCAGCAGAGCACTCTATCGCAATAGCCTTACAGAGGAGGAGAAGGGGGGAAAAAAAAAAAAGCCTTTTTTAGGGTAAAATCCTCTTTTCTCTGATAATACTGCAAAGACTTTCATCAGTGGCTTCACTCTCTGTGGCTTCTGGGTCTTCTTGATTAAATGCTGTATGCCTTAGAGAGAGGAGGTCTGTACCACTGGGATGCCACACGTGGTGGGGCATGGATTCCCCCAGCTGCCGCTCACCAGACCCTGAAGACAAGGCAGTTCTGGGTGCAAATAAGCAACCGTCCCTTACAGTTGTGCTTCTTGCTGACAAATCTGAAACTCACCTCTTCTTGGTTGTATTCCACTCAAGAATAGTGCATCTAAATATAAAGCCAAACCCCTGCAAGTATTGTTGGGATGGCAAGGGTTCCCCTAGTTCTATTTTCTCAAGAAAATGCTGCATTCCTCCAGTTCAGCTGCATTTTTTCCTCCAATAAATGGGAACACGAGAGTACACCAAGTAGAAGAAAATTCCTGTTGTGCTTAGAAGCAGGTTTTTGTCTAGTGATTCAGTTCCTGTAGGTGTAAAGCATTTTAATTTTTATTTCACCATTTCACCTTTAATTTATTGAGAATGGCTTAGTTAAAGTTTGAGCATTGCTATTTATTTAATTCTTTTTTTTTTCTTTTTTAGGTCTGAAAGGTTTTTATGGGTGGTGAGATGTTCCAGTGCTTGGATCAATGTGTTTCATTTAACGTTGGGAAGGAGTGGATTTTTTTGTGGTTTGGTTGGGTTTTTTAAATTGCTGTAATTATAAGTCAGCCTTGCAGATCCAGGTGAGGTGTATCTATTTATATAAACACGTACAACACCGTACGTGGGCAGAGCAAATGAAACCATCCCAGGGCAGAAAAAAAACCCCTGAGATGCTGCCACAAAAACAGTAGAGGGAAGGGGGAAGCTTCGGCCGAGGAGTTGTTCAAACTCAACTGATACTGGAAACGCGATGAAAACCATGATACATGCGTGGACCAAATGCAGCTTCTTTTAGCAAAGAATCATAGAATCACTTTGGTTGGAAAAGCCCTTTAAGATCATCGAGTCCAACCTTTAACCTAACCCTGCCATCCCACCACTAAACCCTGGCCCTCAGCACCTCATCTCTCCTTCTTTTAAATACCTCCAGGGATGGGGACTCCACCACCTCCCTGGACAGCCCCTTCCAGAGCCTGACAACCCTTTCGGTGAAGAAGTTTTTCCTAATGTCCAGCCTAAACCTGCCCTGGCGCAGCTTCAAACCATTCCCCCTCGTCCTATCATCTGTTACCAGGGAGAAGAGGCCGACCCCCCCCTCACTACAGCCTCCTCTCAGGCAGTTGTAGAGGGCGATGAGGGCTCCCCTCAGCCTCCTCTTCTCCAGACTAAACACCCCCAGCTCCCTCAGCTGCTCCTCGTATGACTTGTGCTCCAGACCCCTCCCCAGCTTTGTTGCTCTCCTCTGGACATGTTCAGCAAGAACCTGACTTCCATGAAAGAAACTGGGATGTCGGGGCTTTCCTTTACCAGCAGTGCTGCGTCAGCTGGAGCTCACCTCAGCCTGAGGTTCAGGAAGATTTCTGCTACGGTGGGAAGGACGTGGCAGAGGAGAAGCTCTCTCCCGTGCTCAGCAGGCGAGGCCGAAGCAGCATTTGCTGGAACGGCGCGATCTCACCACGCTAAAGGTTGCAAAGCCTCAGGTGAGGTCCCAAACACCACGCGGCACAGTGAGGAGCTTTGCTGCTGGCTTCAAAATCGCTGGGATTTCGCTCCTCGGCCGGAGAACTGAAGCGTGCTTTTAATTTCCTCCTGTGCCCAGGTCTGTCCCTGTTCAGCAGAGCGCTAAATCCTCTGCCTGAGCGCTCGCAGTCCTCTGCCAGGACAATGTGAGAGTTGTCATGAGCTGTGTTTCGGGGATTGCGTGAGCCAGGTTAGGGAAATAAAAAAAAAAAAGTATATATATGTATGTAAAAATAAAAGCATCCAGGGATTTCTGGACTGAGATCAGATTTGATGCGGTTTGGCTGATGATATCCTGACAGTAAAAAGTGCTTTTTCTTCGCTGCAGACCTGCTGTCCCTGGCTGTAGGATTGCATTATAAAAGCCTGTTAAAAATAGCTCTGCTCTCCGGGATATTTAACTTGCTCTGTTTTCAGTTAGGGACTGCTGAACCTTATAAAAGAGAGAGGTTTTTAACTTAACATCCTGGTGTGTATCTAGAGTTCAGAAATCTCTGCAGAAGATTAAGCAAGTTGAGAGAGAAATTAGCTTTGATCCCTTTCTGCCAGCATAGGATTATTCCGCATCGTACTGGTTTTGAAGTTCATGTCTAATCCAGTTTTACATGTCTCGGGGGGACTGGGCTTCTTGCGACTTCTTGTGCGAAACAGTTGTGTGGTGTAGCCTCTGATTGAGAAGTGCTCACTCAATATCGAGATTCAATTTGCATTTCCATTACTGCATCCCATTTCATCCTGTGCCATATATATAATGTCGCTGCTTCGTGGTATATGATTTTCAAAAGCACATGGATCATTAATGAGGGTGGTGAAACCCTGGCAGGGGTTGCCCAGAGAGGGGGTGGAGGCCCCATCCCTGGGAACATTCCAGGCCAGGTTGGCCGGGGCTGTGAGCAACCTGATGTGGTTCAAGGTGTCCCTGCTCCTGCAGGGGGGTTGGGCTGGGTGGGCTCTAGGGGTCCTTTCCCACCCAAACCATTCTGTGATTCTATGATTCTATGATTATTGTTCTCGTGCTATTTAATGTGCTCACTGCACACTTAGTCAAACTATATTATATTTGAACCCCAGTCTTGCAAACAACTGCACGGGACTTCACAGAATCACACAGAATGGCTGGGGTGGGAAGGGACCTCGGGAGATCAGCCAGTGCCACCCCCCTGCTCAAGCAGGCTCACCCAGAGCAGGGGGCACAGGACAGCGTCCAGGCGGGGGTTGAAGATCTCCAGAGAAGGAGACTCCACAGCCCCCCTGGGCAGCCTGGGCCAGGGCTCCATCACCCTCAAAGTCAACAAGTTCTTCCTCCCGTTCAACTGGAACCTCTTCTGCTTCAGGTTGTGCCCATGGCCCCTTGTCCTGTCGCTGGGCACCACTGGGAAGAGTCTGGCTCCATCCTCGTGACCCCCACCCTTGAGATATTTGTAGGTGTTGATGAGATCCCCTCTCAGCCTTCTCTTCTCCAGGCTGAACAAGCCCAGCTCCCTCAGCCTTTCCTCCTAGGGGAGATGCTCCAGTCCCCCCATCATCCTTGTTGCTCTCCTCTGGACTCTCTCCAGGAGTTCCTCATCTTTCTTGAACTGGGGAGCCCAGAACTGGACACAGACCTGCGTGTAGGTCCTCAAATTGTTGAACATACTTACGTACAAAAGGGCTTGTAGTGACCAGCGTGGTTCGTAGTGCAAAAAAACACTGACTTGAAACAAGATTAAGTGAGACGTAAGCAGAATATTGCGAATCGAGGCAAAGACAAGGGTCGTGTAACTGTTTTCCACCAAAGTGGAAGGTTTGAATGGTCAGTCCTGAGGTGGTTTTTTTTTAATGCACTGCGTTTTATGCATGACGAGTTTGTAAACCCAGAAGTTTTCTTTCTAATAAATGTGCATTTTCAGGCTTAAAATAATACTTGTCTGTGATCCTTTGAAGTGCCTTTTCACAGGCGTTCGGTGCAGGCAGCATGCTCAGAAAGTTTTCTCCTTACCCACACCGGGCATGGCCATAGAAGACCAGCAGAGCGTTTAAGCAGATCATCTATTTTAAGTACGCAAGCCATGCGTTTAAAAATGGTGGCGTTTTTTGCTGGACTGACAAAAGCTTGTTCAGAGCCGTGCTAGGTTAGCACCCAGATCAGTCCCAGGGATGTTTCAGGAACAGCCTTCCGGAGTAGAAAGTACCAGAGAGGTCAGAAATGCCATTTGTACATCAAAAAATGTGGTTTAGAGGTCAAGAGTTAAAATTTCAAGTTGCTAAGAGTAATCTGTATTTTAGTGGTAAGCCCGAGAGATCCCAAAATTGAACCCTCATCTCTGTTCATAGAATCATTTAGGTTGGAAGAGCCCTTTAAGCTCCCCCAGCCCAACCGTTCCCCTACCCCTGCCATCCCACCCCCAAACCCTGGCCCTCAGCACCGCCTCTGCCCGGCTGTTCAATCCCCCCAGGGCTGGGGACTCGACCCCTTCCCTGGGCAGCCCCTTCCAGTGCCTGACAGCCCTTTGGGGAAGGAATTGTTCCCCAGGGCCAACCTCACCCTGCCCTGGCACAACTTGAGGCCGTTTCCCCTCGTCCCATCGCCCCTTCCCTGGGAGCAGAGCCCGACCCCCCCGGCTCCCCCCTCCTCTCAGGCAGGCCTCCCGGCGAACCCCCCCAGCCCCCCGCCCCCCCCAGCCCCCCCAGGGCCTTCGGGGAGGGAGGGGCCCAACCCTGACCCCAGCATTTGAGGGGCGGCCTCCCCAGTGCCCAGCACAGGGGCACGGTCCCTGCCCTGCTCCTGCTGGCCACACCACTCCTGATACAAGCCAGGATGCCGCTGGCCCTCTTGGCCACCTGGGCACCCTGCTGGCTCCTATCCAGCCACCTCTTGACCAAGACCCCCAGGGCCTTTTCCGCCGGGCAGCTTTCCAGCCCCTCTGCCCCACGCCTGGAGCGCTGCCTGGGGTTGTTGTGACCCCAGGGCAGGACCCAGCCCTTGGCCTTGTTGGACCTCATACAGTTGGCCTTGGCCCATGGATCCAGCCTGGCCAGGTCCCTCTACAGAGCCCTCCTCCCCCCCAGCAGATCCACACTCCCACCCAGTTTGGTGTCAACTGTTCCTGCCCTGTGCCTTCAGCATTTAGTGACACCTTGCAGCATGATTGCAATTTTCTTAGAATGCAGACAGCACCGCAAGGAGAAAATCCTGCAGCATTTCTAGAAGGGAGAGAGGTCAAGCAGAAGGATGCTAAAGGATGAATGCAGTAGCTAACCTAAATATTATGCTGTGTACGCTTGAGGTGGATTTTTTCTTTTTTTTCAGATCACGTACAGGATTAATGATATGACAGTAAATTAGCGTGTGTAGACGCTTGGGAACATGTTTACGTTTCAGACAGTTTTTAGCGGTGAGGGCTGCACTCTTGCAGCTTGGACGACAGAGAATATTCTTGCTTTTCCGAGCTGAGTTGCTTGGATAACCCCTGCTATTGCCATTTTCCTCACTGGCAACAGCTGGCTCAGCACAGTTGTGGGGTAGAACCCAAATCCGTCCTGATGACATCTAATGAACCATCCTCCTCCCCCAAAGCTGTTCTTGGCAGAGAAATGCCATTCATCATGATGGGAACCACTGTATTGAGGGGTTTCACATCGCCCATTGCAGAAAAGGTGGGTTTGGAAGTGTCCTCTTCCATCTTAACATGGCTTTGACCAGACCATCGTGTCCTCCTGCCACCCAGGAGCGCCTTCTGTAAAAAAACTAAGATGTTTTTAAGTAAATCGGTGCTGGAAGATTGCAAGGCCGTCAGAGTGACCGATCTCTCCTCCCTTGGAAATGGCATTTCTGGAAGATGGTGGCGGACGCTGCTTTAGCAGGAAGCCACGTGCACGTCCCCGGCGAGCAGTCTGGTCTGAATCCTGCGGAAGGTCTTCGAGAGATCTATCGGCTGCCCTACTTAATTTAAAATGTTTGGGTTATATTTTTGTTTTGTTCTCATCACTATAGTAAAATTATTTTTACGACCCTTTGGGTATTACCTGCTTTTATAATCTTTCTATAATTAAATTTACAAATCCGCTTTCGAGCTGGTGATGTATAAAACCTTGCAAACGGGATCCTTTGTGCGTTAACCTATATTTTTTTTTTTTTGGAATTATCCTGGCCTAGGCCTAGGATTAATCCATAAGATGCTGAACATGCTTGATTTTTTTTTTTTCCCCTTTCTCTGTGGCAAACTCTCTCATCTTATGCAGAGTAGAGCAGGGCTTTTTTAAAACCGCTTCCTATGAAGCAGTTTTAACTATTACGCCTCTTCTTAAGTGATTCACAGGAGGAGCCATAGCAAAGGTTAATTGATCCTGTGCCATGGGTCCAGAAAGGAGAAATGATTCAGCCTCCATCACGGGAAAGGATTTATGGGAGGCGCTTGGCTGTTTCCAAGCCTGATGACGCAGCTTTCACCGCACGGCCAAGAGACTGTCACCCATCGCTGCTCTGTGGGAGTTTGGGGTGTCAAGCCGTAAAAAGGCTGGGTATGTTGTAAAAGCAGTACAGGGGCTCCTGTGTTGGTCTGATGGGGCTGACGTACCGTGGTTTTGGCACTCGGGCACAAGGCCATGCTGCCGTGTTCTCTAGCACATACTACAGGTACTACTCTGTGGGGCACCGCAGTCCTCAGTAGGTTAGAGCTGCATGCAGGGCATGCCAGGGGAGCGTCGTGTCTCTCCATCCAAAAATGAAGATCTCCATGACCTCAGCAGAAGCAGGATTTCGTCCAACTCGATTCGAAGGTAGGGTAAAACCCCACTGAGTTCTGTGGACTTGGTGCAAGACCCGTTTAGCATGAGCAAAGTGATGGTGTTGTCCCATCACTCGAAGCTGAACCAGAAAGTGGTCTCTTCCCTGGGTGTCCCATGCAGCTGAATGTTTTGGATAAAACCTGCAGTACCCAAAGCTGCTCTGCCACCAACCAAAAGTGCTTTAGAGGTGGGTTGAAAGAGTGAGGGAGCAAGTCCCATTGCAAAGGTTGTTACTTGCCTGGTGCATCTCTGTGTCTTTCAAGGTGAATCATAGAACCATAGAATGGTTTGGGTGGGAAGGGACCCCTAGAGCCCACCCAGCCCAACCCCCCTGCAGGAGCAGGGACACCTTGAACCACATCAGGTTGCTCACAGCCCCGGCCAACCTGGCCTGGAATGTTCCCAGGGATGGGGCCTCCACCCCCTCTCTGGGCAACCCCTCCCAGGGTTTCACCGCCCTCATTGTGAAGAATTTCTTCCTTAGATCCAGTCTAAACCTACCCTGTTTTAGTTTAAAACCATCACCCCTTGTCCTGTCACAGCTGGCCCTGCTAAAAAGTTTGTCCCCATCTTTCCTGTAGGCCCCCTTTAAGTACTGAATGTGTGGTTGCTTCTCATAATCATTAACTCTTGCAAGTCCTTTCAGGTTTGCTGTACTTAGAATAAACAGGGCTTTGTTATAATGAAGCACGCTGAACCCTGACTTCTGTGTTACCATGAGAAAAGAAAAGCAGCATTTCTGGCATCTTCTAGAGAACATCAGAAACATTGGTGTGTGTTTATCCTGGATGATGCTGAGTAGAAATTAGTCTTACTAATGGGAGCGTACATAGGATGGGAGTTCTACACTTGACCTAAACCACACTGGAGGATGTATTTACCCTGTGAAGCCAAGGGCGCCTTAGAGGACGCAGAGAGCACAGCACTTGGGGTTTGGGGTTTTTTTCTCTCGTGAAGCTGTGATGCCTCAGCCAGCTGGTACTGACCCCAGTGGCTCCTGGATCTGGTTCAAGAGTTAGCCTGCTCCAGGGATCATTCCCAAATGGCATTTTAGAAGCAACCACTTTCTTCTGGAGAGAAACAGTAGGATGTGGCTGTGCATGTTAGCACTGTGACCGGAGAATGGATCCCATTAATGTATGTCATACAATATCTACATTGGCCAATCGGAACGTGAACCCCCCTGCCTTCGTGGCTACTGGTCCTCTCCAGACCAGTAAGATCACTGTGATCTGAAGCATGGTTTTGCACTCTACTTGGTCAAAATTTTATCCGGTCATGTCCAAGAGAGAGAGTCTTGATTTTGGTTGCTTGTTGTGGGTTTGTTTGGGTAACTCTTCATAAGTAGGGAGGAGGATTTAAGTATTACTCAGATGGTAGTGTTAAAATCCACTAGCTGCAGCTTGCTGCAAGTTCCTTAAAGAAATTATGGAGGGTATGCACCCACCGTAAAACACCTGACTGGAACATTCATTCATTGTCTTACCTTGGAAGATTTAGGAGCTATCAAAGAGAGGTACCAACACCCTTCTGGAAACAGGAGTGGGTGTCATGTGAAAAATGAGCACAACCCTTGGTGTAGGCAATCCACAAATGGCAGAGAGCTGGGGAAGGACAGTTCTGGCCCAGGTTGCCCAGAGAGGTAGTAGGTGCCCCATCCCTGGAAACGTTCCAGGTCAGGTTGGATGGGGCTGTGAGCAACCTGATCCAACTGGAGATGTCCCTGTTCATTGCAGGGGGGTTGGACTGGATGGGCTGTAACAGTCCCTTCCCACCCAAACCATTCTGTGATGGAATGTGTCCTCTCCTCCTGCTCCTCTGATGCTGGCCGGGTTACTGATCAGACCTGCCCTACCCCTTTTCTAACAGCGCATCCTTCTTCTCCTCCGTGGGTTGACTAGGAAGGAGGAGGTGTTGTGAAAGACGCAGAGCTGTTTCTGGGCTGCTGGTGGAGCATCAGCGCTGGGAGGTGCTCCTCATGGCTGAGCTCTCTTTGGAGACTGGCCCTTGGATGACATGTAGCCGTATCCAAACAGTGGTCAAGGTGGCCTCAACAAGACAGTAGCTTGAAGCTTCAGCCTTCCTGCAGCCCCAGATCAATGCAGCATCGTACTCTTTGCTGCTGTGCTGGGAGAGGTGCCACGTGCTGTAGCAAACGTTGCCCATTGGGGAATTTTTCCTTAGCAAACCTTGCTGGAGTCATTGATTTGCAGTGTGTCTGAGCCAAATTTAAGCATGGAGCCACACAGACCTGAATTTAGCCGTGCTGGCTGTTTTCCCTAGGAGGAGGGATCACGGGGATGGATTTGATTGCCTCAGAAAATTAGTGTTGATTTCAGTGAAGAATATTTTATTACAGTGTTTGCATTGGCATTCTCTTCATAGGATAATGGCTAAGAGTTTCCAGTGTTTCCTGTGCTTGTGTGTGTTTAATGATTTAATCTATTCCTTCTGAATACTGGCTTGGGCGGGGGGGGGGGAAAGGGCTGGCTGCCTGCTCTTAATATCCCATTGTAAAATAAAATCACTTATTCCAAAGGTGGAGTTGCAACTGAAAAGGAAGAAAACCAGTCTTGGAAAGTATTAAAATGGAATAATAAGCTCTAAAATAGACACTGGCTGTGGTGGTTGCTTCCATGGCAGAAGACAGTGAGGCCGTAGTGCTTTAAAAAATGTGGATGCTGTTATTTCCATCCCTTAGCGTGGATTTAGAAAGCTGGATTTAGGCTCACTGGTTTGAGGCTGGTTGCTGCTGAGGGGGTGCTCAGTCTTCCCTCTGGCACATTTAGTGCATTGAACAGCCCACGGTCGCCTGCCAGGGGAAGAAAAGTAGAAAATTTTGCCTGTGTAAAAGCCCTTTTTAATCTGAGGCTTCTGCCATGATTTTTAGGGTACAAGCTCCAACAGCCTTTGGCATTTGCTTGTCCAGGAACAGTGCAGTGCTCTCTGATATCTGCCCTACCATATTCCCCAAAGTGAGCCCTAGTAGTAACTGATGCTCTCCGGAAAGGTGCTGAAGCCTCATTAGGGTAACGAAGGATGTGTCCGCAGCACCGGCCCCTCCAGAAGCAGGTCTTACCTCCCCATAATCTGCAGAAGCGAACGTGGAGATCCCTTTTGCTCTTCTGTTTTAGCAGTATAATGGGTTGATCAAGCTGCTGGCCTTTAAACCATGTTTTCCCCTGCGTGGGGTCTTACCACCTCCCCTTAAACTCCCTTCAGCCCACTTAGGCACCAGCTCAGCACTAGGAAGGTTCCCCCGCCCTGAGGACCCAACCATGCGCTGCACACGTGGGGCACAGCGCAAGCCGGGGAGGTTCTTTAATAGTATCAGACAGTTCAATCCAGTTCAATTTGGGCTCTGACTTCCAAAGATCAAGGCGGGTAAGAGTTGCCACTGCAAGTCGTGTGCTCAGGAGTCTCCCACATCCCCGCCAGCTCTTGCTAGCCAAGGATGGCTTTGCAGCAAAGCTGGAGAGCTGCAGGACGGGGGCAGGCATGCAGCAAGCTCACCAGCTGTGTGTTTCAACCTGCCTGTGTTTACGACTCTGAGCCTGAAGATTTCCCTCGTCTCCCTTCTCCGGCATCACTCTAGGCCATGGGAAATTTCAGATCAACGGGAAATATCTTCAGACGGCTCCAGCGAATTGAGGCCGTCATGAAAAAGGCTGTCTGGTGCTAAGGCTGGCCTCATAAATTCATAGAATCACAGAATGGTTTGGGTTGGAAGGGACCCCTAGAGGTCACCCAGCCCAACCCCCCTGCAGGAGCAGGGACACCTTGAACCACATCAGGTTGCTCACAGCCCCGGCCAACCTGGCCTGGAATGTTCCCAGGGATGGGGCCTCCACCCCCTCTCTGGGCAACCCCTTCCAGGGTTTCACCACCCCCATTGTAAAGAATTTCTTCCTTATATCTAGTCTAAACCTGGTTTAGTTTAAAACCATTACCCCTTGTCCCCAGCGCTGTACCTGTTAAAGCAGGCTGCCACATCTGGCACCGGGGGGAACCAAGTGTAACCAAATAAAGGTATTTCAGGCGCGCAAGTTTGGCCCGTTAAAATAATAACGATATGCTGGTGCTAACGAGACCAAGGCTGTGCTTTATGGGGGCCAGGGTGCGCATCCAGGTCTGCTTGCAGAGCTAGCAGTCCAGGATGGTGCTGTGGTGCTCCTTCTGCTAAGGACTGGGAAAAGAAATAGAGGGACCGATAGGAGGGGAGGGTTAAACATCACTTAAAGATTATGGTGTGGTTTGTGTAAGACCTGGGTCTTGATTCGTGGCATCACTGGGCTGGCGGGGAATCCTATCTGGGGTTTACAGCAGACTGGTTCTGGCTCAAGAGTAGCAGCCAGGCTTTGTTACCTCTGAGCATCTCCCTGAGCAGCTCTCCTTTACGAGAAGAGCAGGGTGGTCGAGAAGGACGGGTCCAGATGACCAATTGCTCTCACCTACCAGCTTCAGAGTCTCTCCGTGGGCAGCAGAAGGGCTCCTTTAAGGCATTGTGTTTACCAAAGCTGCCTGTAGGAAGTTATTTAAACAGCAGTGGTTTGAACCATGCTCTTGACATATTTTTTCTCCATCTGCAGCCTTAATACCAGCCTCTTCTCTGAACTGAATGACTCTTGTGGTTCATCACATGCTTTTAAGGTGTAATCGTTCCCTTTGCAACCTCTTGTGCCATTTAAAACTGCCTAGCCTGGTTTCTACAGCAAGGCTCCAGCATATACCAGACCCTATATGAGAAACATGGCATTTATAGAAGCTTATGTAGACACTGGGGTTCAGGCTGGATCTGCTGCATGAAATGAGGGGATGCAGAGCAGGATAGGGATGCTGTGAGAGCGTGGTGTTGAGGTTGAGGCTGCTTCCCCATTGGTTCTGCTCAAATATTTTCCTTACGTACAGTCTTGAGCCACGTATGTGGCTCAGGAGAATGAAAATCTAAGATGCAATGAAAGTGGTAGCTTCCAGTACTGAATAAAATCTTGTTATTTGGGAAATGTTCATAAGAAGCAACTTATCCGTCCATATGCTGGTTTCTTTGACCTTTGTGGGCAAGGGCTGGTGCATCCCGATGTGGTGGCTTAAGATGTTACTGTCCCAGTGCTGTACCCTGTCCCTCTGCCAGAGGCAATGCCTCAACTCCTTGGCTTTGACGAGTGGAGAGGTGGGTCTGCGAACGTGCTGCAGGAGGAATTGCCGCAGCAGAGGCTGGAGCACATTGATGCCAGGGAGGTGCAAGAGCTCCAGAGGTTCAGTTCAGTTCGATGGGTGGCTTTTGTCTCATCCAAAAACCTTGTTGCAGTTTGATAGGAATCTGCCAAAAATGCACCACCCTTGGTGGTGGTGGCACTTGGGTCCTTGGAAACTGGGCTGGGAGCTTTCCTGGAGGGGAAAGAGCTGACCTTACTTGGTCAGGTTGATATCTCTTGGTTTTCCTGCAGAGGTGTTGGGGGTCATCTGTGCTTGAGATGCCGTTCTCCATTTGGCCAAGCTCAAGAGATGGTGGTCACTGTAAAAATGTCCTAGTCTGGTCAGATGAGCCAAGCGTGCAGTAGTTTTGTCAGCACTGTGTGTCCATGGGAGGCTGGTGGACCTGGCATGAAGCTGTGGCAATTTTTCATAAATTCAAACCATCAGGGGGAGTTCGTGCTGGGTCAGTGCTTTGACTGAGGGAGCTATGGAAATCTTGATCTGGTTCAAGGTAGCCTGGAACTGGATTTGTATGTTAGAATAGTTTCAGTTGGAAGGGACCTACAGCGATCATCTGGTCCAGGTGCAAGATCCCGTGGCTTGAGCACTGCTGTCAGCTGGGGCACAGTGCAGATATGTGCAGGATTATGAAATGGCCCCGTAGGGTTGACATTTCCCTTTTCCATGCCCCAGAGCAGAGCTTGCAGAAGTGATGGGCTGTTTTCCCCTACTTCCTCTGCAAGCCTCAGCCCTACCAGTCAAATCAGTTTAAAAACACCTTCCCTTTTGACTGAAGAGATTATTTGTGCGAAGAAGCACTTGAGTTAACAGCACCAGGAGCTCAAGATAAGTTTACAGCAAGAACTTGCACTTCAAAAAGGCGGTGCGTCTTTTTCAGCTAGAGAATTCTACTCTCACCTAATCCTTATCGGCACGGAGCAATTGGTTCAAGAGACAAGTAGGTTTTGTGGCAGGAGGAGCGACGAAGAGTTTGCAGAGAAGGGTTTGAGCTGCTTGTTTGGGGGGACGACCTGCCAGAGGGTGAGCAGTGGTGGTGGGAGCGGTTGCTTTCATGTTGGATGCACGCGTGGTACGGCATGGTGGTGTTTGCTATGTGCGGGGCTGGAGTTTCTGGTTTCTGCCTCTAAAAAGCTGGTTGTGGTGTTGTGGTGCTGTGAAAAGGAGAGGTGGGACAGCCCAGCTCCTGTTAAAAGGCAGGGGTTGATGTCCGTCCATCCTCTCCTGCATGAAGCTTATTGTCCTGTGGATGTCTTCTGCTCTGTGTAAAGTGTTCATCCTTTTCTTCACTATAAATGACTCGCTTTGCAAACTGCAAATGTGATTATTAAATGAACCTGCTTTTTTAAGGGCGTTTTGAAACCTTTTGATGTGTGAACAGTCCTGTCGTGTGATTCTGTGGCCACAAAAACGTGCTTTTTATTTTTAAAAGGAAAAACTCAAACCTGGGGAGAAATTCCCAGGGGGGGAAGTTTAACAGCTTTCAAAGCGTTCTGCAGAGCTTTTTCTTTGTGTGTGGGCGGGAAGATTTCTCTCCCCTCAAAACAGGCAGGCTCCTCTCTGCAAAATCCCTCTGGGCTTTGAGAGAGCCTCCAGACCCGTGGTCCCTTCTGATGGTGCTGTGAAGTTACCTGGACCACGGGAAGCCACCAACTCTGTGATCCAGCTTGATGAAGAAGCTTCACGTTACTTCCTTAGACACGGTGAAGGCTGGGGTCTTCCCGGTGTTCAGGGATCCCAAAAGTACTGTGCTCAGAGTCCACCTGGCTGGGCCCAAGAGCAGCAAAGGGTGTAGAGCAGCTCGGGTTGCTGCTTGGCCCCCATTGAAGCACCTCTTGTGATGCGTGCCACAGCCTGGGGACTTCTAGAGCCTGGTCTAGGCAGCCGTCCCCCACTGCTTGCCTTTCCATGTGCTTCCTTTTCAAATAAATAAACAAACATATATTCCTGGGGTGAAACTCTCAAAGGCTTCTGGCATCTAAGAGAACTAATTGTGAGTACTGCCCAGGGTGGCAGAGGGGAAAATTCCCCTGTGTCATCTTGTGCCACTGCTTTGATTTGCAGTCCCATGGCTCCAGTCAAGCAGATTAAGACATGGGAGCATGTGGGACTTGGAACTGGTGAAAAAACCAACATGGTCTCTCGCTGCCAAGAGAAGAGGCCTGACAGTTGTCCAGATGGTACGTGAAACCCAACTGCAGTGCCCATGGTAAACCTCAACAGCTTCTTGTCTCATAAAGGACCAGGACGAGGCACAGCAGCCGGGCTCCCCTCCGCCTGGCAGTGGTGAGTTGGGTTGTTCAGCTTCTCGGAGGAGAGCAGTAGCAGCTCTGAAGTCCTGCTCAGAACCTGGAAACATCTCTGATTCCATCATTAGATGTTGGATTATGTTAGGACTTTAGCAGTCTCCAGCTGAGCTTGCAAGAGAGAACAGACTGTGCCCCTGTAAGAGCCTGCAGTTGAATGGGAGGCGATGGGCAGACAAGGCGACTTCAGATTTTGCCAGCAGCCTGATGCAGGCACATTTTTGGAGTGAGAGAACAGCATGGACATTGTCATCAGGATTGCTTCATCGCCAGGCAGTTGGAGCATCGACACAAGCAGGCGCGGTTGGAGCCCGGGCTCCTGCAGCTCCTCCAGGAACGTGCAACAGTCAGAGCCGATGCCAGAGCAAACGTAGCTGTCGGTGAGCTGCCAGGTGGATTTCGGTCCCTGCGGTCCCTTCAGTCCCAGGATTTTCTGATTCTGAGGCCTCTGGGGAGAATATCGCAGCTAATGCAATTTCAGACCCATTGCTCAGTGAAACCCTGTGGGAATTCAGCACCAACTCGCTCCCACCTTTGCTGAGCCCATTGCTTTTCCTGCAGGAAGAACTGCTGCGCTCAGGTGTTCGTTCCCATCTTTTTCTTACACCACAATGTTTGTTTTCAGTGAAGAAATGCCATCATGCATGATGAAGCCCCGGCTGCCCTCGCGAGCATCACGCCATGTGTTTGTCCTGCTGCAAACCCAGGCAGCGTTGCAGTCCTGAACGAGGCATCTCCGTGGCGGAGAGCAGACAGGCAGGGGGGGAGTGGATCAGCTGGGGAAACCGCCCATAGATCGAGCTGTGCTGCGTGTGAATTTAGGGGTCGAGTAAGGATAGAAAAGATGCACTCGGCCAGCCAGGCTGGGATTGTGTTCATCTCCTCCTATGCCTACACATAGAATTGCTTTGGTTAGAAAAGCCCTTTAAGATCATCGAGTCCAACTGTTAACCTAACCCTGCCATCCCACCACTAAACCATGTCCCTAAGCACCTCATCTCTCCTTCTGTTAAATACCTTCAGGGATGGGAACTCTACCACCTCCCTGGGCAGCCCATTCCAGAGCCTGACAACCCTTTCGGTGAAGAAGTTTTTCCTAATGTCCAGCCTAAACCTGCCCTGGCGCAGCTTCAAACCATTCCCCCTCGTCCTATCATCTGTTACCAGGGAGAAGAGGCCGAACCCCCCCCTCACTACTGCCTCCTCTCAGGCAGTTGTAGAGGGCGATGAGGGCTCCCCTCAGCCTCCTCTTCTCCAGACTAAACACCCCAGTCCCTCAGCCGCTCCTCGTAAGCCTTGTGTTCCAGACCCCTCCCCAGCTTGGTTGCTCTCCTCTGGAGATGTTCCAGCAATACAACATCTTTCTTGTAGTGAGGGGCCCAAAACTGAACACAGTTTTGGAGGCTGAACTGAACACACATAGGAGTCTGCTCCAGGGAAGGAAACCTTTGCTGCGTGAAGATATCTGCATTAGCTGCAGTGGGAGCCTGCAGAGGGGGCTTGGACACGGACACCTGCGGTGCTGTGGGCTGCGACCCTTCCTGGGAGCTATGTCTGCTGGCTTTGGGGAAGCCTCATCCACAAAGCATTTCCCATGGTGGATTTAGGTGGCAGAGAAACATGCCACTGCTGAAAGGTGGTTGTCAGTGCAAAACCAGGAGCATCCCATGAGAACCACATGCCATGGAGCAGACTCTCCGGTGCCTTGGGAACCACCGCTGAGCCTCTCAGCGAGGGCGAGACGTGAAGGAGGCAAGCCCCGAGTGGGAGTCTGTTTTTCTCCCAACTCTGAATTCGAAAGGAGCTGTGAGCGTGGAGACAGCTGAGCGATGGTGCAGCCTCCACTTCCCTTCTGCGCCAGGAGTTATTTGCACTAAAAGGTCTGGTTTTGCATTTTTTCCTAATATTCATTTTCCATTTAGCAGTGTTGCTCATGGAGCTTGGGTACAGCGTGTGATTATTCACGTCTGAGTGCAGAAAGCCAGGCTGGGCATTGCGCTTTCCTGCACTAGAAGTTCCTGCCAGGTTGGTTTGTGGGCAGAAGTATCTTTTTCCATGTTGCTGGGAGAATCAGCATTGCACGGAGGATAAAATACTTCACTGGGTCCCAGGACATATGGATCTGGCATTCAGCTACCCATTAACCTCCTGCTGAGTTTTTGGGGACAAGATCTGTTGCCTATTAGGTGCTTGTGCTCTGTCTGGCACAGCAGGGCAGTCTGGGTGTTATTTTTATCGCGGTGTTAAATAAGTCTATCTATGGGTTTTTGGAGGTAGGCAGGAAAGGGCCAGCAGTTGGCCCTCTTAAGTGTGGCTTGGTAGATTGTCCATGTTCAGGGTCATGTAACACAGGAGATGCTGTGTGGCTCTGCAGCTTTATGTGTGGCTTCATCCACCCCCAGCACTGCCTCTCTGGTGTCCTGGTGTTGGGTGGGTCTCCACAGATGTTTCAGTGATGGATATCTTCACTGGAAACAGTCACATTTGGTTTAGATGAATCCTACCCAAGAGCTGCGATAGCAACCACTGCCCTTACTTACAGCAGGGGTCTTAATGGTGTAATGCTTTACCGTATGAGCCTTTTCATGAGGCTCATAGGTTACCGTATCTCTTAGAAGAAGGTCCTGCCTGGAGACATAGGAGAAGACTGCTCTGAACTTGTAGAACTGGGCATCTGAGCATGAGCAACACACCTGGGCAGCCAGCTCTCCTTGAAAGTAGGCTCCTGAATAGCTTTGAGGACCCAAGCTGAAGTTCACGTCAAGAGTATGATGGCCCAAGCATGGAGAGGGTCTTGTGTGACATATTTTGACGGGTGCTTTGGACATGGCAGTTCCCTGGCATCAGCAAAGCTGCTTCCTTGGGCCTGTTCCTACCTGTCCTCTTTTGCTTCCTTACTTACGCAGTAATCATTGCTGTGATATCAAGCTTTCTTCTTCACTTAAAAGAATCTGTTTCCCATTGCAAGGATATGTTGACTTTTTCTTTAATAAAAAGATGTATTTCAAATGGATATGACCTCCAAAACTTCTGCTCCATCTCAGCGTTGCTTCCCTGCTTTAAGTTATCACAAGTATTTCTGAATCACTCACGTTTGTTGACCCTAGCTGCGTTTTCTGCCACCCATTCCCTGCAGCCGTTCTACATTTCAGTTCTTGGAGGCTGTAGAGTCGCAAAGCACAAGAGATGGACATTGGGCAGCCACTGCCCTGCAGCCTAGGGCACCTGGGGAGTTGTGGAGTCTCATCCTCTGGAGATACTCAGAGCCCGCCTGGATGATGTCCTGTGCAACATGCTCTAGGAGAACCTGCTTTAGCAGGAGGGTTGGACTGGGTGATCTCCCGAGGTCCCTTCCAACCCCTGCCATTCTGTGATTCTGTGTGAATCTGTGAAAACTTGCCATCCTGAGTTCAATTGCATGCAAGACTGGAAGAAAGCTGCATTAGGCTATGCCTCTACTAAGTGAACACACCTCTACATGTATTCAGCAGAGGGAACAGGGCTCTCAGGGAGTCCTTCATCCCATCTTGAGGCAGGCGTCCCAGGCCACTTCCAACCACCGACCTTCCTGCTTTCCAGTCCTACTTCACAGCTTGTCTCAAACTGGAAATAACAATACCTCTGGGCTCTCATGGCCCATCGTCATCCCCCAGCATCCAAAAGCGCTTGACGTGCTGACTTTGTCCAGGCTGCTGTTCCGTTTCTGCTGTGAGCTGTCCTGTCACACAGGCTTAGGAAACAAAGCAAGGACAACCAGGTGGTGGAATGGCTCAAACGTGTCTTTTGTTTGCTTTTTGCCCTTGAAAGGTAAAATGATGTCACGGAAGAAAAGTGAAAGCACGAGAAAGCTCTGTGTGACGTTGACACCTGAGTTTTGGAAGTTAATTGCATAACCCGCCTTTGCCACACTCCCAAATCCTGTGTCTTGGTAGCACTGTATCAAAAAGGAGGACATGATGGCAGGGTTAGGTTAAAGGTTGGACTCAATGATCTTAAAGGTCTTTTCCAATCGAAGTGATTCTATGATTCTATGACATGCAGAGTCCAGAGCATCCTTCAGATGTTTTCTAGCTCTACTTAATGGTGTCCCTGTTGGTGTATCACAGTGCTCTCTATCACGTGGCGTCCGGCACAGAGTTCACAACACATGTGCAGATGAATCATCATGACTTGAAAAATAAGATCTGCACAAGGAGTCTTGGGGGCAGGTCGTTGAGGTAGCGATTAGCTTACAGGCTTAATCAAAGAAAAAATTCTAATAGGATGTTGTTTTTTCTGGCTGCTCATAGCAATGGGGACACAGCCACAAATGAAGAAATGCATCACGTGTTTTAGACCTCCTCTACAAGAATTTCTGCAGGGAAGATAATGGCATGAGGTCAATGAAGTACGAGGAGGTACTCTGAGGCAAATGGACTCCCGCAGTTAACAGAGAACAAGGGAAGAAAAAGGGAGAAAAAAACCAGCTGGGTTGGAGCAGAACTGAATCCTGGAAATACTCCAGGCTTTGGAAATCGGTAGGTTCCTGGTTCTTGATGGATCCCTCATGGAGCTTAACAAAGACTGGAATATAAAGATATGTTAATACCTTTTCTTTGGGAGTTGTTTGCCTCTGTTGTGGACTACGGGACTTTACCCTCAAGCCTAAAAATAGGGATAATTGATGTAATCCTAACCCAAGGGAACACGCCAGCTGACTGCACAGATTATAAACCTGTCTTCTCAACACCTGGAGGTCGTGGTGTGACATGCAAAGAGGATATTTTTTGAACGCTGCCCCCCTGATCATCATGTGGGATGAAATAACAGTGGATGATGTGAGCAAGGGATGGATGAACCCATTTGGAAACCCATTTGCCTTCACGAGAGGCACCCTGAGGATGGATTTCAGAAAGCTGATACCTTCTCTGGGGGTCAGCCCATAACTGTGGGTTGCTGTGGAAGATAGCCATTCACAAGGGAAGGAGGTGACTTTTCTCTCTGAATTTAAGGTGTCTTAAACTAGCTACTGCTGCATTCTCGCTATAGGTGCAACCAATGCAGACCCCTGCGCTCAAGCTGAAATTCCCTCCTGGTTTTAAAAATGAAGGCTGGCAGCACCCTCTTTGCAAGAGGTATCCAACTCAGAGGCGCACCTCCACGTTAGTCTGGAAGAGGACATCTCCACCAATGTCCTCGCATCAGGGGTGGCCTTTGCTGCCAGCTGAGAGCCATTGGGATGGGCTTGAATCCCATGTTCAGGTTTTTTCCCCATCATGATGGGATTATTTTTTCTCTTTAATCAGTGCCAGTGGGATCAGAACAAGGGCTTTGTGATGTAGAAACAACTGTTCACGAGGCGCCTTCATCAAGGAAGAGTAGCTCTGCAGGGTCCTGCTGGTCACCAGTGCCTAGCTGCAACTGGGATCTTTAGGTACCCATCCAGGATGTGTTGAGATCTATCATGCAATCCAGTGTACAATATATCATTTCCTTACCAAGCCTATGCTAGCACTGCTATCCCAAAGAAATCCTAGGCATATCCCAGTTTGATGCCTATTGGGACCAGGGACCATTCCCAACAGGCAGTTTGGATGTGACTACCCTGTTCTGGATGCCGGGATAGTTTAATAGCAGAGATGTACAGCAGAACCTGTAGAAAGGTCCCTGACTCTAGTTTTCTCCTGGTGCTTGCAACCGTATTTACTTGTTGGCAGCAAGAAGAGTCAAAAATAAAACCATTTAGTGAAGTGTCCTGATTGGGAGGGGCAGGATGGGTGATGGCTCTCTGATTCATCCCATGTCCATGTCCTGGCAGGGGCGGCCAGTTTGGGAACACAAAAATGGGAAGCAGGAGGACTTGGGGTTGCAAAGGGGATACTGGTCTGTGCCCAGACCATCCTATGGCTGGGATGCAGATCAGCAGTAGCCCTAACCTGCCACAGGGCTGGAGAATTTAAAGCTCTTCTGGGCAAAGCTGTCATGCATAGCACAACTGAGTCTTCATTAGGTCTGGTAGATGCTGCTGAAAAATTAATAATGCACTTACGGGTCTTAGTTAAGGAGTCTGCTCTGGGCAGCAAGTGAATGTCCCTGCTGACGGGGCCTGAAAACCTGGAGAGCTACGTGTTGGTTGCTATTTATTCCCTTTTATTTAGCATCTATATTTAATGCTCCACCTCTTCCAATGGCTTTGCAAATATGAATGAATTAATTGGAAAGTTACTGCAGTGCACATAACAAGCAGAGAGCCCTGCTAATTAGTCAGGGTGGGGTGTCCATATATCTCCATCCAACAGGCTACTTCCAGTGTTCGTGTTTACTTTCTTCCTTCTGCTCCAAGTGCTGCTTTCAGCCACACTTCACTCATGGGGGTAATCCAAGATTCAGCAAAAGTGCTTTCCAAAGGGTTTTTCTTCGAAAGGAAAAGCAGAACCTCTGTGCTCTAGAAAGAGGGGTTGCACCAATGCATTTAATTTCCTGATTTAAAACGAGTTAAACGTGTCTTTTTTTCTTCCTTTCTCTTTTTTTTTTTTTGAAGACTGATCAGATAGCATTAAAAATATACCTGGTTGGGAATGTATCTCTAATTAATTGCATTGCAGCAAATGAGACCAATCCTCCACGCACATTTTAGACCTTAATCAAGTGGTAACCTATTTGACAGTGCGTTGCAGTGAGCCAGGTGATTTCAGCCCTGTTGGAATAAGGCTTATTCCGCAGAAGTGATTAATGAATTAGGAGCTGTAGGTCATTCTGTTCTTACAGTCACTGTGAGGTGCATTTTTCTTTTTGCATCCATGCCCAAGAGATCGTTTTCTGAGTGTCTTCCTCTGCTGGAAAACTTCTTGCCTCTTAACCTTGTCCACTGAAAATCTCCCTGTAATATTAGTGGGAATATGGTGGAGCAGGGAACGGATGCACGGGGAAATGAGGCTGCTTTCAGTGAATTATCCTGAATTTGTGGCCAGTGGCACCCTCCAGTCATACAAAAATTGATGGGAATGGAGCTTGCCTTCACCATCATCGTGGCTTCAACTTGCGCCCTGCTTCTGCCCTGGTCACCTGCGCATAATTCAGTGGGTTAGCCCTTGAATCAAAGGGAGCTGGTCAGAACAGTCCGTATCTCTTTCACCTCTCTGCATGGACATCTCCAGCTTTCCCTAGTGACCTTGATGGGAAACCCTACAGCATCTCCCCAAGGAGTCTTTGGAGATGTAGGACTTAGCCCTGAGCTCTTCCTTGCTTTGTAACTCAGTGGCTCATCCATGGTTTGAGGATGGCATTGTATAAATTAGCATTGGTGGTGTAGCCTTAGATATTATTTCATTGATGTAAGAGTTTCAGAGACCTCTAACCTCTCCTTGTACTGCTGAGTTCCCTGCAGCCCTTTAGTTTCGTACAATAAGTTGCCTTCAACTCCATGTAGCAGCACAAATAGGATTGAGATGCATAGCTGCAAATATGAGCCAAAAAACCCCCAAAGTAGCCCAAATAAGAAATAAAATGAAATGCAGAAGGGGTAAAAATTACCCAAATCCAAGTAATTGTCAGGGTTGGGGATCGAGTGTTTGGTAGGGGGTGGGTTGTTGGTTGGTTGGTTGCATTAGCAGCAGCAATACATATGTCTATACTGTTGGACAAGACTTACGGCCTCTTGTTGGACTCCTACTCATTTGTGAACCTGCTTACAAGTCCAAGAGGCCGTAAATCTTGCCCAGCGATATAGACATATGTATTTTTGCTGCTCTGCAGAGAGAGCCAGCCAATGGGGTGTGTTGTTCATGCCTAAGTCCCAGCGGTGACCTCTAAGCCCAGGAGAAACAAGTCTCTGGTCCCATCCTTCTCCCTCCTGCTTCATCTTTTCTCCAGCCATCCTGGCAGCAGGAATTCCTCTCTGACTCTGCCCCTTTTGCTATGCATAGGCCACCAACCCCTTCCTGGGTGTTTCCCCTCTGAAGCCCTGCACCGACCCCTTGGATGCTCCTTTCCTGGCTCTCCCTCTCCTTCCATCCCCTCTGAGGCTCTGCCTCAGCCCACTGCCTCCAGGGTGATGCTGATGTTTGGTAGCCTCCCGGGAATGCCGTAGCATTAGGTTCATCCCCGGCATTGAGATGTGTCGACACGACTGTTATGGAGGCCAGGGAGATGCTCTGCTGGCGGGAAACGTGGCCAGCACACATCAGCTGCTATACAGCCGCTGCTTTATCCGGCATCAGGCTTGGATAATCCCCTGTGCCTTTAAACACGATGCACATCAAAGCCAAACAGTGCAGAGGAATTCCCCCTTCCCGCTCCCGCCTCCCAGCCCTCACTCCCTCCTTTTTCGTTTAAATTTTAGGAACTGGAGAGTGGATTGTGGCTGACACAGATTTGTAGACGTCTCCATGGCTACAGAGATGGGCGAGTTGTATGTGGAGCGTGTTCATTGTTAAGTTTCTAATTTCAGCAAGGTTGCTGGATGGTTTTTCTCCTTTTTTTTCCACAGCTCCGAGATACCCTGGAGAGGGATGAGAGCTGTCGGTGCCTCTGCCTCCCCCTGCTTCACCAGGCATGCTCCCTTGCTGCATCCCTGCTATCCTCGGAGCAAAAGCACTGGGAACCAGCCTCCAGTTTTTGAAACCTTGTTGTTTTTTCCCCATCTGCCCGTTCCTCTAGGTATTTGGTTCACATCCGCCTTGGCAATTCCCACCGCTCCCTGAATTTCTTCGGTGCTTTCTGAGGTTTCGTCTCCCCTCCCTGTTGCTTCCTTCGCTTGCTTGCAGCCTTGCAAGCCCAGGCCTCCCTGGTGTACAGCCAGTGGGATGCTGTGCACAAGTTAAGGTGCAAGAAGTGTTGCTGGCCACTTGCATGTGCACACCGTAAAGGACACCCCTTACATGGCTGTGCTGGCAAATTCTGGCCGAGGAGAAGGGGTACAGCATTACCCATGTCTTGCATGGGGGAGAAGTGGGATGTGGCCACCCGTTTCACGGAGTTTGAGGTGGCACCGGTGTTTCAACAGTTTTTGCCCTTCCGTTCTCACCTCAGAAAAAAAACACACCTGCATGCGGACTTGGGAATTTTTAAAAAACTTTGTTTAAAATGAGGTGGCATTTGGTGTTCCAAATTACGATTAATGCTGCCTCCCCCCTCAAGTCATCCTCTGATGTGTTGGGGGCAGAGACGGTGTCCCTTGTGCAGATGCTCTGGAGCTCGAGTGATCTCATTCCTATTTCCCCATGACTGTAGGGTCTCCCTCCCTTTTCCCAGAAATGCAGAAATTCAGTGCACAAACTGCACAACACAGTGCCAGGCCCTAGGTCTCCTTGCAACAAATACCACCTTTGCTCGGATTCATTTTTGGACTGCAAATGGGAAGCAGGGGAAGAGGGTACATTTGAATTCCAGTGCCCTGTGCTACCTTTAAATGTCCTACATCAGCAGGGTCAGTCAGTAGCCAGGCTGAAAACCCCATGGGTGTGCTAATTGAATTAAACTCCTTCTTACAAAGCATTGGACTCTTAAGGTCAATGTGCAATGAAACACATAGCCATAATTGAGGTATTCGTTCACTCATGTGCATGCTGGGAGAAGGGCTTGTCTGATTGATGTACCCACTGATGCGCTCCTTGAGTAAGGATTTGCCTGACATTTCAGGCCCAGCTGGTTTCTCTGGGAAGGTCTTCATGCTTTCTACACACCCAAATAGGTTTCCTTTATCTGACTCGTTCCTCTCCTTGTAGTTTCATCGAAAAGGAGTGTTTGAAAACGAAATGTTAAGTTTTTTCTCACTGGTGATGTTAAGGGCTGAGCCAGTCCCACCCTGCATCAGTTCCTCGCCTTGGCGCTGTGTGGAGGGATGGGTTTTGTGGTAGACCAGCCTACACTGACCTACTCCGATTTACCTGAGGAAGCAATTTATCCTTCCGTTTTCAGTATGGGGCCATTTTCTCTTGCTTCTTCTCCTTTTAAAGCAGACAGCGAGTAGTTCCCAGGGCTTCTCTGCGGGGAGACAAAGGAGCAGCGGACTAGCGGAGAAATGAAATCCCATCAGGGGAGTGGGGAAGAAGGCCCCTCGCTGGAGACTGCTGTTTTGGTTGGGGTTCTGCAGGAGATGAAAGACTTTGGGTGGATTAACTTGAGCAGTAACACTTGCATTTTCCATCGTATTGTGATTCCGTCTGCTTTGGGAGAAATAAGCATTGTGTTTCTGAACAGGGTGGGTGTGATTACAGGAGAGTGAACGATGTTGGGTTCAACCTTATGGGTCCTCCTCACCAGGCATGGGAATGGATCACCCACAAGAAGAGCAGGAAGGCCGTGGGCATCTGTAGAAAAACCAGGTGCCCGTCGTGGTGGTCTAGGACCTTTCTGCTAGAAAAAGCAGAAAAGCTGGAAAGCACCTGGTGGTTTAGCACCTTTGTAGGACTCTTTCTGCTCCCAGAAGGGAGGGATGGCACAACCATTGCAGGAAAAGCAAAAACACGTTGGGGACTTGGCCTGGGTTCCCAGCAGGAGCTCTGGAAATGGCAGATCACAGCGGGTAAGTGGAGATCACCATGCTCTCATCTCCGGAGCAGCTCGGAGCTGAGGATGGATAAAATCTGACTCTCCACAGGCAGAAAGCCAGAGATCTTGTCCATTTTCTGCCAGATTTTATCCTTTCCCTACTACTTGTTGGCTACAAAAAGGTCATATTATAAGGACAAATCCAGTCCCCAGTCTTAGAGAAGGGCTGTTATTACTCCGAAGTGAAAGCAGTAAAATCAAATAACGCCAGACTTTGCAGTAGTCCCTCTGTACAGAGAGCTCCAGAGGCTTTGCTGACTCCCTAGGAAAGAAATTACAGTCTGGGGGTTAACTCTTCTGCTTTAGTAATTTTTCAGAGTTGACTTTGGCTTTGGTGTGGAATATCTCTTCAGATTTTTTGTTTGCTTGCTGACATTTTAATAAAAATATTTTATTTCATGTCTATAGTACTTAAAAAATAATTGGGAGGGAAGGCAAGGGGATAGCTTTTCATCAAGTATCTCATTTTCCTAAAGATCCTTGCTTGGAAAATATATTTTTTCCAAGAAAGCCTCTGTGCTCCAGGAGCTAAGGGTGAATGCTCCCGCTTCGCCAGGAGAGAGAAGTGGAAATGCGAAGGATTTGCACAAGTTCAGACTCCCCCAAAACAAAGAGCAGGAGGCTCCAGCCCCACTCCACTGTGGAGACACCAGCATGTGCCCCATCCCAGGAGAGCTGCGGAAACCAGGCACTTCCCAGAGAGGCTGCTGCCACTTTTTTTGCTTTTTGGTATCTTCTTGCAGATATTGGCACAGCCACCATGCTGTGCGGCAAAAAGCATTTGTATTACAAGCTAAATGGGGTGTGCTGGCTAGAGGGGGGGGATGCTCATACAACGGCCTGATCTACTGTGAATTCACATTAATGAAATTATTTCTATTAGTCCCACAAACCTTAGGTTGGCCTCTAGACCTGGCCTTGGGGCTGCCATGACATGGATGTAGAGAGAAGAGCAGAGGGCCATCAGGTAAACCTAGCTGACCTTGAGGAGTGGTGAGTGCAGTTGGGCATACAGACTTCATGGACCCACACCCAGGGACTCACTGCAGTAATTTCTGTCAAGAAGCAGGGACTTGGCTTAGAAATGGCAGGAGAAGGAAAGAAAACCCAAGTGTGAACTGATCACAATGTGGAAAATGTAGCATGGAAGAAGGAGGAGGGATCAGAAGTGTCTCTAGTAGAGACCAGCTTGATCCCATCATATCTTGGAAACCTTGCTGGAACATGGCACATATTTCTGGTCTCCCCAGTACATCAAGGGTGGGTCCAGGCTGGACTAGGGAAGAATTCAGAGGCAGGGTCCAGAGGACAGGACAGGGCCAGATGGGATGCCCAGATCATCCCAAATTCCTCAGCTGGAGGGGCAGTTTAAGGCACTTGGGGTGCCAGCTGGAAGCAAGCCCATGTTTCCCTATGGGTTTGAAGCGACCAGCAAGGAGATTGGTGTACTCTGAGCCTGGGGGCTGGGGTCTCCCTTTGCTGGGCCTTTGCAAGGAGACCTGGGATCAGTTGAACCCAATGGCTGAACTTGGTGCTCCCCTTGCTCCAAATCTGGTGCACAGGCACTGGTTGTGGCCCTGCCCTCCCAGCAATGGTTCTTTCATCACAACCTGCGATGGCTAAAACCACACCAGGACAGCTACCACCTCCAGGCAGCTGAGAGAAAGGAGAGACTAATTAACCTCCCTTATTAACAGCGCACTAATAAAATCGTTACCATCCCCGAAAGATTTGCGGAATTAATCACAGCTGGAGTGACAACGGAAGAGTAAACCTGAACAACAAAAGGGAAGCGTATCCCACACATCGTCTGGACTCCCTAGCACGTGTGCACCCACAGTCATGTTCTTGCCTGCTCTCCCTCCCAGAAGTGGTGTTGGCAATAGTACCTGGAGGCCCCAGCTGAAATTACCCAGGTGCTGAAGGTCCTGCACATACTTACAAGATGGTAGCTGCTCTGAAGGAATAGTGCAGCCCGATAGAAGGATTCTTCTTCTATAAGAAGATGTAGAGGACTGGCAAACATGACACAGAGCCTACGGGACTGCAGCACTTCTCTGAAACAGCGGCTGAAGGCCAGGAGAAATCCCTTGGGGTATCACAGTCAGTGCTATATGCCTGCCTGTGGGTGAGAGCCTCAAGCATGGAGGAGCTTGGAGAGAGCAATCTAGCTGTCCTGGAGGAGGCATCTGTTTCCACAGAATCACAGAATTGTTTAGGTTGGAAAAGACCTTTAAGATCATCAAGCCCAGCCGTTCCCCTACCCCTGCCATCCCACCACTAAACCCTGTCCCTAAGCACCTCGGCTCCCCAGCTTTTAAATAACTCCAGGGATGGGGACTCCACCACTTCCCTGGGCAGCCCCTTCCAATGCTTGACAACCCGTTTGGGGAAGAATTTTTTCCTAATGTCCAATCTAAGCCTCCCCTGGCGCAACTTGAGGCCATTTCCCCTCTTCCCATTGCCCATTCCCTGGGAGCAGACACCAACACCCACCTCACTACCACCTCCTTTCAGGAGGGTTTTAGGGAGAACTGAATTGCTTTCCCAGCCTTGCTGACTGTATGGTCAAGGACTCCCATGGCTGTGGTGGAAGTTGAGATGCCTGCAGATAGGCATCTGTGTTTAGATACCCTAACCTGGAGCTGAGTCCCGGGCTGCTGGTCTTCACTGCTTGGTGGCATGTATGAATAGTTCCTGTGAACCGTTTTAGGAAGCACACCAAAATCCATTTGAAAATTAAGCAAAGCCTTTGGAAATGGAGGACTGTGGTCTCTGTTTCCAAGAGTTCAGACCCAAAAGCCACAGCCTAGCACCCAAATGCCCAAGCAGAGGGAATGTCTCTGTCGGCAGCGAGTGGTGAGTCTGCCTGGGGAGGAGAACGTGGAAAGGGAACTATTGTATCAGGTGATATGAACGACCTCCCCCTCTCCCCTGGCTTATAACCCTCCCTCTGTCACAGCTGCCAGCTAGGTTGGAGGAAAACACAAGAAATTATGCAGTAGGTTGTAAGGTAGCTTGGCTGGGGCTGTTTCTTCCCATCATTTAGTTGTCCATCCGTTTATATTGCTCACAAGGCAGTGCCCTCTGATTTAGAAGTGCCTGGTGGAGTGCATTCAATTCCCTGCTCAGTGCCAGACCTCCTGGATGTCTTTGGGGAGACTTCTCACCTCCTTTTTGCTTATTTCCCACCACTGTGGGTTTGATGTCGCTTCCCTGCCAGAAAAAGATCGCATGCAAAAAGCACCCGTCACCTTTCTGCATGGGCTCTTTGTCTGCCCCTGAGCTCCTTAAAGCGGATGCTGTTGCAAGTCTGGGTTGTTAATGTTTTGCCAGAACCCGCTGGAGCTTTTCTAGCCCCACTGCTCGGAATTAAGCTGACCCGACTGTGAGATTGTGCTCTGGTAGTGTACGTGTTCACTGAATGCAGGGGGTGGGCAGGTGCTCCCAGCTCTTAAAAACATCCCCTGAAACCACAGCCCGCCAGGTGGTGGTACTGGAGGCTGAAATTTGATTGGGGATGAGGATGCTGTTCGTCTTCTGTACAAGGAAATCCAACCCTTTCCAACATGAGGATCAGAGCAAACACTTGCCAGTCCACTAAATGCACTAAGTGCTAATGTTGTGGTTTTTTTCATTTGCCTCCTGCACTTAAAATAGTATCCCTCCTCTGGCTATCCTTGGGAACTCTTCAAGGAGGTTAAAAATACAAATGTGAAAGCTGTAGTAATAAATGTCCCCTCAGGATTGATCTGAAGCCTTTCAGAAGTGTTGCGGAGGCAGGGCAGAAGACCGCAGAACTAAAGCTGTAACGTTCACACAGCTGAAGCTCTCGTGGCAGAGCCACAGAGGATGTGAACAAGAAGTTGCATGATGAAGCATGTGGAATGATGCTTTTTTTCCGAGGAGCTGTTCTGTTCCTGGCCTCAGATAACAAGGTGTGCATCTGCGTACATGTGTGCACAGCATTTTTCAGTGGGAAGGAAAGCAATGAACCCAAAGCTCCTAAGGTTAACCCAGGCTGGCTAGCACAGCTCCCAGACACACTCGGGGGGTTAGGAAGAGCCATGGGCCATTCCCAAGAGGTGGTTTGGGTGGACCCTCCTGCTCTTGGGCAAGACAGTTTAGCTGCAGCAAGCTCTTATCCCACTGGGTCACCTGGGCCCTTCAGAGGAGCACATGGGGATGGCTGGACCATAACATCCTTCAGCCTTTTCACCCACCTCAGCCACCAGCACCTTCCCTGCTCAACAGCCGTTACCTCTTGACCATACCCCTGCATCCTTTGAACTCCCACCAGCACCACTCTGAGCTTCCCTTGGCCATCCTCTGGCACTCAGCTGAGTGAACTCGGTGAGACTGTGTTGGTTGTTTCCTTAATGGCTTGCACGCTGAAGTCTCTTCCTCATCCTGGGTCTCATTTTCATCCTTTTTCTAAGCCGTCTTCAGGCTCTTTCTGCTCTGCCCATGACAAGATGGTTGGGAACACCACACCAAGGAGGTTCTCCACCAGCTCCCATCCCTCTCTTGGGGTGACTCCCTGCTGACACAGGCTCCCTATTCTTTCATGCTGTCTCCATCAGCTAAGTGTTCACAGAACAGTTTCCCCTGAGCACCTTGTAATCCCTCTTGATCTCTTTTCATCATCATCAACAAAGCACAGATTTGTTTTTCTCTTCCCCCCCGCTTCTGCCATTCAGACCACCTTCATCAGCTCCTCTGGTGTGGCCACCAGCCAGTCAGCCTCCACTGTGCCCCTCAAAGAGCTTGGCTCTCTGCAAGCAAACCATTCGTGCCCATACAGAAGTTCTAAGCCAGCTCAACCCACATGAGTTAGTTACAGTCCAATTACAGTGACTATGACCATCCTCCGTCAGTCCATCACAACCTCTTCAGGCCATGTCTTTAATGACCTGGGTATTGCAGTCAGGTATTTGGCCACTAACCAGGATCAAGCACCTCCACCTGCAAAGCCCTCTACAAATTCACCATAGGAAGCAGTACCAGCTGTGGTCTTCCAAAAGAGGAGGAGAAGGAAGGAAAGAACAGGCATGAAGCAGTAGAAAGGAAGAGCCAATGATGTTTAGAAAATGCTCATGGGAATCTTTTCCTAAACTACATCTGTGTATGTCTACGTGTGTTTGTGCATTTTAGTTACCTGTCTAATATGTTGGTAATTTTATATATCAGTGGCCAGTTAGTTCTGAAGGTTTTATGTCCAAACTAGCCACTTTATCCTCAGCCGAGCCCAAGAAGGATGGTTTCAAAAGGACATCCAATCTTCGTTTAAACGCATCACGAAACAAGGCATTTACCACGTTCCTCGGCAAATCGTGGCAGTGGCTAATTCTTCTCTCTGTGGAAAATACGCATCTTTTTTGCCTATGAATTGGTGAAGTTTTTGATTTCTGGGAAGTAGTCATTGTTCCCCCTGGGTGCACTGAGCTCGGAGCCCTCTGCTCGCCCTTCTCTGCTAGGCAGGCTTGCATGGCTTCAGACCTCCAGAAAGCCGAATCCTCCCTAAACCTCTAAATCTCTTGGCATTAAGGGCATTAATTGCCATCATTTTGAAAGGACCCTGAGCAAAGTGGGTCCTTCTGCAGATACATTAACTTTTTTCCCGTTGCATTTCTCTGGGATTGAATCACATTCCTGCAGGCACATCTTTGTGGTGTAAGTTGAAGCCAGGTGAAGCCTGTTTTAATGCAGCTACGCTCCTAAGAGCCTTCAGCCAGCATGGCTAGAGCCAGGGAAGGTCTCACCATGGCACCACATCTTGCAACGCCAATCTTCTTGAAACAGCTGAGGCTTGCAGGCTTGACTATAGCAGGGCTTTGCTTCAGAGGCTGGCAGGCTTTCTATTTTGGCTGGGCACACTTATCATAGGATCATAGAATGTTTTGGGTTGAAAGGGACCTTAAAGACCATCTAGTTCCAGCCCCCCTGCCATGGGCAGGGACACCTTCCGTGAGACCAGGTTGCTCAAAGCCCCATCCAACCTGGCCTTGAACACTTCCAGGGATGGGGCATCCATAACTTCTCTGGGCAGCCTGTGCCAGTATCTCACCACCCTTACTGTAAACAATTTCTTCCTTATATCCAGTCTGAATCTCCCTTCTTTCAGTTTAAAGCCATTACCCCTTGTCCTATCACTGCAGGCCCTTGTAAAAAGTCCCTCTCCAGCTTTCTGGAAGGACCCCTTCAGGTACTGGAAGGCTGATGTAAGGTGTCCCCAGAGACTTCTCTTCTCCAGGCTGAACACCCCCAACTGTCTCAGCCTTTCTCCATAGAGAGGTGCTCCAGCCCCCTGATCATCAATAGGATCATGAATAGGAGCTGTCAAAAGACCATTTCTGAAGTCAATATATCAGGCTGGTGTGGGAAAAATCTGGTGATAGGGCAAGGGGAAATAGTTGAAGTTGTGCCAGGGCAGGTTTAGGTTGGACTTTAGGAAAAATTTCTTCACAGAAAAGGTTGTCAGGCACTGGAAGGGGCTGCCCAGGAAAGGGGTCGAGTCCCCATCCCTGGGGGGATTTAACAGCTGGGCAGACACGGTGCTTAGGGACAGGGTTTGGGGGTGGGATGGCAGGGGTAGGGGAACGGTTGGGCTTGATGATCTTAAAGGTCTTTTCCAATCTAAACCATTCTATGATTCTGTGATTCTATGATTTTGCTGCTCCCAATTCACAAAACAATACAGCGCTGTAGATAATTGTAAATAGCTTGATAGTGAAAGACTCAGGCTTATTTTTAACTGATTTTGGCAACAGGAGAAGGAGGAACGTTGCTTGGCTCAAATGGAAAGCCACATTTCTGATCTCTTCCTTCTCCCTGCTCTTTAGTCTTTTGTGCATATGAGATAATCAGGTTTTGCAATGGAGAGGCAGGGTCTCCTCCTGCACCAGCACCCGGCTATGGGATCAGCCTAACAGAGCCAGGCTTTCAAATATCCTCCAGTTCTGCCATGGATCCAGCCATGGTGTATTCCCCCTGTTTTGCCCTATTTGTGTCTCATTACTTTGGGATTAGGATATCTTGGAGCAGGAATAGCCCCTACCCACGTATGTGGATTACATGGCTGCGTGTGCCTTCAGCATCTTGTAGGATGCAAGAGCTCACGAGTCTGATTCCTCTTGATTTTTTCTGGGAAACAGCAGGCGGGAAGGTGGGCACATGGAGGATGTACCCAGGTGGTGAGGGTATGCCAGTACTAGCAAATTAAACACTGCCAGGACCTGGACCCTGGAGGTCAGTTACCTGTAATGCTAAATTTTAGGTACCTCCACTGTTTGGTGTGCATGGAGGTAGCCATCCAGCCCAGGGCGGTGGGTCCATGCAGGTGTGGTCTGTGTGTGCAGTCTGAAAGCCCACCAGGGCCATGACTCTGTATTTGCACTAACGAACCAACCCGGGGAAAGGCACAAGGCTGAATCCTGGCCTGGGATCATCCATGCCACTAATTCATTATTATGGTCCCAAACACGGTTTTGGCCCAGACCTGTCCTTCTCCCAGATAATATCTGGGCATGCTTGAGGGTTTAGCATGGACACTTTCCAACCGGCATGATGCCAGCTTGTTTTGGAGGACGGGCAAGTTTAGCCATATGGCTGTGAGCTGTGCCATGCTGCTTGCCCTCAGAGAACTGGCCGTGACCCATTTTATTTTCTAGCAGGGATGTGGGCCTTGTGTCCTAGAGGCACTGGCTTTGTGCGCCGTGTTGTCAGACTGTGCAAGCAAAGCTGCCCTTTGCCAGGTGTCTGGAAGTTCTAAGGACTGTTAACAAGAAAAATAAACCCCGCTGGCTGCCATCTCTCCCCGGGAAATCCGTGACGTGCTCCCACATCCAGTGTCCTCTGCATGCACTCGAGGAGAAATAGCCCCAGATTTACAGAATCCTGGAATCCCAGCATGGCAAGGGTTGGAAGGGACCTCAGGAGATCACCCAGTGCCACCCCCCTGCCCAAGCAGGCTCACCCACAGCAGGGGGCACAGGATAGCGTCCAGGTGGGGGTTGAATGTCTCCAGAGAAGGAGACTCCACAGCCCCCCTGGGCAGCCTGGGCCAGGGCTCCATCACCCTCACAGTCAACAAGTTCTTCCTCACGTTCAGCTGGAACCTCTTCTGCTTCAGTTTGTGCCCACGGCCCCTTGTTCTGTCACTGGGCACCACTGGGAAGAGTCTGGCTCCGTCCTCGTGACCCCCACCCTTGAGATATTTGTAGGTGTTGATGAGGTCCCCTCTCAGCCTTCTCTTCTCCAGGCTGAACAAGCCCAGCTCCCTCAGCCTTTCCTCGTAGGGGAGGTGCTCTAGTCCCCTCATCATCCTTGTTCTTCCTCTGGACTCTCTCCAGGAGTTCCTCGTCTTTCTTGAACTGGGGAGCCCAGAACTGGATGCAGTGCTCCAGGTGGGGTCTCACCAGCGCAGAGTAGAGGGGGAGGACAATCTCCCTTGCCTTGCTGGCCAGACTCCTCTTAATGCACTCCACGATACCATTTTGCCATTTAGAGCATTTACAGTCAAAACACGGGGAAAACTGAGGCATGGGACTCTTTTGACCTACCAGGATCCCACAGGATCCACATACTGGATCCACATACTCTGGAAACCACTGCCAAAGAGGTGCTATTTGGATGTGGGTGACCGGGTTTGGGTTAGGCGAATCAAGGGAAAACCAGTGTCGGAGCCACATAAATAATGTGTCAAGGCTCAGAAGGGCCCATCCGATCCTGCCGGCTCCTCCTCCTCCATGTAGGAACTCATGAGAGCTCTCAGGGTGGATGGGGATCTGCCTGCCGGCGTTGAATTTACCAGATGCAAATCACCCCTGATCTGGGAGCTGGTTAGCAGTGTTAATGTAACTGTATTTGAGCTCATCCTGCTGAGCACCCCGTTGTCCTCCTGTGGCATGTAGGTTGAGCTGTGGAACTCATTGCTGAAGAGGGCTGTGGCTGCTAGAGGTTTACAGAGCTGGAAAAGTCATTAGAATTAGGAAAAAAAAATGTCTGGAGGTAGGACCTGATATGGAAACTGCTGGAGATTGGGAGTGCTGTGGGACACTATCATCTTACCCAATTCTTATGGTCTCCTTGGGAATCTGTTATTGCCTGTTGTTGGAGACGGGAGATGGGTGAGTCTGACCCAGCACAGCACTTTCTGAGATCTTATGCATTTGATCCAACCTGTGCAATTCCATGGAGTTCAGATTTGTGACCCCACTTTGGACATCTCTTGAACGTTTTAAATTCCGTGATAGCACGGCAACTTATAATGCATGGCATACAAAAGGCTATACACAGCCTTGGGAGGAGAAGTGTTTGGGCTCCAAGGGGCTGATAATATCCCAGTGGCAGTGTCACGACTGCTGTGTGTCTTCAGAGCCGTTGTGGAAACTCCACCTCACCACCAAGGTGACAAGCTCCATCTCGGAGGACACATCCATATACATGCAGCCTTCACTATAGAGAGCCCGGCACATACATAAAGTGTTGCAGACCACATAGCTCCTAAAATGGCCCCTTCCTGCAGACTTCTCAGCTTTGTATGTTAACCAAAATCCCTCTTTTAAGTGGGGTGACTGATTCTCAGAGCTGCTCACAGACTGTGTTTGGTGTTCATTTGCATAAGGTGGATGAACAGCCCTGCTGAATTAATGAAGAGCAGGGCTTTGCTGCTCTAAGCAGTGTTGATGCTAATATAAAATGGCACAAAGTGGAGCAGGAGGAGTGCACCGGCTTTTCGGAGAAGCTTCACCTGGTGGGAGCAGAAGCAGGAACTGACCTTGAAGAAAATTCCGCTCAGATTCGGACATCTGTGAGCAGCTTGAAATGGCTGCATTGCTGTTCAGCATGGGTAATGGCAATGCATTCGGTGCCGGTGCTGCAATGGTGTGATGCCGTGCGCCTGGAGGCACAACTGGATGGTGCTGGTTCAGCCACTGAACAGCCGCCTGAAGAGGCAGCTGCCACCAAGCAAAACGAGTCCCCTGGCTAACATTTCCACTGATTTCTTCCTGCAGAGAGAGAGGCTGTGTAGCGCAGAGCTCCACTGTAGTAGCAGGCATTGGGCTTTTTTTTTGGTGCATATATGTGGCTTCAGTTTGAGAAGACAAAGCACAAGACCATCTCTTCGCTCTGAGTGGAAGATGTCATTTCTACAAGCCTTTGCTCCTATGAGCATCCTCTCCTGCCCTGGACCAGCCTCACAGACCCTGGCTCTTGCCCAAATTATTATTGTACAAATATCTCAAGGGTGGGGGTCACAAGGATGGAGCCAGACTCTTCGCAGTGGCGCCCAGCGCCGGGACAAGGGGCACAAACTGAAGCAGAAGAGGTTCCAGCTGAATGTGAGGAAGAACTTCTTGACTTTGAGGGTGCCCGAGCCCTGGCCCAGGCTGCCCAGGGGGCTGTGGAGTCTCCTTCTCTGGAGACATTCAACCCCCACCTGGACGCTGTCCTGTGCCCCCTGCTCTGGGTGAGCCTGCTTGAGCAGGGGGGTGGGACTGGGTGATCTCCTGAGGGCCCTGCCAGCCCCAGCCAGTCTGGGATTCTGTGATCTGAACCCTCACTGTGGGCACCTCTGTTGTGCCAGAGGATGGGGATAACTGGCACAGGGATATTTTCTTCTTCTCTCCATCAGGCCAAGAGCATGGTTCCCTCCACCCGCCAAAGGAGCGCCCCTCCTGAACTGCTCCTAGCCAGACACTTGTTGCTTGGAGCGGTGTTTGCTTTAACCAGAGGCAACTTAAGGCCGTAGTCATCAGTCAGTGCTCAACACTATCAAGGCCTGGAGATAAAGGAAAGAATTAAAAGGGAAAGGAATTTTTTTAAAAAAGAGAGAGAGAAGAATAATAATAATAAAAAAATCCCATCCCATAAGATCTGATTTCCTGTTAGTTTTCATCTTTGGAGTGAGCATCAACAGCTGATCGGCAGTGTCTGCTCTTTTCACTCCCTCGTAAAACGCAGTTGTTCAAAGAGATGGGAATATTATCTCCTGCAGGAGATGAATGGGGGTAGCTGCCTGGATCTGGCTATCACATAGGCTTGGCAGCCTACCGTGGGCTGCAGGAGAGGGCTGGCCTACTCAATCCCGTCTTTGGAGCTTAAAAATCGGTGTGCCTGTGCAGGCTCTTCTTCCTTGGGCTCCTCAGCGAGACAAAATTGCTGTATAGGGGAGCATAAGGAAGGAAAGCCAGGTAGGGCTTTCCTGGAGAAGTGTGACGGGCTACTGGTGAGACTGTTTGTCAGGGATAAGATCCCTGGCATGTGGCCGGCATTTTATATGGTCTGAAATGGACAGTCACTTCAGACAGGTCAGCCAGAACTTCAGAGGAGTTTGCCAGGGCTTTCTGCGGGCAGGAGTTAAGATGGAGCTGTGCCATCTGCCTTAACATTTCTAAGTATCCCTACCAATATTTTCATAGTCCTGCTTTGACCCCTGCTTATGCCTAAGCTGGAGTACAAGCCAGATCTCCCATGGATATAAAGAAACACAAACTGACTAACCTTGATGGAGAAGCTTTGATTTACAACAACTGTGGTTGCCTTGGACATCGATGTCATGGTCACTGGTTGATCTACAGTTGTGGGAACACTCAGACTGTTCATCGTATTTACAACCCCTTTGGTGAAAAGCTGGAGTCAAAGATTGCAACCAAGGGATTGTCTTGATGCCACTGCATAAGAGGCAAAGATGTTCACGGCTTGGACAGGCGTACTCTTTGCTGGGTAAAAAAGTGGCTGGATGGCCGGGCCGAAAGAGTTGTGGTGAACGGAGTTAAACCCAGTTGGCAGCCAGTCATAAGTGGTGTCCCCCAGGGCTCAGTATTGGTGCCAGTTCTGTTTCACATCTTTGTCAATAGTCTGGGCAAGGGGATCGAGTGCACCCTTAGTAAAGTTGCAGATAACATCAAGTTGGACGGGAGCGTTGATCTGGTCGGGAAGAGTAGGGCTCTGCAGAGGGACCTGGACAGGCTGGATCCATGGGCCCAGACCAACTGTATGAGGTTCAACAAGGCCAAGGGCTGGGTCCTGCCCTGGGGTCACAATAACCCCACGCTACGCTACAGGCATGGGGAAGAGTGGCTGGAAAGCTGCCCGGCAGAAAAGGTTTAGTGGTGGGGATGGCAGGGTTAGGTTAATGGTTGGATTTGGTGATTTTGAAGGTCTTTTCCAACCTAAATGATTCTGTCCTGTGATTCTATGTCCATACCACTCAGCCACCTCAGGAGGAGGCAAATGGCTCCTGTTTCATGAAATAAATGCTAGTCTTACGTCTCATTTCCACTTGTTGCCATGTGTGCCCAGCAGTGGCTCAGCTGGGACTCAGGGGAATACTTTTAAATGTTCACTGGCTGATATCTGGCTCCTAAAATGTCTTTCTCCTGGGACTTTTTGACTATGTTGGACACTCTTCCAACACAGCAAGCATCTTGATTCCTACTTTATAGAATCCTGGACACTGGAGCTGGGAGAGTTGAGTGCAGCTAGTTGTAAGGCAGCTCTACCTGCACAGTTCCCTACGTCCTATCCCATGAATTCTGTAATCGGAGAAAAGCATTGTTTCCTCCAGCTGACTTCAGGACATCATTGCTGGATTACCCTAATCTTGCCATTACCCCAAAACCCTTTTTAGGATGGAAGGGGATGGTGAGACCCAACTTTGGTTCTCTGAAGGGCATCACCTGAGAAGTGGCTGTGTCAGATGTGCACAGCCCCTTATTTTCAAACCAGAGGCAGTCTCAGCTGTGCGTGCAAACTTCCCAAAATGCAGATGTTCATCCTGCACCTGCTTCTCAAGCGATGATGGAAATGGAAATGTGAATCAGTTAGCAAGACATCCTTACAACTCTGTGTGCATCATTAGGCATTTATGAGTGATGACCTGGCAGCTTAGGGGTCAGGATGCTTCATTATCCCTGTTGTGATTAAACACACTTCTGGAAGGTATTTGGGGGCTTTTTGTTTAACATTTCTGTATGAAATGGATATGAAATTCCAAGCAATGCCATCTGATAGGCATTTAGGCTTCTTTGCAGTGAGGGAATAGCAGTACCTGTCCAAAGGGGGAAGAACAGCAAAATAGGTGGCCTCATTGGGAAGCCACTTCTCTGGTCCTTCACCTAAGTGCTGCATTTGGGTATGGTGCCACTAATGGAGCAATGTTTATCCACACATTGTCAATTAGTGCTGTTGAAGGCACACTGTGTTATATGAACATCCTCACAGGGCTGTTAGATACACCACCAGGCAGCTCGAGGCAGGTGGGACAACCTGAGTCATCAACCCCTCTTCCTTCACTGCGGTGAGGGCCTGGCACACAGTTCACATGGAGACACCTACTACACAAGTGTAGGTTTCTGAATCCAGAGCTGACTCCCATCACTGGGGACTGGTTTGGTTGCCCACCAGTAAGTATCTGGTGAGGCTAGAGATGCCACCAGGACCCATCTGGCCACAGGGTGTTGCTGCAGGAAGACATGGCTTCTGTGAGTATGGGAGATCCCTTAGGACATCTCAAATGGCAGGAGGTGGCTATGCATGGGAAAGTGAACTGTGTTGCTAGTGTACACGTTTGCTGCCATCTGAGAGGACCTCTTTGGATAGTCTTTAGGCAAGACTTTAGCTCCATTGGCAACAGGCATGAATGGGTGCTGCATGAGCTTGGTTTATCTGACTTACATTAGGTGTCTGCGTTAGAGTAGGTGATCATGTGCCAGCATCCACGGGCTGTACTGATGGATCTCTGTGGCCATGTGTCTTCCACCTGGCTGTTCCCAGGTGCCTGTGCAGCCCCATATACTTGATCTCTTTGCAGTTTTTCAGTGCTCCTAAACCCAGAGGTTTAATTCCACATAAAGGTGGTGTGGGAGGTTCAAAGTCATGTTCTGCCATTGGCCTCCACCGAAGTGTCTTGCATTCAGGGCTTTTAATGGGAGATCCATGGAATGGAGGGGCGTGCTTTGCAGTGGTCCCTGCGGAGAAGGGACCAGCATCGGAGGCAAATTAACTACATGACCTGCTTCTACCTGCAACTGCAGGCATTCGGGGCTGAGGGGATGTCAAAGAGCCCAGCCCTGAAACCACCAGCAGTTTTACAGCATTCACACAACAGTCTTCAGATCATCATCAGATCTTCCGTAGAAAGAGGAGAATAGGACCTCATTTGCTGGGCTCGTTAATCTGAGAGCATTCGAGCTCATGGTTTCAGAGGCCTTTCTACCCGCTGGCTGGAATTGAATCAAGACTTCCAGGCTGGTTTGGTGCTATCAGGTATCAGATCATATCTTATGGCAACAGTCACAAAATGTCACAAATATATTAAGTTAATAATAGTGCATAGGAGGTTTCTTAAGATAAACGCTTGCATGGCATAAACATGTTCCTGAGGGATTCTGAGCACTCCCAAGAAGTCAGGGATGTAAAGAAATGTTAAAAAAACCCCAAATGTGATCTTCAATTTTTTAAAGGAATAATACTGTTTTCCTAACAGCGTTGTGAGCCAGCCACGTGATGTCTCTTTGGCAGTACAGCATTCCTGGACACGGTCCTTGGTAAACAGGAGAGAAAAAGCTGGAGCTGAGTGTTTATTCATCATTATCTTTTTTTTGGTTTTTTTTTTAGGGTACACCTCATCTTTAAGATCCCTCTCGCCAGGGCAGCTGGCTCAGGGGCGGGCACTCTTTGCAGCTCCTTGCAGGCACCGTTTTTGTCTAACAGGTGCCTCTCAATATTTCCTTGTTAAGAACAGCTTTTGGTTTTATTCCTCCTACCCCGCGTTCTCACAAAGCCCCAGTCTGCTCCCTAATAAACTCAGCGTGTTGGCAGCCAATCGCCTGATACTTCTGAAGCAAGTGCCTCTGTTTCTACTAACACAGGCAACTTGATTTGTAAACAGACACTTAAGTGGGTGTTTTTAGCGGTATAGCAGATGGTCAATGCAGCTGCCTTCTCTCCCTTCTCTGCATTCTCTCCCCTCCTCTACAATAACAGTTTCTTGCCATTTTTCTCTGTAATGTGGATTCGTGGTTTTTTTTTAAAAAAAAAAAGCAAAAAAAAAAAGCATTACAAGAGGGAGAAAATTGCTCAGTGAATTTCAAGAGGAAAAATTGGATGGCAACCTCAAATGTTACCATAAAAGCACTGTGAAAGCTACCCACACATCCTCACTTTGCCTGACTTTCCCCGCTTGAGTAACTCTGGATCTCAATGGGACTGCCTGTGTGGGTAGAGCACAACACAGGGATCGGCTTTCCTCACGCACAGAAGCTCGTGACTAATGCTACAATATGCAGCTAAAGTATTAATTTTCCTCTCTGCTTGATGTAGTTAGTCACTAGTACTTAGGCAGGTGCTTCCCTGAATTCTACATCAAGGCTTGGGAGTAATGTGAGGATATGAGGAGATGGTGTAGGTCACTCTCCAAGGGTTTGCTTGCTTTGGTCCAGCAGTGGGACTGGGGACTCTGTAGGTGTTTTGCTCTTGCCGTTGCATGTCTGCCTTGTGTTAAACTCAAGTTTTCTAAAGTTACCTTGTTGTCTTCTGTGGGATCGATGATTTGGCAAAATCAGCCCTAAGGGGGTGGTAGGATCGAGTCCCCTTCCCTCCTGGGCACTGTACCACAGACCAACATCTCTCTTTTCAGAAGGGTCTTCATAAACACTTTAAATTTGTCTTTTGCTTACTTTCAAGCTATCATTTCTACTTTCCCTTCCAGCACAGCCCCATTGCATGGCTAACACCTTCAGGAATCAGCACTTAACCTTTACAGACGCATTAAAGCAGTGGAGTAAGACTAATCCAAGAGTAGTCCAGGGGCTGGACTGACTTAAGCCACTGCTGCAGCTTTTAAAGCAAACCAGCCATCATCTCTCTTTCTTACAACAGGTTTGGCTACGGATCAAAGTCCAGGTGGGGTCCTTTTGAGTAGTCTTTTGTCCTTGACAAGTTGTCACTCTCTGCAGTTCATCCGTAAGACCTGGAGATGCTATCGGTGAAAACATGTGTTCAGCCTAACCAAGCCTAGGTCCTCCCTGCATTGCCTTCTGAGAGAGGACTGTGGCTCAGTTCTTATCCCCACAGCTTGAAATATTGGTTGGCTGTCAGGTCTGCTGACCTGACGCTTGAAAAGAAACCCATTGAGGAGTTTCTGTGCTATTGACATAAGACGGTGCATTTAGCCCCTGGAACATGACATGATCTCCTTCTGGTTGTGAGAAAAGTTCCCCCTGGCGAAGGTAGCACAACCCCTGCTTGAACTGAGTTTTCCTTGGGTCTGCAAGCATCATTGCATGTGATTGACCTCTTGGGCTAGTCCATCAAAATGCCCTGGTTTTAAACACCCCCCCACTCCTTTGCATATTAAGCTAAGCTAGCCTTTTCGACAGGGTAGGTTGAGAGCAGCTGTGCACGGACTTGCACCTGTAGGTCTCTGCCTGGAGCAGTAACGCCTTAGCGCCTTGCTGATGGGTCAAGGCAGCAGTCCAGCCCTGCCTGAGGCCACTGGGAGGGTTTCCTGCCTCTTCAGCCCTTTTCCAAGCAGATTGCACTGAGGCAGAAGTCATTCCTTCAGTGACCCCTTTCATGTCATTTCATGAACCCGAGAAAGTGGACCAGGAATTTCTCAAGGCAAACTTTAAAAACTTGGAAGCGCCGTAAGTGGACCAGCCATTAGAAGTCCCTGCTGGAAAACACCAGTTCAGCCAAAAAAAAAAAAAAAAAAAAAAAAATCCCTTTTCTGGGAACGTGCTTTTTTCAGTAAAGTCTCCATCAGGAAGGACCCCTCTGAACTAACAGTCTGGTGGCCTGGGTACTTATCTAGAGGTTGTTATTTACAGGTTTTCCCCCGTGATGGGTGCCCCCATGGGTGTGATATGCGCCAATAGCCCATGATGCGGTTCATCTATGCATTGGCAAGAGTCTTCTCTCCATGATGTGCTGTATCAACTTCCCAGCCCTGCAAGGACAGGGCTTGGGGGATTCGTTCGTAAGGGGTGGATGGGCTGGCTGCTCCAGGTGGCCTCTTCCTCTCCAGCAGCAATTAGGAAAAGCTGCAAGGAACTATCACATGTAATTGCCAACACTGGGGGCATCTAGGAGAGCTCAGGCACACACAAAGATGTGAATGCAGGAGAGATTGCACGAGGGGTATTTGCAGCCTGGGCATCCCACAACACCCACGGGCTGCCCCTTCCTTGCCTTTACCTGTCTCGCTGACAGGGTCTCGCTTGTTGCTGGCATGTAGGACTGGGGCTTGGCTCTAAATCCGACTGGGAAAACAGCACTGCTTGGGTTAACAGTGCTAGCGGAGGGATTTGCACGAGGGCAGAAGGAAACCACCTTTCCCAGGGACACGGCTTTGCCGAAGGGTCTGCTCCTCTTCCCCCCGCCCCGAGGAGAATTTCTGGCCCAGGACCCCGCTGCCTTGCTGTGTTCTGGCTGAAGCCTCATTGCGTGAGGATGGCTACAGCTCCCGGCTCCTGCCCATGCCTCTGGCCTCCATCCATGGCTATCAGAGGGCCCTGTGCAATAGCCAGAGCCGCTTGTGCTTCTGTTCGCTGGACCTGAGCCCAGCCGACTTCCCGCCCCAGCCCTCCTTTCCATGAATGAAGTGGAGGGATTTGGCTGGGTGCCCAAACCCTCCAGGCTTTTATCAATGGGATCAACAGTTTTGTCAGATGCGTGATGATGACTCACAGCGAGATCCCGTTACTGTTCGTTAATACCTCACGTGGTGCAGGTCAGCCTGCCCCAGCCCCGGCTATGATTCAGCCCAGCTCTGCAGAGAGCCAGGGGTCTGCGTGGAAGGGGTTTGCTTGGACCCGCTTAAATATGCATGTGCACACAGCAGTGCATCCCCTTGCACTCAGGCGTGGACACCGCTGCATGTGTAGGAGGGCAAACAAACCCTTCATGCTCAGGGCACACGGACGAGGCTGCGTACACAAACACACCCCCCAGCCCCCCATTTGTCCACATAGAATTGCAGAATCATGGAATTGTTTAGGTTGGAAAAGACCTTTAAGTCATCAAGTCCAACTCTTAACCTACCCCTGCCATCCCACCACTAAACCCTGTCCCTAAGCACCTCATCTCTCCTTCTTTTAAATACCTCCAGGGATGGGGACTCGACCCCTTCCCTGGGCAGCCCATTCCAGAGCCTGACAGCCCTTTCTGTGAAGAAATTTTTCCTAATGTCCAACCTAAACCTGCCCTGGCACAGCTTCAGACCATTGTCCCTCATCCTATCGCCCGTTCCTTGGGAGCAGAGACCGACCCCCCCCCCCAGCTCCCCTCCTCCTGTCAGGCAGTTGTAGAGGGCGATGAAGGCTCCCCTCAGGCTCCTCTGCTCCAGGCTGAACAAGGATGTGTGTTCACACACCCTTGCACGAGTACGCTATGCACACCCTTGCAAAAACCAGCTTGCACACACCCAGACATGAATGCACGGGTGCAAAAACGGGCACGCACACACCTGTGAGGGTACATACATGCATTAACACGCTTAATGCATGCATACACCCAAGCATGCGTGCATAGCTCAAGCTTACATGAGCACAAACGTGTAAACACACACCCCAACATACGTGCATGCTTGAACAAGGTGGCATCCTGCGTGTCCCCTCTTCCCAAGAGCAGCCATGCAGGGCTGTGGTCCCTTCTTGGAGGAGGACACGAGAAGGTGGCTCAGACACTCAGGGAAGGGGCAAAAAGCAGATGTGGCCGAGGTCTGCATGATGCTACAGCACGCATTGGCTTTTCCATGGTGGTCTCAGAGATGGGCTGGGGATGACTGGCATAGCAGGAAGAGGACTTGGTCACCACCAGCTGGGAGATGAGTGCTGAGCCACCTGGCAGAGTCCCTGTCCCATCAGTGTGTGATCAGCCAGCTCTTCTCCCCACGTTTTGAAATTCAGTGGTCTTGCCTATGGCATTGCCAATCTCAGGCTCTCCAGGATGCATGCCGGGCCCTCAGAAACTGCCTAAAATTATGATCTTAAAGGTCCTTTCCGACCTAAATGATTCTATGATTGTAAAGCCATGTGAGTAGAGAAAAAGCCAATTTTTAAATTATTTTTTCCCTTTGGTGTTAGAGCCTGGAGGAAAATTTTCAAGTCAAATCTCACCTCAGTGACATTTTAAATGCTCGTCTTTGCGTGAGGGTGCAAAAATCTGTTTCCAAAGCTTTCGTGTTTAGTTTTGTGCAGTGTCTTTCACCGCAGCAACTATCACAGCTTTACTTTGGTTTCCTAAGGAAGCCAGACCTCCGTAGGGATGGAAGGTGGCTGTCAGCAGCCGAGAACCCCTTGCATCTTCTAATACTAATTTGTCAGAGAATAAATCCTACAGGTTTCACACAACCAGGCATGTGGAAAGAGAAGAGGGACCAGTTAATATCCTTGGTGAAGGAAAAAGCAGCCCAGGAGCATACCCCCCCTTAAATTCCATCCAAACAACCCATTAGAGAGACTTTATAAATGTCACAGCCTTGGGTAGATCTTTTTTTGGAGTTTGTGCTCTGCTGGACACTGGAGAATCCACCATTCCTTGGAAACCAACCTTGCCTCACTGTTTTACTCACAGAGGAATTTTTCTCAGCTGCATCATAGCACAGGGAGAGGTCTGGTAGTGATTTCATGTTAGAGCATGTAAAGAAGTGCTTTGGGAGAAAAAAGGGAAAAGCGGGGTTTTTTTGAACCCCGGGATACTGCAAGAACATTGACATTTCCTAACAGCCGTAATAATAGTAAAGCTGCTGTTGCCTTGGTTGTTTATGGCTTTCATTTTCAATCACCTCTTGTGGATGGCAGAGTGAAACTTAAAGTGTATTTATGCACAGCACGGGAAGCATGGTTATACAAATTGTAATGGAAGGGAAGCGCATAGGGACGGATCGTGGGTTTATTACACGCCGATACCGCAAGCAAAAGGCATCAAACTGACAGGCTCCACGCCTGCTCATCTGGTCAACCTTTCTGAACTTGCCTAAGGTCAGGCAGCTTCGAGGGTACCAAGCTGGAGCTCTTCTAAACCTGATGCTCAGCACGTGCCACACACTGGGGATCTGCCAGCTGGGGCTCAGGCCAAAAACCTGAGCATGAGGGACAAACAACGCCCACAACATGGGCCTTAATCCTACGTATCCTAACAAAAATACTTGCTCTCTGACCTTCAACCAGTAAGGGTAGGTTTTCAGACGCTGGTGGAGCTGAGGTATAGCATTTGGGATCAGGAAGAGTCATGCTGGGAAAGCCTTTGGTTCAGCATGCTACAGGGTTTGTGGGAGAGCTACAAGGACCATAGCCCTTGCATCTGAGCTTCTGAAGGCCCCTCTTGCCACCAGATCTGGCCTATCCTTGATCTGAAAATCATTTCCAAATGGCTTGCAAAGAAAAAAAAAAAAAAGTGCATGAGTTGGAAATTCATCAGGTTGCTGTCCCAGATAATATCCCTTCTTCCAACAGTAGGTGTAGAGCTCTTCAGTTATGAAGTGGATGAGACCCCTGGGGGGCTCTTAGACACTCTCATGAAATGGCAGGTAGAACATCCTTCCGCAGAGGACTTCTGGAGCACATTGGTTCCAGGTCTACCTGGAGAAAACACGGCCACTGAATATTGAATCATTGATGGTAAAAGGCAGGTGGAGGTTTGTGGATAACATGGCTCTTCTGTGGGAAGATCACGATGTGTCAAAACCCAGAGGTGCTACTTCTTTTCGTCTGGAGCAGACTTTCTGGAAGGTCCTACCTCGCGTGGTCATCTATGCCACGGAGAAGTTAAGGCAGCAGGGATTTGAGCCTTGGTCTTCCACATCCGAGACACATGTCTCGCCTGGGCTGGCCTGAGCACCCTCCTTTTTAATGAGGAGAAATGAAGAGGTTGTTTTCTGTGAGCAGATCTCCACTTTGGCCGAGGAACATTTACTCAGGACTGGAAAACCTTTTCTTCCTCCACCTGCATAATTTCCCATCATCCCTCAAATAGCCCCCATCAGTCTGTGCCCCAAAACCCACGTGGGGACCACAGCCAGGGGTGGGATGCTGGAGGACATGAACCTCCGTCTTGTCTTGCACATGGCTCCCTCCAAATTTCCTCCGAGCTCTTGGGTGTGACCCAGCCCAGCGCAGTGGCAGCTGCGTGTCAGGGAGAGTAATTGCATTTCCCGCTCCCGCTCCCCGAGCATCTGGTTCCCCTCCCTTGAGTGCAGCAGGATGGCTTGATCTTCCCACAGCCCTTTCCGCCCATCAGACAAAACCAGCCCCCCTTCCTTCTCAGCCCCATTCCCTCCCAATCCTGCTTTCCCCAGTGCCTGCTTAGACCCATCAAGTTTTTAATCTGGCTCATGTTTACAATCTCCATTTACTCTTGCTCCATTCTTGTTTCTTCTGTTTAATTCCTGCTGCCCGTGTCTCTGGTGATTCAGTGGCCGGAAGGCAGAGTCCCAGCGGGCTTTAGGGTTGTTGGCTTTGGGGCTTTTTTTTTGAGCATTTCCCAAAAGGTTCATAGAATCATAGAATCATAGAATCACCTCAGTTGGAAAAGACCTTTAAGATCATTGGGTCCAACCGATAACCTAGCACTGTTCATCATGGTCTGAGCCTCATCTGTTACCTTTGGGGCTGGAGCCGTGTTGCTGCAGCTGAAATGGGCTGATGGATGGTGCGTGAAACCTCTCCTGGGAAGGTCTCATCACAGTCAACCCACTGGCAGCATCTCCTGCCTGTACATCCATGGCAGGAGCTTGGTTAAAGTTTCCAAGAGCAGCATGTTGGGACCACAATCATCTGCAAACTGCTCTGCTAGGAGGTCTCTTTTTGCTCAAGTCTGAGGGGCAACACCAGGTTAGGGAGTGGACAGAAGTACCCCAGCTCCTGGAGGGATGCAGGAGCCATCAGGGGTGGTGCAAGATCCTTGCATTAACAGCTGGATCAGGACCTGGAAGAGTGTTTGCAGTTTGGGCAGCCCAAACAGAAGACCTCAGGACCTCAGAGAAGAGGGTCTGGTTAATTTACCTATACAGATGTTGTCTTTACATGGGGGTACTTATTGGTAATTCCCCTGTCCAAACATAGGTGCCAAATGCCATCTGAGATGCCCTCAGGCTATGCCCTGGCTGTCACTCCAGCAGGTCATGTGTGCTTGGTTCAGGGTTGAACCAAATAAAAATCTTCCCATGATTTCATTTCAGCAAGAGAAACCTCTTCCATCCAACCCAAATTGCTTTGCTTTTCCCCACCTCCAGTTCAGCAGCCACACTGGAATGCCATGTGTCCTGCTGCCACACCATCTACACAGACAGGACATACAATGGACGTGTTGTCATCCCTGGCTGTTGCAAGATGACACCAAATTGGGCAGGAGTGCGGATCTGCTGGAGGGTACGGAGGCTTTGCAGAGGGACCTGGCTGGGCTGGATCCATGGGCCCAGCTCAATGGGGTGAGGTTCAATAAGGCCAAGGGCCAGGTCCTGCATTTGGATCACAACAACCCCATGCAGCGCTCCAGGCGTGGGGCAGAGGGGCTGGAAAGCTGCCAGGTGGAAAAGGCCCTGGGGGTGTTGGTCGCGAGAGGGGTGGCTGGATAGGAGCCAGCAGGGTGCCCAGGTGGCCAAGAGGGCCAATGGCATCCTGGCTTGTATCAGGAGTGGTGTGGCCAGCAGGAGCAGGGCAGGGACCGTGCCCCTGTGCTGGGCACTGGGGAGGCCGCCCCTCGACTGCTGGGGTCAGGGTTGGGCCCCTCCCTCCCGGGCCAAGGGCGGGGGGCTGGAGCGTGTCCAGAGAAGGGCAGCGGAGCTGGGGAGGGGTCTGGAGCCCCAGGCTGGGGGGCTGGGGGAGCTGGGGGTTTCAGGCAGAGGAGGCTGAGGGGAGCCCTCATCGCTCCCTACAACTGCCTGAGGGAGGGGGGAGCCGGGGGGGCGGGCTCTGCTCCCAGGGAACAGGCAATGGGACGAGGGGCACCGGCCTCAAGTTGTGCCAGGGCAGGGTGAGGTTGGCCTGGGGAACAATTCCTTCCCCAAAGGGCTGTCAGGCACTGGAAGGGGCTGCCCAGGGAAGGGGTCGAGTCCCCAGCCCTGGGGGGATTTAACAGCTGGGCAGAGGCGGTGCTGAGGGCCAGGGTTTGGGGGTGGATGGCAGGGGTAGGGGAACGGTTGGGCTGGGGGAGCTTAAAGGGCTTTGCCAACCTAAATGATTCTATGATTCTATGAATAGTACACCAAGGCACAGGCAGGTCACAGCAGGGGCCAGGACGCAATGGGCCTATTTTGCTGGATTAAAACTCTGCGAGGGGCTGTGCTAACAGGTAACGGCGAGGATGGTGCAGTCCCTGTCCTGTTCCCTTCACTGGTGCAGACAAAGCCTTTCTGCCCCATCTCTGCCTCCGCTGCATCCTCTGTCTTTCAGGCATCTTTCTCTCCAACAACTCCCAGCCCTGCCCAGTCATTTACCCAGCAGAAATACGGCTTTTAATTACTATTTTTTATTACTTCCTTTTCATAATTGCACTGGGGGGCTCTCTGCTGTTCTGCTTTAATCTGCACCCTGAGAAATCACTTTCTCAAGCATGATCTGCTGAATGGGAAAGGGAAATAGGGCTTTCAAAATGCAGCAACGGGCTTGTTGGCAGCGGAGAAATGTGGGACTCGCTGTAGCGTTAGCCCAGCTGATGTCCATGCTACTGATGTCTCTTCCCTGTTGCTTTTGTCTCCTACCCATCAGGGTGGCCAGATCCATTCTGTGTCTTGGCAATGATCTCTGTCTTACCCTACCTCTTGAACCGGGCTTGGGCTTGCTCTACCATCTCTACCAGCCCAGCGACCCCCTAACTGGCCCCAAAACAAATACATTATTTTTTTTTACCTGCTGAGCCATGCTTTGTCAAACTCCTTTTCCACGTGAACCACTGGACAAGGTCTAGCTGGCTTTGCAGTTTAATTCCTTCCCTCTCACCCCCCATCTTCCCGCAAAATCATTGAGGAGGGTGGACAAAGTCCTGCAGACACCCCCCCAGCCTTAATCTTACCCACGCGGCTGCCTTTAAGCTGAGCTTTCCACCAGAACCTCTGCCTTGGTATGCACAGGGGCACTAATTGGATTAAAATATCAGCATTAAGACTCTAGCATGGCAGCAGCCCCTCCCTCCGCCCCATTGCAGCTTAGTGTCCCTGTCATTATCTTTTATTAGGCGGCATCTATCAGGACGCTGGGATTGCTCACCGTCTGCCATCCACAAAGGAGAATCTGCAAATGATTTAACTGGAAAGCCTTCGGTCAATGCAAGCATTTATTCCTCGACGTGGAGATGTGGAAGCCAGCTGGTCTTTTCAATAGGGCCAGGTCAAGGGCTGCTTGGGGCTGAATGGCTGGGGGCAGGAGCGGGGAGGAGGAGCACCCCCAGAGCGGAGGAGGGCGTCTCTTTTGGTTTGGTTTTTAAAAGCCACTCAGCCTTCAGGCATGGTACGCTGGGGGAAAGAGGGGATTTGGGTGGCTACAAATGCTGGAGCGAGGGGCTGTCACTGCTTTCAGGGGGCAACGGTATGGGGCAAATTCACGGACACACTGCAGACCTGGGATGTGGGTCCTGTCTTGTGCTTAGACCAAAGTATCTGAAGGAGGAGACTGTGGTCACCAAAGAACCTTCTGTCAGCAGTGGAGACACCTCCAGTCATCCCACCATGAGAGGTGTTCAGGACATGCAGGAGCAGTCACCTTCAGAGGTGCCCATGGCTGTAGATGGCATCTCAGGTGACTCACGTAAGGGGCTCTGGTACCAGTACAATGACGAAGTGAGAGCAAGGCTGTCCATGAAGGCCAGGTTGCAAAATGACCGCATGGAGGGAGCATTAGGGCTGGAGACCCATGGCACAGTGGCATTATCCAGACAGAGAAGTAAGAGCTTTACAGAATAACCCCTCTGAAAGCCTTAAGAGCCAGTTCTCAACCCCTGTCCTGTCCTGGGCATCCCACAGAGGGATCCGTAATCCAGCATGACCTGCATGGAGCCAGGGGAAACAGCAATGCACCTCCTGGGCGGGATGTCCCCACCACACCGATACGGGGCTGGGTGAGTGGCCGATGTGTGATGAATCACAAAACTCCTCAACACATTCAGCTTCCAAATGTGCAAGAGAGACTCCTTCTCGCAGCAGAACCCCCGAGCCATTAGGTTTCTTTTAGACTAAAGCAGCGTGTAATATATAATTGATAATGGTTATTCCTGGTGCACTCCTTGTAATGAAATTTTAATGCCGGGGACAACTTTGTGTGCGCACGTATGTATGTAATATATAGCTGTATCTTCACGCCGTTAAGTACAAGTGCTCAGTGTTTGTTCTGGTAACCAAGCGAATCTGAGCTTTTTTCTCCACATCGATGAGATCACCCCCATATTTCACTGGTGCCGGTATTTCTACCAAGACCGAGGATCCGGATCTTGAAGTGGACTCTGTTCCCACCCCATCTTAAAACATGACTCCGTATGATACAGGAGAGTTACCCACGCCAGTCCCTTTCTTCATGCGCTGGGAATTTGGCTGCCCCTAAGTAACATCTCCATCGCCTTTGGGCCCCCTTAGGAGCAACCTCGGCTGGCAGCAGCAGGCTCTCACCCCCCACCAAGCTGCCTTTTAGCAAGCTGAGAGATTTGGACCCCTGCAGTGTAAACCAGCCTGCCTTTCTCTTGACACTGATAAAGTGGTCTTGCAAACAAATCCCAGCAGCGACAGTAGGATGCTTTTTTTATTATTATTATTTTTTCTTCTTTTTCCCCCCTTTTGTCTTCCCATTGAATGGTTGGAATTCTCTGAAGAGCACAAGCTACTTGATCTCATGGCAATGATTAGCTGCAGGGGGGCTAATTAACTCCCTCTCCAATGGTCCAAGGTTCACACTGAGCTGTGTTTTCCCCTCTATTGATTTATTTCCATAGGCCAGGGCAGGCAGCAGTATATACAACTCTCTCATTGCTGGTGTCCAACCCTGAGCCCCAACTGGAAGGCAGAGGGATCTTGCCTCCAGATCAGGTTTGCCCACATTAATGGGAATGAGGAAAATAGGTCATAGAATCATAGAATCATAGAATGTTTTGGGTTGGAAGGGACCCCTAGAGGTCACCCAGCCCAACCCCCCTGCAGGAGCAGGGACACCTTTAACCACATCAGGTTGCTCACAGCCCTGTCCAACCTGACCTTGAATGTTCCCAGGGATGGGGCCTCCACCACCTCTCTGGGCAACCTATTCCAGTGTTTCACTACCCTAAGTCATCATGCCTCTCCTATACCCATGTCTTCATGCTGATTATGGATGTCACCTCCCTTTCAACATGCTCTGCTCTTACCCCATTCCTGCATTTGCTATAGCAGAGTTCAAAATGTTGTCTCAGACTTTTGGCCAAGCAAAATGAACCAGAAGGTGTAGTTTCCCAGACACACTGCGATGAGGTTTTCAAAAGGTGCAATTTTCAAGTGAAGCTTGTTTAGGGCTGTCCATCCCTCTGGGAGTCACCGTTGTCTTCTGCAGGAGTAAGATCATAGAATAGAATCATAGAATCATTTAGGTTGGAAAAGACCTTTAAGCTCACCAAGCCCAACCATTCCCCTACCCCTGCCATCCCACCCCCAAACCCTGGCCCTCAGCACCTCGTCTGCCCGGCTTTTAAATACCCCCAGGGATGGGTACTCCACCCCTTCCCTGGGCAGCCCCTTCCAGTGCTTGACAACCATTTAATAGAAAAAAATTTTCTTAGGGTCTAACCTAAACCTCCCCTGGTGCAACTTCAGACCATTTCCCCTCGTCCCATCTCCCGTTCCCTGGGAGCAGAGCCCGACCCCCCCGGCTCCCCCCCCGGGTTGTAGGGAGGATGAGGGCTCCCCCAGCCCCCTGCTCCAGGCGAACCCCCCCGCTCCCCCCCGCTCCCCAGCAGCCTGGGGCTCCAGACCCCTCCCCAGCTCCGCTGCCCTTCTCTGGACACGCTCCAGCCCCCCCAGGTCCTTCGGGGAGGGAGGGCCCAACCCTGACCCCAGCAGTCGAGGGGCGGCCTCCCCAGTGCCCAGCACAGGGGCACAGTCACTGCCCTGCTCCTGCTGGCCACACCACTCCTGATTGGCCCTCTTGGCCACCTGGGCACACTGCTGGCTCCTATCCAGCCACCTCTCGACCAACACCCCCAGGGCCTTTTCCACCTGGCAGCTTTCCAGCCCCTCTGCCCCACGCCTGGAGCGCTGCATGGGGTTGTTGTGATCCAAATGCAGGACCTGGCCCTTGGCCTTGTTGAACGTCATCCAGTTGGCCTCTGCCCATGGATCCAGCCTGGCCAGGTCCCTCCAGGTCCCATCATGGGACAGTCTTTTCTTTGGGAAGAGGAGGATGATATGTCTGCCATCTCTTTCTCTGCCTCCCTTTCTCTTTTCTACTTAGGTGACTATTTTTGTGGTGTTTGTGGGGATGTAAGAGTGGGACCAAATGGGACAACCTGTCTGTGTTCGCTGTGTGTAGCAGCTGGTCCTGGGCCCTCTTTAGGACCCGTATGTTGGGACAGTTTGGGACAGCATTTGTTGGTCTGGGCCAAGACTGCACCAGGGAGTATGCTGGCAAAGTCTTCCCTACGCCTTGCTGGTCATTGGTACCAAGGACTGGGATGGGGAGAAGACCCGCAAGAGTGGGATGTTGCCTCGACCGTTTGCTTGTGCTCCAGGTTACAGGGCTGCCAAGTTTCCCAGTCATTAGCAATACACCTAAACGAGTCGTGCTTATTCTGGGGAGTGCGTTCCCTGCTTTCTCCTCCCTGCCCTCATTCCTGGTTCACAACTGCTCAGCACGGATGTGCAGAGCTGGTGATTGCTCCAGCCAACTTGCATGTCCCCTCTCTATCCCCGGGCACATCTTCATGGTCCCTTTTCCACCTACACTGATCCAAATCCTCTCTGCTCTTTGTTGGTCCTACCATGGCCCATCTGGCCACTTTCCTAGGCACAGCCCTTGCTCACTGCAGACACTCCTAGCAGTGTCTGTAGAGGTGGCTTCATGCCCTTGGTGGCTGTTTAGCCAACATGGCAGGCATTTGATCTATCCCCTGGAGCAGAGGTCAAGCGACTGAAAGGGTTTTATGTGAGTCACCATCTAAATTCATTCGTAGAGGAAAGTCACCACTGCTGCTGTGGGCACCTGCCCTGACATCAGCCAAGGCACCAATGAATTAGAAGGTCTGCCAGCAGCGAGGAGATGTGCTCAGGTTTGCCCAGACCCTGCCACAACCAAGTGATTGATTACTGTAAGTTGTAAATGAAGAAGAGTCAGGACACAAAGGCTGGGGTTCAATCTTTATTACCCTTATGCTCCCACCACCATCCCCAGTGCTGTTTCAGCCCTGGCCAACTCAGACTTACCCAAACCATCCCTGGCACAGCTCAGGAGCTGACATGGGCCAGAGACTATACCCAACAGGCGGTTGGGGTGCAGCCACCCTGCTTAGGAGGGTGAGAAGGATTAATAGAATGGACATGGCCAGGCCTCAGGGCTGGAGACCAGGCTACAGCATGGTCTAGAGTACAAGTCTTATGAGGAGTGGCTGAGGGAACTGGGGTTGTTTAGTCTGGAGAAGAGGAGGCTGAGGGGAGCCCTCATCGCCCTCTACAACTGCCTGACAGGAGGCTGTAGTGAGGTGGGTGTTGGTCTCTTCTCCCTGGTAACAGGCGATAGGATGAGGGGAAATGGTCTGAAGTTGCACCAGGGCAGGTTTAGGTTGGACATTAAGAAAAATTTCTTCACCAAAAGGGTTGTCAGGCTCTGGAGCAGGCTGCCCAGGGAAGTGGTGGAGTCCCCATCCCTGGGGGTATTTAAAAGCCGGGCAGACGAGGTGCTGAGGGCCAGGGTTTAGTGGTGGGATGGCAGGGTTGGGGTAATGGTTGGACTTGATGATCTTAAAGGACTTTTCTAACCTAAACGATTCTGTGTTTCTATGTTTCTGTGGGTTTATTCTCTTGTGGAGGTGTAACCTCAGCATCAGCTCTGGCCCCGAGGATGGTGAGGGTTTGCCACTTTGCCTTCCTGCATCCTAGCTGCTCTCAGCTTCCATCTCTTCTGATCACCTTTCCTAGGAGCTGGGTAAAAGCGACAATCCCCAGCCTAGCAGGCTTCTTTCCACTCCAAGATTCAACTGCAATTTGGGGCTTCCTCCAAGCACCCAGCCCAAGGGCGTTGGCTCGATGGCGGTCCCACAGAATTCCATGTATGATGTTCATGCACCACGGGCTCTGCTTTGCACTGGGGTGGGCGAGTGCTGCATCACGGAGAGGCTCATGTGAGCCAACCGTTGTCACGGTAACCAGAGAGTTGGTGCGGAGGCGGAGAGGGGATGCCGAGAGTGCGGAGGATTCGGGGAGGCAGGGGGGCTGAGGGGCTCTCCCATCATCCCTCAATGCAGAGATTCCCCAGAGGTAGAGACATCTTGCTGTTGCTTTCCACGCCAGGGCTCAGCAGTTTACCGTCTCGGCTCCTCCCCGCTGGTGATGATGAAGTTGATGGATCCGTCTGCACTGTTCCTTCTCCGAGTCAACCCATTCCTCCCTGTAGCACCAAAACAAAAAAAAAAAAAAAAAGAAAGAAAAAAAAAGAGAAGGCTTTTGGTGAGGAAAGAAAGAGAATCCAGAGGTATGGAGGAGTAACACCAAATTCCCACTGTCCCCGTACCCGTGATTCCTGCGTTGTAGTGTGGCACTGGAAGGCACCAACATAACAGCATCATCCATCAACACCTGAGTGCTTCAAGGCAAATGCGGTCTCCCCTTTCTCTGCCCTCCCCAGAAAATAGCCTGCTGCCCACCTTGCCCCTCATCAGGGAGCTCTGAGAGGTGACACACCATGGAGGTGATGTAGGACCACCAGCATGGTGGGCAGGACATGGCCCTGGTGCAGGGGCCTCCATCACTTTTCTATCCTTTCCTGCAACTCCTTTGGCCATCTGAATGCTTGCTGGCTCCCCCCAGGGAGACTGCAGGGAGGTCTGGCCTCTTGCTGCGGTTCAAGAGTGATGACAGTGGGGAGCAAAGGTTCTCGTGCGGACATTGGGGCGTGTGGAGGGAATGCTGCAGTGTAGGGTACAAGACTCTGGGCAGTCCTCTGGGCTGTGCTTACTCCCAGGTTGAGCCCTGGCTGGGTCTGGGCCAGTATGAGTTGTTCCAAGGACCATTTTAGCCGTTTTGGTGGGGACAGTCAAGGCCCAGTGGTGTGGCAGTGTTTAACTCATGATTCTAGATTCTAGATGAAACCATGGTGGCCACTGCTCTTGCCATGGCTAGAGTGGAGGAGCAGACACCTAAAAGTAGGTGCCACACTCCTCAGCGAGATCCCACCCCTTGGCCCAGCTTCTCCAGATCTTCCCATACCTACATTGCCTTGCTGAGGATGTTCCAGTTGCTTTCCATGAAATTTTGGGGGAAGGGAGCTGAAACCTGCAAGTGGATCTTTGACTACCAAAAGGCAAAGTGAGGGAATTGCATTTATTAGGAGTGTTGATGAGACCACCATGAGGAAATGAAGTTATATATGATCTTACTGTATCACTGCGGGGTTGAAAGGCCTCACGACAGGGGCTGGATGGAGAAGAAGGTGCCTGAGCAGTGGGAGATTTACTGTCACATTTTCCTGGCTGCTCCACGAAGAGCAGCACAAGGTCTTACTTGTGGGCTCAGCTCAAAATCTTGGCCAACTCAGAGAATAAATCCCCACCTGGGCTTGGAATGAGTATCTCACGAGCACCAGGATGAGCCCTGGTTTATCCTACTAAATATTAGGTGCTAACCTGAGCTCTCGGTTGCGTGCCTGAATTTAGGCAGGATAAATCCAAGCTGAACCAGCACAGGAAGGAGTTCAGTCCTTAATTTTTTTAATGCATGAGACTATTGGCTTTGTCCCTCTAGCTTGGTCTACAGGCTGGCAGGACCCCAGCTACAGTTGAAGCACAACTCAAGCGAGAGGTGAGGAAGAGGAGTAGGGTCAGACGCTGGGAGAGGCAACAATGTGGCCCAGAGAGAGATGAAACGGCCCTGGCACAGAGGAGCGTCTGAAATGCATCCATGGCTGAAAAACATCCCTCCGCTGGGATTTCCAATCAGTCTCTAAATGTACTGGAAATCACGGGCAGATTTATCGCTTCCAGTTCTTAATCCTGCACTGAACCTGATGGTGGTGATGGATATTAGGGCTGATTGGACATGGCTTATTATTATTATTACTATTATTATTATTTTGCCAGCTGCAGGGTATATAACGGTCCCTTGCAGCACGCTGCCTCTTCTCTGCTGCTCAAGTGTCTCCTGGGGACCTGCTCTAGTTTAGTCCTGGGGACCTGGAATGACTCCATAGTGGGATCGTATTTGGTTATTTTGTTAGAGGTTTGGGTTTGTTCTGCCTTTTTTTTTTTTCTTCCCCCTTTTTTAGAGACAGGGAAAAGCCCTAAAAATGTCCAGGTTTGAGCGTTTGTTGAGGTCTATATCTCTATATACTCTGTGAGGGCACCTGAGTCCTGACTTGAGGGGTAAGGACCTGGCCCAGGGTGTTTGGCAGGAGGTGAGAACTGAATCCCAGAATCTCAGAATGGCAAGGGCTGGCAGGGCCCTCCAGAGCTCACCCAGTGCCACCCCCCTGCTCAAGCAGGCTCACCCAGAGCAGGGGGCACAGGACAGCATCCAGGCAGGGGTTGAATATCTCCAGAGAAGGAGACTCCACAGCCCCCCTGGACAGCCTGGGCCAGGGCTCTGGCACCCTCAAAGTCAACAAGTTCTTCCTCACATTCAACTGGAACCTCTTCTGCTTCAGTTTGTGTCCATTGCCCCTTGTCCTGGTGCTGACCTGTCTGGATGCAGCCCAACGGGGCTTGGTGGGCTCAAGGAAGGGACCCTGGAGTTGATTTTACCAGTAGAGCAATAACTTCTGTGCATCTCCCCCACGGGTGCAGCCCCTTGCAAACAGCCATCCTTGCCCACCCTCTCTTCCTCTTCCTTTTCCTCTTCCTCCTCCTCTTCCTCCTCAGCTTCATTTGCTCAAACTCACCTGCTGTGAAATAAATGTTTATTTATTTATTATATATTGCGTATAAATAAATATTTATTTATAAATACATTTGAAGAGTGGTGCCTTGCTAAAGGCTGTGCTGATCTGGAAACAAAAGAGGTGGGAATGGGGGGAAAAAGGTGCTAATGGGGAAATGAGTGTAAAACCCACCTCAGAATCACCTGGGGGCTGCGTAGCTCCCGGTGAAGGAACTTGATTAACGCTCCTGTTTGAGCTGGTCCATGGCTTTGGGTGAAATTATGAGGTCATGTTTTTAAACTTTATGTCTTTTGTGACTGGCTTCTGGCTGGTTTTTTGGATTGTGTTAAATATATTTTTTTTCAGAAAATTCCCCAAAACAATCTCCAAAAAAAATTTCTTCCCCCCACAAAAAAAATACCGCAACCATCTTGCCCTGAGCATTTTCTCAGCTTTGATTTTTGATTTGCAGTTGATTTCTTTCAGCAGAAACAGATCTTGGATGTGTCGCAAACTTGTGACTTCAAGTGCTGGTGCTGAGCCTGGGAGGCACCTGGGGAAACTGAGGCATGGAGGGAGGCACATCTTAGAGCTCAGGGTTTGGGGGCACTGATGGAAAAAATGGGGTTCAAAGCCAAGTGTCTGGGAGCAAAGGGCACCAAAATTGCCTGGCTGGATCAGGCTTTTCAATACAGTATATTTTTTATCGCAATGATTAGCATTTAGGTATCATCTGGGCAGATAGGAAACACACAGCCCCAGGGAAAGTTTCCTCCCAGAGCATAAATTGAGGTTAATTTGTGTCCAGGAGGATCCTTCCATGTGTGTTCGTGTGGCAGCCTCTTGCCTATGTGTGTGTGTATATATGCTTATTTAAAGTCCTGATCCATTTGTACTCCATATAAACATCATTTTTTAGAAGTCATCTGGGCTTTTAATCTCTCGGGCTTCCGGAGAAACGTTGTATTTAGGAAACAATACAAAAAACCCCGAGCTCCTGACCACTTGTTAGCGTTGAGCAGAAAGAAACCTTGTGCCTCGGGGCTTTGGGGACTTGGGCTTTTGAAGGTGAAGTTTGCGGGGAAATCCTTGCAGCATGAAGTGCAGCTCCTGCCTGATTATATGGGCAGGCAGCTCGCGCCACTAATCAAAAGCTTTTTGTGGTGCTGTGGTCTGGTTGGGGCTGGGTGCCCTGGGTGGGGGGAGCGGGGAGGGATGTGGGGATGGGAGTTGGGGGATGTGGTGCTCATGGAGGGGGCAAAGGAGGGGTTGTGCCTTTTGCACAACGTGTCTCCATGCTGAGCAGGCGTTGAGGTTGCGCACGTGCCTTTTGGATGGCAGACTGGGCTCTTCGCCTCCGTGAGATGGGGGGGATGGCATGCAAAGAGCCGGGCAGGGTGCTGGGGTGGTGGCAAGGAGGGATGCAGGTGCATAACTTGGGTAAAGCATCCTGGCATCTCCTTGGCTCCCCGGGGCCAGCCGGTCCTGTGGCTCGGTGCTGCAGTGGGGACGGGATTTTTGTGCACGCAAACATTCGCCGTTCCAGCGGCGACAGTTCCCGAAATGACCCTGTCGCCGCAGGACCGATCCCTTTATCTGTAGCAGTGGTGCGCTAGAGGAGGGGATGGAGGGAGGAGAGAGATGGAGGGGGGAGGAGGAGGAGAGGGAGGCTGGGAACTGATTACGTGGGAGGCATTTTGTCCAGCACCAGCAGCAGCGGTGGTGAGGATGCAGATGAAAGAAGCATCCCGCCTGGGGGAAAAGGTGATGGCAAGGATGGCCGGCTGTGCCCATGGGCAGGCTGGCACGGATGCACCCAGGTGGGCAGCCCCAGTCCCCGGGCACCCCTCCACCCCGGTGGGGCCGTGCGGCTGCTGGGGCTTGGATTAAGATGGATAGATTGGTGAGAAGCCTTTGGTGTGACTGGAATAGAAAGCACAGTGGCTTCGTGCTGGCTTGAGGGCACGGATCCAGAAAATAGCATTGCTTGGGAGATGATTACTTTACTATCAGAGCCTGTCCTTAAAATAGCAAGCTTGCTCCTCACTGCCCCTCCTTCCCCTTCGTCTGTGCATATTCCTAGTGATGGCTGTGAGATTCCTGGGGTGTTCCCCCCACAATTTATTCCTTATTTATTTCCTTATTATCCATGTCTTGTCATACTTTGTAAAGATGTCCTTGAAGGCCTCCCGGTCAGTGCTTAGCTCGCGGGAGGAGGCAGAGCTCAACTCTGATCATCACATTTGTAGCAGGGGAAGGATTGGGAGGAGCTGGTGCTTCCTGGGGAAAATCACAGTCCAGGCAGCCACAGGGTGACAAATGCAGTGTGGGAATCCCCCAACCTGGGGTGGTGCTGGGACATCACCCAGGAGCATCGCTGGGGAACAGCAGAGCCCTTCCCTGGATATCTCCTCCTGGGGCAGGGTCCTGCAAGGACATGCCACAAGCCTTGGTAGGCGATGCTGGACAAAACCCCAAGCTGTCCACATGGTCTGGCTCTAGCCACTGTTTTGGGTGTTTTTTTTCATGTTGGGAGCAGCAATGAGAAAAACAAAGCTGAAAACAGAGCAGGGATCAACCCAGGGTAGTCGCCGATCCCTCGGAGCCGAAGCTTTCAGCACAAGCAGGACCTCATGCTGTCACTGTCCATGAAGTCCATGCCACATCCCCACGGGTGCATTTGAGTCTTCTGCTCTGGCGTAGAGAAAGCCACCCGTGGCAAAGGGGTCATCAGCATCAGGCTGGAGGGGGAAGCAGCAACCTCTTCCACCAGCTCAGCTAGGAGACCATGAGTCAGAGACCTCAGCAAGGGGTCTGAGCTCATTTCTGGGCTAAAGTTAGTTCAGAGTCCCAGCAGCCACTTGGGAGCATTGCCACGTTGGGATGGATGCCCTGTAGCAGCATTTTGTAGGCCAGGCCATGCGATTATTATTGTTAGTGTTAAAAATATTCTCTGCTGAGTTATAGAGGCTTTTGCTCTTGCTAGGCTGTCTCCGTGTGGGTGTCTTGTGTCTTCCCATGTCCTGGGTTTACATAAAAAACTGAGTTCTTGCAAGGGGAAGGGGCATGAGATTTCTGGAATTGGACTTTTCATGGGAGAGAAGAACTGGGTTCACAAGGAGAGAGGGAAAGAGCAGTGGGGGTCATCCAGAGGAAAGCGGAGAGAGTCATAGTATCTGTACCAGTAAATGCAACGGTGCTGGGGCTCTGAGACTGGGTCTGCCATTTGACTGTCTACATTGCTCATTTGCTCATTGCACTGGTTGGCCAAGACCAATGAGTACTGACCCACATAATGCCCAGGAATGGGGAAGGACCATGACTGTTTTCATGAAGTGGTCTGGATAGAGCCACCCCCCTTCAGAGGACACAAGAGTTTAGTTATATGGACCTGCACCTAAAGGCTGAGATTTCCTCTCCCATTTTCCCAACTTTGGGGCAGCCTCAACGTAACTGGGGCCATGCAATTCCAGGCATGTCTTTTCCAACATGGGAGACACCAACCAATCAGTTCAAGAAAGATGGGGAACTCCTGGAGAGAGTCCAGAGGAGGGCTACAAAGATGATGAGGGGACTGGAGCATTTCCCCTACAAGGAAAGGCTGAGGGAGCTGGGCTTGTTTAGCCTGGAGAAGAGAAGGCTGAGAGGGGATCTCATCAACATGTACAAATATCTCAAGGGTCGATGTCACGAGGATGGAGCCAGACTCTTCTCAGTGGTGCCCAGCAACAGGGCAAGGGGCAATGGGCACAAGCTGAAGCAGAAGAGGTTCCAGTTGAACATGAGGAAGAACTTGTTGACTTTGAGCATGACAGAGCCCTGGCCCAGGCTGCCCAGGGGGGCTGTGGAGTCTCCTTCTCTGGAGATATTCAACCCCCTGCCTGGACGCTGTCCTGTGCCCCCTGCTCTGGATGAGCCTGCTTGAGCAGGGGGTGGGACTGGGTGATCTCTGGAGGTCCCTTCCAACCCCTGGCATTCTGGGATTCTGTGTAACCTGTGCAGTCATACCACACATTAACTGGGACCAAGCTGCTTAGGTGTGGTTTTTACCATGATGACACGGGGCTATGGTTGTCTAAAGTGCTTCTGGCATCTCCTGCCCTACCTGAAAGACGGAGATCAACTTCAGCCTCACCTACATGAGCAAATTAAAAAGTGCAAGAGAACTCAATCATCCACACTACTAAAATGATGCCATGGTTGCTGACACAGCTTTGACCTAGCCAAAGAGGACCAACCCAAGTGGTTGCTGGATTGAGTTTGGGAGTTAGCCCAGCCCAGGGACCATCCCCCACAGATGCAACCGCCCTACTTTGTCAGGTGAGGATTTGGTGGTGTGGAAGTGGTTTTAGGGCCAGAGCTGGATAAGGAGCTCTAAAATGGATACATATATATTTATTTACTTAAAATTATGCAAACAGCTGCATGGACACGCTCGTGTTGGCTTCAGCTGGCCTTTTTTCTGCTTAATCAATGATGACAACTCTTGCAGCGTGCTTCACATTCACTAAAAAAAGTGTTATAAAGGAGCTGGTTATTTCTTTGGTTCTTCCTAGTAAGATGGCTAAACCAATTCTGAGTGAGCTTAAGACAAACTTAGAGGAGCCCTTTGGACACCAGAGTAAGATCTCTTGCAGACAACTATGCCAAGGTTTTATGTTTGGTTTGAAGGGTGACTTGAAAAATTTGTGGACAACCACACACAGAAACATCTCTGTTCTTCCTGAAAAATTGAAAAAAAACAAAAACCCACCAGCAAAAAATCTCTTTGTTGCTTAGTGAAACATTTTATTATCTGATCTTCTGGCAGGGACAGACATTGAGAGGGGACAGGGCAGGTGTGGGGATGGAGCAGAAGGGCAGAGTCCATGCCAGGAGAAGAGCAGGTACAGAGATGCTGGGGATGGAGCTGGTTCGGAGGTTGGGGCCATGTTTGTCACCAGCACGAGGGCAGGATGAGGGACAGAAGAATGACCTTTTCCAAGTGTCTGGGGATGTCCAGGGAAAAGAGAGGAGGTGGCAACAGGGAGGAGAAAGCAACCAGCTAAAGACAGTCCAGAAGCAACATCTAACTAATCTCCTTAAAAGAGATTTCTGGGGCCATTCTGGTAATTTGGGTTTGGGGTTGTTTTTTTTTTTTTTAAGACTGCCCATTCTGGGATTAGCTCTCAGGAGAGCAAGGACTGGAAATATTTTTCAAGCTATTTGTGACTCAGCAGCTGGGAAGCGCTGATTACTGGCAGCAGCTGACGTCCAAAAAACATCTAAGTCTTTATTATATTATCCAAAAAGGCCACAGACTTTTTTTTTTTTATCACCCCAGCTTCAGAACAACGAATACCCAAGCCTTCAAGCAAGGCCAGGAACACAGGGCAGAAAAAGGTGCTGTAGGAAAATTTTAATCTCTTTCCTAAAAGTTCTTCAAGTTTTCCTTTCCTAGGTGCCTCCGAGCCATTGCGTTTCCTTGGGGTCGTCCCTCTGAATTTAGGCAAGACAAGCAACCCAAAATCAGCCAGTCTGTTGTCCGTCTGCTCCCAGCTGCAGTTGGTAGATGAAGTTCACGGTGTTTCTAAGGAGCATTGCTTCTGTGTTTTCATGGGAGAGTACCATCCTTTCTTTCATGTCCCTTGGAGGATGATTTCCTTGAGGGTAGCATCATCCAGGCCAGAGGAGCACTGAGCAAGTTGGGTTACTGCTCCGTGTCTCCATTTCCCAGTGCTCGTAGACTCAATAGACCACATCAGCTTGGAAGTACCTTCTCTCTGTCCCAGTCTTGGTCAGCAGCCCTAAGCATTACTATAGTATTGTTTTAGTGGTTATTTATCCATGCTGCAACAATCCATCAGGATGCTCTGGCCTTGGCAAGATGTTCTTCAATAACAGTTCAAGTCCAGGTCTGATTTGAATGGCGAGTGGGTGGCCACAGCAAAGTGCTTTGGTGCGGCTGTGTCAGGTCAGGGGTGAGGAGTGAGACCTTCTCCAGGGCTCTTGGCCGTAGCCCATGCAATGGAGCAGGTCAAGCCATGCTCGCTACTGTTTATCCCTTTTCCCTCAGCTGCTTCTTGCTTTTACAGCTCCTGTTTGTCTTTCAGAGACAAACTCCCCTGCGGCTTTCCCCTCTGTTGCAATTACAGACTTGCTTCCTCTGTCTCCTAACTCAGCCTGCCCAACAAAGCTGATAGCCAGGAACTTCCCAGGATGCCTCAAGTCCAAGCAGCTGATCCGCATTAGGAAGGAGTGACGGGAGTGAGCCAGACGTGCGGCCAGGTTCCCGCGGCCGAGCGGAGGCAGCAGCACGTCAGCAACACGCGCCCTTGGTGCAAAGCTCCATATGGATGGCAGCGTCCCCCCGAATCCCATCACAGGGGCTGAGCATCCCCACTGCCTGCTGGAAAAGGGGCCCTGCCAGAGCCATGGTGGGCAGCCGTAGCATCCCAGGTGTTATTTCTGACAGGCACAGAAGAGGTACCAGTTTGGGATACGGGCTCTGGAGCAACTTTGCTCCTTTTTTGTTGTCCCCAGCGATGAGCAGGAGTGGGGATAAAATGAGGGAAGCAAAAGGGGAGAGGGCTGCAGAATACAAGAGGACACTTTGTACTGGAAATGAGCAGGAGTGGAGGGGCTCCTTTTGTCCCCAGGGTCCATGATGTTGGGCACAGCTAGGTGGAGAGCATGGGCACGTCACCACGTGAGTTACTGAAAATCAGAAATGCTTGGTGAAGATCAGGACTGAAGCTAAATGAGGACTGTGCCTGCTTTAAGGAGGGTGTAGGTGTCCTCGTTACCAGGGATGGTAAACCTGAGGGTCATCTGCTCGGGTATGGTTTGTGTGACAAGAGCTTGCAGAGGCTGAGGTTGGAGCCCTGCTGCTCTATAATACCTGTCCTGAAGGATACGGGTCACACAAGGAAGGCAACACTCTTTAGAAGGTCAGTAGCTAATTTGGGACTAGGACTCGTGTCTGATTTGGGGCTCACAGCCTGGGGCTGTGAACCAGGTGCCTCCTGAAGACTCGGTTCCTTCCGGGATGAATGACTTCCAGGAACAAAGGAGTAGATTTGCCTGAGACTGTTCTCTAAAATCATGATGGTTCACAATGAAAGGACGGGGGCAACCAGTGAAATGATCAGGAACAAGCCTCAGAAAAACGTGTGGTAGTGCAGGGTGTTATTGCATGGTGGCATTTGGTGCTGCAGAGTGCTATGGCGCTTGGGACTGGAAGTCTTTTTGAACAGGCAGCAGACATCCATGGAGACCGCATCCATCAGTGGATGGATACCAATGCAGCCTGTACATTAGAGGGTCCCTGAGATACTGATTTGGAGTTTCTGGTGGTCACAGGAGAAGGTCACCTTATAAAGCTTCCCTAGGCACCTACTACTGGTCACTGCTAGAAAGACCTCTAGATGGAACTTTGGTTTGATGCCTATCTCTTCTATGACTCCCTCTGAGAACAGCAGGGACAAGAAGATGCATGTGGATTACAATAACCCCCTGTTTTCATCTCACTGCTCTTGAATTCTTCTAACAGCATTTGCCCTGGTGCCTGTGGTGTGAATCAGGCCCTTGAAGACCAACAAGAGCTTGCTATGGCTCTTTCCAAGCCTGATTTCACATGCTTCTCTCCAGAGACACACTGTGTCTTAAACCTTCTCAAGGGTGCTGCTTTTTGGGTGAGCCCCAAAGATCTTACTTTGGGCTGAAAACCCAGCTAGTTCTTCATGCCTTCCTACACATGAAGACTCACTGGGGAAGACCTCAAGGGACCACAGGCATGTCCCCACTGGCGAATCTGTGGGAAGATCCTGACCTACATTAACACCATCACATTTTTTCCTGATTTTTGTGCCATTTTGATTCTGTCATGAGGTGATTATGACTGCGAAAAGGCAACGCCAACCCTCTGTCAAACCCAAGGTGGCTGTGCGTGTACTTGTGATTCCTTCTCCAGCCTCATCATCCAAGAGCAGCCAACGTGCCCTGCGGCATGACATGCTCATCCCTCGCAGAGTGGCCTTTGTGGAGGTAGGGATGGTGCTTCACCAACCATCCCTTGAGATTTATATACCCAATATGTTGTAGGAGTGCGATGAGTGATCTCAACTAGAAGGCTAGTGAGGTGCATGGGAGAATCAATAACTCCCTGAACAAGCCAGAGCAAAGGCTCACTCACCTCTCTAAACTCATTGGTTTTATGGGTCCTTCTTGTCTTTCTTCTCATGTGAGCTTAGGAAGTTGTTTTAGGACAAATCCCAGTCCGTTCATGCGCATGTCTCACCCATGAGTCATAGAATCATAGAATGTTTTGGGTTGGAAGGGACCCCATCTAGTCCAACCCCCCTGCAGGGACACCTTTAACCAGATCAGGTTGCTCACAGCCCTGTCCAACCTGGTCTTGAATGTTTCCAGGGATGGGGCCTCCACTACCTCTCTGGGCAACCCGTTCCAGTGTTTCACTACCTTTATTGTAAAGAATTTCTTCCTTATATCCAGTCTAAAGTTATGTCCCCTTTCCTTCCTCTGCTCTGCTTTCAGCCCTGCCCCTGCCTCTCACTTTGCTTTCCGCTGTGCAAAGAGCTTCTCTGAAACTGTAATTACCAAAGTGGGGAGGGGTGGTGGTGGGAATGGGAACATCCAGACTTCGCGTTTGTACCAAATGGATGTAAGAAGCTGACCTTTAGGATGTGGTTGTGGAATTGGATTTCTGAAAGACTTTGCTTCAGCAATAACACTAGCAAAATTTATCTATTAGAGTGTGTGTGTGTATGCATGCACAGCTGTATGGATGTACATACAAATTTGGGTACAGATCTAGATGTATATAGAGACATAGATGTATATAACTACATATACATACATGTATATGAATTCATATACAGGCCTCATTTTGCTGCTATTCTTGCAGTCTTCTGATTCCAAAAAGTGGAAACTTCATCCTGTAGCACAAAACCAATGTTTTGGAAGTTAATAGTCCTAATGCAATGGAAGATAAAAAAAGGAAGTCTCCTATTTTGATTACAGAAGGTTTCAAATATTTCTCAAGATGGGAACATTACGGTGGAATGAAAGATTTTAGCAACACAACCCTTGACTGTGGACAGCCACAGGGCTGGAAAATAGAATCTCACCAGCTGTAGCCACCTCCAGAGCTTGATGGGGAGTAGCAGTCTCGAGGCCGAGGCACAACACTGGGACATGGGATTTGAGATTTTCTTCTGGGGTCTGACATGGTTTCACATGATTTGTTGCTTCCCCAACACCACAGTGCACTACTTGTGATCGGAGCTGGAAGACATCCCTTTGTAGGACCTAGACCGAGATCTCCGGTGCTTCTGTGCTATGGGAGGGTGTAAATGAAACTCTTCTGCTAATAACATGAATCATCTGGGGAGGACTGACTCCAGCTGCGTGTTATCCCTTTCCTAAGGAGGGGAATGCACTACTATCATAATACAAGTAATTAAGTTCGCACTGGTAAATGAGATGTAAAGAAGCCATCTTCTGAATTAGTAAAATTTCCAGAAATGGCAGAAAATCAAACTCTGTCCAGGAGTGAGTGTTAATATTTTAGCTCTTGTTTTCTTTGTGGACTGGGAGAAGGAAGTTGAGATCCTGTACCTATTTGTTCTGCAGAGAGACCTTTGTCGTTGTGGAAAATCATTTGGCAAGCGGGATTTTCACCTTTTGTATTTTCTTGTTTTGGATAATCAAAATGTCCCAGGTCAGCTCAGCATTAATCATTTTCCACCCTGGCCTCATGGCATCTGAGGACACAGTTTGACCATTTCGGTCTCCATGGCTTCCTTGGGGATGAACCCCCATTTTGGATTGTTTGACCCCACCCACATTGAAAGGGGTGACCCCAAATCTTTCACAGAGGGTTCTTGCTCAGCCTGAGAGCTCCCCACCCCTCGTTGTTTCAAGAGTACTTCCACAGAAACGCTCAAAAAATCAATCAAGTAACATAATAAAATGCTGATTTAATACATCTATTTCCCATTAAATCAAGACTTAATACATTGTCTCCCTTTTCCCCCACCCTTTTTCTTTCCTCCTTCCTTCTTTCTTCCTTTCTCCTAAAACTGCATACATTATTGAATTTGTTTGATATGGAGCGTTTTTCAGAAGCTGTATAAATCTGGAGGAATTCATTAAGCCCCACTGAATTTATTGGAAGTTATAAAGTTTTTAAACCAACAAATGTTTGACATCCTTAAAGAATTATTAATTAATGCACACCATTAAATACTGTTACAACTCATGTCGCATTTATGAAGTATTTGAGCTTCATTGAATATGCAGATCAGGTATATATATATATCTTTTTAAGCTCCATCAATCTTTTGGTTCTTAAAAAAGACAGGGGGGTTGTACGAAGGAGGAGAAACCCAAGTTTGTGGAGTTCTTAGGGTAGGAGAACTCACAGCCAAAACCAGGATTTCTCTGTTTCCAGGGATTTTCATCTAAGTCTGCTGAATGCCATCCTGATTTTTGGTGTCTTCAGTTTTGTATTAGAGCAGTGCCTGGCGGTGTTGCTTAGGGTCATGGTCTTGTCCTGGGTTGTTGTCCTTCAACCACTGGGGGCTGATGGGTTACGTTGAGGTGGGATGGTGACACAGGCTCGAGAAAAGGAAATCCATGTATTCTAGACACTCACCTGGAGGTGTGAAGTTTCTCAAGCAGACCGAGAGGTGTTTGGAGTCCCTGGATGGAAAGTGACTGTAGACTGCACAGATGGGTGACAACGGCTGCTCTGTACAGATATTGAGAAGGTTGCTAGAGAAAATGAGGGGAAACTGAGTCACAGAGGGAGTGAGGTGACTTATCCTGGGTTTGTTGCAGAGTCTACTCATACCTGACCTACAAGGGGGAACTGGGGAAGCCAGGTGAGCTCAGCCCAGGGAGGAGAAGCTGATGGGTAATTGAATTTCTGTCTTCTACTAACAAATGGGGGGTATGGAGAAGATCAAAGCACGCTTTTCTCAGAGATGGCCAATAAAAGGATGACAGGGAGTGGACACAGGCTGCAGCAAGGGAAATCCTCAGCTAACTTCACCTAATGTCCAAGTTGGCCCTGCTTTGTGTTGAGGGGTGTGGGGCATCTCAGAAGGCATCTGGAAGTCCCTCAGTGTGTGTGTGTATGCATTCAGGAGAGCTGCAGCTGTAAAGCTGATGTCACAGCCTCCTCCTCCCTGAAATGACGTCACTGAAACCCAGCCCTCATGGAGAGCAAGTGGGGAACCTGGGAACAGGAACTGGGCACTTTCGGGGGTGTCCTTGCAGCCTGGAAACAGTGTGGGTTTGAGAGCCAAGCACAATCCCCCATGCATGCTTGGGGTATGTCAGATTTGCACCCAGAGTTGTATGTAGAGGGACAGGTAGAAAATACAGAAAATAACAGGCTGTGTGCCTGAAAGTGGCTTGATTTTTTATGAGGAAAATGAGTGGCATTTACTCTGGAATAAAAAGGAAAATCCTCTTTTGAGATCTTCTATCACCCACTCTTTGGGTTGTAAAATTGAGGCTTATGCTGGGCAAAGCCCATTACCCGCTTCCCAAGGGGAGGTGGGCAATCCCCAGGGTTAATCCCAAAGGCTCTGGCAGGCAAGGAGACACATACAGCAGCAAGGCTGTGGATGAGATGCATCCCAGACCTTCTCCATGAAGAAATGATGGCTCCTGGAGGAGACCTTCTCCTTAGCCCCTTCCCATATAGAGATGGGTGGCGCTTCCCATGCTGGCGCAGCTCTGCAGTGACCACCACAAAGTCTGTTGTTGCTGTTAGGTGCCAGGAGCTCCTGGCTCCACCGCTAAGCCAATGGAGAGTCATCCCAGCCCCACCAAATTTGGGGCAAAGCTCTGGTTGATATTGGCCAGAGGTTTTCAGTTGTTCTTCTCCAGAAAAGTGCATCCATTTGAAATCTTCCCCATCTTCCCCATCACCTTCTAGCTCTTCCCACCTCAGGAGTGGATGCATCTCTTGAGCAAACACAGTCCAGGGGAGATGGATATCTGCTGCCTGGATGGGACTTCTGGAGAGATGAGCACCGCTACTGGAAGCCCGCTGTTGCAAAATCAGAGCATCTCCCCCAGCCTCCCCAGCTTGTGACATGTCCATTATGTCTGGGGGGTGTCAAACATCTGGACAGAGAAGAGGGTGGCAAGTGAGCATCCTCTTTACATGCACCCAGGCACAGCAATCACTGCGTCCTGTTGTGCTTTGTAACATCACGACTACCTGCGGAGAGAGATGTTGGCCATCAGATCACATTACGGTCCAATTAACTGTTACTTTTGTTAGGTTTGTGCATGACTAGTCACCCCAGGACCATTAAAGGGACTCACAGGTTTACTCGAGCAGCAATCAAGACACAGAATTACCCTTTGTTACTGCTAAAATCAAAGCAATAATTCACTTTGTTGACTTTACCAGAGACTACACGTTCTGACACAGAGGCCAGAAGCCTCGCCTTACCCCTAGGAGATCTCCAAAAGATCTGCCCAATATGGTCCCCTTATTTTATCTACTAGATTTTTCTAAGGACATCTCTACCATATTTGTATGTTAGAGCATCGTTCTTGGTGGCTCTGCAAATTGCTCCAGTCAAACTAAGTTTCGTATTTATCCTCACCTTGTCATGGTTATATTGCAATTAGGAACTGCCCCTGCACTTCATCTCTAACTGAAAGCAATTTGAGCAAATAAATGACAAACTCAACAGCATTACCATGTCTCTATCATGGTCTCTAACACGGTCTCTAATACGGTTGCTGAAACTTTCCAGGATAAAAGGGTAGTGTGTCTGTAAGCCAGCAATCCAATGTCATCATGCCAAGAAAGCTTCTCAGGTTTAAATTTCACCTACTTACATTGCTGCAAAGTTAAAACTTTTCAGTGGGGCCAGCACAGGAGGTTGCTGTAACAGGGCAGTGTTTGCACCCAGAGCCAAGCAAGGCTTACAGCTAATGAGGGGACCAAAATGCATTTGGAGGATGGGTGAGGAGGGGAGAGGGCTCAGAGATTAGCTGTGTATTGAAATAAATAATTAATAAATAATTAATTCTTAGCTCACTGATCTTCTCAAGCTGCTCTTGTCACCTAGGGACCTCCCACGCTGGGGAAGGGAGCTTCAACCCCAGACGTGCCCATCCCTCCTGATGGGGCTGAAACTGGAGGCTCCTGATGCTTCCCACCTTGGTGTAATCCCAGCCAAGGGTTTCTGAGGGTGGAGAGTCTGTATCATATCAATTGAACCAGAGTAATTAAAGACAGTTGAACTTTGGCAGAGGCTTGAGAGGTTGAATTTGGGGGTTGGACTAGATGACCTCTAAAGGTCCCTTCCAACCCAAAACATTCTATGATTCTATGATTCTATGAATTTACGTAGGGACACAGCAGAAAGTCTGTCTGAATGTCTTCTAAGATAGGTGAGTTAAAACTCCAGATACACATATTCTGAACAAATGGCCCTTATTAGACTCAAACTGAAATTAAATAAACAAAAATGATATTGGGAGAGGGTGTATGCATGGGGGATTGAATGCAGAATAATTCACTGGCTTTGAAAATCCCACTTTCCATTGGTTCGGTTCAGTTTTTCAGGGTGCTCCAGTACAGTCAGTCTTTAAGAAAGCTTGAGGAACTCTGATTAGGTGGGGACTGTGATCTGAGTAACTTCTTTTAGGCAAAATAAGCCCAGTGACTTAAAGGGCAAGATCAAGCCCTAAGTGTATGAAGAACTTCGCACACTGAGCATCCCATTCACAGAGGGATCAGAGGTTGAAATGAGGCAAAGGCAAAATAGAGAATATATATATATATATAGTGTGTATTTCCTGATATACAGATCAAGAGGCAGACCAAGAAAAAAATAAATCTGCTTTTGAGAAAAATTAGAGATGGCCTTAAGCCTCATCTGTCCAAGGAGTTATTCTGGACTACGTACTTGACATTAGTGGTTCGTAATTAATTCCCTGTGTTGATGCTCTTATTCCAGAATCAGACGCGCCTTATTTCAAATTAGTTCAATCCACCCGGGACCCCGCCACAAAACCAGGTTAAGAAATTAGCACAAATCAGCTGAGCTTTGGTAACCAACTGGATAGGCAGGCAAGCCCGTAGCAAATGCAGAGGAATTCAGCTTAATTTTACGTATCAGAGAGGAGGAAAATGATACAGCAATAGCAATACCTGCCTCTCAGTAAAAAACACACTGGTGAGCAATAACCGGGTCTCAGCTGATGCACGGTAATATTTTAAGTTGCAGTGATGGGATATAGCGTTAGACCCCCCATCACCGCTGGGAAATAGCTTTTCTACTCTAAACTATCTTCCTGCTGTAATCAGAGTGATTTTTTTTTTTTTTTTCCCCTGAAGATAAATCTGCGGAGAAAATTTCATAGATCGGTAGGCTGACTAGGAGGAGGGGTTGGGAGAGCTCTGTTCTGGGCGTAGTGCTGATCGTTTACCAATTCTTCTACCACTTGGTGTACAAGTTAACAAATCACTAATTTAGTGTTTCTGTATTTTTGATGATCTTTTTTTTTTTTTTTTCTATAGCTGAAGAAATTTAAATTGGAAACAAGCATGAAATTTCATCCCAGGTGCTGTGAACAAATCTACTTATCCTATGAACCAATATGGGTGAAAAATGGAAAAAAAAAAAAAAAAAGGAGCCTATTTAATAGCTAGCATAAGCTGCTTGAGCTTACAGACCCTGACCCTGGGGTATCTAAGCTCTGATGGGGATGGTCCATATCTGGGGATTTGTTTGGGGCAGTGCTAATTCACCTACTATGTGTAGGCTTCATTCCAGAAAACCAAGGCATCAGGTGCACAGGGTGCATATCCAAGGGTAACTGCACATTTTCTGGGGCATCTTTATCTTGCAGAACCACAGGCAACGATGCTGAACCCTTCTTTTCTCTGACCCTGCATCAGACATCGTGTTGGTGGGTGAGGCAACAGCTTGAGCCCTGGCAGAGAGACCCTGTGGTCTCTGTCACCTACCGCAGGAGCATGCGAGCCACCATGGGGCACCACCATGGTCTTCCCTTCCATGTTGCTTTCTTCACCTTGACAGGATTGCGATATTGTTTATTGGAAAGAGTCCCCACTGGCATGAATTAAACAAATTCCTGCCTGCGAGCAGAAAGGGGCCCTTTGAACAGTCCCAAAGAAGACTGTGAGAAGAGTCCTGATTTATTCATGGAGAAAGAACAGTCAGTAATTAATCTGGAATGAAGCCCTCGAGCACAGAACCCCCTGCTCTGTCACAGAGGGTTCTGGCTCCAGGGCAGTGTAAAGAAAATCACTCTGCTATCAGAAAAAGTAAGGGGGGAAAGAGAGAGGTTAAAATTTCTGTGAGAGTGGGACTGTGGGGCACTGATGATAGGGAAACAAGCAGACATGAAGCAACCCACCTCTGTTTTTGAGCCTAGTAGCAAGTGATCTTCCCAAATTACTGGGACTTGCTTTTGCTTCCAGTAAACTCCTGCAAGCTTTCCAGACAGTGTAAAATTTGGTTTCTGTGTTGTAACAGCCTTTTGAGGTACTTCACTTTGCCATCCTGAAGTGCTCCACGAATCAGATGGTCTCTTCTAGTCCTGTGGTCTCCAGACCTCACTCGACCTCCTTCAGACCTCCTGGCCTCCAAAGACCATGGTATAAAACCAATAATGAGTCCAGAGTTGTACCGCAGCAGTCATGTGGCCAGGGTGTGTCAGCCCTAAGTCTTAGAAGTGCTTGAAAGTGGCTTAAAACATCAACTGCTCCATCATTTCAGTGAGCCACCTACAGACTACAGCTGTATGGATGAATTAGGCAGTGTCAGGACATGCTGTTGGCCCCAGTGGCTCCTAGGTGCACTTTTGGAGTTAGCACAGGGCAGGGATAGGGCTGGGGTGGTACTTTAAAGGCGAAACTCAAAGAGGAAAGTGCTTCTTATGGTTTGAAAAGCCATCCAGGCTTTGCTCTGAACAAATGGCAGGAGCTGGGGTACACAGGATGCACCGGGGCAGTGGGAAGGCACCAGGATTAGTGAAATACAAAATATATGAAGCCAGGGAGGGGAAACTCTCTGTAAGATCATCTGTCTCCTGCCCCCATGATGTGACCAACAGAGACAGCTCAGCTCCCCAGGGAAACTGGCACTAACGAGGCCTCGGGTGAACTTCTCGAGTGCAGCGAGGTCAGACCTTTTGCATAGCTGCCCTTCGGCTGTGGGACTCAATCCTCAAGAGATTAGGATGACCAGAGATCTTTGTCACTTTTGGAACAGATGATGGCAAGGCCCATCTCTTCACATTAGCTTCCCCTTGACGTGCTGCCTAAGGGAATGATTATGGTGATGATGCTAATGTGAAGATACTAGCCAGGCTTCCTCAGCCAGGTCTGCAGCAAGAAGAGGAGCCATGCTTGCTGAGTGAAGGGGCAGTGGTTTGAGGATGGAGCATGCTGAGGTGGTGGGGAGGCCGCAGCTCTTCTCCCAGGAGCCAAGCTGCAAATGTAGCTTGCTGTGATGGGAACCCACCTCTTATGGATGCTCTTCCCTGGGGACCTTTAGGCACTTTAGAGCACAAAGTGCTTGGGGACAACAAGGACGGTCTAACTTTGTGATCCCACTCACAGTGCAACACACTGTTTTTTCCTTGTAGTTTTCAATGTAGCTTGCTTTGCTTGCTCAGATGACTTGTAGATTTGAGCTGTATGTTGGAGAGAAGGGGGTTAAGTCACAAAGATGGCCAATTAGCCTTGCCAAAGTTGCTTTGCTCAAGCTTCAGACAGAACTATCCATTTTAGCATGTCATCATGTGAGCTATTACAAGCAGAGTTGCATATGTTGGTCTTTCTCCTGGTACTCCCCCTGTACTGAAGTTCTGTACCTCACACTCCTGCAGCCCACAGCCAGAGCTTTTCTGCTGTCCCATCAACATTATCACCCTCTACAACTGCCTGAAAGGAGGTTGCAGTGAAGTGGGTGTTGGTCTTTTCTCCCAGGTAACGGGCTATAGGTTGGACATTGGAAAAATTTTTCAATGAAAGTGTTGTCAGGCACCGGAAGGGGCTTCCCAGGGAAGTGGTGGAGTCCCTATCCCTGGAGGTATTTAAAAGCCAGGCAGACAAGGTGCTTAGGGACATGGTTTAGTGGTGGGATGGCAGCGTTAGGTTAATGGTTGGACTTGATGATCTTAAAAGTCTTTTCCAACCAAAACCATTCTGTGATTCTGTGATTCTGTGATTCTATGAGCTGGTGTGGGACTGGTGAAACTTCAAAGCTGGTGGCTTCAGTGTGAAGGAGAAGCTGTAGTGCAGCTGGTGGCTGGGGAGGCTGATGCTGTGGCCTCTCTACCAGCGTGTGTCCTGAAGTGCAGACACATCTGTCACGTGGCTTAACAAGACCTTGTCTTAGTGGACAAAAATTGGACAAAACTTGAACAGCATCTTCATTTCACTTTCCAAAATCAGGGCAGCTTCCAGAAGCGGTGGCAAGTATGTTGAATGTCAAGCACCAGTCTTGAGTGGTTGAGTCTGTGGGCACTGCAACATGCCAAAAGTTTAGTCCAAGGCCCAGGTTCAAACACTTCAAACACAAGGGTCCCTTTGGTTCAGAGTACGTGCAGGAGTTTTGCTAGATCACAGTCAACAGGATCATGATCAGAGCAGCTATTAGGTGAGACTAACTTGGCCATCCTGCATTACCTGGCCACCAGGTTCAGGAGAATGCCAAGTAATCCAAGTGATCTGTGCTTCACACTGGCCAGACCTGGATTCGCGTACAGGTAGGAGCAAGGTGCCACCACAATGCCACAACATGCTCCAGGACATCGTCCAACTGCAGGTGTTTCATGTTCAGAAGGTGGTGTTCATCACTCAGATCCTGGATGACCAAGGGAAGATTGCTCACCCGTGGGGGGAGATGTCCAGTGCAGGTCAGTCTGTGGCATCCCACCATCTTTCGTCACTTCGACTAGTGGAAGAGGAACAGGAGAGGTGCCAGTGCCAGAGAGATGTGCTCAGCAGTAGGACTCAAGACTACATCTTGCTCTGACGGGGTCTACCCACCCATGCAGTCTTCTCAATGATTTCTGTCTGAGTGTCCAGGGAAAACTCAACAGCAGGGAAGACGATGAGACACCCGCTGTTCACCCATGGAGAGGGAAAATGTCATCAGCCGTCTAATTTGAGGTTTTGCTCCTTGTGTCTCCTGTCCTCTTCTCAGCAGCAGACCAGCAAACCATCCAGAGTACAGTTAGCCACATATAATGTGCAAAGCAGGATGGACAGGGCTGATTAAATGAGAGTGCATCATAGTTGTAAATAAAGGACCTTAAATGAAATCTGTCACAACAGTTAGGCTACAGCTGCAAGTAAAGGACAAAGAAATTTCTACAAGAGCTCAATAACGCAGATAGTAGGTTCTTTATGACTGCCTCCAAAGATGCCGTGAAAATGTCTTTGGCTTTGAGGGAGCTGTGCAGAAAGCCCATAATGATGTGTGCGGCAATAGTTTTTATAAAAATCTTTAAAAAAAAGATTAATGAAATTTATGCTTTTAGGGCTGGATTTTCCAAAGCAGTTCAGCGCTGGGCTATCTCAGCTCCCATTGAAGTCAACAGGGGTTATACCTCCAAAATCAATGAAGGAGCAGAGTATGGCTGATTGTGAGAGCTTTTGAAAAGCTCACCCCTCATATATTTTTGGCTAATCAGGCAAATAAATAAATAAATACCCCCACCAAAAAAAAAGAGCCCTATCCCCCAAACCCCAGCTCCTCCTATCCTTCCTTGTGGGGAGAGGATGATTTCAGTAAACCTACCCTAAATCTGGAGGATTAATCATACCAGTGGATTTACATTCATGATCAAGGGGGGCACATGGCCCCCTGTTTCATGGGGAGCCGATGGGCAGCACAACATCAAGGGATGCTTCTCCACCACACCTCCACCTGTGGCAAAACCAGGGGTTGTGAGCGGTCCAGCTGCTGCTGGCTGTCCTCATTGCACCTCTCAAAGTGCCTTTTCAGCCCTTCAAGCTCCAGGTGAGCCAAGGGATGGGTGCGGAACAGGAGGGGATGGAAGGAGGAAGCAACACAACCCTTCTAGACAGCGTAAATAGACAGAACAGGAGCCTTGGGTAGAGCAGCACCTGGAGATGACTTGACTGGAGCAGAAAGAGGCACTCCAGGGCATGACACAAGTAGGTCGTTCTGCCTCCCACTCTTTACATCGTTACAGGAGGCAGAGCAGAGAGGCAAGGAGTCATCCACCTTCTCCTGCCCGCAAGGCTTGTGGAGATGCCGCCTTCACCTGCTCTTGCTAGCGTGCATAGACCAAGGGCCACAGTCTGGTCTGCCCTGAGCACCAGAGTGGCAAAAGACTTAATGACTCTAAAATGAAATGGTTTTATCTCTAAACGCATCCTTTTCAGGGCAGCCAAGAGTTAACACAGCTCTCCAGCCTCAAGCATGCAAAAAGCCTCAGGATGCCTCCTCCTTCTACAACTTGACTTTCTCTGCATATCCACATGGGCTGCTACACCTTCCTTGTTCATATTTTTCATCTTTTTATCTTTCCATTTGCAAATGATGGCTTGAAGGGGCCAGAGGCTACTAATGCAAACCTGGCTGGTTTGGCTTTCCCTTACCTGCCTCTGTGGACTGTCCATGCTCCGGCCATGTTGCAAGGAACCAACCTCAATGGGAAGGAGAGTCTTGCTTCTTGGCCTGCCTTCATTCTGACCTGTTGTCTAATTCCCTGTGGGAAGCAAGTTTGGGGCATTTCTCTGCATTTTGTCATTGCTATCAGACTTGTGGCTGTCTTTCCAAACAAGGCTGCCTGCCCATTGCTTTGTAAGTGATTCCTTGAGCCCGCATTCCCCTTTGGCTTTGGACTACATGGGTTTGACTGCAGTCTATGGACAGAACCTTCTCCACCACAGGCATTTCACAGAATCACAGAGTGGTTACAAGGGACCTCAGGAGATTTTCAACACCCCCATTTTTCCTTTGGGTCTCAAAATCATCAGATAGCTGTTTTGGGAATTTATCCCTGGCACCACTCTTACTTAGTTCTTGTACGATTTTGTCCCCAACAATGCAGTGATAAAAAGATATATTCTTTTCTTACATATTGTTATCAGCCATGTTCACCTCTGCAGTTGGCCTCAGTTCTCCTTCCCATGCCTGTATGGGGGCTCTTCTCCCTGGCAAGCTTGTGCTCCCAGCTGCCTTAATCTCTCCATGCTGCCTGTTCAGATTCACTTTCTGGAGGCTGGGTTGTTTGCCTGTTAATTAGTCTTTCCCATGCTGCAGGTCTGGCAATGCTGCCTCCCACCACCACGTTTCATGTACCACCTGCTGCAATACAGTATGAAGGGACTCCATGTTTGCAAAACTAAATGGCGTATTTATTGAATGAACTATTTATAGAAATGCTGAAGTCTGGGAGGCAGCTCCAAAGCCTGAGTACCCACTTAACCTTTGTGTCCTGCTTGACATGATGCCTGCTACTGCCGTGGTAATCTCCCCTCCTGTCCAGCCAGCCTTGCAGTCCAGAGCACGGCCACATTTGCTTTGCTAACATCTGAGCATCCTTAACGTATTTATCCTCCTGATACTTAGGGACTTACTGATGGTGGGACCTCAATGTTGCTGGCCATTACTATGTCTTCTCACCCAAGGGATGCCTTGGGATGCAAACATCCTCAGTTTGCAAACAGTTAATGTGCCATGCTTAATTCAACCAAATGGGAAGTTTCATAAAACCCAGTGACAGGACAAGGGGCAATGGGCACAAACTGAAGCAGAAGAGGTTCCAGTTGAAAATGAGGAAGAACTTGTTGATTTTGAGGGTGCCCAAGGCCTGGCCCAGGCTGCCCAGGGGAGCTGTGGAGTCTCCTTCTCTGGAGATATTCAACCCCCACCTGGACGCTGTCCTGTGCCCCCTGCTCTGGGTGAGTCTACTTGATCAGGGGGATTGGACTGGGTGATCTCCCAGTCCCTTCCAAGCCCTGCCATTCTGTGTGATTCTGTGATATTTTTTGTGATGGTTTAACCCATTCTTTCCCTGTCACCTCCTGGTTCATGTGTATTTCTCTCTGGTGACACCTTGCCTATGACCAGGAGGAATCCCAAGGGAAGCAGGGCCAGCAAAAGTTTCCCTATTCCACACTTGGGCTGTGCTCCTGACCTTCAGTTATCCATTTGCACACAATGCTGCAGCCTGATTTAATCTAGCTCACTAAATAAATGCCAGGGAGATCCTCTGTACTAAAAGGCTCCTTAATTTATCAAGTTAAATCATAACAACATCCTAGCTGGACTGGCAAAATTCAGCCTGGAAGTCAATGCAAGACCAGATACTTGCAAGCAACACGGTTAGAGCACGGAGTTTGAGCTGACCTGTGTGACTTTTCATTGCAGTGGAGAAGGGGAACCAACATGATCAGTCTGGTTACAGAGGCAGCTGGAAATTTGCTCCCCAAGAGTATAACTTGGAAGCCGAGGGGAGTAGCTGGTCTTGGATTGACTTCCAGGCTGAATTTTGCCAATGCAGCTAGGATCTTGTTGGGGAGAGGAAGGTGTTTTGAACTGGATGGCACCTGGATGAGCATGACTCTTCCTGGATATTGTATCAGAAGGTGGCCTTGGGGCTTTGCACAATGGTCTGATCACCTCTGGGACATCACTGCTGTCCTCCGTGGAGCAAAACTGTGGCCATCCATGTCCTGAAAATCATACCTTTGGCCAGAGTACCCAGCAAGGCTGATTTCAGGCTACTGTTTTGGGGATGTAAGAGATTTAGATAGAACAGACTTAGATATGAACAGACATGCTGAGTTAAACTTCCCGTCCTAGCTGGTCTCAACAAAAACACTACGTATTTGTATTACTAGTGTAGATATAGAAGAAAATAGAATTGGCCAATTTCACTAGCCAGTATCCTTTCCAAATTTGCTCTTTTGTTCAGTAATCTATTAAATCTCTAGAAGGCTGTCCAGACAACCCAAATGAGCTTTATTAACTAACTGCCAATAATCCTGTGCTTTTCACAGAAAGAGGCAGCCTGAGGAAATCCTGGGAGGAGTTTCTTGTTTTCTTTGAGTTTCTTACACTGGTGTCTCCTGGGTCACAGCATGTGACCTGCCCTGAAAACGGGGTCCCAGTTGGATGCTTTTAGATTTCATTACACCATTATTTTCTGCTGGGAGGGCTGCACCAGTGGGTAAGCCATCACTTCCATGCAGCTACCCATGCTTAGTCCTACCTCTGCCACCAGCTGGTCCAAAGACTTAGGCACCTATCTTAGGCATCTCATGCAGACATCGTATTTCTGTGAAATTATGGTCCAGTAGCCAGACATGACCTTGTTTATGAGCCACTGACACCACTCACTGAATATTTTTAGTAGACTTGAAACTGCAGGCACACTGTACACCATGGTGGTCAACAGTGGTTTCTGGTGACTACCACCCGTGCTGTGTTTCTAGCCAGCTTTCCAAGACACTGCTGTGGCTTGTCATGTTGTGATCTTGTTGGCCTTTCTCAGACATCCCTCGGACATATCACTTATTGGCTCCCTTCTGAGCCTTACCGTGAGTTAGTTGGGATGCCTAATCATATGAACACCATAATTGCCGTGTACGTCAATCACATCGCATGCACGGTCGGCTGTCACAACTCCACTCCTGCTTCCTAATGGCGTCTGCTTTCAGCCCCATTAATGACCGTAATTATTTTCCTAAGCATAAATTGTTCCTAATGACCGTAGTCATTTTTAGCATGATAGCACAGCAAATGATGCATCCATGGGACAGGAAGAAGCCAAGGAACAGACCTTTCAAACCCTGTTAAATGTCAGGCACACATATTATTTACAGGGCGCTTTAGACTCTGCTGAGTTGTTCCCATTGTTGGTTTAGAAGTTCAAAGAGATTGTCAATTCTCCTTGGCCTTTTTTGGCTGTGATCAAGGGTGGTCTTGGTAGTGTATTTCACTTGCCCACAGCTCAAAACTAAATATTTTGCTCAGGCAAAGGGAGAGACTCCACAGGTCTCTTTTGATTGCTGGTCACTGAGTGGCTTGCAAAATTATTAGTTATTTCAAGGGAATCTGTCAAATCAAATTTGTCTCAAATAATTCAGCACCCCAAACTGCAGATTATAGGTATCCTTCCTTTTTTGAAACCTATGCAGTTTTGTTTATTCATACCCATTGCTCCACCTAATCTTCACTATTTTAGTCTCTGCTTTGGGGCTTTGTCAAAAGTATCTGCAGCTCAGGCAGAATCTAAATCTTGGGTGTCGTTTTCTTAGAAGGCCTCATCACGCACGATTAACTCATTTATAGTCTTAATTAGACCTTGATCCTGGATGACTATTGAAAGATCTATAAGTTGATATTTGATTATTGGAGTACTTAATTGTGCCCTGGGCACAGGCACCAAGGAGTGACTCTGGGGAGGAGCACGGTAAGCAGAAACACCCAAGGAAATGCTGAAGCATCCAGGTTAGGGACAGGGCTGAGTGAGAGCTGATGACTTCTGCTCTTGGGACTTCATTGCCACTCAGGATTTGCAGTGTAAGTTTGGCCTAAAATCACACTCTTTTGGAGAGTCTTCGCTGCCGTTAAGGAGATGTTTCTGTCTGTCACACTTGTTAAGAAAAGCAATTCAAGTGCCGCCCGTGAGCTCAAAACTTAAGTAAAAAATCTGTGGTATTATTAGTAATGCCAACCATTTGGAGAGGGAAAGACACATTTTTCTGAAGAGCTGGGGTCAACTGTATTTTCTGTGCAGGACTGAAAAATCCAGGGGAAGCAGGAGGCTGCGTGTAAGAGAAGGTTTCTGGGTCTGAGTGACTTCCAGATAGCGCAGCCTTCCCTGAGGCTCCTGGTGCTGTCAGAAGTGCTCTCAGCTGCCCTTCATGAAAGCAGGTACCCTTTGAGGACCACTGTTGATTGTGGACGTTGTGACCATGGTGACTCCCATCCACAAACTGAGCTCAGCCCAGCTTGGGAGCCAGCAGAGGTGGTCGATGGGGGTGTGTGCACGCACATTTAGATGGCTGCCCCATGCCTGGGATGGAGCTTGCCAAGTGGTTGTGCACCTTAGGAATAGATTTCCAGATGTGTTCTCTGGCCCTGAGGCCAACTGCTACAATCTGGCCATGCCCTTACTATCATGTCTCCTGGCCCCATTGTCCTTGCATCCTTCTCAAAACAGAGTATTTCCATCAAGCCTGCCAGCTGGGAACTGTCCCCCACCCAGGCCACCTCCCAAACCAGCCTTGGGAATTGGTCTTTGCTTCTTGGTGCAGGCCAAAACAGTGCTAGGGACAGTTTAACAGGATGTAGTGCCAATGTCTTGGCACTGTTTCATAGAATCATAGAATCACAGAATCATTTAGGCTGGAAAAGACCTTAAGATCACCAAGCCCAACTGTTCCCCTACCCCTGCCATCCCACCCCCAAACCCTGGCCCTCAGCACCACGTCTGCCCGGCTGTTAAATCCCCCCAGGGGTGGGGACTTGACCCCTTCCCTGGGCAGCCCCTTCCAGTGCCTGACAGCCCTTTGGGGAAGGAATTGTTCCCCATGGCCAACCTCACCCTGCCCTGGCACAACTTGAAGCCGGTGCCCCTCGTCCCATCGCCCCTGGCCCCCCCCCCCCCCAGGCAATTGTAGGGGCCTCCTCTGCCCAGGCTGAACACCCCCAGCCCCCGCCCCCCCCGGGGCTCCGACCCCCCCCAGCCGCCCTTCTCTGGACCGCTCCAGCCCCTCCAGGTCCTTCTTGTAGTGAGGGGCCCAACCCTGACCCCAGCATTCCAGGGGCAGCCTCCCCAGGGCCCAGGACAGGAGCACCATCACTTCCCACCTCCATTCATGGAGATGTTTGGTGGCTGTGAAGCCCGATCTACACAACTAAGCAATGAACAGGCTGGAGAAGGGGGTTAAACTCAACAAGGTGCTTAGGAAGGGCTTAGGAAGGACAGAGCCTGCATGAAGGGGGGCAACAGGCTGCTGACATTATTCACTCTTCTTCCTGGCACAGGTCTACAGGGTTTGGGGTTGAAGGGCTGGTTTGGGGCAAACTTCAGGGACTGCTGGGTCTGGGCATGACAGTGGACTTGGACTAACCCTCCATTAGCTGACAGATTGGATACACCCCAGAGGAGTGCAGAGGGTCTCCCAGGTATCCTAAAATGGAGAAGCCCTGCTCACGGTGCTTTACCCCGCGAATATCCACATGCATTGGGATGTGCCCTGCATTGCTTCTGCCTGGCGGGAGCTCCAGCTGCTCGGCGTTGCGTCGCGGTGCAGCTAGGCAAGAAGGCTGTAACCAGCTGCACCACCTGCTTTTCAAATAGGGCTCGTTTCGTGCACTGATTCATTGCAGGCAGGGCTAAATCCAAATGTTAGGCAGGAGGTAGGACTGATCCTTGGATTTCCTCAGCCCGATGAGCGTTAATTTGATCCACGCTGCTGTGGCAGGGGGAAAACATGGGGGCGGTACGGCTGAACATTGAGATTCTGAAAAGGGTGATGGAGAATTTAATGGATCTTAGCAGCTTAATGCTCCATTTTTCTTGTGATTCCCCCTCGTTTCTTATCTCTCGTATTTACATAAATTATGTGGACTCCAGGGAAGCTTCGAGGCATAGAAATTTAATCAACCTGATTCTCAGGAGCCTGGTCACTGTGCAGCAAAAAGAGAAAAGTGGAGTGGAAAATAATAAAAAAAAAAAAAAAAAAAAAAAAAGAAAGAAATCATCAGAGCACGGGATGTGTCAAAAGGGACTGTTAATAAGACCAGCTCCGAGCCCCGTTCAGCAAGGAGCGGGATTTCAGGAGCGGGGAAGGGATGACATCACCTTTTGCTGCGCACGGGTTTTCTCGCAAGCGCCGGCAAGCTGGCTGTTACGCACGGCAGGTGAACAGCAGCCAGGGAGGCACTTTAACCGCTCTCAGCCCTGCACCGCCACGCTTGACACTCGGGGGTTGCCGATGGGGAAATCCTGGCGTGGGATCTCCCCTTGTAATACCTTTCCCCCGTGGCCAGGCTCCTTTCTCCAGTTCTTCAGCAATGCCGTCAGAGGAGGGCTTGGATAAAAGGGCGAGGAAAGAAGTCGTTGCAGAACTGCCCAGCTCCTCCTCGCAGGATGACATAATGCGTGGTGTGGGCTCTGAACTCATGGTTTGCAGAGGAGGGGTCTGCTGGGATGCAGCGTGGTTAGAGGTACACCCACATATTGGTTAAGGGTGCCGGGTGGATTCAAGCAGGGGTGGAAATTCAGGAGGAAAACTGAATGAAGGGGGATCCACCCCTGATTTTACTACCTGATTTCGAGCATTCCTGCCCTCTCCATGTTTGACAGATGGACCCTCCCCTTCCCCATGCAGCTCACCCTCTGCTTGTGGATATAAAAAAAAGTTCTTTTGTTTCAGAGTGATTTTTTCCGTTTTATTTTGAGCTAACTGCTGACATGGGAGATTGAAACACTTGATTTTTAAAATGTCAGACTAGAATTCTTACACTTCCCTGCTCTTTCTTTGCTGCCTTTTTACTTCTAATGCAAAACTGTTACGCAGATTCATACACCTCTTCCCTTGGCTCTAGCCATTTTTCAGGTATTGCTTCTCCAAGATGTTGGGATGTTCCGACTGAGCATCAGGAAAAGCTTTTCCACAAGAGATTGTGCAGCACTTGGAAGAGACACCTGGGAAAGTGGGGGAAGCCCCATCCTTGGAGGTTTTCAAGACCTGATGAGCCCATACCTTGACTGACCTGATCAGGTGTTGGACATAGTCCTGCTTCGAGCAGATGGTCAGACCTCCAGATTTCTCCTCCACCCAATGTTTCTCTGATCCTCTGCAACCTTGGCCAGGCAGGAGATCTGTTGGGCTGGTTTTCCACCTGAATATTGCATGACACAAAGCCAAGTGCTTGACAGAAGTCCTTTGCAGTTACCCTTATCAACCAAACTTGGTGTCTAAGCAAAGATTTTTGGAGTATTTTCTTGGGATTTCAGGCTGCCATTGCACACTGTACCCTGATACTGATCCTGGTCTTCACCTGACTGGTTCTCCCCCCACCGGTGGCATGATCAGCAAGCCCAAGAAACACTTTGGAAGAGTCCCATTAAATTTCTTTCTGTTGTTTCGCTGCTGACAGTCTGGGAAATTACACTAGCTGTCAGTGTTGAAGACAGCTTTATCGGACGCTGGGCTTATCGCAGCTCACCTTATGCATGGTGACAAGCTGCATTGACTGCATTATTAATCTGACAGGCAAATGCTCCTGTGCAAGGGGGAGCAGGCCAGGATATGAACCATTAGATCCAAGGATCTTTCTTGCCAGGGTGCAGAGGGGGAGCATCCCTCCCTGTCTTGCCTGTTAGCTGGGCTGACTTCTGGCTAGGCTACGGCTGCCAAACTGCTCAGGAGAATTGGGTCTGATGACCAAAATGCCGCTCCAAAGTCCATGGAAGCATGACGAGACCCTTGTTGGCACCAGTGAAGAAGTGTTTTGTCAGTTCATTGTGTTCAGTGGTGTTTAATGAGCCAACTGAGTAGTCTTTGAGGAAGCCTTTATTGTTAGTCTACTGTTAGTCTACAGCAGAGGGCGCTTTTTTTCCCCTTTGTTTGTTTTCTCCTGAAATATCCCTCTGTGAGGTCTTTATAGCTCTCCATCCCAGTTCTGGGGTAGTATTGATTCAACCCATGTAGAGTTGGCCCATCACTGACAGCAGAGCAGAAGCAGTGGTAACTCCACAGTTACACTGTAGTGGGAGGTGTGATACAGGGTAGGGTGTTATTAATAACAGCTGATGCCTTCTTGTCCGGTGTTGTAACCCATCCCTTCCACTATGGACAAGAACAAGGCTTCATTTTTTCTGGGTTTTTTAAAAAATATTCAGGGTATTCATGTTTTTGGTAGTGGTGGCTACAACATACAGTAACTGGGATTCTTGGGTAAAACAGCATGAGCAGAGCAGAGGGCCATCTACCTTCAGGAAAAACAAGAAGAGGTAAATAGTGGGAGTCATCTAACCAGAAGAAAACCTCCACAATGTAGACACTTATTTCTGAGCTATTACCTCGACCCCCTTTACAGTTAATGGAAGGAAACATGTATCTAAAGTAGCACAAATGCATTTCTCTCAGTTGATTACAGAAAGGACCTGGGGCAACTAACTCAAAAGTAGACACTTACACTTTAGTCACCTAAGGTGCAGTTCAGCTGGTTGCATTATTCATTACGTACTGCATTTTCAGCTTCAGCATTTTGCCTAGATACAGGTGCCTAGCACCACCTGAGATACCCAGAGACATCCACGTGGGGATAGCGGTTTGGATCTAGGACCTATGGGAGCCCCATGCCCTTCTGGACCAGCAGCAAGAGGCTAGGTGCGATCCTCAGAGCTCTCTCAAGGCATACAGCACAGGCTACTCAGGGAGATGCCTCCTTGCAGGTGTGTAACAGAAGGGTCTTTTGGAGCCCACCAACAGGGCAAGTTTCTGCAATGTTGGGCCAGTCAGACCTTCATTCTCCTTGGCAGTGGCTGCTGGTGTGGTTAAAGGTAGCCCAGCTCCAGCTTCACAGTTGCCTTCACACCTTCCCCCTGAGGGGTTCCTTGCAGGTTCCCTTCATTTTTCCTTTTTTTCCCCCCTTTGACTACAGTGCGGGACTGTGCTTAGGCATAAACCATGGCCTCTGTTCCATCTGCTTACAGGAAGAGCCATGCCAAGGCCAGCTTTTTGCCCATGAGGGTTTCAGTCAGCTCCAAAATGACCATCCTGGCAGTTGCTTCTGGAGGCACAAAGACAGAGACAACAAAGTCTGGGTGGCCCAGGAGCAGAAGTGTGTGCTAGGTGTCTCCATGTCTTCTTCATGGAAGGACACTAGATTTTATCTCCATAATGTCACATACACAGGGAAGAAGGCTGCTACATCGTGGGAATTCAAGTCTTCCCAGAAACCTTATCCTATTAAGACTGAAAATATGGAGTATCTGAATCATGGCTCCTAGGAAAAAATACAATAACATTTCTGTAATCCTGGGGGATTTTAAGCTTTCTCTTGTGAAAAGTTGAATATTCCCTTAAAAAATGTAGATCAGATCCCAAAACTTTTGGTAATTCTAGTAGCTGAGAGGTGTATCCCATTCCTGGTTCCTCTTATAGTCCAAATTTCTACCAGTCACTATAGGAAAATATTTCCTGGAAGAAAGCCAGCCACGTGGAACTGCAGATCAGGAAATTCTGGCTACATATATACTCAAAAAAGTAAAACAGAACCTTTTGGCCACATCCATTTTATTCAACTCATCCTCCAAAACACAGCGGCCATATCAGGGCTGCTGTCCCTACCCATGTTAATTCCTGAAGCTTGGCAAAAATCTGTAAAAGAATGGGCAAAAATTATAGCAAGAACCATCCTAAGGAAGTTCTGATGGAAAAGTGTCAGTCTTAAGACCACGGCTTACTAACACAGGTGTAATCTGTCTGTCCAGAAGATCTTGGGCCCACACACAGGATCTGTTGCGTGCCTGTGTGGCTCATCAAGATAGGATGGTTGTGGCATCTTGGTACCCAAGATGTGTCCAGCATCACGTTGCCTTGGCTTGGCTACTTAGCCTGAGAAGCAGGCAGTGACAGCTAAGTTAATCTGGTGGCCCACTTCAAGCCGGGGCCAAACTTGGACCCCAGATCACTTCTGAGGTGTGACTGCACAGACACAATGTGCCAAAGACGGTCGGATAGACAGGGCTCTTTGAAATGTTTGCAGTGATTTATCTCCTGTAATATAAAGAACAGCTTTGTACTGGTTTTCTTCAAAAGTTTAATTAAAAAGTTCTCTCTTTCTTTCTTTTCTTTTGTCCTCTGAAAATACTAGGAGAAAGGAAATGGATAAAAATAAAATAGAAGTGGAGTTAAAACATGCAAATGTTGATTAAAAAATATCAACCCACTCTACTGTGAAATGCTAACAATGGTCCCCATGGCTCCTGTCTCCCAAGTCAGAATAGTCCCAGTGGGTGAACTTTTGATTTCTAAAAGCACAGCCACTTCGTGAATGGGCACCATTAGCTTCTCACACTCAGAAAGGCAATATCTGCTGTAGGAGATAAAATGGCCTAGTGAGCTCCCATCTTTGGAAAGTGATGTCAGTCAAATTCCAACTTGGAACAGGTTTCACATCTTTGAACAGTGTGGGTAGGGAGTGATGGCAACAGATCTCCAACAAGGACCATGATTTTCTTTTTTTTCCCCATTATTTGCATGGGTAAGTCAACCCTGAACAGCTTTCTGGAAGCCAAAATGCAAGATAGGGATCTGATTACGTTCTCAAGTGAAATTCCCTACCCCAGGTGCTAAGGGCAATCACTCCAGAAGCTCATTACTGTCCTGATATGCCACCTCCTCTTCTGTGCATCCGTGAAGAAAAAAAAAACCCCAAACAGTCATTTATTAAGTATTTAATTGTCACTATCACTTTGCCCACTTCACAGCAATATTTAACACTAACACAGCACTTCAACCAACCTGTGGAAATTTCACAGTGTTTTTTCTGTCTGGTGACTGAAGAGTAGTAGCAACCTCAGTGTGTTTCTCCAGAGCTTGCTCTTTTACCTCCTCCTCCTTTCTTTCCATTGGGTCAGCAGATTTCTACTCTCAATCAATATGATCATTAGAAAAGCATTAGCCTCCGATAAAGACCCCCTAATCCATTCAGTAGCCAGTACACAAGGCAGGAAGCAAAGGTCAAGAAAGTGGAGTACTGCGTCCAGCTCTGGAGCCCTCAGAACAAGAAGGACATGGACCTGTTGGAGCGGGGCCAGAGGAGGGCTACTAAAATGCTCCGAGGGCTGGAGCCCCTCTGCTCTGAGGCCAGGCTGGGAGAGTTGGGGGTGTTCAGCCTGGAGCAGAGGAGGCTGCGGGCAGAGCTGAGTGCGGCCGGTCAGGGCTTCAAGGGGGCCCAGAGGAAAGGGGGGGACAAGCTTTTTAGCAGGGCCAGCTGGGACAGGACAAGGGGTGATGGTTTTAAACTGAAGCAGGGGAGGTTTAGACTGGATCTAAGGAAGAAATTGTTTCCAATGAGGGTGGTGAAACCCTGGCAGGGGTTGCCCAGAGAGGGGGTGGAGGCCCCATCCCTGGGAACATTCCAGGCCAGGTTGGCCGGGGCTGTGAGCAACCTGATGTGGTTAAAGGTGTCCCTGCTCCTGCAGGGGGGTTGGGCTGGGTGGGCTCTAGGGGTCCCTTCCAACCCAAAACATTCTATGATTCTATGAAAGTGGAAAGAGTTGTAGGATGTTTATAAGATCTTGGACCAGCTGCACCACTCCCTGTTGAAGACACTGTAGTAGATGGCTTTGATGCCCCAACCACCTTCCTCCCGTCATGTGGCCCCAACACGCAATGAGTGTGTGTTGATATTTGCAAACAGAAAGTAAGAGAGGGACAAATCACAGTTCAGCCCCCCAAGCTTCTCCCTGAGTAACTCTGGGGCTTCAAGTGCTTCAAATGGGGCAGCTTTTGAGGGAGTCCTGGGAAAGCCATTTCTGCCTGAGATTTCAGCTTATTGGATACCTCTGCTGCCTTCACAAGCAGCAGGCTCAGCAGAGCCTGTCCTGCAGATGCTAACTCAACTTTTGGGTGGAATTTGCTGAGAAACATGAAATGAGCTGGGCTTGGCATTGAAAAAAATAACAGTTGTGCTGGGCCCAACCAGCTTTGAAGTCCATGAAGCGCAGGTTGAACAACAGCAGGATGGGGTAAGAACGAGGCAAACACACAGTGCTGCATCCCAGGATGCTCCTGAAGGGCTTTCCTGAGCTAAATGTGGTGCTGTTGATTGAATAACAGAATTTTCCTCAGTGGTTGAATTTGTCTGTTGGGTTTTTTTCTAAATGCTTGGCAGCATGAGAAGGAGTTGCCCAGGTTAACTGTGCCATATAGTCAAAAAAGAGCTTTCCTTTTGCTAGGTTTGAACCATCACCTGACCATTTCATATCCTGCTCCTAGCTCTTGCTGGGAAGATCTTTTATTGCAGGGCGCTCATGACTTTACAGCTGTTTGTCTTATATCACATCAGTTGTCCTTTTCTGGGCTGAAAAGTCTTGGTTTCTGTGACAGTTTTTCATATAGAAACTCCTTCATCCCTCCAGTCACCTTCACCACCCTTCTCTGAACCTTTTCTAGTTCAGCTGCCTCCTTTTGGAGATGAGTGGGGCCCACAAGCGTACAGCATCCTGGATGGTGAAGCACTAGCGTGACTTCTTGTTTGCTTTCTTCCTTTTCCAGTCTTCCCTTTTATCTGATTTTGCTCTTCTGACCCATTCCCGGGCTGTGCTGGTTGCACGAGCCATGGTGGCTGCAGGGCTGGCAGGAGCACATTGCAGCCGTCTGGCTGGAAAGGACGTGGTGCAGTGAGAAGGTTTCCAGCCCTCCCTTTACAGCTTGCAACGCTTTCCCCCGTCTCTGCTCTGCTAACGGATAGGACGAGGGGGAATGATCTGAAGTTGCGCCAGGGCAGGTTTAGGCTAGACATTAGGAAAAACTTCTTCACCGAAAGGGCTGTCAGGCTCTGGAATGGGCTGCCCAGGGAGGTGGTAGAGTCCCCATCGATGGAGGTATTTAAAAGAAGGAGAGATGAGGTGCTTAGGGACAGGGTTTAGAGGTGGGATGGCAGGGTTAGGTTAAAGGTCGGACTCGATGATCTTAAAGGGCTTTTCCAACCAAAGTGATTCTATGATTCTCTGCCTAGCTGTGATTGCTCTGCCTTCTCCCTCTTCCTCTGGCTGGCACAGATGGTTGTGGGGGGGGGGGGTGTTTCTGAAGCTGAAAACACGGTGTAAAGACACTCAGGCCGCCGTATTCCTGCGTGAGGCTCAGCTTTATGAAAGGAGTGGTTGGCCGCCGCGGCCATCAGAGGGTGGCAGCTCCTCGTCCCCATCTCTTCCCATTGATCTAGTGTGGTTTTGTTACAGACAGGGTGGTGGGTTTAATTAGAAGCAGCAAAACATTTTGATTTATGATTCCTACCTGCCTTACCTCCTCCCCACCCTCTCTGCTTTCCAGCTTCATGCTTGTCAGAGCAGACATTTTTAATATATACATTTCTTTAACACAAGCTGCTCCTTCAGCTCTATAGACAAAGCTTTTAGCAGGGGAGAAGCTGCCCAGCTTACAAGTAGCTCTCCAATTACTGTTGCTCATTTTAGTGGTTTTCCAGGAGAGGCAAAGGGCTGTATCCTGGCTGTTTCTCCTTCGTCTGCAGCGAAATGTTCACCTCTTCTCATAGCATCATCCCCCAGCTGGCTGGGGTGGCATGTCCATCCTTCGCCGGGGTGGAGAGCTGTTCCTCTTTCCCCTGGCTTGCACTCGGTCCAGGGCTGTGCTCTGTGCCTGCTTTACCCCCTTACCAGACATCAAAGCATTAATAAATCATCCCCTCTGGCCAGCTGCCCTTGGGTTTATCATTTAGTTTATGAACTAAATCCCAGGGAAGGGACGGCAGGAGGCGAATGTCTCTGCAACGACTGAGTTTGCCATATCCGCATCTAGCTTAGATTTGATTCATGAATTGATATGAAAGAGATTCTATTATATATATATTGGGCTGGGATGCGTGTGAGTACGTATGTGAGTCGTTGCCATGCTCATTTGTAGACAAGTTAAAAGTTGCACCTCCCAGAACAAAGCCTGGGAGATGGGATTTGTGGTGAAGGGGATGCAGCTCAGGGATGCAGGGATGGGGCAGCTGAGTGCCGGTCCCCATCGCACGGCCACGGCAGGTCATGGAAGGACTGAAAGAGGTGCTGGATGGTGAGGAAAGTTCACCTTGGAGAGCGTGGGGATGGGGGGGAAGGGCAACAAGAGCTTGGTCATGGTCTTTTGATGCCTCCCTGTGGAGCGGGAACCCAATAAAGTGACTTTTCTCCTTATCTTTAGCTGCAACAAGGGGTACCGGGACCTAGCTGCTTCCTTGGATCACCAGTGAGAGACCCTTTGTCTTTCCAAAGGCAATGACTCAATCTGTATTCAGTTACAGCTTCCTTTATTTTATTTTACTTCATTTTGAAATAGCATTTTGCCATGATAGTATGTTATATGGTAATGAGTCATCCCACCCAGCCCTATGGATCTCATACACTGAATATGAAGTTTAAAAAGTGAAATACAACCAGGAAGAACAATTTTGCCAAGAAGTGACATTTCTTAGGTTTTTAAAAAGAGCTTTTCCAAATCATTCCAAGGGTCTTTTACACAAAATCTTCAAAATATTCATTTACTTATTCCAGCTTGACCTCAAAGCTGATTTCCCATGTTTACATCAGACAGCAGTTCCTGGTTTGACCTACTCCACCAGCAGGAGGTTGTTTGTATAGATGTATAAACGAATAAATAAACCATGTGTATGGTCATATATATGATATATACACACAGACATGTTCTTATTTATTCATATAAATATAGAGGTCATAAATCAGTTTTTATTCATTTATTTATATATGCCATATACCTTTGTGTGTGTGTGTATATATATGTGTATATACACCTATAATGAATAAATATGCCATAGATACGAATGCTTGTAGGTTTGTACATACATATGAACCTGTATCCATGTTTAAGGGTATGTATAAGGGTATGTGTATGGGGTTTATTTATTCATATTTTTTTTTTCTGTAGGATACATAGTCCTGTGTGGTGCTCATAAATTTAAAAAAAAAATAAATCAAAACTGTTTAAAAATGCATTCCAGAGCCATTACACAAAGAGACGTGTGGGCAAAACCCCAGGAAAGATGAAAGTGGGGCAACGGTCTAGTGTCAGAAAATGGATTTGGGTGGATATGTAGATGCTTTCTAAATAGGAGAATGGTTGGACCAGCAGAATGGGATTCACCTCACCTGACTTGGTACTTTGGCAATGGAGATAGTGCCAGATGAGGTAGATAATATATAATTAAACTCATAATTCATCTCAGCCTAAAGCAGAGCTCTGAAACACATCAGATGGCTCTCACTGTAAAAACGCACAGATTTTTGTTGCTGTTGAATACAAAGGGATTACCAGCATGGATGGATGTGTGGGTGGTGGGTCCCTGACTGCCACCTGGAAGGAACTCCATCCCCTGCAGCCATCAGAAGCACTGACAGCCATTCCTGCTCCTCTGCCCATGAATTTTTTGCACCACCTCATCTTCCTGCTCTCCATCCGAGAGAGAGGTTTGTCCAGAGGGTGACTCGGTGCAGGAGGCTGGTTTTGTGAGATAAGTCACCCTCTGCAGTTGCCCCTTGTTCTTCCTCAGCTGCAGAGGAAGCCCAGTTGACATCAGACATCTGATGTTGGAGACACGAATAACCTGATGCCCTGAGCACGCACTGCACATCCACTTGCCACAAACCCCAAGGCACCGCCAACATCTCGTGCCAAGCTGGTGACCTGCAGTACCCAAACCTCTAGAAAAACATGGACCAGAAAGAGAAGCCAAAGGTATCACCCCGTCCCACCAGGGCTGGCTGCACCACACCATTGCCACCATTGACCTAATAAGAGCTTTCTACATAGACCTCATCCTTGCCTGACTCCTCATCCAACCTCTCCTACTGCGTCTTTGAACCAGCCCTCACCTTCAAGGGCAGTGGTACCATCCTGCAGTGGTGTTGGGCTGTGGGAACCAGGGGTTAAACCACACTGGCTACAGGTTGTGCTCCCAGCATGTCTGCAAAGGGGCTCGTTCCCATGAAGTCAGTCATGAAATCTTTCCCTCACTGAACGGTGAGCCTAAAATTCTTTGACAGCGTCCCTCGAAGGCACTGTCAGCCGTGATTGTCTTGGACGTTGCACCCCAGGCACAGGCAGCCTCTTGCTGATTTGGTATGATAGAGGATGGGGCAAGGAAGGTTTTATTTTTTACTGTACTTCCTTCTCCATGTGCCTGCCCATGCAACTTCGTAGTGGTGAAGAATCACATGAGTAATCCCCCAGGACTTACTGTATGCCGGCCAGCCTATGAGACACCATGCCAGCTCCCAAGAGGCTTTACAGAGCCAAGACCTCTTAGCAAATGGTTGTGCTTTCACCAACTGACGTGGCAGGGGTGGGGGTCCCTGAATGTCTGTGCCTGAGCAAAATACTCATTATGACAAGCAAGGCATTTTATAGTGAAGCTGCTTACTTTCCCTCAAAGAAAGATGCCTGTTTGTCAAAAGCAACTGTTTTGGGTGGGAAAACACCGGTGTTGGGAATGTTTCATGGGAAGGGTTTTATTTTGGGTCCGAGATGGTCTTCTGGCTCCATATCACATCTGCAGTAGCTACATGAAGTAAGTATGTCCATATGGGGATAGGGTGCATCTCCCATACCCTAGCAGACATGGGGAAGAGGGGGACCAAGAGGTAGAAGGCAGTTTTGCAGGTGTAGACATAGGCTTTCTGTCCCATCTATCACAATTTTACCTTCTTGGCCCTGTTTTACAAACACTGCCAAGCTGAGGAACGCAAACCAGATCTCCTGGCCCATCCAGGATCTCCATACCATTGAGGACCTCTTGTTAAGTCCACACTAAACATCCACCTCAGCTTGCCCATCCACTGATCTCACTGTGCACCCTTGGCATTAATCCCAAAGTCATCTTGCACATAAAATTCACATCCCCACCTATGAAATGCCCCTGAGGAAATGAGGGGTGACACATGGGACAATCAGAGGGGCTGTCTGCCACCAGGCTCTGCAGGAGCCATCCATCCCCAGCCCTCCTCCATCCTTTGGATCAGGCTGTGCCCGCCTGCACATGCTGGTTTTGATGAGGGATTTTTTTTTTTTTTTAAAGCCTGGGAAGGGAGCGTTTTTCCTGTGAAAGCCACTGAACGGCAGGTTTCATCTCCCAAGCTGGCTCTCAAACACAGAGCAAAACCATCCTCAGCTCTCCCTCCACTCATTAACGCGCAACTGGGAGAGAGGCAGGAACTTCCTAATGACTCGCGGCTCGGGAGTGAGGAGCCTGCGCTTTTGTTATTTGTCATGTCGGAGCCGGTTTCGCCTTTGATTCCTCTGATGGTAGGAGGGGACTACTGCCAGCAAGGGCTGAAAGCAGGCATCGTCAGGAGAGGAGATGAAGGCCCAGCCTAATGCCTTTTTTTCCTTTTATTTTTGTCCTGTGCATTTAAAGAGCTGGGCTGGGTAATCTGGAGGTTTGGACAGCATGAAACACCTCGCTTTTGAATGGCTGTAGCGATTTAAATGGGGGAACTCAGAGACAGGTGATTTTTTTTTTCTTCTTTTTTAGCATGTTTTTACTGAAGTGATGGTTATAGAAAGGGTTGGAGGTAACCAATACATCGTGCGACTTCTTCTCACCAGTGGGAAAACAGGCAGAAAACCAGCCCCGTAAGTCCGGGAGTGCTGGAGTGGTTCATTTGCCATGGAAGATACCGTTCTGGCTTTCATGCCTGCATCATCAGAGGGTTTGAGCATCATTCTGCAAAGGCAGAAGGATGAATAGGGTCCTCCACCATACCTTCTAATCAGTTGATGAAGCCAACTGACAGCCAGCACAAGACTGGGGTTCAGATCGTATCCAACATGATTTGCAGGGTGACAAGCTGAAGTAAGCTTTATTTATCACCTCCACCCATTAACACCCCCTCCATGGCACTGGTTATGGGACTGGCAACCATCATGTACACAGCAGGGTGATGCTTTGGCCATTCTGGCTCCTTCAAAGGGTATGTAAGAGTAGGTGGCCCCTGTCCTCCCAGAGCCCCATTACCTGACCCACATGTGCAGGCTGTCCCGCTCCTTTGGGGACAAGCTTAGATCTGCCCATGCTCCCCCTAGGCCTGGGTCCAGGGGTCTGAACTCCAGCCCTTACCCACCACGGGCTATCACGTGAGCAGTGTGCCCAGGTGGCCAAGAAGGCCAAAGGCATCCTGGCCTGTATCAGGAATAGTGTGGCCAGCAGGAGTAGGGCAGTGATCGTGCCCCTGTACTCGGTGCTGGTGAGGCCACCCCTCGAATACTGTGTTCAGTTTTGGGCCCCTCACTACAAGAAAGATGTTGCCTTGCTGGAACAGGTCCAGAGGAGAGCAACCAAGCTGGTGAGGGGTCTGGAGCACAAGTCCTGTGAGGAGCGGCTGAGGGACCTGGGATTGTTTAGTCTGGAGAAGAGGAAGCTGAGGGGAGCCCTCATCGCCCTCTACAACTGCCTGAGAGGAGGCTGTAGTGAGGTGGGGGTCGGCCTCTTCTCCCTGGTAACGGGCGATGGGACGAGGGGGAATGGTCTGAAGTTGCGCCAGGGCAGGTTTAGGTTGGACATTAGGAAAAATTTCTTCACAGAAAGGGCTGTCAGGCTCTGGAATGGGCTGCCCAGGGAAGGGGTCGAGTCCCCATCCCTGGAGGTATTTAAAAGAAGGATAGATGAGGTGCTTAGGGATATGGTTTAGTGGTGAGATGGCAGGGTTAGGGTAATGGTTGGACTTGATGATTTTAAAGGTCTTTTCCAACCTAGACGATTCTATGATTCTATGATTCTATGATCTGCTCTCACTGCTGCCTCCTGCATCACCTCTCTTTTAGTTTCTTCTTCGGTTTCACCCAGTGAACCAAAAAAAGTTACGTGCCTTGCTTCACTAGACCTCTACCTAGTAGAAATAACACCATAGTGGTTTTAGTGGGGTTTTTTAATCGATTTAGGTGGGTACAATATAACCTCTTACCACAGTCTCGCAACACCTTATCATATGACCAGCTGGAAAATTGGAAGAGAAGCTGATTTTTAACCCAAAGATATGCTTCCATCCTCTATGTGTTTTGATGGGAGAAAGGTCTTTTAGAGCCATCCATGAAGTTTCCTTATGATAAACCTCACACCTTGTAAAAAGGAGCTGTCTGTTGGCTTTCGAGGGAAAAATAGGTAAAACATGGGACCCAAAGCCCAAATTCTGTGGTTATGTTTAAACCATGGCAGTAATCAGCACTAGTGACTCTTCTGTGAGCTTGAGACTGAGCTGCATGGTCTGCTCCCATTCACACGACCAAAGCTCTCAGCCACCAAAACGATGTGGCAACCCCCCAGATGTTTTACTGTAAATGGTCCCTGGCTTCAGCTAATTCCTCATCCGTGCCTGGGAATTGTCTGGGAGAAGGCTAGTTCTCCAAGCGCAAAGCTGTGCCAGGACTGTGCTGACAATGTGGACAGTCAGGCTTCAGCCCTTTTCCACATTCTCAGGCACTGCTGTGTTTTCTGGCATGGTTGTAGCCATACTGTTCCTACAAAACATCAAGTAAAAGTTATTAAAAGTGATAGCTAAGGTGTAAAAAGTCCCAGTTGTACAATCATTTCTTTTCTACAATGCACCATGGATTCAAGAAGATACCTCGAAGGGTACTTTTTGTTCTTAAATGGCTGGCATGTTCCTCTCCATCACTGAACAGACGTCGTGGTCCATTCCAGATTCACCTGCCTTCCCTGTGTTTGTCATAGCTGATGTGCTACAAAAGTACATATTTAAATTATAAAACTGTTGTGGTTTAAACCCAGCTGGCAACTCAGCACCACATTGCTGCTCACTCACTCCCCCTGCAGTAGGATGGGGGAGAGAATCAGAAGAGTAAAAGTGAGAAAGCTCGTGGGTTGAGATAAAGACAGTTTAATAGGGAGAGCAAAAGCTGCATGCGTGCAAGCAAAGCAAAACAAGGAATTCGTTCCCCGCTTCCCATGGGCAGGCAGGTGCTCAGCCATCCCCAGGACAGCAGGGATCCATCACGTGGAACGGTGACTTGGGAAGACAAATGCCATCACTCCCAATGTCCCCTCCTTCCTTCTTCTTCCCCCAGATTTATTATGCCGAGCATGACGCCCTATGGTCTGGAATAGCCCTGGGGTCAGTTGGGGTCAGCTGTCCTGTCTGTGCCCCCTCCCAGCTTCTTGTGCATCTCCAGCCTTCTCAGTCAGAGCTTGAGAAGCTGAGAAGTCCTTGACTTAGTGCAAGCACTACTTAGCAACAACTAAACTGTCAGTGTGTTATCAACATTATTCTCACACTAAATCCAAAACACAACACTATGCCAGCTACTAGGAAGAAAATTAACTCTATCCCATCCAAACCCAGGACAAATACATGTATCCATTATCTTTTTTCATTGCAAACCAACCAAACCTTGCGGTACTACTATTTAATGCGCTTTGTTCTTTTTGCAGACATTTTACTAAAGCATTAATTTTCCATAGCAAAAGTTATAATGGGATACGAAAGTAAAATTGATTTTAAATTACCATGGCAAGCTTGCAGAAACACTCCCATTACTCAATAGAATGGGCGAAGGCACTGCAGCTTTCATAGCTGTGAAGGAAAATACGTTATTTAAGATCACGGGCTCTTGAGTGGCATTGCCAGGCCTTGGTGACACCATTGTGGTGGAGTCCTATTATGACAGAATGTGCTCATATGAGAGCTTGATCAAGAGCAACATGGTTCACGCAGAAAAGCTCTATTACCATAACTTGGTTTGCTTTGTGTTTTATTGAAATGATGCTGGTGGGGATGGTGCTTGTGGCAATCGCCAAGTCTCCAACTTTGATCGGTGTAACAGCAGGACCTTCAGGCACGACTTTGCCTCCTGGGGACTTGTCCTTGATATTCCTAAAAGCAAGGATTGCCCCTTCCTTGCGACTGCCTCTGTGTGTGGACAGCTGCCTTCAGTCTGGTGCTTCCCAAACAAAACACCATTTTTCACTTGAAGGTCGGCATCCTAAATTAACATTCACCAAAGGTGGCTGAAGCCAAGGGAGAGGGAGCGGGGCAGATTGCAAAGCGCGAGGGCTCTAGCTGAAACACGAAGTCTGCTTGAGCCAGGGTGATGTTTTTCAATGCTAGGATGCATCAGGAGTGCGATGCACAAACAAGCAGTCTGTATTGTGAAGAAAATTGGAGCCAAGGACCCTACTAAGGCCATAGTAATGAATTGTGGGGTCCTGTCCTGAAGGCTTTGCCCTTCTTCAGGAGACTGTCCAGGAATGATCAGGCTGTCAGTGCCCTGGGACAGGATCCTGTGCAAGACTAAGGTTTGTAGAGGCAACAGCTATCTCAGACTGGCTTAAGCTCACGGAGTCAGAGATGCTTTCCCATGGGAGAAGACTGACAATATTAAATGTTTACAATAAATTGACATAAGGCATTATTACATCCTGTCCTTCCCGGTTTATAAGAGCTCACTGCAGGATTGCAGCTACGGCACAGCCGCCCTGCTCATCCCATTCCCCGCAGGCGCTGGATGTGCCCACCCTCGTTTGAAGGCTCAGAGGGGTCAATAGCATGGATGTGGCCAGATTCTGCCTGTTGGCCTCAGGGCAAGAGAAGGACCCTGAAATGTTTAGTTAATTACTTTACATGAGGCCCTAGAGACTGGAATAAAGCTCAGTGTAAAGAACAATTCCTTTTCTTGGCCCAATAAGTGACACGAGCCCTAAAACTCCTCGTTCTTCACCTAATGCTTCTGCTCCGTAAACATCGTGTAAGGAAAGTGCTTGTTTGCACTCGGGAGCATGTGGGGACTCTATGATTTGACACAAATAATTCATGGGAATGCTTGCTCCTGCGACAACGTGCTGCAAGGAGAAGATGAAATGAGACAGATCATTTGAATTCCCCATTGCCATGGCTGCGTACGAAGGCTTACATGCAGATGTTGAGAGCACCCACAGCAGTAAGCTATTTATTGATATCATAACCATTTCTAATCCAGCACGGATTCTAGGGCAGCGAGGTAAGAAAAGCAGTTACAAAACAGGACGAAGCTATGACCAAACACAGGCAGGGTGATCTCAGAAATATGGGGTTTGCTGTGTATCACCATGGGCAAATTGCCTATTTTTCCTACATTATAGCTATGCCTGTCTGAGGGCCAGACCCCTGATGATTATGGCTTCAGAATACAAAACCAGTGTCATGACCACAAAATTTATAGCGTGTGCCAGGGATGCTGGGGCATAGTCATGAGGGGTGCAGATACTGTCCTACATATTTCTCTGTTTCTGTTTCCCCTCCTGTGCAGTGTGGCTCAGCAATTGAAATTCTAAGGTGTCTCAGTAGGACTTGACTTTTTTTTTGCTAAAAAACAGCTTTAACTGCTAAAACCATTGTTTTATTTTTTGGTTGCCATTTGCATTGGTGTTTTTCACTTCTGAAGAGTCCAAATCTCAACCCCACCATGCTTCTTCCTTGCCCCTTTCTCCCCATTACAGTTTCTGGACATTTAGAGAGTCTGGGTCACTTTGGGGACAAAACTGATCAGATTGACAACGAACAGCTAAATGAGACACAGGGCTGGGTGTGACAAGGCAAAACCCTAAACTTACCTGTGCTTATCAACTAAAATCAAATCCTTCCATACCTAATCTTAAACTCCTCAGATGTGGAGGTTCCGCTGAATAGTTCAGTATAAATCTCCTTTGCATCACTGCTATGGTTCAAATCCATCCCTGAGAGTCAGAGTAGTAGGCTAATGGAAAAGGCATTGATGTCAGAGGCCAAATCTCCAAAACGTAGTGCCAGCCTCTGCTTAAGTAGACAGAGTAAATTTATTTGTTTTCACGTGCTTTCTCAGGCACCTGTAGACATGGAATGTTGCAGGCATGTGTGCACAGGCAGATGGGGTAATCTCATCATGCTTTGAGATGCCCTAGCAAGACTCAGAAATGATTGACGAGTCTCACCAGAGTCTTAATGCGGTGTTGTGCCCCACATCGCAAACTTGCTGAGGGTCACTCTTTCAGGGAGGTGTCTTCTGAAATCTACCTTTTCAGGCAGGTTCCCCTGAAGGAAAAGTGATTTAAGCTTCACGTTCCTTTTTTGCCAGTCTATACTGGCAGTAGTACCTGGAGAGGTTTATCAGCCTCAGCCCTGACCCCTCTAACAGGGCTTGGAGGTGACCTGTCTGGGTGAACCAAAGCCAGTTGACAGGAGATGATGCCAGGGGGGTGGTATCAGAGGGTGCTTCTCTCCTCCCTCACAGTCACACACAAAGAAGGATGGGCAAGGGAAAGAATGCATTTGTGCTAGTCTGTGTTTTTTGGCAGGGGTCTTGGCCTCACCTGAACCATCAGGGAAGTTCCTGACGCCCCCAGATTCCCGGTGCGCACCTTCCCTGATGGCTGAGACAAGACAGCATCAGTGGGAAATCAAGGGTTGGGTTTTGGCTCTTCCACAAGCTCCCTCTGTGACCGCAGGCAATTTATTGCATCTCTCAATGCCTCAGTCCCCTGCTGTTAATAACACATCCTTTCCTTTGCTGTGTTTCTGTCCTTGTCAGTTTAGATTGAAAATCCTTTAGGGCAAGAACTGCCTCTTACTATGTGGATGAACCAGACTCGGTACAATCAAGCTCCGATCTCTGATCCAAAGCTTTGGTCCAGAAGAAGCCTTTTAACATTGCTGTAATATAAATAACAGTGATACCTGGGAGCCAGGACTCCTGGGTTCTGTGCCCAGGTCTCTCAACCCTGCATTGCTGTGAGGGACAAGTTATTTTACCCCCTGCTAGAATAAAGCATCTTTAAAATAGTGGTCAGAAGGACTGGCTGAATGGCAGAGGAAAAACTGATCTGTTTATGAATAACTTTAACGTAGGCTTGGTGGGGTGAAAGAGTTGAATATCCAGTTGTGAATAACTAATAGGAATTAGATTTGGCTTCCTACAGAGCTGATCGCTAGTCCTAACGAAAAAAATGAAAGGGGTTGCACGTACCCGTAGGGCTGATCCAATACTGGAGTGAAGGCTCTGGGGACAGAGTCTTGGCTCTACTGCACGACTGCTTTCCTGCTCCCTTGTGCTTCCCAACCTTCTCCGCTTGCTGCCTTAATAAACAAATCTGCTCAGAGAGATGTATTCTGCCCATGTACCACTCTCTGCTGCCTACAAACCTACTGAGTGAGCTCCCAAACCTCCTTTATATGCTGCTTCTCTTTTCTGAGCATTGAACAGTGACATATTTGTCAAAGGGCATAGCTGATGACAGGAGGACTAGCAGCCCTGGAGGTTGCAAGGACAGAGGGTCCCGGTCATTGTGGCTTGCAGGGATGTGCAGACTCTGCTGTCAGTCTCACAGCGAGGGTTTCTTCCAGCCAGTGCATACGGTGGACAGCCGGGGCCAGGGAAGGGCAAGATCTCCAGGCGTGAGGCGAATAAATTGGGTGGCTCCCCATGGGCAAAGCATAGATGGAGAAATGAATAACATGGGGAAGAGAAGAGCAGGGTGGAGTTGGCCTACTTGGCTTGGTGGCCTGTTGTCGTAGAGATTCCCCCTGTGGGCTGAGACCTAGGAGCTCTGTTCAGTTGTCCAAACCATTCAAGATGCTGTGGGTGTCACAGTGCACCCCCGACTGTGGGTCTAGAAGGGCACAGGTCTTCTGCATGCCTTGTATCCTATCTGCCAGCAGTCGGTGGATATATTTGATACCCTCTGAAATGGTCCCAGATGCCTGTGAGTCTTGCCCCTGGTCTCCAGCTTTTTCAGACATGCTTTGGAGAAGCCATCTGGGGGATTAGCATTCTCCTGGAGCAACTGTCTGCTCATTGCTTGGACAGGTGTACTCTTCACTGGGTAAAAAACTGGCTGGATAGCCAGGCCCAAAGAGTTGTGGTGAACAGTTAAATACAACCAGTCACAAGCGGTGTTCCCCAGGGCTCAGTTTTGGGCCCAGTTCTGTTTAACGTCTTTATCAATGATCTGGCAAAGGGGATTGAGTGAACCTTCAACAAGTTTGAAGATGACACCAATCTGGGCAGGACTGTTGATCTGCTGGAGGCGAGGAGGGCTCTGCAGGGAGACCTGGCCAGGCTGGATCCATGGGCCCAGGGCAATGGTGTGAGGTTAAAAAAGGCCAAGGGCTGGGTCCTGCATTTGGGTCACAACAACCCCATGCAACGCTCCAGGCGTGGAGCAGAGGGGCTGGAAAGCTGCCCAGCAGAAAAGGACCTGGGGGTGTTGGTCGAGAGGTGGCTGGATATGAGCCAGCAGTGTGCCCAGGTGGCCAAGGTCTCTTTTTGCTCAAGTCTGAGGGGCAACACCAGGTTAGGGAGTGGACAGAAGTACCCCAGCTCCTGGAGGGATGCAGGAGCCATCAGGGGTGGTGCAAGATCCTTGCATTAACAGCTGGATCAGGACCTGGAAGAGTGTTTGCAGTTTGGGCAGCCCAAACAGAAGACCTCAGGACCTCAGAGAAGAGGGTCTGGTTAATTTACCTATACAGATGTTGTCTTTACATGGGGGTACTTACTGGTAATTCCTCTGTCCAAACATAGGTGCCAAATGCCATCTGAGATGCCCTCAGGCTATGCCCTGGCTGTCACTCCAGCAGGTCATGTGTGCTTGGTTCAGGGTTGAACCAAATAAAAATCTTCCCATGATTTCATTTCAGCAAGAGAAACCTCTTCCATCCAACCCAAATTGCTTTGCTTTTCCCCACCTCCAGTTCAGCAGCCACACTGGAATGCCATGTGTCCTGCTGCCACACCATCTACACAGACAGGACATACAATGGACGTGTTGTCATCCCTGGCTGTTGCAAGATGACACCAAATTGGGCAGGAGTGCGGATCTGCTGGAGGGTACGGAGGCTTTGCAGAGGGACCTGGCTGGGCTGGATCCATGGGCCCAGCTCAATGGGGTGAGGTTCAATAAGGCCAAGGGCCAGGTCCTGCATTTGGATCACAACAACCCCATGCAGCGCTCCAGGCGTGGGGCAGAGGGGCTGGAAAGCTGCCAGGTGGAAAAGGCCCTGGGGGTGTTGGTCGAGAGGTGGCTGGATAGGAGCCAGCAGGGTGCCCAGGTGGCCAAGAGGGCCAATGGCATCCTGGCTTGTATCAGGAGTGGTGTGGCCAGCAGGAGCAGGGCAGGGACCGTGCCCCTGTGCTGGGCACTGCGGAGGTCGCCCCTCGACTGCTGGGGTCAGGGTTGGGCCCCCCCTCCCCGAAGGACCTGGAGGGGCTGGAGCGTGTCCAAGAAGGGCAGTGGAGCGGGGGGCCCTTCCCTACTCCGGGGGGGGGCGGGGGGTAGGCTCTGCTCCCAGGGAAGGGGCGATGGGACGAGGGGGAATGGCCTAAAGTTGCGCCAGGGCAGGGTGAGGTTGGCCATGGGGAACAATTCCTTCCCCAAAGGGCTTTCAGGCACTGGAAGGGGCTGCCCAGGGAAGGGGTCAAGTCCCCACCCCTGGGGGGATTTAACAGCCGGGCAGACGTGGTGCTGAGGGCCAGGGTTTAGTGGTGGACTTGGCAGTGTTAGGTTAATGGTTGGACTTGATGATCTTAAAGGTCTTTTCCAACCATTCTATGACTCTGTGATCCTATCATTATGCTTGGGATTGTCATCCATGGGGACTTTCCTTGAAAGGCAAGACTACTCCTCTGGGTGGGTAAGGGCATGGAAGCTACGGGACAGGGTCTATTCTAGATGAGAGCTATTCATGGTGTGTGTCATCTTCCCAAGGCTGCGTATTTGCTTCTTAAAGAAAAAGAAGGCCAAGTTAAGAGCTGGTTGGAACAAAAAATATCCCAGGCATCTCTGGGAGCTCCTACTCCAGCTGTCAGATGGGAATGCATTCAATTTCAGTGAGAACTTTACTTCCCACAGGAAAATCCTTTCCTACCTGTTAGCATGCTCCCTGGCACTGCTCCAGTCTCCATGTCCCCCAAGTCTTTTCCATGGGGAATCATGTGCATGCAGCGCAAGCAAGTTCTCAAAACGGCATATCAAAATGATGGCAAGGAGGTGAGAGGCATCTGATAGGAAACCGATGCCAAGGAGATGGGAGACATCTGGTATCAGCCATTAGATCTCAGCTAGTAGTCTGGACCCTTCTGTAGTCAAGGGAAGGAGACAGGAAATCTGTAGGAGGTGTTGTAGACACTTATCTTGGGATGGGATGAATGGCTTTCTGGAAAGCTCTCTCTCTCTCTGTTGATAGAAGATGGAACTGAGATGATGAGTTTAAATTAGCTTTCCCACTTTTGGACAGCTGAAGTAAGAAAGGAAATCCCCTTCAAGGAGAACTGAGTCTACTTCTGTGGCTCCAGAAAAGATTTTTAGACACATGAACTTGAGCTTCAACAAAAAGCTGCAAACAACTGGAGCAAACTCCTACTGCATCTAGGGCCACCCCAGAGGCTTTGGGGTATTGGAGGGGGAAACATTTGACACAAAATATTCCTTAGAGCCCAGAGAAAATGATTGTGTGAGGAAAGCAAGGGAAAAGGGAATTCATTCACAAAGCTACCTTAAAAGATGTAGGATTGATGTCCCACTTTTAGCTGTCACCTCAAGAGGTAGGGTGTGCAGGCAGTGGGGGTAGAAGATGGAGGCTTAGTTCCCTCCATAGCCTGGAGATGACTCAAGCCTGCAGCATCCTCTTTCCAACAGGGTGTCCATGAGACCATGTTTGTAACCCAGCCCACTGGCACCCAGCCACCCCAGGTGGCTGAGGAAGTGTTTCTGGCTGCAGGGAATCGAGCCTCGGTGTTTTCCTGTCTGGGCCACCCTTTGAGCCAGCAGATGAGAGTCTTCCTGACACACTGCTGTGTCTCAGGAGATGTTTATGTGTTAGATATCCTGCACAGCAGCCCCAACACAGCAATCTGAGAGCTTTGTCTCCTTGGTTGGGTCAGGGTGGTTAATAGCTTTGCCTGTGATGTTCAATGGCCAAGGTCAAACCCTTCCTTCATGTCTAGCAAAGAAGGTATTTGAACCCACAAGAAGGGGGTTGAACCTACAAGAAGGGGTTTGAACCCACCTGTGCCCTCTCCTGGCTGGCAGGAGAGGGCACAGGGACTGTTCCTAGTTGAATGTTGAGCTCTGGGCCAACATGTGGGATGGTGTGTTGGAGGCAGGGGAGGATGAAGAGAAAATTATGAACTTTTTGGTGGCCTAGACCTGTCACTGGTGTTGGACGGACTCTCCTGTGTCTGCCTGCCATAGCTTACCTACTTAGGGGACTCAAATACCTCAAGTTTTAGATTAGGATTTGAGGGACTTACATCCTGGGCTGAGATGTTTATAATCAGCTGCAACTTTTTAACCAGACAGGACTTAGCTTTGGAGGTAAAGGGCAACCTGAGTCAGATTCAGTTTGTCATGGAGGGGTTATGTCAAATCCCAGCTTCTTAAGGTGGCAGGTGGGATGCTGAGCTCTGCAGTCTCAGGTTTATGGGCAGGACATCTCTCAGAGCCTGTTCAAACCAGTTGCTGATGGTAGGTCTCTCCAACACCTTCCCTGCAAATGTAGGAGGTGACATATGCTATGTCCCATGATGTTTGAGGTCCTAACTCCTGTGAAGGGCAAGGCAGGACTTGGGGGGGGGGGGGGGGCGGCAGGAGGGCTAACAGTGTCAGACTGCATCTGGGGACTGTGCCTGCAAAAGGGCTCTTTTGAACATGTGGACAGGTGGCTGACACGTCCCTTAGCTGCAGAGCACTTCCCCTAAGCCGGGGCCAACAGCAGCTGGGCATCAGGTTGGAGGAAGGACAGGTCACTTGAATGTGGAGCAATGGGAAGAGCAGGGTCTCAAAAGCAGGAGATCATCTGTGGCGGTTCAGAAAATATGAATTTGAGCCAGCAGTGTGCCCAGGTGGCCAAGAGGGCCAGCGGCATCCTGGCTTGTATCAGGATGGGCACTGGGGGGGCCACCCCTCGAATTCTGGGGTCAGGGTTGGGCCCCTCACTACAAGAAGGACCTGGAGGGGCTGGAGTGTGTCCAGAGAAGGGCAGCGGAGCTGGGGAGGGGTCTGGAGCCCCACGCTGCTGGGGAGCGGCTGGGGGAGCTGGGGGTGTTCAGCCTGGAGCAGAGGAGGCTGAGGGGAGCCCTCATCGCTCCCTACAACTGCCTGAGAGGAGGGGGGAGCCGGGGGGGTCGGGCTCTGCTCCCAGGGAAGGGGCGATGGGACGAGGGGCACCGGCCTCAAGTTGTGCCAGGGCAGGGTGAGGTTGGCCCTGGGGAACAATTCCTTCCCCAAAGGGCTGTCAGGCACTGGAAGGGGCTGCCCAGGGAAGGGGTCGAGTCCCCAGCCCTGGGGGGATTTAACAGCCGGGGAGCTGAGGTGCTTAGGGCCAGGGTTTAGTGGTGGGATGGCAGGGTTAGGGGAACGGTTGGGCTGGGTGATCTTAAAGGTCTTTTCCAATCTAAACCATTCTATGACGCTACGATTTTATGATTCTATAAGCTACGGGAACCTGGCTGGGGAGAAGCAGATGGTGGGAGGGGTTACGTAGGGAGGAGCCATGGGAGGCAGGGAGAAGCGGCATTTTGGGCTAACAGGAAGACTCCTTGTAGCTGAAAGAGGACATCCCTTTGCTCCTCAGCTGACCCCAGTGTACACCAGGGTTTTTTTTTTGCTTCAACCCATAAGTGAAAAACCCCCAGCTGTATTTCCTTCAGCTCTTCAATGACCACAACATCTGCTCTGCTCCTGTTTAAGAGCAGATCCCTGGAGTGCTGGAATCTCTTCCAGGCCCATCCCAACAGGCAGCTGCACCACCTTTCCCAGCCAATTCTGCAGCATCTGACACACCGCCTGAGCTTGCCCAATGGCTCTGGCCACACACCTTCCTTCTCGGGAGGAAAACTTTCATGTTCTCCATCACTTGGGCTCCTTGCCTCGCTTCACGGGGTTAATTCTCCCTCCGAGAGGCAATGATCTGCAAGATCAAAGACGGCAGGAGAAAACAGAGGAGCCAAGGCTGGGGCTTTGGAGGCGGCGTGCAATGCCAGCAGGGAGAGGTTGCATGTTTGCATTTCAGGGAGGCATTTGGGCAGTAAATGACAGAGGCGCTGAATTATTCCACGGGAGAGGGTGGGGGTGTGAGCGCAGGAGGGGAAAATCCATTCATTCATTACGGAAATCAATAGCCCCCACGTGTCATTTAAGCTGGCCTTCCCCTGGAGAAGTGCAAGATGGAAGAGACCTCTACTACTTTGCTGATGAGAGCAGAAACTCTTCCCGGGCTCCGCCAGAGGAAGGTGCCTACAGAGATTATTCACTGGTGACTCCTGAGTCACGTCCAGATCAATGCGTTCAGCAATTTATTGGTGCTTCTGGGATATATCTCGCCTAAGCATTTACAATCGTCAATGTTAATGCAAACATCCTCCGCGCAGTGCAGGGCAGCTGCATCGGCTGCATCAGGCATGCAAGAGGCATTCGATTGGGCTGGGGAAGCATTTTGAGTAGCAGGAGGTCAAAAGGACACGTGTGAAAACGAAGGGCTTTTATATTCTTTTGTATGAGGCACGCACCTCGTGCTTCCAAAAGGAGAAAAGGAGCCCATCTGGCAGGGACAGGGAGACAAGGACCTCCCAGAATAAAAACCCACCAACCTCCACCATGATTTCCCGCACTAGCCAGGGGCCAGTCACTTAACGTCTCTGCTTCCACCTCTGCACCTAACTGTGCATGAAGATCAGCCCCTCGAGCTGGGCTGCAGGATTCCCCCCCCTACCTTGCAGCCCAGATGCTTCTCACTGGTAAAAAGCTCCCGCGACCGCGTTTGTGTCACTTGGATAAACCGTCCACCGGCAGAAGAAGACTCAGCTGTACCCAAAGGGTGGTGGAGCGAGGATGTGGTCAGGTGGTTTCACTTTTATTAAGCTCCAAGCAGAAAGCTCCTTTTAAATTAGTAGGAGAAGAGGAAAGAAGAAAAATTACTGTGACACCGGGTAATGCCGTACCTGAGCTGTTTCTTCTGCTAACCACGACCACTAAAAGGAGTCCTCTTTGTCATGTTATCTACAGCCAGTCTTAATTAGGAGTTACCTATTAAATGAAACAGCCCAAGTGCAGCCACCCATAGGCTCCTGCGTATCTCGACTTGCTTCGTTGTATTATATCCTTACTGGGAGCTGCTGAGCCCCCAGCAGCTGGAAGAAATACTGCAAATAGGCAAAGCTGCTGGCAGGCTGGTGGTTAATCATGGGGCTGGGAGGAGACTTGGAAAATAACTGCAAGTAAAGCAGGGAAGGATGCTCATGTGAACTTCCTAAGCGGGCCGAGGGGGAAAGGGGTGTTTCTGCAGGGATCAGCACAAATATGCTGAGGTAAGGGCTCCTGCACCTTCCAAAAGTGCTGTGTCTCCTCTCCTGATGGCTTACAACATCCTTGGGGCCTTTGAAAAGCCACTGCGATGGGGTGGTTAGGCTTGTTTGAACCTCTTGTGCCTGGTGCCTCAAAACCCCCAGGAGACTGTGATGCCCAAATGCAGCGTAGCGTGTGCGTGTTTGCAAGGCTGCCGTTGTACTTATAGCCCCCTTAAAGAACAGAGTAGGTACACTCTTCGGAACCCGCCAGTACATTTCCTCTGGCCAGGAATAGCTGATGAGTAACACAAAGCGGCAGAGGTAATAAATATTAAAGAGCTGGAAAATGTTAAAGTGCAGGGGCAGTGGAGCTGACACACATGGTGGGTGCGAAGCGCGGAGATCATCTGTGTGCCCCACACGCAGGCGTTGCTTTTCATCATTCCATGAAGGAAGCAGCGTAGAAATAAAAATTGCAATGATTTGCTGTTAATAGTGTGTTGAAAGGCATCGTGCATTTCAGGGAGCTGGTGACCTCATGCCCTATCCCTGGCCTCATCCCCTCTATGGGCCCTTTATGGGTCCAGGCAATGGTTCTCCTGATGTGATGTGTCTTGGACCAGTGGAGACACAGCCAGTGGGAGGAAGGAGATGCAATGCCAAGCATCTGAGGAGCCTGTGTGGTGATGAGGTCATGTTTCCCAGGAGATTGCATGGCTAGAAGGTTGCAGATTAGGATTAAGCACCTTGTGGTGCCCCTCACTACAAGAAAGATGTTGCATTGCTGGAACATGTCCAGAGGAGAGCAACCAAGCTGGTGAGGGGTCTGGAGCACAAGGCTTACGAGGAACGGCTGGGGGAACTGGGGTTGTTTAGCGTGGAGAAGAGGAGGCTGAGAGGAGCCCTGATCGCCCTCTACAACTGCCTGACAGGAGGCTGTAGCAAGGTGGGGGTCGGCCTCTTCTCCCTGGTAACGGGCAATAGGACTAGGGGGAATGGTCTGAAGTTGTGCCAGGGCAGGTTTAGGTTGGACATTAGGAAAAATTTCTTCACAGAAAGGGCTGTCAGGCACTGGAAGGGGCTGCCCAGGGAGGTGGTAGAGTCCCCATCCCTGGAGGTATTTAAAAGAAGGATAGATGAGGTGCTTAGGGACAGGGTTTAGTGGTGGGATAGCAGGGTTAGGTTAAAGGTTGGACTTTATGATCTTAAAGGTCTTTTCCAACCAAAGTGATTCTATGATTCTATGGTGGATGCATTGAAGGTGATATGTGGCAGCTGATGAAAGGCTTTCAGCTTGGCCATGACAGGTCATTGCAGCTGAGGCATCAACTCTTGGGTCCTGCAAACACTCTGAACTCCTTCCTGCCCCTCTCAGCCTGTAAGTGTGGCTGTTTCCACTTCATGGTGGGAGTCAGATGCCATTTCTGTGCTGGAGTTTCCTTCCAGTCCCCAGCTGATACCAAAGATCCCTGTTCCTCCCACTGGATATAATGATATAAGGGCCATGGGACAAAGACACCCCCCAGGTCTTCCTCTACCTGGCGAGAGCCAAAATGGCCAGGAAGACATTTCTGCCCCCTTTTCTGGTCCCCATCAGTGTCCATATCAAGGTGCAGCTGGATGGGGCCAACTGTGGTGAAACGACAAGGGTTAAACTCTTTCCTGGCGGGCTGGGAGGACGCTGTGTGATTTCTCAGAGAGGAAGGCAGGCCCTTGCTAATGTATGCGCCGCTTCTGCAAAACTAAAAATAGCCAGGATCTGAGGCCATTCTTCCAGGATTTCACAGGCGCTCACCCAATTTTTAGCTCCTTCTTCTCAAACGGATGGCAAAACGGAGACGACAGTCTCAGCCCTCGTGCAAAGCTGCTGCATCGGGAGCCTTGCTCCAGGGATGCCTTTGACCCCTGCAGCAGAGACGAGCCGGGGACGTGCTGCTAACGTCATAGTCCCAGGCCTGTGATGGTCCCTTGCAAGGCTGGGGTGGACCCCAGCAGTCCTGATTGCTGCTGAGCAGCACCTGGAGGATTTGCTGGCCCGGGGGAGCTCTGGTGCTTTGCTCTGCAGTGGCGTGTGCCAGCAAGGGGATGCAAGTGGTGGGGAGAGCGTGCTGCAGCCGGCAGCAAGCTACAGCTCTGACCCTGGCAGCTCTGCAGCAGGCAGGGGCTTTTTTTCAGTCTCACCAGGTCCTTGAGAATCAGCTCCCCTTTTCCTAAGCAGGGTCCTCTCACCCTAAACTGCTCCCAGCTGGTGTTTTTCCAGCACGCTGTTAAAAAATCCTGGGATATCCACCTCCTCAGCTCTACAAAGGGGTCTACATCCGTGGGGGTTAGGAGAGACTTTGCGGTACGGAAAAGTTTTGTCTAGTGATTTCAGGTCCTGCTTCAGCATCAGTGGCTTTGATCGCCAGGGAGAGAGTAAATTCTCTGTACTGCAACTTGTATATTTGTATATATACAAATTGTGTAGTTGTGTATTTGTATATGTACAAATACTGTAAATTCAGTTAATACTATCCTAGAATCAACACCAGTTCCCTGATCTCCCAGCTGGAGATGTGACCCCCCAGTTCCTCAGCATCCAGAGCCCGGGAATAGGAAATGTTTCCCTCTGAGTGAGGGGACCAGCTCCCAGTCATGTTCCTCTTTGGCTCTGGGGTCTACATCAGTTTTTGAGGGTTTAGACCCCAGGCAGCCTGCTATCTCTGTTCAGATATTTGGACCTGCTACTCCAAACTGGTTTGTTAAATCACTGAGGAAGTGGAAACCCCTCAGAAGAGAAAACCACCACAGAGTGTTTCCATCTCCAGAGGACTCACTGCAACTGAAAGCCATTGCCTTCCCCTCTGCCCCTCTTCATCATCCACCAAGGGATCTTGGAGGCCTGCAGAGAGCTGTGAGAAGATGAAGATGTGTCCGTGTCTTTGACCGGCCTCCCAGAGCAATGCAAACTTCTCCTCTCCTGAGATATCCTGTGGCTCTGGTGAGCCCACGTGATGCCAAATCACCTCTCAAGACCACCTGGGTTAAATATTGCAAAGTGGCCCATCTTATAGAAAGGGCAAGGTGACTCTTCCCATGTGTCCCTGTAGCATCATGCCCTTGAACACTCACATTTTGGGAGCCCTCAGGCATTTCTCTGGGTTTTCCCTCAAACTTCCCTTGCTTCGAGCCAAGACAAGTCAATTGAAACACCTCCGCTTACTTTCAAGGCCTTCAGCTGCATCTGTTCCTGTAAGGCTTACTGGAGGGGGACCAGCTTTATTTCCAAAAGGAGAGCCCTGACATTAAACCCTATTAGCTCAAACACACTTGAAGCAAAAATTCAGCCTGAGTTCAACTTCTTTCTTTCCCTGTAAAGCTATTTAACAGCTTTGATTTAAAACAGAAGGCTTTGCCAGAGGCGATAGCACTAGGTGTCGGAGTGTAAGTAAATAAGTATGTGTAAAATAGGAAAGGGACTGGGGCTTAAGTATTCATAACTAATTTGGGGGGGATCTGTGATAAAAGAGGGCATTTGGCTCGGTGCTAGGATGAGAGACCTTCCCACATGTGATAGATGCTGTGACATGTTTCTGCAGCACCCATCACTTTGATACCTTCTCCAGCAGCCCCTGCTACCCTGCCTGCTCCTTTACGCAGCACGGAGATGCTTCCCACATTCAAATCAAAAAAGGGCATTTGTATCCTGGCGCGGAAGAGGTCTTTGGTTTTAGTTTTTTTTTTTCTGTTTTAGGACTCTACACCTCACAAAATAATTGACAAGTAAAAATATAAACATGATTTCAACAAGTCTGGGTCGAAACTGTAGTAGCTCCTGCTACAAAGCTATTCACTGATGCTGTATTGATTTACTGAGCAAAGATCTGGAAATAGGGATTCTGCAACCTGGACATCCAGGGGAACCCTGCAGTCCATGGGGACGCAGGCAAGGAGATGCTGGCTGGGCAGAGCTGCTTGCAAAATAGGGGTTGTAATGAATATGCCAGGAATAATCTTTTTAGTAGGGCCAGCTGGGACAGGACAAGGGGTAATGGTTTTAAACCAAACCAAGGTAGGTTTAGACTGGATCTAAGAAAGACATTCTTTCTAATGAGGGTGTGAAACACTGGATCGGGTTGCCCAGAGAGGTGGTGGAGGCCCCATCCCTGGGAACATTCCAGGCCAGGTTGGCCGGGGCTGTGAGCAACCTGATCTGGTTAAAGGTGTCCCTGCTCCTGCAGGGAGGTTGGACTGGATGGGCTCTAGGGGTCCCTTCCAACCCAAAACATTCTATGATTCTATGCCAATGACACATTCATGACTATTTTTGCAATTAAAGAAGTGCTGGCCAGGGTCTGGCTAAGCATGGATATTTCAGTAACAGCCCAGATTTGGGAAAGTTTGAAAATTAGTGCCAGAAAGTGGGGCTGTTTAGGGCTCGCGCTTCCTTATGATTTGTTTCTCTTCTTCTGGTTGTGATCTTTCAGCCTGTGAGTCAGAGAAAAACACTCTGCAGCTAGGAAAGGAGTATAGGCACAAAGATGAATCCCAGAAACAGCTCCCAGATTGAGGAACACGGGTATGGGCAGCTCACACGTTTTCGGCCTCTGGAGCTTTAGCTGCAGTGATGTCCTTGCCCCAGTTTTCTGCCCCATGCATCTGCTGGAGGTTGTGACCCTGGTGCCTGTCAGCAGGATGAAATGCACACCTGCAGCTCCGCCGTGTGGTCTCACAGTCCCAAATATCTGTTCAAACCATCAGTAAAAAGGGAATTGAACAAAGACCATGAACAAGGGCCCAGAGGAGGCGATACAGGTAGATGTCCCATTTGGTTGGCATTGCAATCAAAGCAATAATTTCAGAGGAGCTGGGAACATTACTCTGAAATTATCAATTGCAGCTCCCTGTTTGGTGTATCAGAGCCCCCAAATTATCAGCCACAAGTTAAATCAGCCTGCAAACATCAAAGCTGCAGGAATTGGATCCTAAAAATCCTGCAGCGTCATGGTTTTATTGTCTCTCTCCAACTGTTTGATGGAATTGACTCTTTTCAAGGAGGGGTTGATTTGTAGGCTTTCTTTAAATAGTAACAATGATCTTGGGCTGAAAATCATTTCTGCAATGATTGTGGTTAAGTGCTGGAACAGGTTGCCCAGAGAGGTTGTTGAGTTGCCATCCTTGGAGATTTTTAAAACTCGGCTGCACAAGGCCGTGACCGACCTTCTCTAACTTCAAAGTTATCCCCGCTTGGAGGGGAGGCTTGGTCCAGAGACCTCTAGAGGTCCCTTACAACCTAAATTATTCTGTCGCTCTGTGATACGATCCTCCCCAACATACGTTTTATAAATCAGATGCGTCTTCCGTGGTGGGTGTGTAGTAAGGCCATCTGTGCTTTAAAGCAGCTTTAAACTGGCTTAGAATATGAAATTATTATGGTTTCTCCTGCACAGCAGAAGACTAGCATTATCATTCTTTCTAGTAAATATTTCAGTTGCAAATAGTATTTCTCAAAAAACCAAGACTTTCTAATACAAATGGATGTTCAAGTGTCATCCTCCTCTCAAAAACGTGCAGTTCAAGAATAGGTGTTTGAATTCACATAAAGACCAGTATTTTCCATGAAGTGGTGGCTGTCATGCCTATAAATTAGGAGTATTCAGAAGGTTTGACTTGGCTTGACCCTTTGGCTTTAAAGGGATCAGGTCTTGGCCAATGCTTTTGAGAATCTCACTCAGAGGGAAGTTTTCAAGCAGAGTTAAGAAAATAATGAGCCAACAGGAACGTCTGGATGCTAGGAAACATGAAAAGAGATTGATGCAGTAAACTGCCGTATCGTTGAACTCAAAAATATAAATATAGGCCAAGTAATCCGATTTTTTCACCTTGATGAAATCACTGTTGTGTAATCTTGTTGTGAGTGACTCCTAAGCCTGATGCTGGATCACAGTGATGTTGTGATAAGTGAGGAGGTGGATAAAATCTCATATTGGAGTTCCAGGTTTGGCACCGAGATGGCAATAAACTCTGTGTCCAAAGAAAGACAGTGTCCTCTGTGACCTACTGGCCTACACAGCTCACGGATGATGTCATGCCACGCGTTTAAGCTTTTTAAGTGTGTTCAGTGATGTTCTCCTCCAAGAAGCAAGACAAGGAATGGAATGGAGATTATTAATTGTTAAATAGGAGCTGATAGAAGCAATTAACTAGATAAGGGGTAGTTGTACACCGAAGCATGTTTACCAGGCAGAAGAGGGCAGAAACTGCAAGGCAGAAGACTGAAACACTTGATGAACTCACTTCTTGTTGCATTTTATTCATTCTTAGGTATAAACCATATGAAGAAACACCAAACCTGGCAAGATTTCAGAAAGCTCTGAGAATCCTGAGTCTGAAAATCAGGGCCCTGATGAAGGCCATCAAAATGATGAGAGATATAATCATATGTGGTTGGGATGACCTGTGAGGATGCGGGATTAAAGGAAGGGTTCATGTACTGCTTGCTTAATCCTATGAGAAGAATTAAGGTGCCCTTTCTTGGTTTTGAGAGGGCAAGTGATCTTGCCCAGTTTAGCGATGATCCCCAGCATAGTTTTGGCCCAACACAACTAGCAGTGGTGTAAATAAGTCCTGCACACCCTTCGAGGATTAACCCAGGCCAGGGACCTTTCCCTAGAGGTGGTTTGGGTGTAGCCCCTTGTTCTGGAGGAGTTTGATGCCGTGGAAGCAGCCAGACAAAGCTCTGGTATATCAGCACCTGGATGGGGCCCCATAGTTACTACTTTGATACTCGAACTAGGAACAATCATTATCCACCTGTGAATCCTTATCGCTCACTTGCAACATTACAACAAAGAAAAAAATCACTAACAAATGTTGATATTGAGCACGTTAATTGTGATGGCAACTGTAAGTTTGGGTTTGATTTTTTTAATAGACAGCATTTTACTTTCATGCTCCCCTGTTGCTTGAGCGCTGCATCTTATATTCCTTTTATATCTGTTAGAATGAAAGTAATTCATTAAAATTAAAAAAGCGGGCCAAAGCCGCAGCTGGTGTAAATTGCTAGAGCCCTGTGGATGCCAGCTCGTTCCAGCTGAGAACTGGCCTTACATAACCCCTTTTTAAGGGTACATTCAGGCAGCCTCCGCTGCAAGCCTTCCAGCTGAGCAGTTACACATGTCCTCATTTCCTCCCTTCCAAGGAGCGGGCTTTTAAACTGTAAACACCCTCTGGTGCATGAGGATAATGGCCCCTTGCAAGACTTAGCAGGAGTGCCTGCGGCGGAGATGACAAGGAGGGTAAGCCATCAGCTGAATAACTCACCCGATCCCATCCTCTTCTTCCAGGGGTGAGCACCAGGGAGAAGGTTGGTGCCATGGGATGGTGAGGGAGATGGTGTCCATCCATACGGTGTGTGTGTTGCTACCGTGACACCTAGGATGTAACCATACTGCCATGGAAAGTAGGGTTGTCCAGAGAGAAGTGGAGGAGGTTAATGAGATGCTGGGAAGGGTGTTGTACCTGTTGCCCTCCTGGTCTTGATAAATCCTACTGGTTCCCCTTTCCCGGTTTTTCAAGCACACTCCCTATTTTTCAAGCCAGGGTTTGCTTCTCTGAAAGCAGTAGTAGGCTTGGCTGTGCTTGGGTCAGGAAGAGTTTCCCAACCTCAAGTTGTTGGGAGTGGACTGCATACCTCAAATCCTATTCCTTTCCATTTTTCCATATACCTATACTAGCAACCTAGGCAATTTCAAGGCCTGCTCTTGGACACTGTAGCTTCCTCATGCTACTAAATTGTTAGTAGAACCCCTAGATTGGTCAAGGCTTACTAGCACTCTTCCAAGTAATCATAACCTGGGCAGGGTTCAGGACTCCATAGTGACCAGGGATCATTCCTAATACTGAGTATGAAGGCAGCTACCTGGTTTTGGAGGATGAGAGAGTTCGTTTCTGTGGTCAGTCTGGGCCTATTGGCCTCAAAAAAAGTGATCAGGCCCCTGTCTGTTGTTGACTATTGTAGATATCATCAGATTTCTGACCTTGGTCAGCTTGTGGTTGCGTGGGACAGGCCATCAGGACTCTTTCCTCAAAACATAGCCCAGGGCCTGTGCTGATGTGCCTTTCCGTGTTCCTGCAACCCACTTACACATCAGCATCCTCTTCATTTCAAGCCAGCCTGTTGCCTGAGGCATCATCCTACACTTTCTGCAGAGCCACCTCTGTAAATCGAACAGTGCCAAGGCACAGGCACAATCCTGTAATAGTTCATCCTGTTAAATTGTCAGCACAGTCTCTGGCAATTTTGGCCAAGGCCAACTAGCATGGATGTAGCACGACGTGGAGTCGAGTCATGCCAGCTGGCCAAGGACAAAGGCTGGTCTTTGGTCTGCTTTGTTTAATGATACAGACAGAGCCTCTGCCTCCATAATCCTGTCTCTGGACATTTCTGCTACAGTCCTTGCTGAGACTGCTGAGCAGCCTCTCTCATCCACGTGAAGCATCTTTTTCCACAGCATTTAGGGTGTTTGGGGTTTTTTTCTACAGTGGGAGCATCTCCTCTTCTCCCTCCTGGTGGCATCCTGGGGCTCTCTCCAAAGGTTATTTGACCACATTTCTGGAGCCGATGGCTTTGGCTCCTTAAAAACATGCTTTGGCGCAGGGACAGCAGTGACTTTGCCCCACGCAGTTTCTGTGCTACTGCGACATACGTAGTAAATAAGCGTGAGGGTAATTATATCAACAGGAATTCTGGGAATGCTGCCAGAACAGAGGGGACAGCCAATCCTTTGTGCATTTAAAGAAAATCACCCCGAATCCCCCTCCCAACCCCAAATTAGTTCTATCTCTTGAAGCCATGATGGGACTTAGAACTAAAAATACATACACACACACAAATACACACACTCATATATAAAAATAGCCAGCATTCAAAAAATAAAAAGGCCGAACTTAGGCTCCTGTATCCAAAATAAAGCTCTTAAATAAATAAATTAGCCTGATTTTCCAAAGCACAGAGCAGTGAATGGCTTTCACGGACATAAGAGGAAGCATCGTGTTGCTGAAGATTGAAGATCAGGCCTGAATATGGATTTGAAAGTCTAATTATAGAATCCTGTTTGCTACCAGCTTGACTGAGAACAACAAATTTCAGGTGAAATGACATTGATTTTTTTTTTTTCTTCAGAGTTTGTCTACACTTAAGCAGTGTTAGTAAAGGTAGGAAAAAGCCTTCAGACAAGTAAATAAAATACCACAAAGATGAAACAGATATACTGGAATAAAACTGCTTAAACCAGTGCTGTACATTCATGTTCGGAAAAAGGGTTAAACTTTACCAATGTAACAGCTGGGTGAAATTTTATATTGGTTAATTAGACAGGTATTTATTAGTTGTTGACAGCCTACCAGGTAGAAATACTGTTTTTCCCAGTTATTCTTGCCTTCTCTCTGCTAAAAACTCACAATTGGCTGGCATCGAGGAGGAATGGGTTTTTACTCCCCCCCCTTTCCTCTCTTTGCCAGATTTGGGTCTGAAGGATGCTGAAGAGCGAGCACCATATTTTTGCATGGACTGAAAAGAGAGCGCAAAGGGACTCTCATTTCTGAGTTCATTTTCCCTTCAGCTGCAAACGGTCCTTGAAGCAGTTTTGCTCACACACTGTTCATTCAGGAGGCTGCGACCTTTCGCTGGCCAAAATTGTGCCAAGAGATTCCCAAGGTCACAGTCCCATGTGGCAGTTGGATAGGGACAGATTTCATAGAATCATGGAATGGTTTAGGTTGGAAAAGACCTTTAAGATCATCAAGTCTAGCTGTTACCCTAACCTTGTCATCCCACCACTAAACCCTGGCCCTAAGCACCTCGTCTGCCTGGCTTTTAAATACTCCCAGGGATGGGGACTCGACCCCTTCCCTGGGCAGTCCCTTTCAGTGCTTGACAGCCCTTTCGGTGAAAAAATTTTTCCTAATGTCCAACTTAAACCTCCTCTGGCACAACTTGAGGCCATTTCCCCTCATCCTATCGCCCATTCGTCCTTCTGTGTCTTCCAGTACAGATCATATTGGGCAGGTCTGGGCTTTATGGTGTCGAGGAAGTGTGTGCTCCCTGGGTGAAGGACCATCATCAAGCAGAGTGGTACTCCACTGATGGGTTTGTGTTGTGCTGTTTAGAAGCTGGGGGTAGCACTAAAAGATCTGGGTTCTGCTGCCAGAAGACTTTGGGAGAGCCCTTTTGGTGCTCTGTGACTCAGTTTCCCCACCCATGGATCGGGCACAATACAGTTGACCTTTGCAAAGGCTGTGGGCTCAGCAGCCAAGAGAATTTTGTGTTACTGTCATTGCCGTTGTTCTGGCCATTGATAGACACAGGACCAGGGCATTACATTTACCCAACGCCTTTTTATGTCCTTTTATGCATGCTGCCTCCATGAATAGGTGGCATGCCCTCTCACCATGGCCAGTGAGAAACATGGATGCCTAAACTGTGTGGGTGGTGGTGAATGCCTAGAGATCAAGGATAAATCATTGCAGGACGTGGTCTCCCTTCTCTTAGTTTCTTTTTCATCTTTTTGAGTGAGTCGATGCCGTGTGATAGTTTGGTTCTGCCAACCTGGAGTGCTCGGAAAAGTAAAGACAGTCTTAAAAATAACCAAAAACTGGAGAGACCTGGTGGGGACAGCAATGTGGAAGAGTAGAGGTCTAGCAAAGGTGAGCTGTTGGGGTTTTGTAGCCTGGAGAAAAGACGAGTGAGGGTTTACTTGGTAACTAGGTGCATACAGGTAAAAGACTACTGCAGGGACAAAATGAATAAATTCTTCTCCTTGTCCGTGGCTGGGATGATGAGAAATTAGTGGCTTAAACTTCAGAAGAGGAGTCTACTTTTCATATACTAGCAGGAATGGGAGCTCCTGGGAAGGGGAGGCCATGCAAGACCACGGGACAGATTCGGTAAATCTCTCTCTCAAAAGCGTTTGGCAGAGGTGATGCTGTCTTTGCCCATGGGCAGCACCTTATGGGCACTACCACCTTGGTTTTCAGTGGCCCTGTGTTGCTGATATGATAAAAAACAGTTGGATGCTCCTTTTCTCTGCTTTCTCCTTGAGCTGTAACAACTCACTCTTCCCAACTTTTCTTTTCCTGCTAAACTTTATGGTCTGAAGTTGCACCAGGGCAGGTTTAGGTTAGACATTAGGAAAAATTTCTTCACAGAGAGGGTTGTCAGGCACTGGAAGGGGCTGCCCAGGGAGGTGGTCGAGTCCCTGGCCCTGGGGGTATTTAAAAGATGGGTGGATGAGATGCTTAGGGACATGGTTTAGTGGTGGGATGGCAGGCTTAGGGAAACCGTTGTACCTGATGATCTTAAAGGTCTTTTCCAACCTAAATTGGAAATAGATTCTATCATTCTATGAAACTACATTTATTTAATTTCTTGCATGCGTGAAGGGAAGGCGGCATTCCTGTGTCATCCTGCAGCTTCTGGGACTGGCGTCTTTCAGGGAAATGCCAAGTACAGGCGGTGCATGTTGGAGCGTGGGAGGAGGACTGGTTTCCGTGGGAGAGCAGGTAGTCCACGGGCATTTCCACCCCACTCGAGCTTTGCTGGGGATGTCACACCAGTGTCACCACTGTTGTATGTGACTGGCGTAGCGTTTTCTCGAGTGTCGAGCCCCATCTGGTGGCTTTCCTGCGTCACATATTTTTTTGTGTCCTTGCGTCTTCTTTCGGGATTTTTCGTCTTCGGTGCTTGTGAACTGAGAACGAGAAGGAAGGACGGGGGGCTTGAGAAGGGGCAGGGCTTGCAGAGCTACCTTTGCTTCTCCCACAGCTCCCTGGGTGTAATTTCGAGATCGAGGCTTATGTCTTTTCCTCCTGCTCTTCCTTGCTGTGCAATCTCGCCCCAAGTGGCAAGGAATGATCTAATCGTTTTGGCGAAACCCCAGTTCGTGCTTGTGAGCCCCTCCCAGAGCCTTCAGAAGGCAATTCATCCCACCGTCATGCTGGCATCTGAGGTGGGACAGATGAACGGTCCCAGGAGGGGTCATTTCTATTCATTGACTAGCTCAGATGACCAACTGTAGGGTTGGCATTAGGTGAAATGATTCTCATCCCAAATTTCAGAGCATGAAGTTACAGCCACTGCTCAGGATGAGAAGGAAAAGGACCCAATATTAGATCGTTAATATCAGCAAGCATTAGAAACATCTGTTAGGAGATGTTAGGAGTCCTGTGGCATCTGGGCACCTTGTGCTACCCTGACTGGATCACCTCTGTTTACAGAAGTTGGCCAAAGGTCCCCTGAAGGGGAGTTCTGTCCCCAGGGTGAGGTTTGCAGGTCTCCTTGCACACCTGGTATGGGAATAGAGGCGATAGAGCAGTACCTGCCCATGCACAAGACACCTCTTTCTGGTCCAACATTGCCCAAAGTCTCAATAGCTGACCAGTGGCAAGCTGTGGCCTTTTGCATTTGTGGGTAACACATGCTGAAGGTGAAGGTGGTGTCTCACATTGCTCCACCTGTGATGAAAGAGAGTCAAACCTCTGGGGTCCATGAGGGAAGCTCCTTACTACATTGTTGAAGGGGGCTTAGACGATCTGTCAAGGCTCTGCCAAATGTCATGACCAGTGTTTTGTCAAGTACCTCTTCCTCATGAAAACAAAGCGAGGGAGTGGTTTTCTTGTGCAAATGTTTCATGAGCATTTCCTGCCCCCATGCTTCACATTTGGGTGGTGCAAGTCAAAGGTTTCCCACTCTTGCAATACAGAAGTGGTCCTCAGATCCCGCAAGAGACAGTTTCAGAACTGTGCAGACACCATGTGTCTACCCCAGATTCTTCTTCCCCCAGACAACCTCCCTCTCTCCAGACAACTGGCCCACAGCCCCATCCTCCTCAGGTTTTGATGCATGCCAAAGTCTCACACTCAGCTTTTCCTCCTCTTTCCTGCAGGTATATCCGAACTATGTACCTAGGGATCCAGAGCCAGAGGCGGAAGGAACACCAGCGGCGTTTCTACTGGGCTATGATGTACGAATATGCAGACGTAAATATGTTGCGCCTCCTGGAAACTTTCCTCGAGAGCGCCCCTCAACTGGTGCTACAGCTCTGCATAATGATCCAAAAGAACCGTGCAGAAACATTACCATGTAAGTGGCCACCTCGTCCCCCCCTCCCCATCCTCCCAGCCTCCCCCCTCCGATCCCATGCTCAACTGCCGATGGATGCTTTGCTAACCGTCCGCCCTACGCAACCTGGCGTGTAAGGGGCTGCCACTTGGGACAAATCTCATTCCAGCTCCGCGCTGCCTTCGCTGGGTAAAATTTCTGCTTGTTCCACTGAGAAAAAAAAAAACAAACCTCTATCAGTCAAAAGACAGGATTCAGCTCTTCCACACCCAGTCCAGTCTAAAGAAATGATGGTGTTGTCAGGAGGAGGCAGTCAGTCTCTGCTGCTATGGCAAGTGTCGCCATTCATTTGCCGCCTGGCACTGGGCAAACACAGTCATTCCCTGCCTCAGTTTTCCTCCTTGCATAAGCAGGATGATAAAACTGGCCAGATGATTTGAATTTGTGTTGAGAGGACAAACGGTTCAATGCCTGTGCAATGCTCTGATGGTGTGAAGTGTAGTATAAGGGGGGGTTTTAATAGCTAAACACTGTAGGACTTGTTCTGAAGAGTGCCCAGGTTTAGTCATTGGTACCATGGATCTCAGCAAGGGGAAGAAAAGAGAGGGGGGAAGGCAGTGGGGGGGATTGTGTAGGGACAGAGATGTTATAGTGCAGGCATTGTCACAAAGGCAGAGAGATGAGCAGAGGCTTGGAAGCAACCACAGAGAAGAGTTTGCCAATTCTGATGTCCTTTTCTGCAGTGATGTCCTGGGGCATTGGGCATTCACCTCAGTCAAGAGGCATATGGCCCTGTCCCAGCCCTGGGGTGAGCAGCTCTACCAGCCCCTGCCCATGGCCATGCTGGCTGCCTAAGAGTCACCAGCTCATGGGAGAATCCTTTCCAAGGACCAACAGTGGTATCAGCTGGTGAGCTGCTGGGTTATTCAGCCCCTGCTCAAGCCACACACTGGGGATGATACTCGGACTGTGCTTCCCAAGGACAGCCTGTTTGTGGCAAGCCATTTCTGGCAGACCTGAGGAGTTTCTTGGGGCTGGGATTGGAACTTGGCAGTTCTTCAGGGATAATTTTGCTGGTTGGACCAGGGTCACCACTATCTAGAGCGTCAGTAAGTTGGACTGCTCTCCCCTCCCTCCATACTTCAGGCATGTCCATCACAGTTGTTTATAGAGGCCTCCCTTCTCCTATCTATGCAGGCTTTATCTGAAACCTCTCATCACGAGCTCTCAAGGCCTTCAAAGTGCTGACACGACGAACATGCCTTTCTACAACTCCCCCTAGAACTGCTCACATTTGCCAGCACCCTGTTCCTGCTGCTTCCAACATTATTAGCCCTACTAAAAATGTGTAAATCACAACCTAAAATGCTTGCCAGGGTGTTACGCAGATTGTTGGGCTTGTTACAGAAAGTACCGGGTGAAGTTTGCTGGCCTCTGTTGTGCTGGAAGTCAGGCAACACGGCTCAATAATCCCTCCAGGCTTTCAAATCTGCGGCTCTTTCAGTTTGCCACTTCCAGGCATGGCTGCCTAATCCACCGAACAAGCTGCATCATTTTCCAACTCCCCCTTCTTCAGCTATGCAGTTCCTCCATTCCTCCACCACACCACCCGGCAAGCTGCGCTCTCTTCCAAGGCAGCGCACGTCCCCCCGCCTGCCTCCCCGAGCCCCGGAGGGCTCTTTGCCTGCCACGCTCCAGCAGCTGAGCTCTCAGGGTCCCCAGTGCCCCTTCTCCCTGCCTCCCCCCCCGAGCCTGTGCCAGAGATGCGTTCGCACATCTCAGGGCTGCGTGCTGAGCGGCCGGCACTGCTGATGGATACGAGCAGCAGGGCTTGCTCAGCGCTCCTGACTCAGGTGCAAGGCTTCCTAGAGCTCCTCCATGCCCATTCGGTGCTTCTGGCTTCCTCCTCCTCCCAGCCACTACGTAATTATGTAAAAGGAAATTAAATGCTGAGAGGGGCCGTTATGAAAGGGAGCATCAAAGACTTCCCTTAAAGCAGGCAGAAACCAGAGGAAGAGAGATACTGGGAGGAAGGCAGTGTGTTTAAAAATCAAATCAAGTCTCTCCTGGCTCATCGTGCCTGTGTGAGCGTGGCTCGTTGCACCGTACAGAAAAAGGCCAGTTCTGCCTCTGAACAGGGATGGTATCAGCTGTGCTGCATGCTGGCGAAACAGCCCACAGCGGGGCTTATAAACCCAAGGACAGCCCGTGCTAATATGTCCAGGCTTCAACCACTTCCATACGGTTCACACAGTCTCTTATGGGTTCATGTAGTGCTACGACAAGGTCAATTTACCATTTCATATGGCATACATCCCTCCTCCAAGCCTCGGTCCTCCCTGCTCTTAAGACTGCAATGCCAAGCCCAGCGCAGGAAGCTAAGCCAGGCTCCAGTCTTCTCCAAATGGGTCAGCTAATGCCTCCTTCTCCTATTTAAGGAGCTGTAAAAAGAGAGTTACTGGCATGGCTATCAGGAAATTTTCCTTTTTTCTCCTAGTTCCCATCTTAGGGCAGCTGCTGAGATGGGAAGAGTCTGCTGGAGGTCTTTACTCAAACCAAGATCATCTCCTCCAGAGATGTTTAGGACCATGGTGACAGAAAGGGCTAATCTTGCCTGTTGTGGTTGAAGTGAGCACCGTGAGGGCTAGCAGAAAGGGATGCAATCAGGGTAAACACTTAATTTCCTGGTTTTCCTATCTTTTGGGAGGGTGGAAGAAAGAAAAGCCTCGCCATGCCTTGCAAGAACCATTTTACCCTGAGAGGTATCTGATTGAAAGGCTTGGGTGGAACCTGTGTTTACTGCTCCTTCAGTGCTCAAAGAAGGGACCAGTTTCACCAGTGGGCCCCTGCTCACCCATGAGTGAGCATCTCCTGCATGGTCTGACACCACCAGCAGCAGAAGTGCTGGATCTGGAATTTGAGGTCAAGTCCCAGCTTCAGTAGAGCTTGGGACAACCCCCTCTGAGACTTCATGAAGGTCAGGATTTGTTCCTTCATCATATCCCTAGCACAAGGCAGACGAGAGCCCAGCTTAGCTGCCATCGTCCGATGACTCGGGAAGAGAAAATAGCACACAGAGAGAAGAAGTAAGAACTCCGTGTACTCCGTCGGGTGAGCAGCCCTGACCTGGAAGGTGCATGCTGAGAGCCTGACCTGGAGTTACTTTGTGCTGGGACAAATGGGACAAGTGGGTCGACACCAGCTCCTGAATATACATGTGGAAGAAGCTGGTGTTGGTGCACAGGCCCTTTGCGAGTGATCCATCTGCTAGAACTATAGCTATGTGGGTCCAAAACAGAGTCAAGGGAAGGTGAGGGAGGAAGGATGCCTCCAAAACATGGATCAGCCTGTGTCCAAAGCAGCTGGAGGAGGTGAGATGAGATGCTCACCCTCCAGCAGTGCCTTTCTCTAGGGAATCTAGGCAGGACCTTGGTGATGCATTTAGACATACCCTTAGGGTTAGGCAAAAGGGGGTGGTGGGACTCTGAAGAGGACACAGCCCTGTCCTTCGCTCACCTTAACTGTGGCCATCTCTCTCAGGTTCCTGGACAGCACTGGCCAGAGGACTGCCCTGATTTAAGTAACCTGGTGTGTTTGCAGGGGGAAATGTAATATTAACAACAACACTAAAAGCCCAGCAACCCAGATCTTCATTTTGTAATCAATCCTAGCAGATAATCCACCTCACTTCTTGCAGAATAAACCACCCTTAGCCCACTTCACCCTATGGAGGTGCCTAGTCCTCTGCACTGAATGGGAAGAGGAGCACTTATAACCAGCTTAAGGGAACACCCAACTTCTAGGCAGTTAGTGAGGTGAGATGGATTCATTTTTCAGCATAAATCTCCTCTTTAAGAGGTTTCCTTTTACTTAATTTTTTTCATGTGGCTACTTCAAGACTTAATGGGATTTAGCCGAACCTCTAATGCCCTTCCACTCATGTCACGAGTGCTTTACACAATGCTTGTGCTGGGAATTTGGATGCAGATTTCAGCGCAGGGTTTCCCCCCGCAGAAAAGGACTGTCTATCCAGCAAGGCTGTGCCCATCTCCTCTCTAACCCTGCTGTTGATCTGAAAGAGATTTGCAGCGTAAGCCTTCATTATGCAAAGTCCTGTTGAAGTCCCTGGGATTCTGCAAGGTGCCTGCACTCTCTGCAGCCTGCAATAAGAAGTCTGAAGCTTCTCATATAGTTAGGAAAAAGCAACATTAGCATCAGCCTGTCTGAGGGGGAGCCACTTTTGTAAGTGGAGTGATACAATTTGAGCACTAAAAGGGATTTTAGACATCTCAGCTAGAGATGTGTGTTGGCTGACGGATTATCCTGATGGAGTTCGCAAATGATGTAGCCACATTTTGTTGTCCCTCCCAAAGCAAAATCCTATCTGTTCCATCATGTCCTCACTCTTTCTGTACCATGTCTGGAGGCCATTTATGGTCAGGGCTTGTCCTTTTTTGCAAGGGTGCTCTTAAGATGCTTTCCCCTGTCACTTAGTTTAGAAGACTTAACTGGTCTTTGTGGGGTATTGGAGGATGAGCAGCAGGGGTGGGTTCGCCGTTGTCCTCATCACCCAGAGAAGGCATTCCCCATCAAGCTGAGTGGGTTTGGGATGAGCCAACATCACGTTAAACACCCCTGCACCTGAGTGAGAGGTTTCCTGCGTGGGCGATAGTGAGTTAAGTCTCATGTGGAGATAAATTTCGCAGTTAATTTTCCCCTGATAACAGGCTGATAGTTAACCAACAATATGCTGTGAATAATGGATATGCTGTGAACAACCTACTGTCTGAAAAGTCCTGTTAGATATATTCCTAGGGTAGGAAATATCCCAAGGCACCGCGACTTGTTGAGGAATGGTTTGAGATCTAAAACCAAGGCCACATCTAAAGGGCAACAAATGAATGGATTACCTCTTACTCAGTTGTCTTCACACTCAGGCTCCAAAGACCAAAGTAAGCTTCTTAGCTGGGGCAACCAAGTTAGACAGGGAGCCTTCAGCCTTTAGTTGCCCAAGGGTGTGATTTTTCAAATGTGCTTCAATAGAGGCCTGAACCTAACTGAAGAGATGAAAACTCCAGTGGGTCCACTGAAAGTGGAGAAGAGACTCATTAGATCTGAAGGTTCATCCTACAAGTAGCACTGCTAACCCTGCAGGAGCACTAGAAGTTAGTGCAGGATCCTTCACGCTGGCCTGGGCCGAGCAGGTATGTCCATTGCAAAGCCCAGCAGAAAAATACAGTTCTGGGGTGCAAAGTGGACATGCACCAGCATGGGCACCCATCATCACCACTGTTGCCCTGTTACCATGGGCCTGACATGGTTTTGTCTTGGACCAGCTACTTTGGAGCCAAACAATCCCTAAGGACTGCTTGGGAGTAAACACAGACTAGGGACCATTCTTAGCAGGCAGTCAGACGTGGCCACTTTTGGATGGCAAGAGATGGAGCATGGATGGTGCCAGAGTGTGCCTGCTGGCCTTCGGGCTGGAGAACAATCCCTGAAAATACTTGGTTCTTAGTAGAGGTGCAGCCACAGAGGGCTATGGATGGGAGATGCCATGCTAGATTGAAAACCATGTGTAGGGGAAAGTGCTTGTTGTGGGCGTTGCTGCCTGTTCTCCACTGTTGCCTTTCAATTTGGGTGTAACTGAATATATACATTCCAACAGTGCTTGAATATGCATCCAAAACCCCCAGTTCAAATCTCTGTGACCTCAGTACACAAAATTGTCCTCATTTGTGCAGTTACCCATCATAAATAAGCTGTGGTTCACCCATTCTACACCGGCAACAGATTCCATAGGGCTCAATACAAAAAAGACCAACATGTCACCTACACCCTCTGTTTAGGTTGGGTGAGACACTGATGCAGGCCTAAGAAAGACCTTTTCCTCCAGAAGCAGAAATCCTCCTCCCTTTTCTGGCTGGTGTATTTTTCCTTAGATCCAGCAAGATAACTGCGATGTATGCTGTCGTGGTTTAACCCGGCTGGCAACTAAGCACCACGCAGCCGCTCGCTCACTCCCCCCCCTCCCTCAGTGGGATGGGGGAGAGAATCGGGAAGGGGAAAAAAGGTTAGAGCCGAGGGCTGAGATAAAGACAGTTTAATAAGAGAAAATAATAATAATAGTAATAATGAGAATGATAACAAAATATACAGAATATACAAAACAAATGATGCACAATACAATTGCTCACCACCCGCCGACCGATGCCCAGCCCGTCCCGAGCAGCGATCAGTACCCGAGCAGCGACCGACCCACCAACCCCCCCCGAACATGACGTTCTATGGTATGGAATAGCTCTTTGGACAGTTTGGGTCCTAGCTGTGCTGTACTCCCAGCTTGTTATGCACCTGGCCAAGCAGGAGAAGCTCAAAAAGTCCTTGAGCAGTCTGAGCACTGCTTGGCAACAACTAAAAACATCATTGTGTTATCAACATTCTTCTAGTACTAAATCCAAAGCACAGCACTATGCTAGCTTCTGTGAAGAAAATTAACTCTATCCCAGCCGAAACCAGGACATTCCACCCCTTATTCTATACCATTTACGTCATGCTTAGGTCCTACCCTTACAATACATTCCAATTAATCACCACCATTTTCTCATCTTTTTGGTACATACACAGATATCATTCCCTTAGTCTATGGACCATCCCTCTGAAATATCCATTGGGTTCATTTAGTCCACAGTTTTGGGCTCCATCTGTTGTAACAGTCTTTCAGGGCAGGAGAGATGGGGTCTGGTGTTGGGTTGTTGCTTGCTGAAGTCAGTTCTGGTTCCATCCGCTGTACTTCCTTAGTTTCTTCAAAATTCATTCTTCTTAATCTGGGTGATCCTTACTGTTATACCATTGATATGACATACAGCAATAGTAAAAATAAAGACATACTATATTACACAGCAATTAACATTATACAATTCAGTTCATTGGCTATTTTCACCCAAAATCAAATCCCTTTGAGGTACACATCGGACTTCCCCGTCCTTCCGCATCACCCACCAAGTAGAGCCAGGTCCTTGAGCAAAAGCAATCCCACGGATGGGTTTGCCTTTACCTGAGGCAGGAGTAACCCAGACTGTCTTCCCCAGCATATTTTTTACATGCACTACAGGGACTTTATCCCCTTCTACAGTACGTAAGAGGTTTGATTGGGCAGGGCCAGCTCGGTTGGCAGATCCTCTAGTGTTGACTAACCAGGTAGCTTTTGCTAAATGTGTATCCCAATGTTTGAATGTTCCTCCACCCATTGCTTTCAGTGTAGTCTTTAACAGTCCATTGTATCGTTCAATTTTCCCAGAGGCTGGTGCATGATAGGGGATGTGATAGACCCACCCAATGCCATGCTCTTTGGCCCATTTGTCTATGAGGCTGTTTCGGAAGTGAGTTCCGTTGTCTGACTCAATTCTTTCTGGAGTGCCATGTCGCCATAGGACTTGTTTTTCAAGGCCTAGGATAATGTTCCGGGCAGTGGCATGAGGCACGGGATATGTTTCCAACCATCCGCTGGTCGCTTCCACCATGGTGAGCACATAGCGCTTGCCATGGCGGGTTTGTGGGAGTGTGATATAATCAATCTGCCAAGGCCTCTCCATATTTGTATTTCAGCCACCGTCCTCCATACCGGAGAGGCTTTAACCGCTTGGCTTGTTTGATTGCAGCACATGTTTCACATTCATGGATAACCTGTGCAATAGCGTCCATAGTTAAGTCCACCCCTCGATCACGAGCCCATCTGTATGTTGCATCTCTTCCTTGATGGCCTGAAGTGTCATGGGACCACCGAGCTAGAAACAATTCACCCTTATGTTGCCAGTCCAGATCTACCTGAGCCACTTCAATCTTAGCAGCCTGATCTGCCTGCTGGTTGTTTTGATGTTCTTCAGAGGCCCGACTCTTGGGTACATGAGCATCTACATGACGTACCTTTACAACCAGGTTCTCTACCCGGGCAGCAATATCTTGCCACAATGCGGCTGCCCAGATGGGTTTGCCTCTGCGCTGCCAGTTGTTCTGTTTCCATTGCTGCAACCACCCCCACAAAGCATTTGCCACCATCCATGAGTCAGTATAGAGATAGAGCACTGGCCATTTTTCTCTTTCAGCAATATCTAAAGCCAGCTGGATGGCTTTCACCTCTGCAAACTGACTTGATTCACCTTCTCCTTCAGCAGTCTCTGCAACTTGTCTTGTAGGACTCCATACAGCAGCCTTCCACCTTCGATGCTTTCCCACAAGACGACAGGACCCATCAGTGAACAGGGCATATTGCTTCTCATTTTCTGGCAGTTTATTATATAATGGGGCTTCTTCAGCACGCACCACCTCCTCCTCTGGTGATACTCCAAAATCTTTGCCTTCTGGCCAGTCCATGATCACTTCCAAGATTCCTGGGCGACTGAGGTTTCCTATTCGAGCCCGTTGTGTAATCAGTGCGACCCACTTACTCCACGTAGCATCAGTTGCATGATGTGTAGAGGGGACCTTCCCTTTGAACATCCAGCCCAGCACCGGCAGTCGGGGTGCCAGGAGGAGCTGTGCTTCAGTACCAATCACTTCTGAAGCAGCTCGAACCCCTTCATATGCTGCCAATATCTCTTTTTCAGTTGGAGTATAGTTGGCTTCAGATCCTCTGTATCCCCGACTCCAAAAGCCTAGGGGTCGGCCTCGAGTCTCCCCTGGTGCTTTCTGCCAAAGGCTCCAGGTAGGGCCATTCTCCCCGGCTGCGGTGTAGAGCACATTCTTTACATCTTGCCCTGCCCGGACTGGTCCAAGGGCTACTGCATGCACTATCTCCCGTTTAATTTGTTCAAAGGCTTGTTGTTGTTCAGGGCCCCATTTGCAATCATCCTTCTTCCGGGTCACTTGGTAGAGAGGGCTTACAATCTGGCTGTAATTTGGAATATGCATTCGCCAAAAACCCACAATGCCCAAGAAAGCTCGTGTTTCCTTTTTGCTAGTTGGTGGAGACATGGCTGTTATTTTGTTGATCACATCCATTGGAATCTGACGACGTCCATCTTGCCATTTGATTCCTAAGAACTGGATCTCCTGTGCAGGTCCTTTGACTTTACTTTGTTTCATAGCGAAACCGGCTTTCAGAAGGATTTGGACTATTTTCTTCCCTTTCTCAAAAACTTCTTCTGCTGTATTGCCCCACACAATGATGTCATCAATATATTGCAGGTGCTCTGGAGGCTTACCCTGTTCCAGTGCTGCCTGGATCAGTCCATGGCAAATGGTAGGGCTGTGTTTCCACCCCTGGGGCAGTCGATTCCAGGTATACTGGATACCCCTCCAAGTGAAAGCAAACTGTGGCCTGCACTCTGCTGCCAAAGGGATTGAAAAGAAAGCATTTGCAATATCAATTGTGGCATACCACTTGGCTGCCTTTGACTCCAGTTCGTATTGAAGTTCTAGCATGTCTGGCACGGCAGCACTCAGCGGTGGCGTAACTTCATTCAGGCCACGATAGTCTACTGTTAGTCTCCACTCTCCATCAGACTTTCTCACTGGCCATATGGGGCTGTTAAAGGGTGATCGAGTCTTGCTGATCACTCCTTGGCTCTCCAGTCGATGAATCAGCTTATGGATGGGAATCAGGGAGTCTCGGTTGGTGCGATATTGCCGCCTGTGCACTGTTGTGGTGGCAATCGGCACTTGTTGTTCTTCAACACTCAGCAACCCCACAACAGAAGGGTCCTTTGAGAGACCAGGCAAGGTAGACAGCTGCTTAATTTCTTCTGCCTCCAATGCAGCTATACCAAAAGCCCACCGGTACCCTTTTGGGTCCTTGAAATACCCTCTCCTGAGGTAGTCTATGCCAAGGATGCACGGAGCATCTGGCCCAGTCACAATGGGGTGCTTTTGCCACTCATTCCCGGTTAGGCTCACTTCGGCCTCCAATACAGTCAGCTCTTGAGATCCCCCTGTCACTCCAGAAATACAAATGGATTCTGCCCCTATATGGCTTGATGGCATTAGAGTACACTGTACACCGGTGTCTACTAGAGCTCTATACTTCTGTGGGTCTGACATGCCAGGCCATCGAATCCACACAGTCCAGTAAACCCTGTTGTCCCTTTCCTCCACCTGGCTGGAGGCAGGGCCCCTCTAATCCTGGTCACTGTTGCTCATGGTTTGTGTGTATGAGTCAGAAGTTCCTTCATCACAGTCAGAATTAAGATCAGCCCTTCTATTTTGTCTGAAAAAACTACAGTCGTCCCAGTCTCTGTAAATCGGAGCAACAAGTTTCTTGGAAGAGCCCCCTTTTGTGCTTGTTTTCCTTTGCAACTCACGTACCCGTGACTCTAGGACCGAGGTAGGTTTTCCGTCCCATTTCCTCATGTCCTCTCCATGGTCACGCAGGTAAAACCATAGAGTGCCCCGTGGTGTGTACCCTCGATATTCTTTTTCTTGAGCAGAAGGGCGCTTACTTCTGATGGCTGAGATACTGGTCTGTACAGGAGGGGAGTAGGGCATACGCTTTTCGAGTCGTTCAAACTTCTGGGACAGTTTCTCCACAGCCGAAACAAGGGGGGAAGAGATACTTTCTTCATATTCGCGGAGCTGGCCAGCCATTTCATCCACTGTTGGTCCCCGTCCAGTTTCCCAGCTCATCATTTCCCATGTGTTTGCAAATGATGTTGGTGCGCTACGTAACAACTTCCACCACATGGGTCGTGTGCACTGGACACTATCTGGATCTTTGGGCAGCTGGTCATTGTCCAGGTCACTATAAATCACCTCCAGGACAGCCAATTCCCTCAGGTACTGGATGCCTTTCTCCATAGTGTTCCATTTACCTGGGCGACATATGACATCTTCCTTGAAGGGATATCTTTCCTTCATGGCTGACAGTAGACGCCTCCAGAGGCTGAGGATTTGTGTCCCTTTTCCAATTGCTTTGTCAATGCCCCCTTCCCTAGAAAGGGATCCTAGTTGCTTGGCTTCCTTACCCTCCAATTCCAGGCTGTTGGCCCCATTATCCCAGCATCGGAGTAGCCAGGTGACAATGTGCTCACGATGGCTGAAATCTTTTCGGACATCTCGCAGCTCACTCAAGGATAGGGATCTGGTGGTTTCTGTCTCGTTTATGAGCTCTTCCTCCTCCCCTTGTGATGGCCCCGCTTTTTCATCCTCCCTTTCTAAACGAGTTGACTTTCGCTTCCAAGATTTCTTCTTTTGTATAGGTGCGACTGATAGGTGCAACTGGCACGGGTTGGTTCATTGGAGTAGCCGCAGTGCATATCACTGGGGTTGGAGTAGCTGCAGTGGCTGTGGCCAGGGTTGGAGTAGCTGCAGTGGCTGTGGCCGGGGTTGGAGTAGCCACAGTGCACATCACTGGGGTTGGAGTAACCGCAGTGCACATCACTGGGGTTGGAGTAGCCGCAGTGCATATCACTGGGGTTGGAGTAGCTGCAGTGGCTGTGGCCAGGGTTGGAGTAGCTGCTGTGGCCGGGGTTGGAGTAGCTGCAGTGGCTGTGGCCAGGGTTGGAATAGCTGCAGTGGCTGTGGCCTTGTCATCAGATCCAGAGACTTTCTGTTCCCTTTGGATGTGTTGAATCATGTTGAACAGGGTTCGGTAAGCATGGGCCAGGCCCCAGCACATTGCAGTGATTTGTGTTTGCTTAGAATTGCCAGGGTGACAGCATACCTTTTCCAAATACTCTACTAGTTTTTCAGGATTCTGCACTTGTTCAGGAGTGAATTTCCAAAACATTGGAGGTGCCCATCGTTCTAGGCATTTACCCATACTACCCCAAAATACCCTTCCACTCATAACTATCCAGCCCTGGGGCAGACATCTGGATGGTATTATTAAGTTGCTTACAAACTTTGGACAAAACTGAAACAATATTCCAAATAGATATCAATAGATATACCTTAACTATCCAAGGATGCTCAAGATACTGAAAAGTTATTGTAGTGAAGGAGGAAACATCATCAAAGAAGGCAGAAAAAGTGCCATTCTGTATTTCCTCCAGAACAAACTTTTCAGAGTCCCATGTATAATTGCTAATATTCCCCGCAAGGTGGTACCCAAAGTGCAGTACAGACTTCGACATGAAACCCAAATACCAGATAAAGCTCAAGGTCATTGTTTTAATAACAAGTTTCCCAAGCAAAACATGTCTGGTCACCGCAGAGCACAATAAACTGCAAAAACTAACACCAACTTTTAACAAGTACAGCAAAGGAGGGAGCATGGTGCAGATCGGATAAGCTAAGATCAAGAACAAATGAATCAAATTGCAACCCACAACTATTTAACAGATATAAATTTTTTAATATACTCCGGTTACTCTGTCGTTATCTCAAGCCCTTCGTGCACCACGTTGGGCGCCAAAAAGGACTGTCGTGGTTTAACCCGGCTGGCAACTCAGCACCATGCAGCCGCTCGCTCACTCCCCCCCCCACCTCAGTGGGATGGGGGAGAGAATCGGGAAAGGGAAAAAAGGTTAGAGCCGAGGGCTGAGATAAAGACAGTTTAATAAGAGAAAATAATAATAATAGTAATAATGAGAATGATAACAAAATATACAGAATATACAAAACAAATGATGCACAATACAATTGCTCACCACCCGCCGACCGATGCCCAGCCCGTCCCGAGCAGCGATCAGTACCCGAGCAGCGACCGACCCACCAACCCCCCCCGAACATGACGTTCTATGGTATGGAATAGCTCTTTGGACAGTTTGGGTCCTAGCTGTGCTGTACTCCCAGCTTGTTATGCACCTGGCCGAGCAGGAGAAGCTCAAAAAGTCCTTGAGCAGTCTGAGCACTGCTTGGCAACAACTAAAAACATCAGCGTGTTATCAACATTCTTCTGGTACTAAATCCAAAGCACAGCACTATGCTAGCTTCTGTGAAGGAAATTAACTCTATCCCAGCCGAAACCAGGACAATGCCTAAAAAAGCCTTTGTCTCATAGAGTCCTTGGAAACAGATGGGGTTGGAGAAAGGTCTACCAGAGTCACACACTGGGCTTTGGCTTGGGCTGTGAGACAGATCATAAGGAAAAAAGATGCTAAAACGTTGCCCATGGGATTGAAGACGTATTCTCTTTCCCTCTCTCTCATGCTATTCCTTAGGGATTAAAAGAAATGGGAAACCTCCACCACCCAGCCCTGGTTCCCCATGACAGAAGAGGTATGAGCAGAAAAGCAGTTGCTCATTGCCATGTGAGCAAGGCAGTTGTGTGCTTGCTGAAGGGGCTTGGCAGGGAGGAACCAGGGTAATCTGTGTTGAAAGTTTGTCCTGATTCAACCACAGTTTCCCTTTAAATGTTCATCAGCAGACCAAACAGGCACCTCACAAAATGGCCAGATAGCTCCAAACACATAAGCAGCTCGCCTGGGAGGCCACTCATATGACTTTGTGCTTTGCCAGACTGGGGCATATGGCTCTGATCCTGCCTTCCCTTCCTTCTCACCAAAGCCGGATGACAGATAGCAATTTGGTGCCCTGCTTGAAATGAGTCGCTGGTCCTGAGCCAATTCCCAGCAGCATCAAAAAGCCATCTCCACAGTTGGCAGTGGGCACTTGCTCTGGCATGCTGAGCTCAGGCCAAGCCCGAGGCACGCTGGCAAGTGAGCGGCATGGGGAAAGCTTGCCCTATCATCAGCAGTATTGTCCCAGCGCAGTAGGGAAGGACTTGGGTCCAGGAGCCTTCGAAGCCAGTGACAGCTATTTTTTTCCAATGGGCTTTGGAGCAAGCCCAAGGAAAGACGTCATCCCTTAGCCCTTCCCCACCTGCAGCTTCTCCATCCACCACCTTGCCATAGCTCTCGCTCTGTTATTTTGGAGTGCTGATAAAACCCCTTCTGTTCCCTACCACGTGCCACCATCACGCATATGACATACCACCGCCAATAAAGATGAGTCACCATTCACGGGACATTCGCTGGCAGATAGCCAGTGCTGCCAATTTTAGGCTTCGTGAGACTGTGGCAATCACTGGGAGGGGGTTACATCATCAGAGCACTACACAAACATTAGCTCATGCTGTTCCTAGAAGCTGCAGGCCAGCTGGGAAACTGAGGCACGGAGAGAGAGGTTTGAGTAGCCTAAGGTCTTGGGGAGGCTCAGTGCAGGCTCCTGGGGAGAAAACAGATTCCAGGCAGGAAATTAAGGCTTTTTCAGGTAATTTTATGCTGCAGACCTTCTTGGAGACATACCTCTCACGGTGGATTCGTGATTAGAGAATAGGAAAAGGTGGCTGTGCACTGCTGTGCAATTGGCTAGTAAAATGCATGGAAATTCAACTCTTTTTGTCTTCAGGTTGCTCTAGTGTGCAGCTCTGGGGGTTCGCCTCAGGCATCCAGGAGAGCATGCTAACTCCAGGTAAACAGAGAGCACATAGACACTGAGATGTGAAAAAAACCTGCGGAAGATGCAGGGGTGGTGCTAGGCAGGAACTTCTCTGTGTTTCTACCCCGATGTAGATGGAGCAGTTCAGGTTGATGCAACTGGCTCAGAATCGCTGAGTACTGAAGGAAAGAACTCTCTTGTTTCAGAAACTATCAGTTTTAGATGATCAGCTCGGAGTGACAGTCCTGAGTCTGGGAGTGCAGCAGATTTACTGAGTCAGTGGAAATCTGCTGAAATGACTTTTGTCCTAAGTGGCATTTGACCCAACCTCATGCTCTCAGTGCCCTCAGTATGTTCACATCTTCGCACAGACACTCACTGATGGGGGACGTCCACCCGGCACGGCTGTTTCCCTATCACAGGAGCCCATACCTGAAATATCCTAAGGTGCAAACAGATGTTTGCAGTAGGGGAACGGATACATGGTTTGATCTCAGCCTGTCCTTGGGGGAGGTGATGTTCATTAACCTGTTGAAGAGGCAGTCTCAACTCCATCTTGTACACACATGAACTTCCAAGAAGGCAAAAAGACCCAGGAGAGACAAGCAAACCTGAGCATGACTTAACTGGTGGATGTTGGCGTGTCATTGAGGTCTGGCCTGCTACCCATCGCTTAGATCTTTGCAGAGTGTACAAAGCATGGGAAGCAGAGGAAGAAACAGGTTCCTGCTGTTTACCCTGGAAACCAGTGTCCCTGGTGCCTTCAGCTACCCCACTGCGAGACAGCACCAGCTGCACCACATCCGTTTTTGTCACTTTGTCACTCCCCCTCACAGAAACACTCTGCCAGACTCACTCTAATGGTGCCAGCCCTGTGTACTCTCTGGAAGCGTTGAGATGCTCCTTCTTTTCAGGAGACCAGTCCTCTCACCTGCAATTACGCTGAGACAATTCCACCAATGGCCCCATACACAATAACAAAGATTTACAAACCATAAGGTTAGCAAAGTGTGCACTGCTGACACATCTCCTCTAAACACAGTGAATGAAGACCTCTTACCTTGGCCAGTGAGTGTGAACCAAATTGGGTTTCCTTTCTCTTCCCCGGTTTCTTTTCTCTTCCCCATGAGGTCAAAAGCATTTCCAGGACTGGGATAAAGTTATTTCTCTAATGGCCTGCAAACTTTCTGTGTCCAGGCCAAACCATTAAGCAGAGGTGGTTTGCAGGATGCATGTTTGGTACTGTCACAGACTGTTTGAAACATTACCTTGATGTTGCCTCATCTCCAAGGAACTGGCCATGGGAGCTGTATTTATAGCAGGAAGTTCCTTCCCTAAGCCCTGGCAGAAGATGTTGCTTCCCCAATCTGGTGACAAGTCTGTTGGGTTTCCTCTATGCTAATAAACTGAAACGCATCAGAACACGAACACAGCCACCAGATCGCGGTCATCTACATGGTTCAGTTATCAGTGCAGTCCTTGGCACATTTTTAGCCCATGGCAGTTGGCACCAACCCAAACAATTCCCAGGCTCAGCTCAGGTGTTAGCATGGGCCAAGGATGATACCCAACAAGCAGTCTGGATTGGGCCACTCTGTTTTGGAGGCTGAGACAGAATAAAGGCATGGATGTAGCAGTCAACAGAACTAGGCTTTGCTCAGTTACTGATCTTTAGGCACAGGGTCCCAGGTTCAAAAGCTGCCCCAGACCTGTGCTAGGGAAAAGAGATTCTCACAGTTACTTTCAGAAGCAGACAGCAGAACTCCTAGGGCTTTCCTTTATTTTAGTCACATCCGCAGATTACAACATCCTTTCAACTCATGCTAGGCAGATTTAAATTCTTCTCAGTGGCTGCAGTTCTCATCTGAATTAAAAAAGAATGCCAGGATAAAGATGCTGTAACAAATATCAAATGTACGGTGTTTAAATGGAAGTATATTGTATGTGTTTGCTGAGTTGTGTTGTTCCATGCCAACTATCCTTACTCAGAACATAGAAATGGGCAGGGAAAGATTTTATTCTAAATCAAGCCATGTTTTGTTTTCCTTAGGAAAGATTTTTTTTTTTTTTTTCCCTATTTCTGTGCATTTTAGTAGGTGTGTTTCTCTTCTAAAGGTTCCTAACGGTAGAGTTCAAATATCATTAGGTCTGAAAAATCTCAATGCAGGAGGCTCTGCCAACTGAGAGTGACTGCTGGAGTCTGTGAAGAGATTCAATATACTCAAGAATCTGAGCAAAGAATTGGCTGCTAAGGTTGTGTCTAAAATATCCTTCACAAAGAACCAGCTGTTGAATGCACGATATGATTTTTCCTCCAAGAGTAACTTGTCTTGGATTTTGCCATCTTATTCTTCCTGGTTAAAGTAATCACGTGTTCAGGTTTTTTTCTCCTGTTGCTTCGGAAAAGACTATTTTAAACAGCAGAGGGAAAAAACCTAAATCTCAGCAATCAATGACCAAACAACACTGTACATCAAACCACGAGGCTACAAAAGCAACACAGGCATACTTGGGTGTCTTTAGTCTCTAGAGATCCATGCTAATGGTGGTGCTTAGCTCTCCATATTAACTATAAAGGTAGCTTAGATGGACTCTTTTCCCATCTCAGGTGCCTGATAAGATTTAGATGCCTCTGGGCCATGCTGATGGCCATGTAGATACAAGGCTCTATGCAGGCTACTCTGATTTCTGAACAGAGGTCAGGAAAAAAACGAGCACAGGAGGAACCAGAAAGTACACCAGGAAAAAGCAATGGAAGCCTAGAGAGATGACCTGTACACTTCTATGCTGGTCGTGTTCACTTCAAGTTGAACCAGGTTTCTGTGACTCTACTGCCCTGTAACATTGCCAACAAAGAGGGATTTTGCTCTGCATGCACAGATTTAAATCCTGTCCTTGCTGGTGGTGTTGCCAGGACATCCTGGTGGAGCATTTCAAGTGAAATCTCCCAGGGTCTCTTGAGGAGCTTCAAATCCTCTTGTCTGTGGCTGTTCATGTTTGGGGATTCAGAAGGGGTTCTTTTGCAGTGTGATTCTGAGACAGCAGTTAAGGGCATTCCGATGAACAGGAATTTAACTGAAGTCTTTATAATTACAGTGATGACTGTGCAGAGGGTATCTCGACCTGAATAGAGTCACAATTCATACAGCTTTTGACAAAAATAGACATGTATAAGAGTTCTCATGCTCTATTTCCAAACAACCTAAACTGTGCCCAGGAAATCCTGGCTGCTGCTCCCCCAGCACATTTCAGCTGCAGAATTAACCCAGGTGATTGGTAGCTGGATAAATTTAGACCAGACTCAGACCAGACCATCTCGTGTGGCATTAGAAGACAGAGATGCACATAGTTGTTGGCTCTGAGCGTCTCAGTGAACCTCAATGCAGCCCTGTCCACGTGAGATTCATCATGCCCTTTGCAGGATGGACTGGGGAAGGATGCACAGGGGCATGGTGGGAAGATTCTGGAGAGATATTGGCACTTGTGTAAGGTAGCCTGAGCCCTCACTGCTGGGGGTGTGGGTTACCAGGCTACGTGGACCCCAATTTAAGTGATAACAGCAGCTATTCTAGTTGGAAACACCATCAAATGTAGCCCCACACTGACATCAAAACCACCATTGGTAACATTAATGAGATTTCTGGTTTACTAGCCAAAAATTGCAAAGGAAAGGACTGTTCTATATTAACACCCTCAAAATAGCATCCACTGAAGTGGGACTCTCTGCTTCTGCTGAGAGGGAGACAGTGAATTCTTTTCTTTACATTTTCTTAACATTTAAGGGAATTTTCAAAATGGAAGAGCCATTTTAAAATAAATAGCTTCACTTCATAAATAATATCATAATAATTAATATCACATCAAAAGGGACTCCAAAGGCAACATTAGTCTTGTTGTGTGTGTCCCCTCTCCGCTACTCCATGATTGCCTCCAGCTTCTTTAGGACTAAAACTATTCACCAAACTCACCCCAGATTCCTGAGTGGCTTTAGACACCTGCTATGCATTGCTCCCCCCTAAAAGTGTGATTTTTAAGTTATTTTCCTTAACTCCACCATTAGACTCCCAGAAGAGACTCTGGTGGCTGGCTAGACCCTCAGAAGAGGGCTTTTCTCCATGAGTCAGGGTTTGCCCATCTAGCTATCTCAATAGAGTCACGCTGGCATTTTCCTGAGACATAACTTTGAGAGCATAGCTGAGACCAGATTCCTAGAAAGATTAACCCATACTACCAAAATAACATTTTGCTGGCATAATGCTGTCTACACATCTGTATTACACCTTACCTGAGCTCTAGCTGACATGCCTGGGGTCCCCAGAGCTGCCTGGGCACAGCAGCCACCTGGGCTAATTTACTCTGCCAAAAAAAACAGCCTGGAAAATCCGATAATATGAGAGGCTCCATCTCCAGGGTTCCAAATGCAGGTCTTCCACATTATTTTTAAAGTGATGAAGGGGATTATATGACCATGGTTATGATAGGCAGAGGACTGTGCACAGATTATGTTTATACCTGTAATGCAAACAGTGCTGGAGCCCAAAATATTCTGTTAACATGGTCTCTGGTACAGTTTTGGCCAGCTAGCCCTTTCCCAAGCTTTCCCAGGCACGAGAAAATGAGTTCACGTAGTCCAGGAACCATTCCCAAAAGGTAGATTGGATACAACTGCTGAGAGAGTTTAATAGTATGGACACAGAAGACTCTGCCAGCTGGGCTCGGGGTCAACGAATAGTCCTGGCTCTGTTTCTCATTTGCTAGTTTAGATGTCACCATAGTGACCCAGGTTCTCTCAAGGCCTGGGTTCCCGTGTGCCCTTCTCCTCTCTACTGTTTTTTTTATGAGCCATTACCTGATGGCGAGCCACTATAAAAGACCAAAGACCTCAGCTAAGTGACATGAGGCTTGTTTGAAGATCTGTGCATATATAAGGATGGAGAATTCAGCTAGGTGCTGCCAGAAATGTTTCAGCTGCGGAGCAGATGTCAACAGCTTTTTAACCTACATAAATAGGTAAAAACTGAGATAACCCACAGTCAGCATCCTAGGAAAGGGGCAAGGCTATTATGGAAAGCAAATGGTGGACTTACGTGCCTATGAGGACTGTTCCTCACCTTGCTGGGACTCATGGCTCTCCTCTGAGCTCTTGTGGGGAGTTGGTGGATGCCAAACCAGTGCTACATAGGGTACTTTTCATCTTACCCATTTCTCCTTGTTTGGTAATTCCAGTTTGATCATCCACACTCCAGGTAGAGTCAATGGAGAGACAGAGAGCCGTTTCCAGAGGGCAACTCATCCCATGTCTCAGACAGCTCTCCCTGGGTGAGATAAACACTGAGGCAAATGATGCAAGGAATATCTTCATTAAGAGTGTTTTAGAATGAGGGGGAAGCTTTGCCAATCCTTATGTGGTAGGTGATAGCCAACATTTTCAACAGGAGATTTGACACTTCTCTGAGGGTATTCAAGGACAATCCAAAACAGAGGGCAGATTATCCCATTTCTGCTTGGCCTGGGCTGCTTGTGCCTCCTGCAGAAGGATCAGTCGCTGGCTTGCATCCAGGAGAAGATACAAGACTAGATGTCCCCAGGGCCTGAGCCGGTTTGGCAGCTCCCGAGTTCACAGAGGAGATGAATAGGAGGAGACATGACAGAAGCAGCTGAGATAATGAGAGCACAGATAAAAACCAGGGATGGGAAATAAGTCCATGAAACACAATCCAGAGTGAAGCTATGGACTTCAGTTCCTCAAGGCAGTGCTAAGGCAAAGGCTGGGGGGGAACTAAGAAGAGATCCAGCATTTCTGGGGTTAGTGAGGACATCTTAATTTAGCAAAAAGAAAAGGTTTTAGGAAGCATTCACATTTCAGGACGTAAGCCAGCCTTTAACTGGCAAGGGGTGGGAGGGCAACTCTCCATGTGAGCAAGCTGTTCTGAAGTTGCCTTGCTGTGCACTTTCTCACTCTCACAATAAAAGGTTTGGGAATGTGGATGTTCCTCTGGTCTAATGTGGAAGAGCCCTCCTTGTGCTAGCTTGGACATGGACTATCCTATATAGAAACTCAGTGCAAGCCTTGTGTCAGGAGGTGTCAGTGGGATTCAGTGGTAGAAGACCCTCTTCTTGTTGTCCAGACCCACTTGGGGATTGGTCCCTGAATTGAGTGACTTGCCTTTGTTTTCTGACTTTCCCAAACAGTCACCAGCTGTGACTGTTATTATGGTCTGGTGATGCTGTGTCCTGTGGGACTCGGGTCCTGGGGAGAACGGGGCTGTGAAGGTCTCAGAAGAGTTCCCTAGCAAGGGAGCAGATGCTGAGGATTTGAAACTTACCCCTTGCCCAAGGAAACCAAAACATTTTTCATGAGTAAAGAGCAAAGGACAGGATACCGGTATAAAATCGCTTCCCAGTGTCAGGCTCTGGTTTTTCAACCCCAACCACTCGAGCTCAGAGTACCGGGGTGTCACACAGATGTGAGGAGGCCATTCCTGGGTCAGACTTAGGAGTGATGGAAAAGGTAGAATAGGTGGAATAGTGCTCATCTGCCATAATGGACTGGTGGCACGCTGGAGAAACTGATTAAGGAAGTGTCCAGCAATCCTGTGAGGAAAATGAATGGCAATGGGTTCTATGCAGCCCTTTATTATTTATATCCTGGTAATGATCTGTATTTTTCCATGTTCAAAGTGAAAAACAAAGAGGGAAAATGAAGGAAAGAAGGCAAAAGTGATTCCCTCCTCTGAAAGAAAGAATAAAGAAAGATCAAGCATCAAACTCGAGCAGAAACAAATGAAAATCAGACCTGGGGTCTGAGTCTGACCCCTTTTACTCTGGTGCAAATAAATAAAAACAGGTTAAAAAGTAAGGGCAAGCAACTTTTGGGCAATGTTGTTAGAAAAGCAGAATCTGCCTCAGTCTCTTTTGTATATAACTGCATTTTCACTCCGTGTGCATCAAAATGAAAACCCGTTCCTAGATTCATCCTGAGCTTCAGGGAGGAACGTGCCACCCAAAGGAGAAAACACGATAACAGGGTTCACAGCACAGAGGCCTGAGCAGCCAGCGAGTGATGCGGAGGAACCGAGACGTGGCACTCGGCATCAAGCAAGCACAGCCTGTGCACAGGGCTTGATGGAAGGTTTCATGTCACACTGAATATTTGTTGTCCAGCTCACCCAGGAGAAATGTTGGTGTCTTCCCATTTGGTTTTAGTAGAGTCTTCAGGAGAATTAATGTCAAAAAAAGAAATAGAACACCATTTAGGCATCATTTTCAGGTTTAAAGGGACAGTCGCCATGGTAAATACATAGGGAATATGCTACAGCAAGTGCATTCAAATGACTTACAACCAACAACCTGCAGCTGGATTCGTGATGAAAACTGTACATACCCCCAGTGAATAAACCCTCTCCTCAGCTGAACAACGTTGCGAGTGAGGAAAAAAAAAAAAGATATATTGTTCATTTTAAATATTCATTTGTGTGTGCCTGTATGATTTGTCTACAACTTTTACGAGACTCGTTGTAAACCCATGTGTAATGTATAGAGTGAATAGGGCAGATAGACTGGGATGGCTTTCCATGCACTGTTTTTATTCTTGCACATATATGGGCTTTAAAAACAGCAATGGCAATTTAAGGGGAGTCATTGTTTTGAATCTCTCTTGTGGATGGGGATTTTTCAAAGACCCTCATTATATTTCTGAGGTGACCTTTGCTTTTTCTGGGCCATCAGTAAAAGCTAGAGGATGGAGAACCGAAACAGGCTGAAATTCAGCCTGCCCCTGCGAGCTTCAGCAAGGCTCCAGGACCTTCCCTTGAACTCAGAGTGGTTCATGCTCCTCTCCTCCAGTATCAGATCGCTACCTGCATTATACTCTAGTCCACTCGTGTTTTCACGATCCTAAGCAATGGCTCTTGTTTCCCCTTCTCAGAGACTATTCCTTGGACACTCTTCTCAGAAAGCTTAGCCTTTTATATAGATGCCTTATTCCCCCATTGCTTTCTGATTTCTCTTCACCATTTACTGTTGCTTAGTCTCCGTGCCACGTGTGTTTACCACTGAGGACTGTTCATTAGGTTCCCCCGAGAAAGCCAGAATTACTAAGGCAAGAAGTCAGCATCAAAGAAGTTCAATGATGGGTGGCTTCAGCGCCAGATTCAGACACCAAAACAAAGGTGTCTTCAATGGAGGTATCTCCACACGATGGGGGTGTCCAAGCTTCCTATCTGTTCAGTGGAGATGTAGACAATACAGCCACAGGGTCTAAGCAATGACCTTCATACAGCTCTGGCTCCACCAGCTTTAATGAGTCAGGAAACAATTTGGTTGACTTGTGCATAGCATCATTTGAGATGCCCTGAGTACCCTGCCTCACTCCACCTCCCAGCTCAAAAATATTCTTGTATTCTGTATGCAAGTTTGTCATATCTGCCAGCTCCACACGGAGGTCTGGGCTATCCTAGAGCATTTCAAATGCTGCTGGATTCCCATCTGTGATGGTTGCACTAAGCCTTAATTCTCCATTGAGTAAAGACACATCACTCACCTGTGGACACCTCAAGGTGTGTCTCTGCAGTAGGAGCGGAATCCTGCCTGAAATGCAAGGTGAACAGTGATGTGAAAGAGATCTACTCCTTGCTTTATCATGGGTTTTGTAAGACACCTTGGATAAATCCTTCCAGTCTTAGTGCTTCTTCTGTCAAATGGGGACATTATAAAGCTCTACCTCACTGTACCGAATGTAGGTTAGGAGGTGTCTCACCATGAGGACTTCAGGGTACATCAGTAAAAGGATCTGGGGGACTAATTCTTGTGATGTGTTGATCAAGACACATGGGCTTGACTCCTAAATGGTGCTGACTACGGCCTGTGAGTTACGCATTGCTTCTAGCAGGTGATAGGAGTTCAAGGGCTGTTGTACAGCCTGGTGCAGAGAGTTTGAAGGCTATGCCAGTCTGATTTGTTATGGACAGGTGGGATACAGATCCCACAGATGCAGCCACAGGGCTTCCAGCCCCATGGTAGCTGATGCCCTCCTGGCTTGAGAATGCCCACAGAGATGTGGCAGTGCAGGCTGGGTATTTTCCACTCCCAAGACTAAACACAGAGTGGGAGGAGTGGGAGTGGGTTTTTTGAAGTGACTTCAGTTTTAAACCAACCCCAACCCTTTGATAAACAAACCTTGGAAGGGAGTTGAAACCCACTCATGCTAGATGAAGGTGCGTCAGTCACCATGTGTAATAGTCAAAATCAAAATAAAAAAAATACTTCCCATGTGATCCAACTTGCCCAGACTTTTTGTTCTAGTTATAGCTGGAGAGAGGTCTCTGGCTGCTTAGAAATAAGGCCTGGAGAGAAGTGGAAAAGAAAGGAACAGTTTATCCCACAGCCTGTGAGAATTGTACATTGTCTGAAGATGTCACAGGCTAGAAGTAACAGGGAAAGATGGGAATGAGAAAACTCGTGGTCAAGATGACAAAAGCCAAGGTGTGCTTTGTCATTTAAGTCTGTATGAAATAGCCAGGGAATAATTTCTGTGGCAAGGAAGTAAGAAGTAATGGAGAAGTCTTTATATCACTCTATGGCTCCTGTTGACGTCCACCTGATGATCGCAGCCCCCTTACACCCAGATCCAGATCTTGCTCATCACTAGGATGCCAAAATTTGCATTTGGCACAGAGTCATGAATTTTTGAACAACGGTAGTAATATGTCAAAATGTCGAGAGATACTTCATCCCCCCCTCAGATCTTAGTCCAAATGAGGAGGCAACTGTTTTGTAGAGTAGGACTCATCCCACCTGACTGCTGCTGTTTGCAAGTCCCCGCACTCCCCTGTCAAGGGATGTAGACAGATACTTTGGGAGCATGAGTCAACCCCCCTTGTCCCACACATGGATCTTAGGACAGGGTGAATCACTTTCTGGGGGTGTCTGCCTCTCTCCGTTGACTCGAGGAGACGTTCAGATGACTATCACCAGGCATGGTCATGGTACCATGCAATATGAGTGACTCAACACACCTCTCAGCCAGCTCTGTGTGATTTACAGCAAAGACTGTGATTAGTGTAGGTTTCTATGCTGAAAACGTTACAGTGGGAAAAGCCTTTATGTGTATACTGGGGTTTTGTTTCTGGTGTATTTTCTTCCTCTCTCTATACTAGAATAAACGAACCCAAGAGAAACATTTTTAAGCCAGCGTGACACATCTGTCTCTGGTGGGTTTGCGCTGCTTGAGTTTCAGTATCCAGGTACATTTAATGCTGTGCGAGCTTCTAATGTAACAGCACTAAAATAAGACAATCCATGACCTTTTTTTTTTTTCCTACTAATCATGGAAAGTTTTTAAACTGAATGGCTAGAAGTTACTGCAACAAGCAGTACTTACACACATAGCAGCATTTACCTTAAGAATTGTGTGGCATTGCTTAGCCTTCCAAAACTGTTAATTTTGCAACACATCTACTAGGTTAAAAATAAACCTAATCTACATCTGTTTGGGGCTGAGGCTATTCGCTCTCAGACGTTTCCATCCATTAGAGTCCCCAAGTCCTACATGCAAGTGTTTCTTATTGAGGACGTAGAACTTGAGGGAAACTGTGTTTTTCTTAAAGATGGTGGCCTAAAGCTTCCCTCTTTGATAAGGCCACTGATCTTACTGGTTTGTGGTTAGTTATTTTTTAGAATTCAGTCTGAAATGCTAATGCACATGTGAGCCCAAAGGCAAGGTATTCAAAGAGAGCTGGTGGAAAGGTGTAGTTTTGGTGGACCTGCAGGCTGGGAGAATTTCAATGTGGGGCAGAGATAGAGGTCTGCTGTCCTTCCTGGCCACCTTCTCCAGCACCTCTCCTCCAGGGGTAGTTAGGCTGGAGAGAGGAAATCTAACCCTACCACACTGTGGGGTGGGATCCCCAAAAAGAAGACAATAAAGTCTCTGGAGTGAGATCTGAAGAGCTAGTCAATCTTCCTACCATCCCCATGGGACCCAGGTCCTCGTGGGCAGAGGGAAAAGTGAGAAGAAAACAGGAGAAGAAGAAATGTAGGGTTTTCAGACATTTTGGCTTTTTATCCCTTAGCAGCTGCAGCAAGCTGCTCCTTGGGTTTTCTTAAAGTAGGAAAAGCGAAATAGAGCTGGACCTATTTTCCAGCATGTTACATATCAGAGGGAGAGGAGCGTTTGTTATTGTTTGTTTTGCTTGAATCTATTAGCATTTTTCCTTTCGATTTTATAGGTGATGCTCCCAGAGAAAAATCTTTGGCGAAGGCCTAATGCAAGTATAGCTACCAAATTATTTATCTTCCCAAACATGGATCTTGGTTCGTCATCTGTTCCCTCACCTGCAGAACAGTTGTCCAGTGAGCAGCAGTGGGAGCAAAGGAATGAGATGCCAGTGGCCTTCTCTTTTCCCAGGAATCTGCCAATTAATTTTTATTATGATGCTTTGCTCAATGAGTTGTTCAATTTACCCTTGCAATAATCAATGGTACTGCATTTTTAAAAGCTTCCGAAGCATGACGGGGCACTATTTTATCCATTGGAGCAAATAAATAGTTTAAGTGTCAGTTGTGATGGGGAATAAGATCAGGCTCCTTTGGAATATCGTGGGGTGCCTGCCCCATGCCAGGGCACAGTGGGATGAGCTGGGAACAAAGGGTGACCCCAGCACAGGCAATGCCCTCACTGATCGGGGTGGTGCCGCAGGGTCTGAGTGCACTGGGCAGAGCCGCATGCTGGTAACGGCTCCCTCAGCAGTCCCAGGCAGGGCAAGGGGATGGACCAGATCCAAAGTCTCCTCAGGGGTCCCACCAGGAGCAGAATGAAACAGGGCTGGAGACATGACTGAACCTTTGGTCTGTGGTCCATCCAGGAGACAGAGCTGGAGATAAGCTACCTCCAATATAGGTCTTCAGTCCATCCTGGAAACAGGGCAGGGGAGTTGCTGGAGGGACCAGATTCTTTGGTTTGGGACCATTTGGAGGGTACTGATGAGGCTTGATGTTCCCTGTATTTATATATTCATCTCCATGGGACCACAGGGTGACAAAAAAACCTGACCATCTGCCTATTTTTCCCAAAGGCAAATGTAGACGGGGATTCCTGATTAAGGCAGAATCAAGTACAAGTCAATGTGAATGATGCTTGTGTGAAAGTATTTTAGAATAAAAAAGATCCATGCAGTTCCAAGGACTATAGGTGTCATGCTCTTGCAGTGGTGCACTGCAAGGTGGACCCCTTTCTACAAAAAGTAACCTTCATACTTGGGCTGCAGCGTTTAGATGGGATCTGGATTTCAAATTTTCAAATGTCAATCTAATTGGGATGAGGACAGAGACTGTTCCCTGTAAGCAGAGCAGAGCTGGGGTGGGGTGGCAGAGCCGACAGCTCAGGAATACAAGCATAATGTGCTGTGTCAGAGAACTCCTGAACAGAGCACAATTTCTAATTCCCACACTGATATTTCTGTATTTCTCTCCTCTAGACTGTAAGGACAACCTGACGTGAGTTGAACCTTTGGGCTACTGAGCCTGCCCCAGATGCAGTAATTTAGTGAGCAGATGATGTTTTCAACCAAACCTCCTATCTAACTCAGTGGATCTGTGTGTCTTCCGGCAGGTGTGTCCTCTGTGGCCTCCCTGATGTCCCTGGCTTGGGTGCTAGCCTCCTATCACAAGCTTCTTCGGGACTCTAGGGACGACAAGAAGAGTATGAGCTACAGAGGGGCCCTCATCCATGTCTTCTGGCGCATCTTCACCATCTCATCCCGAGTTATTTCTTTTGCTCTCTTTGCTTCCATCTTCCAGCTCTACTTTGGGATCTTTGTAGTGGTCCATTGGTGTGCCATGGCTTTCTGGATCATCCATGGTGGGACAGATTTCTGCATGTCTAAGTGGGAGGAGATCCTCTTCAACATGGTGGTAGGGATTGTGTACATTTTCTGCTGGTTTAATGTCAAGGAAGGGCGGACTCGATACAGAATGTTTGCGTATTACACGGTAGTCCTGACGGAGAACGCTGCCTTGACGCTCCTTTGGTATTTTTACAGAGATCCTGACACTACTGACTCATATGCCGTGCCAGCACTGTGTTGTGTCTTTCTTAGCTTTGCTGCTGGGATAGCTTTGATGCTGTTATATTATGGTGTGCTGCATCCCATGGGGCCAAGAGCTAAGATCTTTGCCAGCTCCTGTTGCGCCGAGCTGCTCTGGGGCATTCCTTTGCCCCCCGATGTTGAGCCCATGGCACCCCAAACCCCTGGGTACCGGGGGGCCCAGGCTACGCCCACCAGAGCGGTCACGGAGCAACAGGAGGAACTCACAGCTGACACTTGCTTGCCCGTTTTCCAGGTGAGAGCAATGGTACCATCTACTCCATCTGGGCGACCCTACCCCCCCGAGGGGCCTCTCATTAAGATTGACATCCCAAGAAAAAGATATCCTGCATGGGATGCTCATTTTGTAGACAGGAGGTTAAGAAGAACTATCAACATCCTCCAGTATGTCACCCCCACAGCAGTAGGTATTAGGTATAGAGATGGACCTCTCTTATATGAGTTGCTACAATATGAATCTTCACTTTAAAAGCTCCTTAAAGCAAAAGTAAAAGAGGGGACCTTATTTTTGTTTACGGTAAACACAGATCATGAAACAAACACAAACCTTCAGATAAGCTTTCTTTCTGGTTGCTGTATGTATAAAAAAAAAAGATATTCTCTATGTTTTGTAAGTAAAAACAAAAAGAAAAACTTTTCTTTTGTTTTTTACACACAAGAAACAGTATTTCAACTTCCACACCTAGGATTCACAGGTGGAGAAGGAGGCATCTCCACATCAGTTTTATACCGTACACCAAGTGTAGAACATTATTTATGGGATTGGTGCTGATTGAAAAATAAAAAAACAAACAAACAAACCTACAACTGCCTTATGCCCTTAGGTGCTGAGTTTCATTAAGTACTGTCACCTTTCTCATGCAAAACTCTTTGATGATTATATGCCAGGAAAAAAAAAACAACCAACTGAAATACAAACCTTAAAATTAAAAAAAAAAAAAAAAAGGAAAAAAATGAACAACAACAACAAAAAGAGAGAAATGTATGAAAAAAAAATCTTGTTGCTCTTATTGGATTTAGCAGAAAAAAACCAAATGTCTAAAGATCAGAAAGCAAAGCCAAGACAACCCCAATGGAGTTTGATTTTTCCAACCGTTGAAAGACAAAATCAGGTCTGTAACTTAATTTGGCAATGCATTTATAACACCATTTGGCCAAGCCTGCGAGCCTCGACCGAGTCGTGTTATAAACGCGATCCCACCATGTAACCGTTTTCCTCGTGTAAACGGGCCACGCACAATGGCCAGTTTGCACCAGATTAATGTGGTAATACAGTATCTGATCTTGTTTCGAACACTTGCACACGCTAAAGCACCACTGCCTTCAGTGGAGTGAATAAGAACCGTCTGAGCCCAGAATAAGGCCTGCCACCTTGATTTCTGGAAAACAAGGAATCTGCAAACATTGAAATTGCATACCAAAAACATACAGAAGTCCATTTACACATATCTAGTAACTATTTCAGTAATAATAAAACTCAGCATAGTAGCAAAAAGCGAGTCAATTTAAAGGCACAATACTTGATCAGTGACTGGCAAAATAATTTGACCTACTGTATCATTTTAAGGCTGTGAAAGGCATACATGTATTATTTGTAATCTCGTGTAAGACCTGTCATGTCTCATTCAGTGCGAGCCTTAAAGTGATTGTAAAGCATCCTTCGTTCCATTCTGGGGTTTTGGGGGTTTTGATTTTTGTTTTTGTTTTTGTTTTGTTTTTAAGGAAAACAAAACATGAAAATCGGGATTTAAAACAAACAAACAAACAACAACAAAACAACCAACAAACTTCTTCAAACGGTAATAACCTGTAAACTGACTCACGTCTTGAGATGATTTGGTGCTTTGTATTTTTGTTGATGTTGTTGTTGTGATTTAGCTGAGAATTCTTCAACTCGGTACATGTGGGGAACTGCTGATAAAAACTGTCTCGTGTCACCCTCTACTGTAAGTACATGGCGAGAAACACCACCAGAGGAAATTCAAGAGCGTAGCGAGAGCATCGTGGTTTAGCTTAGCCTTCTCACCGCAAGGAGATGCTGCCACCTCCGATGATGGCAAAGCCTAGACGGTCACCTGCCAAGGGTTGTGTGGTTGTCTTGACATTTCCAAATAACCCGCTCGGTGTCCGAACATTCACATCTCTCGAATTCTGTTTCTGTGCTGGAATCTCTTCTTTCGAGTTAAATCACGGGTTTGTGTCTATCCAACACCCTTTTCCGTTTCGAGAGTATTGCTCCTTTAAAGGAATATTCCCATTTCAGGGCATCTTTTCAATCCCACCATCCCTCTACTTGGGAGGGGAAAAACAACAACAACAAAATGATATATTTTTAAGTGAATGCTGTAGTATTTTCTGTCTGTACTTGCAATTTTTTATTCCAGAAATACTGTAACTGTCTAGGGTGCAAAACTCCTATGTCGACCTATTCTGAAGAGAAGATCGGCATGGGGGGGGATATTTTTTAATTATGATTATGCTTTTTTTTTTAATTTGAGGAATCAGTTGGGTTTTTTTAATTATAATAGTATTTAAAGAAACTAGTACCAATTTTATATAACAGTTTAAAGAAGCTGAATGCTTTCTTCGCCTGAATATACCTGAAGAGAAACATTTTTTTCAATCAGTGATCCTTTGCGATGTTCTGAGAAAATGTTGGGGTTTCTTCAGTTGTTTCATTTTGTTTTGTAAAGAAAACTTTTAACTGGTGTCTGTCCCTTTCACGGAGGGCAGGACTCATTCGCGCCAAACTATAGACACATGGCAAAGTTTCTAAGAAGCCAAATTGTCACTGGTACTGTAATTCCCAGTCAAACTCCATTTCAGGCAAATGTTTCTGGGCTCTGATTACAACCAATATGATGGTCACATTTTCATGCAAAAGGAGGGATTTTGCCTTGTCATCCCCTATCTAAATTCCCAGCCCCTTCTTTACTGTGCACATAAATACATATATATATGTACACACACATATATATTTGTGAAAAGCTTTCATTTCCCTTCTCCATTGTCTGTGTCCCATAACCAGTCCGTTCTCAAGTGTCCTACTAACATTTCACCCTGTTTCTTCCCTAATCAGTATGGTGTCTCCGTAAAAAGAGGTAATTTGTGAAGTGAATTTGCTGTCCCCAGCTACTGAATCATAAAAACACAGAGGTGCCCATCCTCCAGCAACAGGCCTGCATTTCTCCCAGGACTTTCTTTTGAATTACTTTTAATACTAGTGTAGACTTACTCTGATCCAGTTCCCTGAGACTCATGCCCTGTGCAAAGACTCTCCTTGGTCCATCCATGAAGAGCTCTTCTCTACACATCTGCATTTCATTGGCATAAGCATGAGAAAGGAATGGATGACAAAAAACCTTGCTGTTCCTCGGGGACCTTTGGTCCAGGAGATAGTATCCTCATTTTCAAAAGCACCATGAGAAGGTCCCCATCCCCGAATTTGTCAACCTTGGAGGTCTTGTTTGGAGATGTGACCCCACTCCCTGCCCCCACTGAACAGCCGGACCCTGCCGCTTTGCACCAGGACAGTGAAATGAGTCAACGAGCCAAGGCATGCTCATCAGGAGCCGAGGAGGAGACCCTTCAGTGTTGCCTCTCATGAGCACCTGCAGCCTGCCTTCCCTCAGGAACAGGACCCTTGCTCCAGACCACCACACCAACAGCCGTCCTCTCCATCCCGTTATGGGAGCGGAGGGGCAAAACACTCTAGAAGTGACCTTACCTCTCAACGCAGTGCTAATTTCTCACAGCCAAACCAGCTTGACTAAGGGCTTGACACACTCCTGTTCCAAAGTCCTCCTTCGTGGCTCATAGTATGGATAACAATGAAGGCAGGTGCATCCACTGCATATGAAGACTGTTTCATTACGCTTAGTTGCATAAACTTTCTGCCTCCACTATTAGTCCTTTCTCTGAATGATATCCACTGGCATCTTGATTTAGCAAGAGATTTCCAGTGAGAGCCTGTGTCAACCCTGAGGAACTATTTCTCTTTGAAGGACTTCATTACAGCCTTAACATAAAGCATGTACTCTACCACTACACCCAATGAGTTCATGGTGGACAGTTTGGTGTGGTGACCACTTCCTCTTGGGATTATCCGTGATCTTGTTGCCAAACAGCACCTTTTTCCAAGCCAATAGTTTGGGAGGAAAATTACCCCCAGCTCTTTATTGGTACTAAACCCAGTGCTAAGAGTCTAGTCCTCGCCTCCTGTTGTTTTTCTCTTTTCCCCCAGGGTCTCTTTGATTTTTGGTGTGCGCTTTAGCAGGATGGTCAGTGACTTTTTTTGGTTTCACTTGGTTTTTAACGCCTCAGCTTCTCCGTGGTAGCTTAGTTATAACATGTCCCGCCTTCTTGCCAGAAGATACTGCGTGAGGGGTTTTTCAAACTGTCATGGAGGAGGTTGAGTCCATATTTATTCACATCACAAGATCAATGGGCAACCTCTCTGGCACATTTGTGCTGCTGGATTCACCCTGGAATCATCTAAACCAGCCAACTATGCCATGCCAGGGCAAAGCCGGAGCACAAGAGCTCCACCATCCCCACTGTTATATTGTTCAGACCTTCCTTGGCATGGTTTTGACCCACTCCAACAAGCCCTGGGCTCAGGCACAGCTTGCACAAGCATTGACGCTGGCCAGAGACCATGCCCAGTTGGCAGTTTGGATGCAGCCACTCTGCACTGGGGCTGAAAGAGTTTAGTAGTGTGGATGTGGCCAGAATTTGTCATTTGGCTTCATGGCCCGAATGGATCCTGGCAGTGCTTAATTTGCTAATAAAGATGTAATTATATGACATAGACCAGGATTCAGGATGTGGTGGAGCACATCAGCTCCGATCTGGCATTTTTCTATTTTCTGCCCGATTCAATGGACCCGGTATTTTTCAGTTCACTTTGTTCTTTTTGCTGAGGTTATTTTGCAAACAGCGTCACTTTTATCATGCTGATGTCAACCCATCCATCCCTTCCTCCATCCATGTCAGAGAGTTGGCATGTTTAGTGTGATAGCGTTATACATCTGTAGGCAGCTAATCTGGAGACAGGAATGATTCAGACCAGACCAAATCAACAACGGAAATACAGGAATTACAAGGTCCCTGCCCATGTTCTTGTCATGCTTTGCCACCCACACAAGGCATTTTTCATCCACAACATATCCAACACAAACTGCAGAAGAGGAGCCAATGTTGTATAATTACCAGTGGAAAGTGCAAGCGAGCCACTGATTTCAAGTGTAAATCTATATATTTGCAGTGTTTTGGATTGGAGCTGATTGTCTGCTTCATCCTGTCCTCTGCACCTGCCCAAAGTCCGTAGTCATTTGCATGTATTTTTATTTAAAGCTGACTAGATGAAACAGGACAAAATTAATTTCAAGCTTTAGTCAGTGGTCTGCTGAAACCTGGCTGATGCTGCCCACGAGGGGAGCATTGCTATTGACTTTCAGAGAGCAATCACCCTGTGCTCTTCAGATATATTTTTGTCCGCACAAGATTCACTTCACAATTTATCCCTCCTCCTCCTCCTCGTCCCTACAGAAATACATGACACGCCCGTCACCCCCATACCCACAGCATGACTAAACCTCCTGAAGAAAACGTGGTCTGAGGTTTGTCCAGCATGATTTCATTGAAGCTCAGAGGTGCTGTGAAAAGGAAAACTTTACTACTGTGCATTTGCAAAACCTTTTAGTGCCTGCTTGCTGGGCAGCTTGGGCAAGAGACAATTTGGAAGCTGCCAGAGTCAGCGGAAAATTGTGGAGACAGGCTTTTCCAGGATATTTTCTTCTTTTACTGGGTTAGTTTTTTCTCTGGATTCTGTTCAGATCAAATGTGGTCATGCAAAAAAACCCCCAGAAAACAAAAACCCAAATAACCACAAGAAGATAAGGCCAATGCCAATCCCCATAGAAGCTGAGGTAGCTGATGTTAGATGGTAGGGATGATGTGAACTCCGTTGTGTACCCTTTGCTTGCTGAAGCTTGCATGTTGTTATTTTGGCAGATGTCTAAAGCCTTGGGGCTTTGGGGATGGTGGTTTCCCAGGGTTATGATTGCCGTTTTTATTTTTCCTTGGAGCTCAGGTGTATTCTGGTGCAGAGAATCTCAGCCTGGTTTGAATGAGGAGATTTGAGGCTATCCCAAATAGACGTGGGCAAACCTTTCACTGTGTGCAGAATGCATTTCCAGACCTTTGGGTACCGCTAGAGATTGTCGCAATCCACTTATTTCTCCATGAGCACGTTCAGAATCGCTTCCTTGTTCTGTTGTGTTTGAACTTGGGAATAACGGTGTGCTGAGTCTTTTCTGTTGAGGTGTGATGTGGAGAAAGGTAGGAGCCTTCCTGCTGTGCTAGATATTGCCTGTGTTCAACCCTCGTTCCTTACTTGAAGCTCAGACAGTAGCATAATGAGAAAAATGAGAAAATGAGATGACAGAGAGCTGCATATGTTCCATTGGCTCTTCACTGATGAGGAGGGAGGCAATTGGTGACAATTAAAATAAATCTGCATAAACCATCTGGACCTTGATGTATATTGGCAATTGGTGCTGTTGATACAATAATGTGGACTGTTTCCTGTTGTCTATTAAAAAAATCAAAACCAAAACAAAGCAAACCCCACAACAAAACAAAGCATCGCGAGCAGAGAAAAATTATTTGAAAGCATAAACTTCACTCCCCACTCCCCCCCCCCCCCCCCCCCCTTGGGACACATGCAGCAAGGCAACTGTTTGAAAACCAGGCACTTTGTAACACGCGGAGTTGTTTGGATTTGTGCAATGCTGTGCTTGTCAGATGGGCTTTTACAGCGAGCGTAGAAAGTGGCCACGGTCTAAAACTCATTGCAGATTTCTGGGTGACAGTACTCCCGGGTTTCGACCCCAGCTCTGCCACGAAGTTGCTGTGTAACCTTGGGCAAGTGATTTAACCTTTCTGTGCCTACAGTTTACCCATCTGTACATGGGTATAATAATATTTACCTACCTCACAGGGGTGTTGTGAGGCTTAAGTAAATGCGTGTGAGAGGTGCTGGAAGTGCGCTGTAAAAATTTCATTCTTGCTGGGTTTCTGCTGTTATGGGGAATGAGCAGTAAAGGGGTTTGTTGCAATGTGCAGAAGGAAAACCTGCTGGTGCGTGCGTGTGTCGAGAAAGTGATCTTTTCTCTCCCCAAAAGCAAGGAATCGAGAAAATCGTTGTGCGCCAACTGAATAGCCTTGTTTTCCTGGTCAAATGTAATAGCACTGTTGGCAGTATTCTTTTCTTACACGATGGGTGACCTTTCCCTTTTCCTTTCTGTTTCTGGAAACTTGAAACTAAAGATCACAAAAGTATTTCTGAACCGAACAGATTACTGATGAATACTTGAATTTCTTTAAAAGTTGCTCTCATCAGCCACGGTTAATGTGCACTAATCTTTCAGACATCAGCTTCCATGTGAATACAGTGAAAAATTTGCTCACGCTGTTTTGGAATAGCCTGGACCTTATTTGGGAGGCTGGTATACTATTTGCTGAGGACTTTTAGGGAAAACTAGAGTCTCAACTGATAAATACCTGAAAAATCTTTTTGCGTTTTGGTTTTGCCTTTTAAGTTTCTTGACTGCCTCTGACAGCACAATAACCACAGTTTACTTGGTTGTACAGTAGCTTTTCTTTGAACTGTTTCCTTACGTGAAGGGCAAAGGTGGGTTGTGAAAAGATAAACTAGACTCAACGCTGCTCACGCGCGACTCTTCTCGAAGTACCCACTTTCCTGGAGAAAAATCTGTGCCACATCCAGAGAGACTAAACCAGGCCGGCCTTCACCGTCCTCCTGCAGGCAAAACTTCCTTTGCCATCAGTGGGAGTTTTGACTGTCGATTTTGTGTCCATCGAGGTGGATTCATCCCTGGTTGAACCCCAAGACACTCGGGTGAAACCCAGGATGACTTTCTTTAGAACGAGGGAAGGGATCCAGTTCATTGCTCCAAATATTGCCAGCGGTCAGATAATTTAGAAGGGGAAAAAAGCATGCGATAGAAAGCCTGGGGTTTTTTCCTTCTGTTTTTGAGCCAAGTGTTTTTATTGTCTAAGTGTCCTGACCATTATATAATGTCTCTTTTGGAAATGCAATGAGGGGCAAGACTCCCTGCTCCCTTTTAGAAAAGCTTTTTGAAGTCTACTCATGCACTCCCTACTCAGGCAAAACTCCTGGGTTTTGTTGTTGGGTCTTGTTTTCTCTCCTGAGTAAGGACTGTGAAATCTGGCCTGTTCTGGGTAACTGGGTGGTGCTTCAGGTGGCTGTTGTCTTCTCTAACCCAAGACTTGCCTTGCATGACGCAAGAATGAAGCTAGGAAACCCTCCTCCTCCAGCTCTGTCTTGCTCTGCCACGTACATTCCTGGTTGCTTTTCTCTATCCACAGTGGGGAGGTAATTTAAAATCTTCCGGACACATGGGCCAGGTTCTTCCACATGACTAACCAGGCAGCTGCATATCTTCCTGCTAGGGCAGAGCAAATTCAGAAGCTCTACTCTTGCAGATGGGCCACTGCTCATCTGCATCGGCTTTGGGTCTGCTCCTTCCCCGTTCTTCTCCCCAGCCGTTTATTTGCCCTGTTTTAAGCACTCAGCTCAGTGCTTCTAGGTTCTTTTTACTGCTTCTGTTCCAAAAAGATCAAAGCTGGGGAAAAAAACCAGCAATGTAACTCCTTCGGTGCTATGCTAACTGCTTTGTTCAACCCAACCAAATGCTGGCCAACATACAGATTTTCCCTCTTTGTCCTAAGAAGCACCACACATCTGTGTCTTGAACAGGGATGGACTGAGAGGGGTGAGAGAGGGCAAGTGTGGTTTTGAAAGCAATTAAAGTCTCATGTGTATCTAGTAGAGCAAGAAAAATACGTAAATGCAGACTGCTTTCAAAGCTAGTTGTTGCCCACCTCGTGGAAGTAAATAGGATATAACCTATAAGGTACTGAGGGTATTATATATATATATTTTTAAAAAAAAAAGACAGAAAGTTCACCTTATCAATAAAACACCCTTTAATTTTCCTGAAAATATACTGTTCGACAGTAAACACACCTGGCTGTGCTTGCACCCGGTTATTTTGAAGCCACTTCAGCAGCAATGGCTACTTGAACTGCGAGAGTAAAAAAGTGGAAGGAGAGAGAGAACTCCCCCTCCTATGTATTAGGCCTGATGCAAAGTGTGCAGCTATGAATTTTCAGGATTAAAGGGACTAATCAACATGTGTGTCTGTGTCTATATATGCAGCCCTGTGGAAATATAGACAAGCATACATGCCGTGTTACTGCAGCGGTATACATGTTTTAGTATATATGAACACATTGTGAATTCCAAAGGGCTTTTTGAGGTGAGGAAGGTAGTTTCTGGTGCAAGGTGCTAGCATTGGGATTTGCAAGCAGGGTTGAAATAAATACTCCTTGTATGGGTTTTTTGAAAGTAAGAACAGGGATAAAAGACCATCAGAAGCTTAAGGTCCTTCTGAGAAAATGCTGTACCACCTGATCTTCCACTTCTTAAAACATTTGGAAGCCAAAATCAAACCAAAAATGAGGGTCAAATGCAGTGTCAGTATAAATCAGTAAAGCTCCATTGATGTCCAGGTGCCTCCTTACGCTCCCTATGCTAAAAATAGTAATTTCTGCTGGTGTCAGGGGGGCCCAAACTGGGCCCTAGTGCTTATTTTCTTAACCTGTGGTAGTAGATTTCCTGTTTGAGCTTGTAGACTTTGTCAAAACCCAGGCAAAACTCAGACAAAATCAGGAGTCTCTTTCCAAGCGGAGTCATGAGTGTAGCACACCCCTGACCGACACGGGGGATTTGTAGTCTCTGGCTTTAGCTGGGGAAGAGATGGTTTCCCCTTCCACCAGTATCGCCACTGCAATGAGAACAGCCCTGTTAATACACGCAGCAAACTGGGCCCTCCTTTGCAGGGATGAAACCCCCCAAATCTGATTTCAAGTCCTTCGAATTCAAATGCCAAATGCCACTCAAAGGAATGATTATTGTTTTCTCTCCAGATGTCATTCCCGTTCATCAGTCACACGGATAAGCAGCTCATATTTTCCTTTCTAGTGGTATTTACCAATAAAACACGCTGCCAGTGCCAGAGCCTTCTTCCCTCAGACCCAGCTGAACACCACCTGCATGCCGCCCCCATCCTTCCTCCCCTTTCCTCCACCTTAAAAGCAAACACCGTTCTTTCCCAAGTCGCGAAAATCCAGGACAAATGCCAGATGATTACACCTGCAATCTGTTCGCTTTAGGATTTTATTGCAGTTTCTGAGGGCATATGAGTACACACAGGGATCTGCAAAAATTTCGGTAGCCTGGAGTTGAAGCCACTTGACTTCAATGGACTTGCTCTGAGCTGACACTGCTGCAAGAGAAACCATGCTCCAAGTGTACCCCAGGCGACCCCCTCAAATTATTACAGTTTCACACCATTCCCATATAACCTGTTTTTTTCAAGAATTACTGAAGCCAGTCAACAAATTTACGATGGATAAGTAGTAGTGGAAGTGGACTGGTTCACACTCATCTGTAGACCTCCTAGCACTACTCGATCAATTAAACAAGCCTTAAATTGGGTGTAATTGCAGCCATTTGGAGGAGAGCTGTGCTATGCACTTTCTAAAAAAGTGTCTAAATAGGTATGGGACAAATCCCTTGGCCCCCATCTTCTCTATGTAGGGAGAGTGAGAGGGAAGAGATTTTACACTGAACATCAAAGTTTGCCATTAGTTACAAAATGTGCCCCTCCCAAAATGGGTCTAAAACATTTGGCTTGGGGTTTTTTTTGTGGAAAACATTTTCCTACCAGAAAAAACCCAATGGTTTTGGCTAATATTTGCCCTCTGCAAACTGTTTTACCATTCCAGCCTGTTGCTCCCATGAGGAATGGGAAGGAGTTTCACAAGTGTTTGAATTACTCAGGGAAGGATTATTTCACATCTAGGTCTGGTGACTTATCGGGCCAAGTTCAGACCATTCCCCTAAAGCCGATGTGATTACCCAGTATGAAACCAGTATGAGATAACAGCTGGGGCGAGGCCCTTGCGTGGTCTCCTGTGTGTTCCCTATGACAGATTTATGGTGATGTGCTTGGGAACCTGACATAGCATGCCCCATCATGGAGCTGTTCCCCTAAATAGAGGGGTTTAACGGAAAGGCTATATATTTTGGAGGCTTTGAATGACTTTTTGTTTAAAAGGAATTATCATCCCTTTGGTGTGTATATTTTTGGGTGCATTGTCGTATACAGAAGGTAAAATCACGGTGCCTGAAAATTCATGTTCTCTCTCCATCTCTGTTGGTTGGGAAAGCCAAGGGGATTTTAGGGTTGTCTCTGCTGGCAGATGTGATGTGTTCCCTAGTACCATTGGCCTGTGCTCCAGGGCATGTGATATGGGAATGGTCAGGCTGTTGCCTGGCTCCCATCACCAATCCCACCTCCAACCCTTGATCTCTTCCATACTCACCCCAGGCATTGCAACATAGGTTTGAAGATCCTTGTCTACCCCACGGAAGTGCTGGGAGGACAGACTAGTTACGCACTTCTTGCAAAGCTCTTGAGCACCTTCCGATTGAAAGGAATTCTGAAAGTTTGCGGTGTCGTCTCAAATTAGCTTTCATCCTAGGAGCATTTTTGATTAGTGAATTTTGATAGTACCGGAAAATTGGCACAGCCATAGAGAATAGCACAATTTAAATACTTACATTTCAGAAGTGCCACTTTTCCCATAAACATTGAAATTTGACTAATCACTGCTGGAACTCATTGCTACCATTCAAAACTCAGAAAATACTCTTGCACTTGATTCCTCAGATAAACCTTATTCAAGGAGAACAAATTCCCCAATCACTACAAAATGGTAAAAAGAAGCTATTAAAGCAGGACACCTGGGTTTTTCTAATGTTTTTGAATGCAATGAGCTGTATCTACTGAATATTGTCCATTTGCCTTGCAGCAGGCACACTGGGACTGCAGCCAGGCTTAGGATCCCCTTGTGCTTAGCGCTTTACCAAAACACAGAGACATGGACCTGCCCTAAAATAGCTTCCAGGTTCACTGTGTGTGTTTGCGTCACCTTGGGCAAGTCGTGTCACTGCTCTGTGTCTCAGTTTCCCCACCTGTAAAATGGGAGGTGTAACGCCTACCTCACAAGGATGACGTGAGGATTATTTAGTCAATGTTGGTGAAGTGCTTCAAGACCTTAACATCAAAAGCACTGCAAGACTGCGGTGGTGCTGAGCAGAGCAGGATGAAGCAGTGCATCATGTCACCTTTTCCCTGTCTCCATGCATCCCAGCAGAGACAGAGAAGTAAGCTTATATGAACTTGGGTTTCTCAAGGAGGACTAGCACAACCCACACAAGATGTCACAAGCTTTTGGGGAGTGCTTTTCTCCATCCCCTGAAATGCTCCACCCTCCCTTTGGAAAGCATTCAGGGAAGTCAGCTGAAAAGCCAAGGATTTAGCACAGTCCCGTTGGGTCATGGAATTGGAGAAAGCAGAGATGGAAAGAGCACATGGGTCATCAGGTGCATTCCCAAGAGCTCATGCCACAGGCATCCCTGTGTCTTATTCTCCCACCCTAAATCCTGTCTGGTTGGAAATCTTCCAAAGCAGCAGTTTGGTCACCCCAGACCCTCTCAATCAGGCACATGAGACAGAAATAACGATCTAAGCAAGACATACATTTTTTGTTAACAAAGCTTGAAACTTAGTCATGCCCATGCCTTGAATCTTGCGTTATTAACCAAACTCAGCCCATTCTGGACCCAGGTCATTCATCTGAAGTTGTCCTTCCAGTGCTGTTCTGACCCATCGTGGCTTGCAGGTGAAGATGCCTGTCCATCCAAGTTAGGATCAAGGATTTGTCAGTTTGACTGGGAGAGTTTGACTCCTTCCTTAGTCACTTCTGCATCTGAGCCATCCTTACTGGGGGTCTAGAGAGACTGGGACCCAAATCAGACCCCCAAAAGTAGATCTGAATGAACAAGGAAAGAAAACTACTTCCAGTCCTGCCACAGGCAACTCCTTTTCTCCCCCGCCATGGCATTTCAACACCATCTCTAGCTTCTGCCAGCAAGCTGCACCCGTGGTGCTTGGGAGGTAGAGGACTGCCAACAACCCCTGCTCTGAACCGGCCAAGAGAAGTGGCCGAGGGCAGACCTGACCCTCCTCTCACGTCCAGCGAGCACATTTCTGTCGAGCTCGGTGGCATTGCCCTTGATTTCGTGCAATGCCGCCAAGAGCAGGGGCAGGCTGCTTGTCAGCAGCTGTCTGAAAAGCTACGGTTGTTTAGATGGGATGGGCTGACAGGTGTCAACACAATGCAAAACTGGTGCTATTAACTTGGCATAGAGTGCCTGCGAGTCTCTTCTTTTTCTTTTCAATCACCAAGCAATTACCTTACGCATGGGAAGCCCGTTGTTTATAGACCGTGTCGGTAGTGACTTCTCGTTTCACAGGAGGGCTCGAAGCATCTACTCTGTCTTATTCCCCAACTCTTCCTCTGATTTCTATGTCTTGGAGGGCAAGATGAGCATGCGTGTGCATGCTTGAGTGTGAATTGATGAGCAAAAGAAATAGAGCAAGGGCCAACCCAGATATTTCGTGCAATGGAGGTTTTGACCGAGTAAGGAGTGAATGAGAAGCACGGGCTAAGACCTCGGAAAAACCAGATGTGCAGATTTTGATCTTTGTCTCAGTCCAGTGGGACTTCAGTCAATCCATCAGGACCGTTGTCTGTGTCCAGGACAATTTCTTCTCTGGGCTCCCAGGGAGTGACAGATTGAGATATTCCGGGCAGGGCTCCACAGAGGGATGAGATCAGACTTGCTGAGTGCCTTTGACTTCCCCTGGTTTAGTGGAAGCTGAAGGCATCCAGCACATCCCAGGAGGCAGACCACGTGAGGTTGTGCTCTGTTTATGTTAGATTATGCTTTGAGCATTCAAAGCTCAATCCTGCTTTCCTTACACTGCCGCAACATGTTGAATGTGACAAGATGTGGTCATTTTAATTTAGGAAGTCTGTTAAAAAGTGTCCAAAGTGCTCATAAGAGCTCACAAAATCAACGCACCCCTTAAAAGACCAAATTCTGGTCTCGATTTCACCAAGGCATCAGCCACCCTGCATGAACCCCACTATTTTTTCTGGGAATGCCCTGGTTTTTCTGCCGTCAGCGAGGCCAGAATTTGGCCTGGCCCCACCTGTCCTCATTAACTCCAAAAAGCCCTTTATGTTTGTTGACAACAACTATGTTAGGGCAGAAACATTTCAATTCTCAAAACCTTGTGGTGCCTTTTCTTGTGGTGCTTGCCCTTCACAGGACTTCAGTCAAGGCAACCACTTGCATCAAACAGCAACGCCAGTACTTTTCCTCTGTATTACGTGCCAGTGCAGTAACAGACTTTAATGTATACATATATAAATATAGATAGAGATATATATTGCTATAGTTATAATTATATATATATAATTGAGGTTCTGATGCCACTGTATGGGGAATGGACCATTCCTCTGCAGGATTATACACTGCTCGAGTGAAACCAACAGCTCAACATCCTGTAAAGCATTACAACCTTGGCAAGGAGCTTCTCTTTCCTGCATTCTTTTTTCTGGCTCCCTTCTCTCCTCCTGCCCTTCTCCTCCCTGCTCCCAGAAACACACTCTGAAAGCTGCTGTTTTGCACCGTAGCAATTCCTCCAAATAGCTCTCCCCATCGCCAGCATATGCCGCCAGGCAACATCTTCCTCCTGCCGTGGCATGGGGAGGTGTCCCCTTGCCACGAAAGGAGGATGGTGGGGCCAGCGGGGTGGCATCCTGGGGCAGCATCCTTGCCTTTTTTTTGCAGTGAGGTGATGCAACCCACCGGGTGGCAAGCGGCGTTGTTCCCCACTAGCCAAGCCATCCGCTGGCGAGCATCTCCATCTCAGCTTCCCCAGCGAGAGAGCTATTTGGGGTAATTTTTTTTTCTCTTCAGATGCTCGGTTTCCCACGCTGCTCCGAGCAAGTCGAGCACCACAGGCCTTGCAGGTGGGGAGTAGGGAAGCTGGAGAAGGTGGTTTGCTTTGCTCACGCGAGTAGTTCTGCCTGACTTTGGGGGGGGCTTCTTTTTGTCAAGGGACTGCTGGGTTGGGTCAATCATCACCTTATCGTTACCTTTGAAGTATTGCTAAAACTATAGACAGGTGATAGAAGAGATGTTGAGTGAAGGTATTTTCTACTAAAGGGAACAACACCAATAATACTGTAAAAGGTGCTAGAATCAAACCTCATTTTATATACTTTGGTTCTTAGAGAAAAAAAAAAATAAATACACAGAATTCTTCCTGTGCAGCCTTACTGTAGATTGTTATAACCAACTCTTTATCCAAAAACAAAAAAAAGTGAAAAGGTTAAAAAAGGACAAAAATGAAGTGATCCTGTATAAAGTGTAACAGATATGACTTTCCTATATAAATGTAAATGATCAGACATATATTAAAATGCACTTGAGGCAGGCAGCAAGCCTGAAAAGCTTTTGAAGTATCCTTTTAAATGCACAACACCTGTCTGTTTTCATTTGGCTGGTGCAAGAGGGGACGCGCCGAGTCGCTTTCATTTCCTTTTAATTCTGTTTGTGATTTTTGGGAAAAGGAAAGAGGGATGGAAAGGAGGTGGGAGATTTCGCTAGCACGGAAACCTGGAATATTCATCTCAATCTTATTTTTTGTTTTGTTTTGTTTTGTTGTTACTTTATGACGTCGGTGACGGTGTTTGGCCTCACACTTAGTTTCTCAAATGCTTTTGAAAGCTTTGTTGCCTGCCCCAGGTGCTGAGCATAACTCTTACCTCAAGAATGCTTATAAAAAAAGTCAATTGTTTTTTCCCATCTCTGGAAAACTAAAGCAAACAAATGACAACAACAACAAAAAAAAATAAAGAAAAATAAAACAACCAGCAGTGAATGAAGGAATGAAAATTAAAAAAAGACAGAAGTCAAAGCAGAGGTTTGGTGATCAAACCGAGCCATTCTGGTGCTTTTCCCCTTTTTGTGTTGCTAATGATCAAATTTACATGAGATGGGCTTAGACAAGTTTGTGGTCTTAGGATGTAGCAAAAAATGTATTTAAAAAGAAGACAAATTTGCATGGAAAAAACTCTGATGGAACATTTAAAGAATGGCTGTTTCAATGTCAGACGTTTAATGTTAGCATGTGTGTGTGCTGTATATACCTTCTCATGTGTGACATGTACAGTTGACTGAGGAAAAAAAACCTATGAAACCGAACAAAAAATAATAATCAAATGCTATTTTATCAGATGATGCACTTTTTCACCTTGATGAGAAGCCACTGTTCACAACTATGCAATCTTCCAGTTTCTCTCTCTATCTCCTCTCTCCAACCTCAAATTTCCCAACTATTTTCCATAACCTAAACCGTTTTTCCTTTTGTACAAAGAAACACAAAAAGTTCCAAACTCTGGTTCAAGGTGAGAGTGCTACTGTGACTTTTCTCAAATGATAAGAGCTAACAAACAGACAAACAAAAGGGGTTTGGTTTGGTTTTGTTTTTAAGACAAAGGAGGTTCAGACATAACCCTCTTTATGTTCTCTAAATGAATCAATGTTTTCTACATGTGCCAGGCTTCTGTTAACTGTTTTTGAGTTTAATTCTGTTTCTTCATTCATTTTTTTCTCTCTCTTGGCTTTTAGGATTTTAATTTTTTTTTTAAATTTGTTTCCTTATGTACTTCTTTTCTTTTTTAATTCTAGTTTTGTATTGTAGGTATTGGGGATGTGAAGATGAAGGTGAAATTTGGCTTAACTTCAAGTGTTTTAGTACATATGTGTGCTATATGTATATAGTTTTCTACATAGAAAATTTTACGCGCTTTTTAACGCACTTTACGACTTGTATGTACAAAGTTGTCTATATAGAAAATGTAGTGAGTGTTACCCAACCTTCAAAGAAGAGAGTTTTGATTAAGAGGAGTTCAGACGTTTGAGTGTGTGTATTATATACTATATTATATATTATAGAAATATATAATAGTGTATGTCCATGTTAGGGTGTGTATAATAGATGCATACATCCAAACATGATCATGCCCATAGATATCATAAAAGTCGAGTGGTTTGTATTTCTTTAAGGTTTGCAAGCTACAACAAATAGCCTGGCTCTACTGGGTAAACTTCTTCCCTGTCCTTAGAGCAAAGGTAGAAAATTGTCCTCCCCTGTTATTCACAGTGCGTATTCCTGGGGGGATTTAGCCTTTATAACCTTTCTTTCCCCACCCCAGTTTACCAGAGGGTGCTGAGGAGAGAGTGTTGGTGAGGAAACAGGGTCATCCAGTGATGAGCTCAGGAAACCACAAGACCACAAGATGTGGCTGCCATGTCCCCCGCCCACCACCGACTCACCATGCAACTTAGAGCGCATCACTCCCACTTCTCTGTGCCTGTCAAACTGGGGTTGCTAACGCTTACCAAGCCTTTAAGCACTTTGCACTCATGGTCCCTCTCTGCAAATTCCGCAGGGTCCCCCTCAATACCAGTGGGAGGTGATTCGGGCCAGTTTACGGTGAGATCTTCACCAACCTACCCCTTGTCCTCCCTCTCTCTTCTGTTCATGAACCCCACTGCTGCCTCGTTCGGCCATGCTTTAACCTCCCCTCACCATTATCTTTTAAATGAGACCATTGTGCTTCTCCTTCCTTCCACTCAAGGCTTCCCCATCCTTGAGAGACATGGCCCATCATGCTAACACTCTTCAAATATCTTTATCAGATTCTCCTCAGCCATGGTACCTCCAGGCACTAGGACAACTTGGCAAAGGGCAAAACCCTGGGTTGCTATCATTAGCCCACTCTCACCTACATACTACATGCAGACCTGATGGTCTTGATCCTTATGGGTCCCTTCCAGCTTGAGATATTCTGTGGTTCTATGATCTCAAGATTCTTGGGGTAGGGCAGGGCCCCATTTCTGACTCATTGGACACCTGATTTAGTGAAGCTCTTCCAAGTAACCAAGAGACAGCTGGGCTGGGTATACACAGCTGTGGATACAGAAAGGGCCGCTACTGGAGCCAGTAAAAGAGGGAAGGATGAGGGGAATGGATTCATGGCACCTCTTCCATGCATCAGTGGGAGCACAAGTGTCCACATCAGTGTGTGGCAGCATGGGTGCTTCTTTCAGGCAGTCTTTTGGGCTTGACTCCTTAACAAGAACTTCACGTCAGCCTTCCTACTGAAGTTAAAGCCACATTTACTTGAAAACAACTGTAGTGGAAAAGCTGGGGTAGTTTTCTCATCTTGCACAACCTCATAGCTGCAGCTGTTGGCAGTCAGTTGGTTGATCTATAGATCCAGGTGGGCTCAGAAACCTTCTGTGAGTGCTTCATGTAACTCAGCTCTCTAGAAAGGAGTATCCACACCTAAATAATTTAATGTAGGACATCTCACCCAGCCTTACATGTTACACATTGTCTTTTTGATGATATAATATGTAATACAGCTGTATTGCCTCAAGTGTCCTCTTATCTGCTCTTTCTGCATGAACGTGGGCTCTTCCATCTACCTGCACTGACAGCTTTCAGGCTCTGGTGGTGGCTGGTGTTTGCAAGGAGCTCTTGGACTTGCCGTTGGGAGGCTGGCATCTGTGGGCTGTGTTAATTATTAATCCCCCCCATAAATAAAAACCAGTATTTCCCCCCTCCCCACAGCTCACTTTAAGGCAGAACGCCTAATTTCCTTCCCTGAAAATGTTGTACTGAGAAGTGCCAACCTAAGGAGGCCAAGTGGAGTCATCCTCTGCCCCAGTTAACAGTTTGTACTAAAGCCTTATAGAAAAAAAAGGAGGATATTTTTCTAATTGCTAGATTCAGTGAATAGAGGAGCCTACAGGGCAAGTTTGACTCAATCCATAATCTTGCAGCTAAAATCTTTTAAGTTCATACACTCCAATTTCTTAAAGGGAGTAACTTGCAAAGGTGTCTTCCTTCTATGAGTCATCAAGAAAATCTATGTAAGGGAAAGAAATATGTGGAGGATGCTTGGCAATATATTCTTCCTTTACACGTTACCCAGCCCCTTCAAACCAAAGCAATGCACCCATCAGAGTTGAAATAAAAGCAGACCCGTGTTTCAGTTCAAAATGCTATTTTGTGATGTGAAAAAACAAATCTTTAAGAGTGTGCTTGGCAAACAGCAGGAGACGTCCACTTTGTGGACAAGTATGAAGCCACTTGCAGCTTTCAGACCCTAAGAGAGAGCATATTTCTTGTCACACGCACACACCCCTGGTTGGGGATGTTTGTCCAAAGTACTTTGCCTGCCGGATCTACGAGCATGGCATTCGATCCCCTAATTTAGCCAGAAAAGATGGGTATTGAGTGAGATACCAAGAGAAGCAGCAAAGATACCTCCAGGTAGGGATTTGTCCTGGTTGGTTTCCAGTTTAGCTCAGTTGTGTGCCCTTTAGCTGGTTACATTTAGGTGAACTGAATCCCACCAAAAGTGGGCAGGATTTACTATGCTTCCAAATCATTTCCCACCATGGCTTATGGTGAGACTTGTCCTCTTTCTGCTCTGCCAGCGAACATTCCAAGTTATCTCCTTCAGCATAGCTCCATGCTTGCTCAGCAGCCCCTGTCAAAGTGGCCCATATCCACATCAGGCATTCCCCTCCCAGGTCTAAGGGTATCAGGCTGCCATTCGGAGTGGGACCTGCTCAAGAGAGGGGGGAATTTGATTTTTTTTAAGTGATACACACTTTCTGTGACAGTCTTCTGGTTGCTCCAGGGGTTCACAAAAAATGTTTGAAAATGAATGCACAAGCAATAAGCCTCTGTGTGTTTTCCTAAGGGATAAGGTCATTCTTCAGCTAGGTGAAAAGCAAATAGTAAAATCTGAGCTACGACAGTGACTTGTTTAGTAGATTCACAGAGTGAGCTGGTAACAATCACATTGGCTTCTTCTCCTGCTCATTAGCAATCTGTTCTGGTCAATTCTCCTCATTTTCTTTAATTCAGCCATGACATTGTAAATGACATGAGAATAAAGCTCCCAGATTGCCACCGTTTACAGAACAGATTGGGAATTAGACTCCTTCCAGGGCACCACTTCCTACCTTTGCAAGAAGATTGGGAGATGTTTGAGCAGCAGCAAAGGGGCTGCCTTATCAAGAGCTTCAAACTTGTTTTTCTCTGTGTTTCCTGTCAAGCATCTGAGAGCTCCTTACATTCCTGATAATATGTGGCTCCTGCATCCTGGAGTATGAAGGTATCATGCCCTTCCTTTGCTGTGCATACCACCTCATGGATGAGGATTGTCCAATGGCCCAAAGAAGAACTTTTACCAACCACCCATATGCTCAACCTTATTGGAAAAGTTTTCCTGTATGCAACCTGGTTCCTCGTTGCTGTAGTTAAACCCACTGCTTCTCATCTTCATGTCTTTTCTCCTGTGGAAGCACCAGGTACACATTGTCCTGGACTGACAGACTAACTTTAAAAGCTGGGAAGCCCGAGGCTATTCCAAATCCCTCCCAAGCTATTGTGATGAGAATTAACTGAAGACCCCCAGTCATCCAGGTGCCTTAACAAGTCTCCTTGTGGGAGTGCAGACCAAGCAGCCAGATCCCACCAGGTACCAAGACCGGTCACACCAACGCCCAGTCACTTCACTGGTACCGCCTTTCATGCCACGTATCTGCTGTTGCCTGAAAAGAGCAACAGAATCCATCAAGGGGCTGCCCTTCTACTGAAGCCTTGTTTCGTTGGCCACCATCAACAAGTCCAAGCTGATATGCATGAGCATATGTTGGTGAATGAAGCCTCAAGCATTCCCAGGGTGTGCTGCTTCCCCTTGGCCATCATAAAGGGAGGGGAAATGGCTTATCTTTCTTTTGCTTATCTTTAACCCCAGTAGATTCCCCTACTGTAGTCCTCCCCCTTTGTCTGCCCTCATGCACTACTAATACCCTTAGAACACAGGCTATTTCTCAGAGTTGTTTTATCAACATTAAAAGTCATTAGAAATCGATGGAAAATTTTCCCTTGGAGATGACTACTTCGCAGGAAACGCTTCTGATTTACTTTCCCCCTTTTTTCCCTCCCTTCCTAAATGGCATTATTTCTAAATGGGCTCTAATATCAATATCAATGTTAGTAGGATCCATTGATTAAGCTGTGAATCAAAGCTCACTGCTGTGTTGGATATACATATGTTAATGACAGTTGCGTTAAGCCAAATTTAGCAGCTGGATTCTTCAACATCCCTTTGTTTTGTATCTACCTCACTATGATTTCTTTGATTTCTAGTGATTTAGTGTTGTATACAATGTCAGAGGTGATATGTAGATAAAAATATATATATATATATACAAATATATATTTTTTGCTTTGCAATAAAGCTCAAAGCTATAACATGAATATTCACAAAATGTCATAATCTTTATTGTAATGTTCCCTTCTTAGTTGTAAAATCCTGTCTGGATCCTATTTTCCTGTACGCTAGAATCAATATTGTGTTCATGAGTGAATGGTTATTATTTCTGTTACTTTTCCATTTAAGTGATGTTTCTGAGATGTGAGATAGACACCAGAATTGTCAAACATGAATTGGCCTGTTTGTAACTGGAATCAAACAGTGAAAATGAAAGAAAATAATTTGCAGTCCTGATCTTTCAATTTTGGTTTGTCTGATCTTAACATTGAATTTGGCAGGAGGTGGAGAAGGAGCAAAAAAAAAGGGGCTATTAGGAGTGATGAAGGAAAAATATGTTAATCTGTTTCCATTTGGGTCAAGAGGGGATTCGTTCTTTGAAATAATTGAAACGTAGCACTTCCCTGAGCACAGGGACCACCTTCACCAAAATTAACTCCAGCCCTTGAAAAGTTGTGCATGTAATGGCAGTCACTGACCCAGTCACTAATCCAGGTCCTTTCTGTGGGAATGGGGAGAGACAAAAATTTCCTTAGGACAATTCACCCCATGCTAAGACACTTGTCTAAGGCATGTGGGATGCATCTCCTTCAGGGATGGCTGTCTCTTTCCATCCCTGTGGATGGAGCTGAGAAAATGACTTCACATTAGACACCTCAACTTTATGGGCTAAAATCAAGTTCAAGGACTCCCATTGCCAGTGCACAAATATCATCCTAGCAAGTGAAAACTGTCTCAATTTTTGGTCATGTGCATTCTTCTGAACCACATAGTACCATGTGCTCTGTCAATGGAAGGGAAAAGAAGGTGGGAGCTCCTGGTACAGTGAGCAGGACTTTGCCTACTTCTTCTATGGTCCTGTGGTGGAAAATGTCCTCAGACCCAGTGACCAGCCAGCAATACCGTAATGACCAACATGGCACAGAAATGCTGGCTGAGTCCTGTGGTGTGAGAAGGAGCGTCAGGGAGGACTGTTGAGGTGGACTGGACCTCTCATCTGTTTATTCCCAGTAAAGCCTTTCTGAGAGCCTCACAGCTTGATCCTGCTGCCTAAAATGTGAGGGGGCAAAGCCCACATCTGCCCAGTGCAATCCTTCTTCAACCCCCATGCTGCTCCCATAGGCTGAAATTAGAAAAAAAAAAAAAAAAAGCATTGAGCCCCAAATGCTGGGACTCTTTGCTTGATTAGAAAATATTTCCATGGATCTGAAACATTGACTTCACTGGGAGCAGAATGAGGTGAATCCTCTCCATTTCCTTTCCACCAGACTGTGGGGAACGTAACATTTTCCCCCACCACTTTGTCAAAGCAAACAAAAAAATAGTGACCAGACAGAATTGGACACAAATGGAGTATGACATATTTCTTTTTTAAAGCAAGGAGAAAAAATACTACTGAACTGAAATCCAGCTGTTCTGTCAGGAATAAAAAAAAAAAGAAAGATACAGGAAATGAAACCCAAATATGAATAAAACTCAGTGAAGAAAATGCCATTGGGTTTCACCTAAAGCACAAGACAGGACTGCAAAACACGTATTTAGAGTCCATTTCACAAGACCCCTTCGGTGTAGTCTTCTCTCTAAAATTGGCACAATTGTTCAGTACAAACAGCATTTTTTTTTTCCTCATTCTGATCTGGTGTCTGTACAAATCTGGCTTGGATTTTTGTTTGGTTTTATTATTTTTGTTGCCTGTTCCCAGCTGTTTCTATTTTTATGGTGTAGTATTTTGTCTATATGGAATGAAATACAAACGTGGTCACGAAGTTGTATAGGAGAGGGAATTACAGGTTGGACTTGAAAAAAAGAAAATCTAACGATGAGAAAAATATCTCTATGAAAAGTACGCTTCCAAAGTGTGTGTTTGAATTTGAGCATTTCGTCATTCTACTGAGCTTTTTGAAAGGTTTATTTTGAAATAATGAGACTTGATGAAGGTTGAGGGTTTTGAGATACCAAAAAGCACAATTATTGTTGAACAGCTACAATTTTATTGAGGTTCCATTATGTTACTTCATTCTTTGCCCATCTGAACATTATAATCCTCAGATTCTGACATGAAACATATAATCCTTTATTTCTGTTCATTAATCATCTTGCATTAGGCAAAAGGAGAGATGCAGCTGCTTCATTTCTGCTCAGAAATCATGAAGAATTCCCAGTCTTATTTGTTCTTTATTTGTTTTAGAAATAGGGTTAAATTTTATATTTAGTGGTTATTCTCTTTGAAACCTACTGTAAAGTCAAAAAGGTCTCCTTTTAACTGAGTGAGAAAGAGTCTATCCAGTAAATGGAAAGGACAGCTTGGTTTTTTATCACATCTGCAGTGAAATGGGGTTTGCGAAGGACTAGGTCATGCAAATCACTTCTTGTTCTGATTTGGTCATGCTGATAAATGTTAAAGAGGGGCCAGGTTCATCCTGGTTGCACCCCACAACTGCAGGCATAGGGGCTGGATGAAGCAACTGTCTGAAGTAGCATTAACAGTGTCCTCAGATGTTCAGAGGGCCAGCGGGTTGCTTGATGAAACGGAAAAGTCTTAAGCATTTCTTTTTCTTCACCTCTTTGTCTGAAAGGAGCCTAGATTTTCTTCCCTTACTCTCACAAATATTTCCAATGATGCTTCTGGGATGCCTTTGGTTTTGGTCATGGAAGCATTTTCTTGTCACATCTTCTTGCATTGCTACTGTGGTCATATCATGACTATTTGCTAATGCTGACTTTGAGGTTTTGTGCCCTGCTGTAGCCTCGGCTCTGCTTTACTGAGAAGCTCTGTGTGTGTCTTACATCATGTGCAATATCTCTGTGGAGGAAAGAGTGGTTCTTCTAGCTTCATGCTCACAGCTGTGCTCTCTGCCCTTTTCAGGGTGGTAAGGCTGTTCATTTCTATAAAGGTCCAATTTATTTTGGCCGAAAAATTTTCCTTTTACTGCAACTCTGTAAATGTGGGAGAGCTTTACCAGCTTCAGTGGAGCTGACTCAGCATTTATCCTGGCATAGAGTAGCAGCGTGCGTTAGTGAGAAGGGTGTGCTGTTTGAGTGGGTGTTGCCTCTCTGTTGCCTGTTGCATGACAGATGAGTCATAACAAGTTGATATAATAGTATTGGGACTGTCTTCTGCTGTCTCACTAAAGAGAAGATTTGGGTAAAGGGTTGAGCAGGTTCTGGCAATGGAGCCCTTACAGAAACTAAGACTCATTTGATTTGGATCACAGGTCTCCTGAGATCCTTTAGGGAGCAGAGCATTGACAGAGGCTTTCACCTGTGGGACTCTGTTTTATTTTCTCTCGGTTATCTCCTGAGGTTTGGAGGCACAGAGCTCTACAAAGAATCAGAGTTGGCTTACTCACTGCTCAGGTCAAGTCAAGTTGGCAGCTAGTAAGGGAGATAGCCATGCTGCTAGGAGGCAGACTTGTGTCCAAAGTATGGAGGTGAAACCATGATTTGAGGGCTTCTGGGTCCCTTAATGGCTGTATCGTTGGGCATCAGGACATGCCCAGGCTCATATCCTGAAGGGGAAACCAGTTCACCATCAAAAGATCCCACTAAAGATACCAGAGCTTAAAATGTATAGAAAAAGTGCTGCAATTCTAGCCCATTGAAATCCTTCTCTGAAATATGCACTTAGCAAAGGGGGCTAAAGACATAATGCCTGAGGTGGCAACTGTGAAGCTTTATTTGTTATGCCCATTCCATTTAAAAGGTGGTTGGTCAAATAAATGGTGGATCATCTTAAACCTGAAGAGAATTAGCCTGGAATCACCAAAGCGGTCATGCCATTCAGTCCACAGTCCTTCCTGGTCATAATCTTGACTAGATATACATGGAGGAGGTGTAAGGCTGGTAGATGCTGAAAGGATAACCTTCCCCTTACTCAGTAGGCCTGTCCCATCTCTGAGGCTGGCTTGAGTCTCAAACATGCACCTTGAATTATTTGTCTGAAGTGATAACGGCAATAGCTGTGAGGACACTCATCTCTTCTTGGTGCCAGTCCTTCTTTGGATCATTAGCTCAACACCTATGACATCACTTGGCAGCGAATTTCTTACAGACCTGCCTGGGCACCAGATGAGCATTATACTGCCCAGCCAATTTCAGTCTTCAAGAGGGACAACCAAACTACCTTGCTGGTGGACCTGCTTGGGGTCTCACCTCATAATCTGGCATGCTCTTTATTTACTGCTGAGATGCAGGGTGAGGGGTTGAATAACATTTGGATGTGCTCTGAAGATGTAAGAGGTCTAGACTTGATAAGAGCCACAGTTTATTATCCCATTCCTGTCAGGTCCCTTGTCTACATCCACACTAATAAATTAAACTGCGCAGGACCTGGGTACAGGCACCGGCACTCAGTTGTCAACATTGTTCAACAGTAAGCGAGGTCCTTGGCATGGATTTGGCTGGAGACAGCCAGCATTGACCCAAACAATCCCCTACCTGAGGATTTAGCAGGGGTTCTGGAGACAACAGCAACTTTGGTTGCGGACACTCTGTCTTGGAGGCAGAAGGACACTATCAGAGGGAGAAAGAATGGACTGTGGCAGTGTTTTTTTTAATTATAGATATAGCCAACATGAACCTTGCCAGCTTCTAGTTAAATGGCATGGCAAGCTATGGTGTGGTAGTCAAGAAGAGGTAATATTAGAGTAGGCCTGCAACCAAGTCCCTGCTTAATAAGAAAGGCAAGGTTTGAGGGAGAGATCATATCTTTTACTAGAAATATATATTTTATTATTAAAATATCTCCCCCTTTAAACCATGCCTCTTGTATTACCTTAAACCATGCCAGCTAGCAAAATGTGACTAGGAAGTGCTTACAAGTGTTTTACATTGGATTTTGTCTCTGCATTGTCATTCTAGAGTTAACAAACTTTTGTGTCCCTTTTAGTCCTTATGGCCTGCACCCTGTTCTTATCCCAGGATACACAGCAAACCAAGAGACTTCAACTTTGCAAGGTGCCAAAGGTTTCTTATGAAGTCCAAAAATACCATCCCTGCCTTCCGTGGGAGCTGAGGGGATCAGTATGTTCCAGGAAGAGCCCAGAATTTTTTTGCTCCATGCCTTGCCTTTGTTATGCTGCCAACAGAGCCTCAAGGACAGCATATGGCCTTGTTACACTGCTTTTTTTTCTAAAAAAAAATAAAGACTCCACAGTGCTGCATGAGTTTTAATGGTGTAAAATGTGCTGTGTGTATGTGCATTCCCCTCCGACAAGCAAGGTATTTCTGCAGAATTCATCAGCTTCAGAGCAGGCTGCATTTTCCTGCAATAATTCCTTGGTTTTGAGGCTAGGGGAATGGTCACTTCCCCCCAGTCCAAGACAGATTTAAAATGTAATTCTTTGCCTTTTTCCCAAAATACTTCTTCAGCTCCAATGCCCACTAGGAACTCAGCCTTGGGCTTTCTCAAAACTCACAGCCAAGAGCGCCGAAAGAATTTGCATCAACTGAGCCTCGAGGAAGTATTCAGCATGGCAACCTGAGGTTGGGTTAAGAGTTCACAGATCTGGTAAAGCAGATGGCTGCACATCTCTCTGAATTGCTTGCATTTGCTCACTCCATCAGACCCTGTATTCGGTGCACCAGAGGCTTCTGCATTATTACTTTTTTCTATAAATATGAAACTTTTTTTACTGGAGAAAACAAATTCTCCCCTCTTTACATCATGACACAAGCAACCTTGATCTGTATCAGCCAAATGTAGGTAATTCCAACAGCAGAGATCACCTGTAACACTTTACTGGAGCAGTGCCTGGCTTACATGGAACAAAAAAGCCAGCTGAAATGAATCTGGTATTAAAAATTATACCAAATGGCACCATTTTTAAAAATGGAGAATTTCAAACCAACGCAGGAAAGAGAGGTTGGTACCAGTGAGGAACACAGATGAGCGCTGTGTTGGAGGCTGATCTTAGTTGTTTAAGATCAGTTACCTCTGCACTGACGTACAACATCGCTACTCTGACACAACACTTTCAGTCATGACTTTCCCTGCATCAAACTATTTGGCTGAAATTGCCAATGGAGATGTTCCTTGGAGCCCACTGTTGCTTCAGCCTCCATGATGAGATACTGGGACAATGGACAAAAATTCTTTAGCTCTGCTGTTCCATCCGTTAGCATTAACATTTCCAGCCTATTTGCTTTGAGATCCATTTGATGTACAAAGTAATTGAAGAAACTATTCTCTGCTCACTTCTCATTTGGTCTAGTCTGAAAAACTGCTTAAGAAATGATTAAAGTCTAGTTATTTTCATGTCCCATGGCTACATCTACAGTTTATTTAGCTACTTGAGGAGTTCCAGAAGATATGTCCTTTCAACTTGCAACTTTAGCAGCCCCGTGTGCAGTCAGATGTTCTTTCCTAGGTGTGTCCAGGCTGTGTTATCATGGTAGGATCTCAGGTTGGTTGCTTTTGCAGGCACTAGGAAGAACACAATGAGAATACCCTGACATTTTAGTTCTTGGAAAATTTGTCTTAGCAGCAATAATGTAAAGCTTTTAGTGCATGGCTTATTTACTCATCTTTGTTAAGGTATCTTTCATCTCCATCACCCTGACAGTTAGTCACCCCTCTGTACCTTACATGGGCATGTGTGAAGCAAGATATTGGTACTCTGTCATTCTCCCATGGCAATTTTATTTCTTCCCCTTGCTCTTTAGCAAGAACTAAAAGGTGTCCCACAGATCTCCAGGAGGAATCTCTGAAGTTTTAAGATTTTGACTGAATCTTCACTAGAAATAGGATCTCTTCCATGTGAGTGATTCTTGGTCCTTGGCCTTTCTGTTTGGTCCATGACATCCTGGCTGCCTTTGGGAGGTAAAAAAATGCAAAACTGAGTAACTTTGCAATCTAAGGTGAGATTCATTTCACCTGACTTTAGATATCTACAGTGTGGATGCCCCATATGAGTAGATTAATGAATGGAGGCCACTTTTACAGCCTGTAGAAAGGAATATGCGCTCTTGGGATGCAATTCCTGTCATTGTAAAGCAGCTGCCTGCACTTTGTCACTTTGTCAGATGAATCATGTCCTAGAAATGTCTGTGTCTGTCTTGACTTTAGAAGCCCAAGGTACTAACTCAAATACAAGCATCAATCTCTGTTGAGATAATGAGGCTCCCAGTGTCTCAAGACCAAAATCAGTTTTTGAGGTGTACTCTGCAGACATCTTACCTGCCAAGGTGATCTTGTTTCTTACACTCTTTAGGGGTGTGGAAGAAAAAGAACTTCTCATGTTCAATATTATGAGTCAAGTTGATGACATTACCATTTCTATTTCTGCAAAACATCTCTTTGGAACCTTAATGGCCAGTTTACACCTTGCTTGTACAGCAGCACTTCCAAACAGTCTAGTTTTTATCTTCTCCCCCAACTCAGGGTTTCAGTAGAGAAGTGCCACCTGCTGAAACTCTAGAGTCGCTTTTAGTCTTGGTCTTCTACCCAGACTTGGTCATAGTCAATAGTCATAGATTATGACTTGGTCATAGTCAATTTTGCTTAAATTGTGAATGCAAATAAGCTTGCAGTGCAAGGTAGCACAGCCTTAAACAACTAAGATCAGCCTCCAAAGGGGCAATGTAAGGTCCTTCAGCACCTCTTCCAGATTTTTACTGCAACATATAAAAACAATTCAAAGGCTTGAACTGCAGTGTCTGCTACCTTACAGTCAGAGAGGAAATCTTTCTCTGTACCCATCTCTCTTGCACAAAACTGACATCTTTTTTTCTAGCAAAACAAATGGCATCATTTGTTCTCATCTTCCAAAGGGGGTTTAGCGGGCTAACGTCAAGGATCCAGTGTTGAGACATTCCCTGTGTTCCATAAAGCACAGATCTTGCAGATTTCTTTGTGAACACCTTGCTGGAATCTGGACTCTGTGAGCTGCTCCAGCAATCAGTGTCCTTTCATGACCCAAAGAACAAGATGCGTTTGGTTCCCAAAGCCACTAAGACTACAGTAAAAGGCTGCTCACAGGTGACCCAACTGGGAAAACAAACTGCAGGTGCATTTAGACAAGAGGAACTGTTCCGCTGTGGAAAAGAAGCTGTGATGCCTTGGCATGAAATGAAAGAAGAAAAAATTAAGATATCTGTTACTCCAAGATGGATTGGTAAGTTAAAGATGGAATAAGCCAGCATTGAAATGTGCCAGTACTTTAGAAAATCCAAAGCTCCGCAAATTTTTAAGAGCTGGGACAGAATGAGTATCGCTGGTAAGATTCACTTTATCTGACTTAGATAACTAAAAGTTAACTCTCCAAACTCAAGCTAGTGCTGCTGAACTTTCTTTTTGATTCTTGGAGAATAATACTCACCTCTCCTAGGAGCCATATCTAAAGCATGAGAGATGAATCAGCCTCAGAAAATGCCGATTTCTTTCCGCTGACTACAAAAGGAGCCAAGGGTGGTTTTCTAACACAATGCGGAGATCACAGGCCATTTTCACTAGTCATGCCGCAAATTCTTGTGTATAGGAATGAGGCGACATTCCTGCTGTCCTTCCTCCATCCACGATTCATCAGAGAAGCTCAGACATTAACATCCAAGGGGCAAAATCACTGTAGAAGGTAGAGGCCTTCATTATTTCCTAGAATAACGAAGCCTACCCCTCTCAACTAGCCTCGCAGTCTCGTGTCCCAAAGCTTTACGTAGTCTATTTTAATCAACGTGGCTTATCAGATTTTGACCATTTCTCTTCTAGCTTGTGAGCTTGTGCTTTAAGTATCTGAGTATTTTCTGGGTAGGCAGTAAAGAAGTCTTCAAGGACATCCTGACTTTTCAGCCTTTTTGGGTTAGGCTTGTAGTTCACTGTCTTCTTGCTTAGAGTTTGGGAGGAGCGGTGGTTTTCCTTTTGCAAGGATTTTTGTTGTGGTTGTTGATGAATTTATCTTTGTCTTCTAAATGGATTTTTGCTTCATTATAATGATCATAGCTAAATGAATGCCTCTTGCAGTGAGGCAGCACACCTAGCACATGCTTTTCCACTGGTTCATCACGCTTCAAGAGAAATGCCTCATTTAAGGAAAGCCCAGGGTAGAGGAGCGCTGTGATGAGAATGTATCTAATCCTTGACTCTTTCCTCTTTAAAGGGATAAGCATTCTTCCCAAGCAGGAATTTTGTCAAGTTTTTTACTTTTCTATGAACCAGACTGATTCAAGCTCCCATGGTGTTAGGTAGACTGCACTAGCCAAGGCAGGCTCTTCTCAGAACAAAGATGTTTTTAAAAATAAGTTAACCAAGGTGCAGTGTCAGGTTTGCCATGTGGAAGAGCTCCTCAGGCCAAGAGCGAGGTGTGCTGTGAGAAAGGTGTGGGCTCCTACATGGAGGGGCTTAGCAATGAGGAGCTGAGGAGCAGTGGTGGAGCTGATTGCAGGAGTCAAGCATGGTGGAAGGATGTAGTGTCTGACAGAACTAATGTGTGGCTGCTGGTACAGCCAAGAGCATCCCACTCTTGTGCTGGACTCGTGCTGTTTCTTACAGTCTCCCAAGTGTTCAGGATAAAATCTAAAGAGAGGCAGGGATGGAAGGCCTTGGAAAAAACATTTGTCTTTATCTCCATCAAGCTCATAATGTTCATCCAATCTCCTCTAGCCTCTGGCTGGGACTTCATTTAGCTGAGGATTGCAGACACAATTTTCAAAATATGAGGGTTTTTTTTCTTTTGGTATAAAATACTCCTTCTAAGTAGTTCTGCAGCCTTTCCCACCTGAGTATCGTGTATTTACTTACCTAGCCATTTGGAGTGGGGAGAGAAGTTCAAAGAGGGGTTAATCCCACTTAACTTGCACCCTCTAAAAGTTTAAGTGCCTGGCCTAACCTCTTTGCATCTGCTTCCTCTATCATCAGTGGAAGGAGAAGGGCACCTTTGGAGAGGAATTAATCTCCCACCAGTTTTTTGGGTCGAACTTGCAATAACTTGAACTCATCCTATTTACCTGAGTAAAGGCAACTTGAAGAGGTAGAAACTGCAGAATCAAGCACTAAGTAAATTCCTGAATTAGTCTTCAAGGGACAGGGACATTTCTGCTGTAAGCCTGGTTTCCAGGGGGTTATGAAATTGGCTGGATGCCTCTTCTTGGAGCTGTGATTTAACCTGCAGCCTCAGATCTTCCTGACTATTTTCTGATGACTGTGTTTTCTTGCTTAGATAAACGTCTAATTGGTTATAAAGTAAAATCAACGTGTTTGACTGAATTAGGAAGTTACCATCATGCTTCTACTATTTTAAAGCTTGCTTGACTCAGAGAAGTCAAAGCCGGTTGCGGTGAGCCATTAAGTCATATGTGAGTGTCTGGGGTATGTGATAGGCTAGATAGAGAGATGTGCAAAGCCCAGGAAGACGTACGCTAGTGGTGTACCATGAGCGACAGACCAGCCGCACAGTGATGGTTCCTCTCTTGAGCTCTGGGATGTTCTGCTGTGCTTTCAAAGCAGACGTGAGCATAAAGCTGTGGGACCTCGGCTGCTCTCACCAGGCCTGCAGAGACAGGGCAGTCAGCCGCACTATGGTAATCATGGATTAATTCCATTGAAGCAAGGGGTTGAATTCGGTTTCACTCCAGCAATTTCCTGAATTGCCTCCTTTGTGGTAAGTTCTATGTGCCCGCGTGCTTAGCTGTGAAGTTGGCTTTTTGGAGTAGGAGCTGAGCATCTTCCTTGAGTTAGTTCCACGCAGTGAGTTATTGCCAGGGCTGCAGTCATTCACGTCTCATCTTGATAACTGAAAAAAAAAGAAAGACACCCCCCCCCCCCCCCCAAATACATCTGTGGCTTGGAGTCACAGGGCCGGTATGGATGATCCTTCTTTAGGGAACGCGTCCACACAAAACGTAGATCATTTATAATGTTAAATGCACAAACTCAAATCCCAGCTGTGGGAAGCTGGACACCAGTTTGCCTGGCCAGGGACTGGTGGGTGAGCGAGAAGCAGCAGTTTGACGAGACAAAATCATCTGTGAATGCCAGGAGCTCAGTGGGGTGGCAGAATGCCGTGACTCAAACACACAGTCGCATCCCTCATTGACTAGTTTTTACATTTCTTTAAATGTCGGTGTTTCGACAAAGTTTTCATGCTTTTTATTAAGGCAAAAGTATGTGCTTGTGAAATTGTGAAATTGATGTGTTATTTTGTATCTGTTTAAAAAAAAAATGTATTTAAAGCTAAAGAGCCGTTATCGTGCGGGGTTTTCTCTCAAACTGGTGCATACACTTTACATCAGGGACCTACTATACATAACAAAAATCAGTGATACAGTTACTGTAAAACCAGATACACACCTTTTACTGTAATAATAACTTTAAAAACCTTGCACTGTAATGGTTACTATTAAAAAACAAAACAAAAAAAACCAACAACAAAAAAAAAAAACCTCTTGTCAGAACTGATTTTGTATCTTTGATTATATCTGAAATTTTAGCATTTTTGTATACTTGCCATGTCAACGATAGCATCCTCCATGGTTAATTTCCGGGTTCTGTTTCCTTTCCGTCTAATCAAACACATGCATTGCTACATGTCGATGGGCAGGGTATGGCCATGGGAACTGAGTAGGTCAACCCCCGCTCTGCTTCGGAGAGGTGCGCCTGAACAAGCCAAGTAAAAAGAAAAGCAAAGACCCCAAACCATTCGAATGGTTTCAGATCCCGTTTCAGAGTTCCAGCTGCCCCGATCGTACAACGTTTCTTTGTTCTGGCGTTGTTCTGGCCCCGTCAGCTGTCCAGCTCCATCACACAGCAATGCATTGCGAGTAGGTAGGAAATCCAAACCAACGAGATAACTTTGCAATCTCTGAGTTTGTTGATTTATTTTTTTTCTTCCCCTTTTTAAACATTTTTTTTAAATAAGATGTATTTGGAATCAGACAGCATGGTGTTGCAATTCTTTCTGTTTTTAAATACTGATACATTCTGTGTGTAAAGTCTTGTTTCTTAGCTACGAGAATCTTAAATGTGGAGCTGAGTTTGAACCATTTTTTTCCTTCTTGTACTGTGATTTGGGAATTATTTTGATACAATCTTTTAATTTGGTAGAAGATTTCCCACACCTTCTCCCTCCTTCCTATCATCATTTCATATTTTTTACAAAACTGAAAAAAAACAAACAAACAAAGGAACAAATAATCTTTTTTTCTCTCTTTAGGCTGTGTAATGTTGTGTTGTCCAGATTCTGTATAAAAATATGTATATGATGTATCTGATATTTGGCAGTGAACGGCTGCAACTTTAACCAATATAATTAACAAAGAAATGCATAATGTTGGTGTTTTAAAAAGTAAAAAAAAAAAAAAACCTAGTTAAGATGTTTGTGTAAACTTGCATGGTTTAAAATGTACTTAGTGCATTGAGAAATGTTGTTAGGGTCCTAAGTGAAAGGCTGGTTTACTTTTTGATTCTAATGGTGATTGGTTTGTTGATCAGAATATCCCCTATACTGTATGTCTTAGTTTATTTAGCATATTTATTTATTTTTTTCTCAAGATCTAGCATAGTGTATCTATCTATATGTAATACTGTTCCTTAAAACCAGGTTGTGGAAACTGCGTTTCGTCCAGCAAAATGATGTTTTGCATCACAATTGTGATTCAGTTGCATTCCATTTAATTTGCTGTGAAGTCCAGGTTTGACTTTCCTTTGGGATCTTACTTGCCAGCGGGGAGATGCTAGAGGCCAGGCTGCGAGTGCCACTGGGACAAGGAGGACCCAAGTGGCTCGCTCCAGTTGGACACCAGGACACCAGCACCAGGCTTGGCAGTCTCTGACAACGGAGGGGTATGAAGGCAGGATTTGGTCCCCCCTTAATGAACAAAGGCTGGGTTCTTCCTCTCGGCAGCGTGTGTTTTATCAGGATCACAGCAGGCATCCCCTGGGGTTTCCCCCAGCTCTCTAATGGACAAATTTGGCTTCTAGTGGCAGCCATCCAACACTGCTGAAATAACGGGGTACCAGCAGCGGAGTGTGGACAACCAGCCCTTGCCACCACGAGAAACACAATGAACCTTCAACATACGCAATAAGCTCCATGCTCCCTTCCAGAAGCACAAACTCGCCACGTTCAAGAGGAGCTGGCTCTGTGCCCTGCAGAGCTGAGTCTGGCCAATAGATGTGATGAGAGCTAGGACCAAACGTCCAAGCAGGGACTGCACAGGCAATGGTTACGGTTCATTTTCACATCTTCTGCCGCCACCAAACCTCTTAGCAGTTTTCTCCAGGCTTTGCTTACACTGAACCACCAGAATGGGGACATTTCCAAACCTCCAGCAGGAACTGCACTGACACCAACAAGAGTCACTGGCTTTAGTGACCATTAATGGCTCCCAGGCTTGATCTCCCTGCGCTGGTCAATGAGGACATGTTCTTATCTCTTAATGCCTGAAAAATATCCAGTGGCCTTTCCCATAAGACAGAGCTAGACTTAGATACATAGAGCTATCCCATTTCTAAGTGCTCGTCATCCCAGAGGGTCTCAAAGGGCTTTTCCAGCATAACACGATCCTTCTCGTGCAGCCTGTAAAGTGGCAGAGCACTGTTACCAACCTGCAGCCGCCTCTGGGGTGAACCTGCCTGACGTCTGCCAGCTCACGGCAACTCTATGCAACAGTCTAGTGCAAGAGGGGTGGATCACGCCTTTGGGGGAACTTAGAAAAGAATAACATGCACAAATCCCAGCTAAGTCCACACCAAGACCAGGTTGATTCATTTAATTTTCCCTTTCTGGTCAGTTCCCCTCTTTTATTCTGTCCTCATGCAATGCTGGGCATTGAGCTGTCCAAGTAACCTAAACTTTTCCAGTTCGCTTTCATCAGCTTTTTGTCTCCTAAAAGCTTTTAAAATATTCTTTTTGCACAGGAGAATAGGGAACAAGCCTGCCCCTCCCCAGCTCTAGAAATAAAGTGATTCCATCCCTCTCTCTTTCCTTGCCTTCCTTCTTTATACAAAGCTATTGTCCAACTAACTTTGAATCTTCTCTGATCTCCACTACTTCTTTTAAACCATGGTTACGCTCTGATTTTGCTGCTTGATGTTTTAACTGGTTTTAATCCAGACAGAAATAAACAGCCTGACATTAGGTACTGGCAGGAATCCTTGCTTGGCATGCAGATATATTCACTGTCCTGTGGCCAAATCATACAGCTTGATGGATACCGTCTTGTGGCCTTGATGCTGACTACAAATCCTGTGATTTGTTGCAGGATTGGCTGCATCTCTGAAAAGCTGCTCGTGGCAATCGTCTCCCCACCTTGGTAAGCTTTATTCTTACTTTGTTCCAGATCCAGAGCTTCTCCAGTAAAACAGTGGAAATGCCCAAACACTGGCTTTCTCTGGTGAAAGGAGGAGATCACCTGGTAGATATTTCATGGTGTGATGCTCAGTGGATCGTTCTCTTTAAGAGATAGTCAGTCCCGAGTCCTAAGTCTTTATATAGAAAAGCTCCTGCTGAAATCAAGTTTTGCTTTCAAAGGCTGTGAGATGAATTATTTCAGACCCCTCAAGGCTGTATGTGGAGCATCCTCAGATGGAGGACATCAGTATTCAATCCCTTGCAAGAGCCTTTCTTAATAGTCACCATTTTGCTTCTACAAAGCTGGCCTTCTGTATCTTCAACATGTCTGGGAAAAGGAGCTGTGCCCTGTTAGAAAAGAGCTTCTTCTTTGAGAGATGCAATCTGGAAGTATGTTCACGTAGTGTCACTTTGCCCTTGGTCTGTCTGTCTCTTCGTGGCCCCACATGCATCAGGGGGAAGCTGGCTTTTAGAGTAGCATCCTGCAGAGTCAGCCTCTGATGGTTGGTCCTCTTCCCCTGTCTCAAGTCCAGCATGGAAATGTTTTCATTTGAATAATTAACCATACATCTGATGTAAATTATCAGAGTCCCACAGAAATAGCTGGAGCTATTCTAACATGCACCAGCCAAGGGCATGTGTTGTGGTTGAACCCCAGCTGGCACCTAAGCTGCCCCCGCCAACTGCTTGCTCACTCCCCCCGCAGTAGGATGGGGGAGAGAATCAGAAGAGTAAAAGTGAGAAAGCTCGTGGGTTGAGATAAAGACAGTTTAATAGGGAGAGCAAAAGCTGCATGCAAGCAAAGCAAAACAAGGAGTTCATTCACCACTTCCCATGGGCAGGCGGGTGCTCAGCCATCCCCAGGACAGCAAGGCTCCATCACGCGTAACGGTGACTTGGGAAGACAAACGCCATCATCCCAACATCCCTCCCTCTTCCTTCTTCTTCCCTCAGCTTTATGAGCTGAGCATGACATCATATGGGCTGGAATAGCGCTTTGGTCAGTTGGGGTCAGCTGTCCTGACCATGTCCCCTCCCAGCTCCTTGTGCCCCCCCAGCCCCTCGCTGGTGGGATGGGGTGAGGAGCAGCAAAGGCCTTGGCTCTGTGGCAGCCCTGCTCAGCAGGAACCAACACATCCCTGCGTTATCCGCGCTGTTCCCAGCACAAATCCAAACCATAGCCCCATACTAGGTACTATGGAGAAATTTAACTCTACCCCAGCCCAAACCAGCACAGCATGGCACAGCTCTCTATCAGCTGCCAGAAAGATGTTCATCTTCTAGTTGCCTACCAAGCTTTGATTTGCTCAATGGGAGCATGTTCTGGGGTTAGAAAAAAATCTTTTTTTAAGGGAACATCTTGGTCTGCAAGCTGGGCACACTGTTTCACTCACCCTCTAACTTCACCCTTTAGAAAAACCTCTCTGTACAGACTTTCCCCTTCCCACCCCCAAGAAGAACAAACCCCATGACCAGCTTTAATTTCCATCTTTGAAACCAAATAAACTAAAAAAAACCCAAACCCTCAAGCCCTAAACCCTGAAAATATTCAGCAAAGTCAAGCTGAGGCTGAGATTTTGCAGGCCGGAGCTGTGGATTTATGCAGGACTTTACATGACTGTTTTATTTCCAACGCAATAAAGAATAACCAACTTATTGTAGCAAACCGTGCGCCAGGTGCTATCTCCCAAAACCTTCTGCATGGGACACTCTGCCCTGTAATTTCTCCGCCTAGTAGCACTTTGCAGAACGTTGGAAGGGAAAATACCCCCTTTGGCTCTGTTCCAGCAGGGACAGATTGCAAACGGGGAAAACTATGTGGCTTTACATGTCGTTTTTTTCTTTCTTTTTCTTTCTCTCTTCCTTTTTTCTTTCTTTTCTCTATCTTCATTTCTTTCTTCTTTCCTTTATTCCTTTCTTTCTTTCTTCCTCTTTCATTTTCTCTCTTCCTCTCTTTCTTCTCCATTCTCCTCTCTCTTTCCTTTAAAAAAAATGTATCTTTCTTTCTTCTTTTCTTTCATTCTTTCTTTCTTTTTCTTTCTTTTCTTTCTTTCTTCCTTCCTTCCTTCCTTCCTTCCTTCCTTCCTTCCTTCCTTTTCTTCTTTTTTTTCCTCTTTCCTTCCCTCTTCCTTTCTTGAGAGACGAGGAGGCAGAAGGTTCACTGCGAAAGCAAATCCCTTTGGTCTTTCATCATAGTTTCAAAGTCCAGTTGAGAATGTTCTTGTGGAGAGCCCACAGATGTGCCTTTGGAGCTACCTTTTGGTTGTGCTTTTGTTCATGTCCCCTCCTGCCTTGGTTTCTTACCTCTTCTGGATTATCTCTTTCATTTCTATTATGCCCAGTGTCCTTTGTGACCTTTAACAAGCTGAACCCTGGACTCCAGTCAGGAAAATGAATGTTGATACATTGCCCCAGGAGCCCATTGGTCTGTCTCTCCCACCTTCCAGCCACTTTGTCCTCTTCTTTGGAGAGGAAAAGCTACTGAGGGCAACAGACTGGCATCAAGGACCCCTGGATCTTTGTCTTAGCTTTTCCTCTCACTTGCTCTCTATTTCGTCTCTGCGTGCCTCAGTTTACCCACCCAGGTATAATAATATCTACCTCATAGGGGTGTTGTGAGGCTCTGTTACTGAGATCCTTGTCTGGAAGGTGGGGTAGAAAAACCCCCATTCATAGATTGGCTCATCAGTGTTCCCTGTACAAACTCTTTCTTGAGACATCAGTGTTGGCAGATGTCAACATTGTATGAGTTTTATTCCTTGCTTTCATTTGATGCCAGGGCTTGGGGCATTTGCATAGGCTCACCGCAAGGCTGGAAATGACACCTGGAGGAGATCAGATACGGGAAGCTCTGCTCTTATTCCTGAGACAGCTGAAATTACCGACACAACCGTGGACAAAGGGGGTTTTGCCCTACTCTCCCAAGCCTCAACAACCATGTAACCAATCTCTTTGCCACCATGAAGGCTCAATCTTTGGATTGCAAAATCTTACTGGAGCATCATGCAAGAGCACATTTTGGCTGCAGATGAGATGCCAGTGCTTTCTATGACACAGTTCAGGCAGTCCTACAGCACCACAGGAACATCCAGGGAAATGTCTGCTGGTTGCTATTTGAAAGGGTGTGCAGAGAAAAGTAATTTTAAAATAATTTCTCTGCCTTGCTAGGAGTTTAGCACCTTGGTGCACAGAGACAGCTGCTCCTTGACCATACACATATTCAGTCAGTGGATTTGGGCTCTAGCAGACAGGATTTATGATATGAATCCCAGGAACCAGCACTGGAGGAGAGGAAAACCTGTCACATTCCTAGCCTACCCCACAGCCAGCGAAGGATGCTATTTTATCCCAGGCTTTGTCTTAACCAGCAGGAATGGTTAACACAATGAAACCCATTCTGTCCAAGTGCAGTAAATTCTGCTACGTCCTTCAAGAAATCCAGTAGTCTAAGGACCTCCATTGAGGTAGGTTTTTGAAAGCTGACAGAAGATTGGATTAGGGCACAAAATGGTACAAAAAAAAAAGAAAAACAAGAAAAAAATGCAAATTGTCCTCCCAGAGGTGGAAAAGGAGCCCACAAAAGACCCTTCTTGTGCACCATGAGGGTTGAGGGAAAACAGTAGGATGAATTATCTCCTTTCCCCCACACTGCTACATGGAAATTCTTGGAGCAGCTTTGTATGCATCTTCCACACTGGAAAGCAGCACTTGGAGAACCTCTGCTTCATTTGCCTTTGAAAACTGAGTCACAAACTCAAAAATACAGAAGGGGAGAGCTTTAGCTGAGGTGAATCAAGCTCTTTGCACAGGGGAGTTGGATTGGAAGAAACTGTTCCATACCTTGAGAATTTCTGTGAATTTGTTTTTCCAACCGACATGGAAACCTCAAAGCTAACAGCAAACATGAAACAAAATACGCAAAATAATGCATACGCCAACAAAACCAGTTTGGATATCTTGGAGGGAGGCTGTTTTGATCTCTCCCTGTTTGCAGCCTCCTTTTTGTTATAAATTACACTGCATTTTGAAATGAAAAGCTATTCTGAAATGAAAAAAACCTGAATGAAAAATGTCAAAGACGACACCCAAGAGCCTCAAATCATGGCAAATCATTTCCCCATGGCTGCAGTATTTTTCAACAGGAAATGGATGGAAGCTGGCATTTTCCAAGCAGTTTTAACTTGCTTTTGTGGGGTGTGTGGGGCAGAAGAAGACAATTTTTCCAAACGATACATCCCTTGACTCTCTAACCCACACATCCCAAACCTGCAGGGCTCTCTTTGCAATGGGACTGACTTTGATATGGAAGCCCTGCACCTGCAACAGCGTTCAGAGCATTGCAAACAGCTGGGGCCAGGAGATCCTCCCTCGCAGGCTGGGAATGGCCAGGTACCCAAGAGGAGTTAGTCCCCATCCGCCAGCAGAGCACCAAGGAGAACTGGCAGAGGGAGCACCGCCTCAAGTCCTGCCTGCCCTTCAGCCAAGCCAGGATGGGGCTGTACATCCTTTCTGAGGTGATAAAGTCTTCTACGGCCTTAAAAACAACCAAACAAACGAAAACCCACTCTTTGGTTTTATGGAGTTTAACTTGCCGGCAGCAATACAACCCGCAGTACCAGGCATCGAGAAGTTTTATCTAGAGGTTGGCAGGAAGTTTCTCTTTAATGCTATTTTTGTTGTAACCGTGTTTCTTTTCCCCTTTTGGGTGAAACTTAGAAGGTTCCTGGAATGCTGAAACTTGGAAAAAAATCACCTTTATCCAACAGGGCAGTCCATGCTCTCACATCCTGTCCCAAGCAGCACCCCGTCCATTGCCCCAGAATGATAAGCACATGGTAGAGGTTAGAGGGACCGTCACAGCCCATAGCTATGGTGACAATGAGATAAGCACACTGTTGAGACTAAAAGCACACAACCAAGCCTGCTCCACGATCCTGACAAAAAAACGCTGCCTAGGAGTGAATACCCCACGGCCTCTTCGCAAAGGTCCCAAACCCACATTCACACCCCACTCTCCTTCCTTCCCGCTCTGCAATTTCTCTTCTAGACATCACCCCCCTCTCCCAGGCCAGGCTTACACCAGTATATTCTGCTTAGCGCAGCTCTCGCCTTCACCGCGAATGAGAAAGGAGGCTCTGCAGAAGGTCCCCGTGTGCCAAGGGGTGATGTTCCTGGGAGCACGAATACCCCTGGGAGCTGCAGGGAAGCCTGAAGCCTGTGCCAGCACACGGGCTGATCTGCAGGTCTACGTTAGGTGCTTGCTGGCAGACCTTTGCGGGAGGAGTTGACCAACTGGCTTATCCTGGCAAAAGCTCTTTTGTTAGACCTGGCCGAAACGCCTAAAGCTTTGCATCAGATCTGGGCTTGTGCACTTGCCTCTTCCCTGTACCTGTTCCATTTGTACGCTTTGATTTCTGAGCTGGTTTGTTTTTTTTTTTTTTTTTTGCACTGTCAGGAATTTTTTAAACCGTGTTAATTGTAGTCAGCTGCATAATGTTTGTTAGGCCTCTCCACCAAGCTCTTTAAATGAACGTCAGTGGCTGTCTTCCCTTGGACAATAATGAATGTATATATCGTAAGTGCAGACTATACAGAAAAGTGGCTAAGTCAAGGATCAGAGGGTTTTGTAAAGCCTGTTTATTTTTTTAAATAAGTTTGAGCATTTATATTTTACCACCATTTACGTGGTTTTGGGGAACCCAGATTGTGTCAAGATCTCATGCCAAAACAAGCCAAAAGTTGTTTGATTTCAACCTTTTCTTCCATGAACCATATTTTAAACGATACTTTGTCATTTTAAATGTTTTATTGAAACATGTACTGATGAAAAAAACAAACAAAATATCATCTTGACAAAAGATTTAAAGAAAGTATTTATTTCAATTTTCCTTTCCATTTTAATACATTATAATGTATTGACTCAACTGAGATAATATAAACAGTTCATTTTAATAACACCTTTGCAGTGTGCTGTGTCTTTTTATTCTCTCCTTTCTACTCCACGCTGGGCTCATAACCTATGAAACCAAAAGCAGATCTGCGACATTTCAGATCTCAGCAACCCTGAGTTTCTTTTAAACCAGAGCAAGAGCGTGTCTTTAGCAGGATGCTCCAGGAAAACCAAATGGGCACTGGGTCAAACCACAGGATGAGGCAGCCTAAGAGAGAGTAGAAGACCTGGTGGGTAAGGAGGGTCCAGGGTTAGAGTAAACTACTGTGCAGCTGGAAATCTAATGATCTCCTGCTGGCTCCAGGTGACGTGACCGCCCTGTGGAGTCCCCAGACAGGGGATGGCACAACCACACCGTGTCTCCTGTGTGCACCGCTGCAAGGGAAGCAGTTTGCAACCTCCAGCAGTGGTGTGGTCCCTGGATTGATTCTCCCAGGCGAGAGTACTCACACAGGGACTGATTGCCTGATACCTGTCCTGTCCCTCCTCACCCACACTCACTCATTCCGTAAGTAAGGATTGACTGTCTCCTCCACCAAACCCACAAATTCAATGCCTATTCCTGATTTTCTTCATGCACCTCCTTTGTCACCTCCTGCTCCTCCACACCCCTGCCCAGGATGGTGCATAAACCCACCACACACGCAGAGGGACACGTCTCTATTGCTGCTGATGAGCTGTGTTTTGGCTTCTCTGCTCCAGCTTTCTGGCTTCAGTCTGTGCCTCCTGAGTCCTCCCAGCTCCCTGCCAAACCCAAACACGTTTAGCCCTGTTAATGATAACTGACCATTTGACCCATCACTTCATAGAGAAAGCCTAGTTATGAAGCAGGCCATGCAAGCTGTCCTCCTTCAGACACAGGTCTACCATGCAGTGATAACTCTTGCCTACGGACACCAAGGATATGCCAGTTGTGAGGAGAGAAACTTGCTCATGAGGCCGTTGTATTGGTGCTGGAGGTTGGTATCTCATGGAGAGCAAATCTGCTTGTGACCATGAGGTAAATGCTGACTCCATCCTTGGCTCTAAGGCATCACCTGGCCAGGTCCATGCTACCAAACTCCTTCAGCCTCCAGAGCAGGGTGGTCACATTCAAATCACCTATTGGGAATGGTCTATTCTAACTCATGAGCCAAGCCCAAGGATTATTTGGAACATTTAATAGAATAGAATCATAGAATCATAGAAACATAGAATCACAGAATCATAGAATCATAGAATCACAGAATGGTTTGGGTTGGAAGGGACCCCTAGAGGTCATCTAGTCCAATCCCCCTGCAGGAGCAGGGACACCTTTAACCACATCAGGTTGCTCACAGCCCCGTCCAGCCTGGCCTGGAATGTTCCCAGGGATGGGGCCTCCACCCCCTCTCGGGGCAACCCCTGCAAGGGTTTCACCACCCTCACTGTCAACAATTTCTTCCTTAGATCCAGTCTAAACCTACCCTGGTTTAGTTTAAAACCATCACCCCTTGTTCTGTCACAGCTGGCCCTGCTAAAAAGCTTGTCCCCCCCTTTCCTCTGGGCCCCCTTGAAGCCCTGAGCGGCCGCACTCAGCTCTGCCCGCAGCCTCCTCTGCTCCAGGCTGAACACCCCCAACTCTCCCAGCCTGGCCTCAGAGCAGAGGGGGTCCAGCCCTCGGAGCATTTTAGTAGCCCTCCCCTGGCCCCGCTCCAACAGGTCCATGTCCTCCTTGTGCTGAGGGCTCCCGAGCTGGATGCAGGGCTCCAGGGGAGGTCTCCCCAGAGCAGAGCAGAGGGGCAAATCCCCTCCCTCGACGCTGGCCACGCTTCTCTTGATGCAGCCCAGGGTAGGGTTGGCCTTCTGGGCTGCCAGCGTACATTGCCGGCTCATGGACAACTTTTCATTCATTTCCAGCTGACCTGGTCCAAAACTGTAGTCAGGAGCATGCTCATAAACCTGTCCAAGAGTTGTTTAATTTACTGCTATAGACATAACCAGTAAGGATCATCATGCCAACTTGTGGGACTGCATAGCCCACTAACAAGAAGGGAGGGTGGACGCTCATTGCAGAGGCCCAGTGGGGTGCTGATCTCTGGTGATAGCTTCTGGGCATTATCAGGAAAAGCAGATAATATTCTCCATGACAGAAATGCATAGCTGTTCCCCTCAAGAAACTGCTGTTCCCTTCACTCTCTAGAGGGTTTTTGTAGCAGTGGGAATACGAACCTACAATTTCTCCACCCCCATATTTCAAAGCAGAATGAACGCTCAGTACAGACAGAATCTAGGAAGGTTCCTCATCAAACTTGCCCAGGCCATTAAAAACAATACGCTTTGTGGTAACAGTTCTGTGTTAAACACCTGAGCCCTGGGAGGTGACAAGGAAAGTGGACTTCTCATTCAGTGGTGTCCCAGAATCTTGGAGATTTTCTCCAGAAGGTATCAGCTTCATCTTAAGAAACTCCCTGTAATACAAAGACAGTAACTCATTCTGCTGCATCTGTCATAGTTCTGCAGCAGACACGACTTCAGAGCTAGCCCTACACAACTGTGAAGGTCCAGCATTTCATTGTGTATCAAAGAATGTATAGTAGGAAAAGATGTGTCTCTTACACAACAGTAGCTCAAACCAAACATCCCTGTGCTTGCCAGATGCTCTGGCCAGGTTCTGAATTTCAGGATGCCGCCAAACTATGGTTGGAAGGCAGGTCTGGGAGATACTGAATGGAAAAGGAAGGAGAAGGGGGTGGGAGGCTGTGCAATCTCAATGTTATACCTAAGGGACATCAGAGAAGAGATCTAGGGGAAGAAAAAAACAGCCAGGACACCTTTGAGGGTGGGAAGGGAGGCAGAAATAAATGCCAAGGCAAGAATGCCAAGGGAAGAATGCCAAGGGATTTTAACCCACACCAGGGCCAGAGCAGAGCAGTAATCCTGGAAAGACCATCCTTCACCTAGCAGAGTGGAGAAAACACAAGTAAAGAAATCGCTTTACACAGCAATTACGTCTTTCCTCCTAACACCCATCCCAGGACATCCTTCTGATGAAACGGGCTCCCTGTTCCCTTTCATCAGACTGCTGAGTTCCCTTTTAACACTTCCCTTAATGTTTCTCCCTGGCTTGCTACTAACTTAAAAACTTCTGGAGAGGACAACTTCAGCTCACCCTACAACCTGACTCCTTTTTGTGCTGTTCCTCATCTGCCTGCAGAGTGGACTCCTGCCACGTTATAGCACAAGGTAGGTAGCAGTTGCCTCCACCTAGACCAGGCTTTCAATGTGAATTTTCTGGAGACTTACCAGTCTTTGGTGCTGTAGGAAGGTTTGGAAGTAGCTTCTTTCACAGGAGCTAAGGCACATACGCCCATGGAGCCTTGGGGAGGGTTGACATGGCCGTACCCAAACTGCATGTTGTGACTGACCCATGAGCTGTGCTAACTCCTTAGTAGCACCTGGGGATGGTTTGGCTCCGTGGTAGTTGGACTGGGTTGAAACCATGTCTAGGAACCAAGGCTAGTTGGCCTGGGTTGAAACCATGCAAATAAGAGTAGAGTTACAGGGACCAGATGCCAGCATCTTCGCCTTCACAGAGAAGAGTGCCAGGCCATGAAATCATTGTTTAATTGAAGATCACCGTGTCTATACAATGCCTGGCACATGGGTGGCTTAGAGACCTTCCTGCGATAAGCTAAACAGTCTGCAAAGCAAACCAGTAAGGAAGAAGTGAACAAATGGACTTCAGGCTGAAAAGGAGCATGAAGTGAGACACCAGGAGAAACTTTCTCCCGGTAGGATAAGTAGACACTGGGTAGTCTATCTGGATGGGAGGTGAGCATTCACAAGTGGAGATGAAGAAGGGATTAGACACGCTTCAGAAGGACTGGTTTAGGTAGCACCGAAGCTGTTGTGACCTCTGGCAGTGCCGACTTTCTAAGTACTGCTGGGAAGGAAGACACTATTCCAGGGTTTATTAGAGGTACACCCCAGTAGATTAAACTGATATTTCCAACACCTTGCCCACAACTTAACAAAACATCTGATCACGTGTGCATGTGCATTTTACCTGTTTGTAAATCTCTCTCTCTCCATAGACAAGCTGGGACCCCAGTGCTGAGTTAAAGCAGAGACTTTCTTTTCAAGCAGAGCACTTCCCCAAGTGCTTCAGAGAACGCTAAGTAAGCAATGGTATTTACAAGCACTATTAGTGCTGCCGTTTGCGCTAGATGTGGACCTGAATGTGTCTCTGCGATAAGTGTGCCATGATACATTCCCTGGCTCATTGACTCCACGATGAGTAGAACAAATGAAAGCTCCAGCACAGCTCCTGTTTTACAAGGAGCATGTGGAAATGAAAAAGTTTGCAGTGTTCGAAATGGAAACGTCCCGAGCAATGTGGTGTGCCGAGTATTTCCTGGCTGCTTGGGAAGTCGCAAGAACATGAGGTCACTCAGTCATTTGTTTTATTGTTCCTGTTGTGGATCAGAGATGCTGTTGGTAGCCCAGCTTGCCACCCCATCAAGGTACGTAGCCAGAGCAGAGCATCTGCAGGTGGAGTGAGCAGTCATGGACCCAAGCAGCCAAACACGCTGTGAAAAGCAACCGGTTTGTTGTCTTTGGACTCCACAAAAAGCACCATTAACCTGAATTCAGTAACATTTGAAAAGAAGAATGATCATGCTAACTCAAATTGGAGGTCTACTTAGCCCAGCACATGGCCTAAGGCAGTGGCCAAAAGCTGATGTGCAGGCAAAAGTGTAAGGTGCGTGGCAAGTCTGGAGTGATCTTTCTGTTTTGCACATCGCTGTGCCTGCTATATTCATGTCCTTAAGGACTCCCTGAAGTGGGAGTAGCAGCTGGACCCTTATGTTTAATGGCATCTGGTGAACCTGCCAGACCCCTTTTCAACCCCTGTATCCTTCCACAGCATCCTGCAGCAATGAGTACCACAAGAGAGCATAGAATCATTTCACAGAATCATTTAGGTTGGAAAAGATCATTGAGTCCAACCGTAAAAGCAGTTGTGATATGGGAGGGAATGGTGGCAAACAGGAGGTTCCTGTGTCGGCACTGCAAACAGAAAAGCCAATAGGTTGACCGAGGTCTTGATCCAGGCAACTCCAGTGATACCCCAACATAGGAATGATGAGGCTGGAATTAACCTCCCTGTGCAGGGAAGCACTTGGTTTATTCAGACTCACTGAGCCTGGAGGTGCATTCCTACATTTTTAGGAGAAGGACTCCCTCTGCAGAAAAGGCGCTGCCACTTCTTTGCTTTGGTTGATGGACATAACTCACACTTCTCCTCTTCCCTCTGATCTGCCCAACCAGGCTGCAAACCTTGGGGACAATCCTTGTGACATTGACAAATGGTGGTACGGAGTTGCCTGTCCCTCTTGCTGCTCCAGCGGCAGCTCATGGGCCCTGTGGCTGCCACGGTGCTCAGCTTGCTCGTGACTGTAGCCCACTAGTAGCAGATGCAAAGCCACTAGCAAGATCAGCAGATCTCAGTACTTCACCACCCCTGTCATACACTGGTCCAAAACAAGATGGCTGCATCCACATTGCTCTTGTGAATAATTCCTGGCCTCTGCTGACTCCTGAACTGTGCTCAGCAAGATCAATGCTGGTTGTTCTGAGTCAAAACCAGACCAAGGACCATGCCGACAATTGACCAGTGGGGACAACATCTTCCCAGAACCTAAGCCCAGGTTAGCGTAGTAGGATTGGTGCAGTTAGCAAGCCTAAATGATGTAGCAGGAAATATCCTACACATGTCCTCTGCCCTGCCCAGTCTAGAGGGTCACCTTTTTGTAGACAGTCCTGTGGTCCAGGATTATGGAATATGTTGGATATGTTATCCAGCCACATGTGTTGAGCTGGGTTTAAAAGTAGAGTTGTCCCTGCTAACGTGGATGCTGCTGTAACCTAAGCTTTGTGGATATCCGTTTAGCTGGACTTGCGGGTGCTTCTTGAACACATACATGCCTCCCACTGAAGACACACCTGGACTTCAAGTACCGGGACAGGCTCGGAGCATTTCAGAGGCTGTTACTCTCACTCCCTACCCCGTTTTCCCTGCATTTTCCTTTCCTTGATGCTTGTCTTACCGTGGGCTTCACGGGGGGATCCCATTCTTCCAATCTGTGGAAAAGGGAAGGGTAAGAGGATGAACTGGCAGTGAATCGCACTGGTGTCCACCAGCCCAAGGCAGCTCCAGGCATTCCCCAATCAACATCAGTGGTGAGATCACAGGTCAGAGTTGCAAGTGTAGATGAGAGAAAGGAAAACCAATGTGTAATTAAAGAGCTAATGAGCCTGTGTTGGCTATTTTTAGTGCTCTTTTATTTTCCAGTGGTTGCTCCGACAGCCCCAAAATGACAGTACTGGGCCAGCCTTGAAAGTGCAGCTACGCTTTGAAAAGTGAGCAATGTCCTTGTGGGTTTCCCTCTTCATTTCTGTTCAAAAGCCTTAAATCTAATTTTCTGTGTTTACAAATCTGAACCCTGCTGAGACTTTGAGCAACGTTGGTTCTGAAATCTTCTGAAGTTACCTCGATCCTGCCACGAGAACTTCCCAGACAGCCAGGACTAATGAATAAAACGGGCTATAAGCTGGATGCATTAAAACAGTTGCAAAGTGTTGCAGACCTATTTGCTTTTTTTTCACTGCCGACCCCTGTTTGCTGCTGCTGGATTTTGACTAGTCCTCAGGATATAATTTCTCATTAATAAGATACCAAAGATGCTCTACTGGGCCTGGCATTTTCTCCTCCCCATGGAAAGCGATGAACTTTTCCTGCAACCATTTGCGAATCCAGAAGTATTTGATATCTGGGGCAGGAATGCTTTATTTCAGCAGTTTCATCGTGGATTTTTTTTTGTGGGTCCTGTTGAACCGAGCCATTGGTGTTGCTCCTGTGCTGCTCACCTACTCCTTTTCTTGCTCCCTGACCAGAGGAGCGATTCTCGTATCTACAAAAATATCATTTGCTTCTTATCTCATGTGTGTGGCAAATAACACTGCAACCTGGCTGGCGACAAACATCTCGTGTAAATGAAATTTGCTGCCTAGCTGCTTCTCAGAAAATGAAAACAACGATGGTGGAAGGGAATTAATTTTGAAATCCGAATGAGCATCTGCAGGAACCCCCCTTTTTTTCCTTTCCTGTCTCATTTTGAACAAAGCAAGTGTTTCATGGGATTAAATGGGACACTTTAATTTACAGAAGAGTAAACTGCATTTTACGGAAGAGTAAATAGCACAGGATTGGTTTTGTGGTGAACACATTGCATTGGACCTGAGGAAAGATGTGTTCTGAGAGGGCTACCTAAATTAATTCATAAAGTGATAGATATGGAGAACTGGATGAACTGGAGGAGCCTTTGGGAAGCCACCTAGCTCCTGTCCTCGGTCTGTGGTCAGGTCAAACAGCCCATCTGTGACAAGTTTGACCATAAAACCCACAATCCCACCTCCCCTTAGCCAGTCCCTGGTGTTCTGGTACTTTGCGTATTCTCCAACATGCAAAATTGTGTTGATTTCTGCTTTCCAGGTGGCAGTGGACAGGAAAACCAATCGCTTGCCTTCATCCCTAGCAGCCTGCACTGGAGTTCCTGTATGTTTTTCATTTCTGGACCAAACAAGTCCAGTTCCTCCAAGCTCTTCTTCAGGCTGTCTTTTCTAATCATCTGGATGTGTCCCTTCCTCTCCTCTGTGCTCCATATCTGGTCCATCCCAGTTTTCTTAAGTGCAGTGGCAGATATGGGCATGGTGCCACAGCTACGGCTTTTCCATCTCTGAGACAAGGAGCAATTGTCCCCTTTCACCACTGATCATGTGGTCCAGAATCACACAGAATCACAGGACAGCAAGGGTTGGAAGGGACCTCAGGAGGTCATCTAGTCCAACCCTCCTGCTAAAGCAGCCTCACCCAGAGCAGGGTGCACAGGACATCATCCAGGTGGGCTTTGAGTATCTCCAGAGAAGGAGACTCCACAGCCCCCCTGGGCAGCCTGTTCCGGGGCTCTGGCACCCTCAAAGTAAACAAGTTCTTCCTCATTTTCAACTGAAACCTCTTCTGCTTCAGTTTGTGCCCATTGCCCCTTGCCCTGTTGCTGGGAACCACTGAGAAGGGTCTGGCTCCATCCTCACGACATCCACCCTTGAGATATTTGTACATGTTGATTAGATCCCCTCTCAGCCTTCTCTTCTTCCAGTCCTTTTGAACCAGCATTTTCCTACAGGTTCTCATTTAATTAGTTACATTTTAGCTCTACTCCTTCCTCATTTATTCCCCCCCCAGTGTTGGTGCCTTCTGGTTCTTCTCAGCTTCCCCCCATGTGGTATTTCCCAGGTTCAAGTCTTATCCTACTGCTTGCTATCTTATTTTTTTTTCAGACTATTCCTCTGCTTCAAGTGATCGGGTGAGTTTTAACCCTGCCTTCCACACTGCTTGCAGCCCTTCTGTGCATGGTACATCAACAGATAGTCTGTCCCGCACCAGGTTGTTCCCAGAGTACCAACCAGACACATTGTGCACCCGTGCTATCGGAAAGCTGTCGGTAATGTTAAGTCTGCATGTGGGATGGTGCTGAAAGGCATTTTAAAGACTATTTTTTTCTCCCTAGGAATGCTCAACCTGGGGCTCTTGTGGAAAAGCCAAGAGCAAACCCCATACGGGAGCTTTGTTGCATGATGGGCAGCAAGCTGGGGCTGCTGGGTTGTCCAAGTCCTTGGGTACGGGAGGATGTCAGCCACCAGGATCTGACACCTCCACATCACCCTGGGACCTCGTCGCATCTCTGGGGCTTCAGACCAGTCTCATCCCACCATGGGGTCAGGGAACCATGAGGACCTCCAGTCCTCTTCCATCTGGGAATTGTGATAGATAGTAAACTGTTTGTTCATCAAATTCAATTAAAGACAATGGAGAAAGCAAGAAGTATGAGTGTAATAAATAAATATATAATGAATTTGTTCTCAAACCGGCAGATGAGGGAAGAAGGCCCCCCCTTATTACTTGTGTCTTTGTTACATCCTCTGTTTAAAGTCACTGTTGTGTGAAAACCTGATACGTAATCAATTACCAAATTCCTGAGTGACATATCCTGATAAGTAAACAAGCACTAGCCTTCCCTGCTTCATGCTGTCAGGATGACCCTAACAACAGTACGTGCAGCTGCAGAAAGATACCAGGATGCCATAAAAAGGGACTCTGGTGGGAGGGGAGGTGTATAACAGAAAGATTTGTGGCTCCTTACCAAGGACAGTTTTTGATAAGAACCAGGAGCTTCCCTTAAGAACTAATTTGCACCAACTCTGCAGTTTGGGCAAGAGCCAAGGAGCAACAGAGTCTGCGCAAGAACAAGGGGTTACTAGCGGTGATGAAGAGCCATCAGCCTTCATCCCCACGACCCCCGACGACCACCACAAGGAGGCACTGAGCAAGCGCAGTGGGGAGGAGTTCATGGAAATGACTTCTTGGGGCTAATTTTAATACGAAGCAGGGACAAGTCATGCATATGTATAGGCATATTTGGGAATCTTATGTATATGTAACACCTTGTAGTATAACTTCGAGGAAAATCAACACACAGTGCGCACCTTTGGAGGGAGCAAGGGTCTCCCGGGCCGCCCAGCGCTGTTTTGATTGCTGACTGCTTACTCAATAAACTTGATACTAAATTTCATAACGACTCCTATAAATTATTTAAGGGAGTAACATATAACAGGAATGACTCCCAAAGTTCATAGAATCATAGAATCATAGAATGTTTTGGGTTGGAAGGGACTCCATACCCTCACCGTTAAGGTGTGCACCATTCATCTGCAGATTTTGGCTACATGAAAAATCTTGCAACCCTAGTCACCAAAGCCAGCTTGCTGGTCAGAGACAAAAATTAGGTTGGTTTGTTGAGAATTGTTCCCAGCGAGTCGTGTAGGTGGTTTTTCATCGCTCCGTTGTCCTCCGGAGGCCAAATATAAAACCAATTATGTAAGAACTTCTGCAATGTTTTCCCAGGGACTGGGGTCAAGGTAACTCATCCATGATTCTCTGACCCCACCACTGTCCTCTTTCTCCCACAGTAATGATTAGCGGTTCAAAGACCATTTCATGACGTTTCTCAAAATTTCCAGGCTGAGCATTACCCAAGTTACAAACCTCCATGTAGGCCCATCAGCCCTCTCTTCCTGCCCTCGAACTTGCACTGTTAAATTGCACTCAATATTCGCTCAGGATTTGGGAGAAGGCTAAAACAAGAAACATGCAAGTCCTTCAGTCTCCTCACACTGTTTCTTATGGGCTTGTTGCCATCTCATTGACATTACAAGCTGGCCCAGACTGACCTGTTCTCCTCTTACCTCTCCTGCAGTGTATTCATAAAGTCTCCATTTGCTGACAGTTGCACCCTTTCCTGCTGATTTTATCTGTAGCTGATGGTTTCTGAGGCTCCATCTGTGCAACGCCTCTTGACCAGTTTGTAGATCTTCCAGTCCTGCTCCATGTCTTGGTTTCTAGACCCTTCCCTGATCTCATCTGCTCTCAGGTCAGCCTGGTCCTTAATGGTTTCTCACCCTGCCTCCCCTTATCACTTTTAAATCAACCTGCCCAAGGCTGTTCCCAAGCCCTGAGCTGCTGTCTATGCCCTTGGGATCCTCACCTTGAGGTCTGGAGCCCCAGGCTGATGGGGAGCGGCTGGGGGAGCTGGGGGCATTCAGCCTGGAACAGAGGAGGCTGAGGGGAGCCCTCATCGCTCCCTACAACTTCCTGAGAGGAGGGGGGAGCCGGGGGGGTCGGGCTCTGCTCCCAGGGAACGGGCGATGGGATGAGGGGAAACGGCTGCAAGTTGTGCCAGGGCAGGGGATGTTTAGTGTGGATACTGGGAAAAATTTTTTCACCAAAAGGGTTGTCAAGCACTGGAAGGGGCTGCCCAGGGAAGTGGTGGGATCCTCATCCCTGGAGGTATTTAAAAGCTGGGCAGACAAGATGCTTAGGGACAAGGTTTAGTGACGGACAGATATGGTTGGGCTTGATGGTCCTAAAGGTGTTTTCCAACCAAATGATTCTGTGATTCTGTGCTTCTATGATCTTCACCCCACCCATGAATTAGACCCTGGCTTGGCCTTGGGGCCTGCTGGCTCCAACTCTTTGGCTTCCTGACCTTCTTTGGACTGGTCCATTTGAGACCCTCTGGTGCCTGGCCTCACCCTGCCACGACCACAGCTCACAGCAATGCTTCCAACCTAGGCTCAGCACAGTCCAGCCGGGAAATCTGATCACCAAAATATCAGTTGCAACAAAAAAAACCCCACCTAAAACTCCACCCTGTGCCCATCAACGTGAGTCTAATTCCTCAGTAGCATCCAGCTCTTTAGTAGTCCTTTTCATTTCAGAATATATCCACAAGAAATGCAAGCTGTTGGTGCCTTGACTTTCACATCATGCCGGTGCCTCAGTTTCCCCCTCTACAAACCATTGCTGCCTTTTCATCTGCTCCCTACCTCCTTTCTTGGTTTGGATAACGAACCACTTACAACAGGCCTTCAGTCTCACATTCTATAGGCTCTGGAATGGGCTTCCCAGGGAGGTGGTCGAGTCCTCATCCCTGGAGGTATTTAAAAGAAGGAGAGATGAGGTGCTTAGGGACAGGGTTTAGTGGTGGGATGGCAGGGTTAGGTTAAAGGTTTGACTCGATGATCTCAAAGGTCTTTTCCAACCAAAGTGATTCTATGATTCTACCTCACAAAGCCCAGGCTGATGAAATAACAACAGCAATAGCAAAAATATTAAAAACGCACTGCGCTCATGGAATAGAAGGAAAATTATCTGGTTTTTTGGCCGCGGCCTCCTTTGCCCACGCTCCCTCCAGCGTTCCCTGCCAGGCACTGCACACTGCTGCTGAGCTCTTCGCTGGCAGCATTTCTAGGAACACCCCCCCCCTTGCCTTGAGCCTGTTTCTGGTCCTCGCCTGCCCCAGTAGCTGTTCTTTGAACCCCTCATCTCCCGGCTGCAGGCGCTCATTCTGACATCTTTTGCTCCATGGGTCAGACGTTGTTAATCTCTTGCTCCCTGCCTGGCGGTTGATGGGCGGCTTCTCTGCTCCGCTAATACAGCTTTATACCAGAGCTCAACTCTAATCCCCGTGTTCTCTCAAATCACTGTCCTAAATCAAACCTGTCTTTTCATTTTAAGGTCTCCAGGCAGTCCTTGTCCCTAGCGCTTCCATCACACCTCTCCCAGGACTCGCTCAATAAGCATTTCCAGTCTGGCCTCAGGCCATGATCACACAACAGAGGCTGATTTGCCTCACAAATGACCTGTTGCACAGCCAGGACTCACATCCTATTTCTTTACTTGCTTTTCTCTTCCTTTTTTCCCCACTTTTCTTTTCCTGGCTGCCTCTCCTCTCCCTCCTCACACCTCCTTTGTTGATGGGGCTTTTAAATGGGGTACAGACAGAAAAATGAGTGTTTTGACTGATGTTGTTTCATCTCCATTCAAACTCGGGGGGCGATGCATTCACATCTCTTGCAGGCATCTCATGTTGGGCAACCTGAGCCCCTCCGGTGAGTGCCTATCTCCCCATCACTTCCAAGGGGGTTGTAACCTGTTCATGGATCTCACCCCAGTGTCCTCAGGTAGCAAGGGACTGGCGTGGAGCTCTCTGTGGCATTAGCCCATCATAGGGCACAGGAGCTGCTCCTTATCTGGGAAATATCAGGGGTCTCCCCTGGGTGGAATGGCATCCTGGCTTGTATCAGGAGTGGTGTGGCCAGCAGGAGCAGGGCAGTGACCGTGCCCCTGTGCTGGGCACTGGGGAGGCCGCCCCTCAAATGCTGGGGTCAGGGTTGGGCCCCTCACTACAAGAAGGACCTGGAGGGGCTGGAGCATGTCCAGAGAAGGGCAGCAGAGCTGGGGAGGGGTCTGGAGCCCCAGGCTGCTGGGGAGCAGCTGGGGGATCTGGGGGGGGGGGTTCAGCCTGGAGCAGAGGGGCTGAGGGGAGCCCTCATTGCTCCCTACAACTGCCTGAGAGGAGGGGGGAGCCGGGGGGGTCGGGCTCTGCTCCCAGGGAAGGGGCGATGGGACGAGGGGCACCGGCCTCAAGCTGTGCCAGGGCAGGGTGAGGTTGGCCCTGGGGAACAATTCCTTCCCCAAAGGGCTGTAGGCACTGGAAGGGGCTGCCCAGGGAAGGGGTCGAGTCCCCAGCCCTGGGGGGATTTAACAGCCGGGCAGAGGCGGTGCTGAGGGCCAGGGTTTGGGGGTGGGATGGCAGGGGTAGGGGAACGGTTGGGCTGGGGGAGCTTAAAGGGCTTTTCCAACCTGAATGATTCTGTGATTCCATGATTCTATGAATAGTACCAGCAAGGTGGGTATCAGGCTCAGACACGCTTGCAACCTCCCTCTGTTTATCTGCCGTTTCAATTTCTCTCTCTCTGTTCATCCCAGCTGGATCTCTCCCTAAGAGATCTGCAAGAGGCATCAAAGGAATTCCCCAAAGCCTGTGGGGACTCTGGAGCTGGAGCTGACAGCACAGGGCAGGCTGCAGCCACCCTGCGATCCATAACGATGTGCCAGGAGGAAAATACCCAGCTCAAATCGCTGAGCCCTGAAGGATCTTTGCAGTGCTGGCTGTCGGGAAACACCTCTTTTCAAGTAAGACCCTTGGGAGGAATCACTGGAGAACTCTGAACATAATGCCCACCAGGCATCTTTATCGCTTTATTTTTCAGGCAAGAGCTACATTTCAACCACTCCAAGCACACTGGAAATAGGATTTCAGGATATTTTCTTAGAGGGCTATAATCACCCCTATCACCTGTTCTTTCTCCTGGAAGAAAACATATACACAAACATACACATATACACATACATATTTTTCTTTCCTGTGACACCAGCTTTTACTCAGGTATTTAACTGTGAAATACAGCGATTGCCCCTGGATGGAACCTTCTCCTTTTGTGCATACTGCCTAATTTCACTGTCCCGGGCATATTCATGTACTTAAAATGTTTTTAGGATCAGCACCTTAAACTACTGATTTGCAAGAACCGTGTCGACATCTCTGTAGAATAGTTGGGACCTTGACCTCAAGCAAACCCAGTCAGCAATAATTAAATCAGGTATGATCTTATTTGTGTGTTGAGCTGTGATTCTTTGCAGGCAGGGAAGTAACACAGCTTTGGAAGTAGAATTGCTCTGATGCAGTCGAATATTAAGTTTCAAAACCAAACAAGAAAGAAATCTCAACCTCAAGGCATCCTTTAACAGAAATTACTTCCAATCTTTCACCTTCTGTGATGTCTTTAGAGTGCAGAGAAGCTGACTCAACCGTGTGCAATGCTGCTACCTATTGGAGCCATCAAATATTACACTCAATTTGCAGCTAGAAGACTGACACCACTCCAGAGTCAAAAATGGAAGTAGAATTTGGCTGTGTCCTGGTTTTGGCTGGGACAGAGTTAATTTTGCTCCTAGTAGCTGGCATAGTGCTGTGGTTTGGATTTAGTACTAGAAGAATGTTGATAGCTCCCTGATGGCTCAGTTGTTGCTGAGCAGGGCTCACACCAGTCAAGGACTTTTCAGCTTCCCCAGCTCTGCCAGGGGCACAAGGAGCTGGGAGGGGGCACAGCCAGGACAGCTGACCCCAACTGGCCCCGGGGCTATTCCAGACCATATGACGTCATGCCCAGTATAGAAACTGGGGGAAGAAGAAGGAAGGGGGGGACGCTGGGAGTGATGGCGTTTGTCTTCCCAAGTCACCGTTCCGCGTGATGGAGCCCTGCTGTCCTGGGGATGGCTGAGCACCCACCTGCCCATGGGAAGCGGGGAATGAATTCCTTGCTTTGCTTTGCTTGCATGCGCATGGCTTTTGCTCTCCCTGTTAAATTGTCTTTGTCTCGACCCACGAGCTTTCTCAATTTTACTCTTCTGATTCTCTCCCCCATCCCATTGTGGGGGGAGTGAGCGAGCAGCTGCATGGTGCTGGGTTGCCGGACGGGGTTAAACCATGATGGGGGGATTCATCCATGCCGTACTCACTAAAAGGATGAGATGCAATCACATGGCTGACACAATAAATGAGAGAGGCAAAGGGAAAAAATCTCTTTCTCAGGTAGTGAAGGATTGGAAAGTATTTATTTGTTTTCACGTCAGTCAAGCCTGATGAATGTGACATGGAAGTACACAGAGAACTGGCAAAAAAAAAAAAAGTCTCATGAGAACACAGACTGTGAGAATTCCTGATGGTGGGTGTGGGCTTATGTCCTGGTTTCGGCTGGGACAGAGTTAATTTTCTTCCCAATAGCTGGCATAGCGCTACTTTGGGTTTAGTACTAGAAGAATGTTGATAACGCACTGGCGGTTTGTTACTAAGTAGTGCCTGGACCAGCCAAGGACTTGTCAGCTTCCCCTGCTCTGCCTGGGGCACAAGGAGTTGGGAGGGGGGCACAGCCAGGACAGCTGACCCCAACTGGCCCCGGGGCTATTCCAGACCATAGGGCATCACGGCTCGGGGGGAATTTGCTGGGGGGCAGCAATCGCTGCTTGGGATGGGCTGAACATCAGTCGGCGGGTGGTGAGCAATTATATTGAGCATCATTTTTTTGTATATTCTATGGTTATTATTATTACTTTTTTCCTCTACTGTTTGATTAAACTGTCTTTATTTCAACCCATGGGTTCTACCTTTTTTTTTCCCCCCTCGATTTTCTCCCCCATCCCACTGAAGGAGCGGGGGGAGTGAGTGAGCGGCTGTGCGGTGTTCAGCTGCCTGCCGGGTTGAACCACAACAGCCCTAGATGCCTGTGAAAGGACCAGCTTGATACCCTTCTACAAAGGAGGAACTGGGGCAGAGCAGTCAGTTTAACAGGAAATGAACAAAAAGTATTAAAAAAAATCAGCAAGGTGTTTGTAAGTTTATAGATTTGCCAAGAACGAGCTCCATTGTATCAATACAACTTTGCTTTTGACAGAACGAGTCTGACAGAGGAAAAGGCACGGTTATAATTTCTGTTTCCTTTGCCTATGGTCTCTAGAAACTGTCTTGCACAGTGTTCTCATAAGTAATTAGGGGAATGTAATCTAAATCAAAAAGCACAGGCGCAAAGCAGTTTGGAAAGCTGAACCAAGGGAGCTGCAATCCAGTTGTCATCCAAATGGAAGGATGGATGAAGAAGGAGGTGTGGGTAATCTGTCCTGACCCTGTAGGATTCAATTCTCCTGCTAATGACCTGGCTTAAGGTAGAGAGTGCACTTAAAACACCTCTAGGGGTCCCTTCCAACCCAAAACATTCTATGATTCTATGATTCTATGATTCTATGGAAGAAGGCGCCGCGCATCCTCAGGATGGACCCGCCTCCTCTGAGGGGGCAGAGCCCGCTGCCGCCTGCCTCGGCGCGCGCGCTCTTCGGTTGGCTGTGAAAAGTGCCTATCCAATATCCGCAGGGAAACGCGCGAGAATAAGCCCATCTAGAACCTACACGCCTTTTAAGACCTTTAATAGAAATTTACCGGTTTACACCCTCTGTTTCCACTAGGGTGGCCGCTGCGCTCCCTTGCTTTAAGACTTTTTAATCAGGCATTTCTTTCGACGCCTTTTTCTGCGCCCCAGGTCACAAAAGCCCCCCTCAGGAGTTGGGGCGCGGAGGTGTTCCTTCGCCACGCGCCGCGGCGGGAGGGAGGCCCCCAAGATGGCGATGCTGGCGGAGCGTGAGTGCCGTTCCCTGCGGGAGGAACCGCGCCGGCGGCGCTCGGGGCGGTGCCGCTGGGAGCGGGGGGGTCGGGGGACGAGCCCTTATCCTGGGGGGGCGGCCTGGGCGTTGCCCCGTGCCCTCCCCGTCGCCCTGGCTGATGGGGCGGGGGCCGCGCTGTCCCTCCCGAGGGAGGCGGGTAGGAGGCTGGCGGGTCCCGTGGGCCCCGGGTTCGGGTTTGCGGGGCTCTGTCTCTTCCCGGCCTGGGGGAGGACGCGAGCGAGATCGGCGGGGATGTCTGTCAGACACCTTGAGGGCCGGCATTTCCTTTCCGCGCCTCGCTGCCATCTCTGCGGCGGTGGGTTGGAGAGATCATAGAGTCATAGGATGGAATGATAGAATCGCTTTGGTTGGAAAAGACCTTTAAGATCATCGAGTCCAACCTTTAACCTAACCCTGCCATCCCACCACTAAACCCTGGCCCTCAGCACCTCATCTCTCCTTCTTTTAAATACCTCCAGGGATGGGGACTCTACCACCTCCCTGGGCAGCCCATTCCAGAGCCTGACAACCCTCTCGGTGAAGAAGTTTTTCCTAATGTCTAGCCTAAACCTGCCCTGGCTCAGCTTCAAACCATTCCCCCTCGTCCTATCATCTGTTACCAGGGAGCAGAGGCCGACCCCCCCCTCACTCCCCCCTCCTGTCAGGCAGTTGTAGAGGGCGATGAGGGCTCCCCTCAGCCTCCTCTTCTCCAGACTAAACAACCCCAGCTCCCTCAGCCGCTCCTCGTATGACTTGTGCTCCAGACCCCTCCCCAGCTTGGTTGCTCTCCTCTGGACCTGTTCCAGCAAGGCAACATCTTTCTTGTAGTGAGGGGCCCAAAACTGAACCCAGTATTCGAGGTGCGGCCTCACCAGCACTGAGTACAGGGGCACGATCACTTCCCTACTCCTGCTGGTCACACTATTCCTGATACAGGCCAGGATGCCATTGGCCTTCTTGGCCACCTGGGCACACTGCTGGCTCATATTCAGCTGTGCTGGGGGCCGGTTGTGGTCTGGCAGCCAGGCAGGACTCAGCGGGGCCATGTTTGTGGAGGCATGGGTCCTTTGAACGCAGCAACGGCTAACGTTTGAGCTCAGCTCACCCTCTTGTCTGTGCGGGGAACTTCAGGGATCAGCTAAATTCTGGGTTGGGAGAGGTGAGAGTGGCATCCGCCTATGGGATTTTAGGCAGTTGCTTCAGAAAAGGCAAGTAAATCCCCTGAACTCACGGGGAAAAACTTGGGGTAAGGTCATGTGGTTGTCTTATGCCTTTTCTGTAAGGGTGTTGCTGCGTAAATAATTTTTGAAGGTTTTATTATATGCAGCCTGGTAATATTGCTTAACCTTTTTCTGATATTGGAATCAAACTGAGCTTTGCTCTTACCTCTGAGGTGACTGAGGACTTGGGCTCCCCATATCTAAAATAATTGGTTAAAACATTGGATGAATATCCTGACTGATAACTTTTTCTTGAGGTAAAGCTTTTCAGTTCAGCAAACAGAACTTTCTTGGGGCTGGCCACAGTAGGAACTAAAAACATTCGCTGCCTTCTCTTCCAAGTTAAAGATGCATTCCTGTAAAGCAGTCTTTTCTAGTAAATGTAAAACTGTATATGAGTAGAAAGACTAAATTTCCCAGCTGCAGGTTTTTATGTAGCAGAACTAATATACTTCTATCTGACTATTGTTAATGCTCTTAGGTGGATTCAGTAAGCTTACCGGTGTCAGGGCACCCTTAGTGTGAGAGCACAGGGTCTAATGAATTTGTTTGCTTGACTTCAGAGAAGATGAACTTAAGTACAATAACTAATTGGAAAATACGGTTTCCAGTGGAAAATATAAGTGTGAATTGAGAAAAACAAAATTGCATTCACATATGTAATTTTCTAATTATTTTAGGTGTAAACTTTGTTGGTACCATTTTTTTTTCAGAATTTGTTGATTATTTTAATTGGCCACTATGTGTATCAGTAATCATAGAATCACAGAATGGTTTGGGTAGGAAGGGACCCCTAGAGGCTATCCAGTCCAACCCCCCTGCAATGAGCAGGGACATCTCCAACCAGATCAGGTTGTTCAGAGCCTCGTCCAACCTGACCTGGAATGTTTCCAGGGATGGGGCATCGACCACCTCTCTGGGCAACCTGTGCCAGCATGTTGATATAGCTTCTGTATGTAGCGAATTCTAAAATCAAATGCCTTAAAAACCAAATCTGGTTGCTGAGAGCCACCTTGGCAGAGTTGTATGCCTCTGTTCATCACCTTCAGCTGCAGTTATAATTGTGAAGCCATGTTATGTGTATTTTTGTTTGCAGTTTCGGATCAAGTTCTGATGCTCATCCTAAAAAAAAAAAAAAAAGACGCGGGGGGGTGTTAATTGGTTTTACTGTAGCTGTGAAAGCATATGCATTTCAGTGATTTAAAGTAACTTCTCAGCAGTACCCAGTGACGGGACAAGAAGCAGTGAGTGCAAATTGAAAGAAATTCCATCTTTTTTTGCTGTGAGGGTGGCCAAACACTGGAACAAATTGCTCAGGGAGGCTGTGGAGTATCACTGTGTAGATATTCAAAACCAGACGACATGGTGCTGGATGACTTGCTTAAGCAGGGGGTTGAATCTTGAGAAGTCCTTCCAACTTTTGTAATGCTGTGAACTAAGCTGGGAAAGGACAAACTCAATTTTTAAAAAATGTATCAATTGCAGAAATGGGCAAAGTGTTAGCTTTTTTTCCCCACTTATTTTTAACTCTTTTTAACTTCTAATAAACTTTGATTAACTGTCTATCTTGTTGGTGCTCATCAGGAAAAAGTGTTTATGTTAATGATGGGTTTCATAGCTTGGATTAAAAACAAAATCCCTTCTGTGGGCAGTGTATTTTTTTCTGTTCATTGGAGAAATTTAACCTGGTTATTATTTTCCATGTTATCACCGTATATGGGCTCACAGCAGGGGTTTGGGTGGGAACTGAGAGGGAACTTTCAGAAATTATAGTTCAACACATGCTTCAGGCACAGAATTAGTCTTGTTAAAAGGGTTTAGTAATCGATCTTTCTTAAATTGTAGGGTCTGAGTGAAGAAGTATCTAAAGAAATGACACTTTTCTCCACTGGATGGTGCTGCTTGCCCAGAATTGCATTACTTTATGAGCAGCCCAGAAAATTAGTGTTAACTTCTGAGCTGTATTTTTTAGCTGGAAGATAGTATGTTGTTTCCTTTCTTGCTCTTAAGACATGGGTGAACAGACATTTATGATAAATTGTGGACTAAACACTCTTTGTTGTTGTTTGTCTGGTGAGGAGAGATAACTTTATGGCTGCTCTAAGTGGCATGAAGTTGCTCCTGGCTTTCTTAAATACTTCTCTAAAGATGTAAGCAAGTTTATTTTCCTGCGTCTAGCTTGCAGTATTTGAAAATAAGAGTGTGTTAACCTGGCAGAAATCTGAGGATTGATCTCATAACAGTAGTGATGAGGTTTGAAATACTTGGATTAATAGTGCTGGAGAAGGGAAGATCTTTTAGAGTTTCATGCTTGAGAAATCTCTGTATTAGGTGCCCTTGTGTTTTGTTACCAGTGTCCTCCTGGGAGTAAAACATCTTAGGGCTTCTCTACAGAGAGATATTCAGGAAAATTAATACAAATTAACTTTTAAAGTGGATTAGTTGATCTACATCAAACAACTCAATTTGGAAGTTAATTTAGATTCACCCGTTCAGTTGGCATGGATTACCTCTACTGTGTAGACAAATCCTTAGATACAGACGGTGTCTTTACACCTGTAAGAATTGCACAGAATTTAATTTCTTGGGATTTGCAGTGTCACCACCTGGGGAACTCGTTACAGAGAGCATAACAGAACATGGGCATACTGAAAATGTTGTTATAGTTAGATATAAAAAAAAAAGGCATCAAACAGGTTTTGGTGACTGAGTGAGGGAAACAATGTTAATCGAGAGGTTTTTAGCAAAGGGACAGATTAAGAAATGTAATTGAAAAGGAGGGCTGCTTCTCAGCTGGGTGCATAACCTCTATTAAATTGCTTCTTTTAATTGTCTGTTTATGTTGTTTGTTTCACTGTCAGCTACAGACAAAAGCAACAGGCGAGGTGTTCCCTGTTTTTATAGGACTTAGCTTTTGCTGCCAGCTTGATAGCTTTTTTTAATTCATTCTCCCCACAAACCACTGGAAACCTGGGTCCTTAAAGATCATTTGCATCTTGGATAAGGGAAGATGGCAAAGCACGTTAATTGTCCCCAGTTCCTAGGTCAGTGTTTCAAACACCGCAATAAATGAGTGAGGTGAGCCGTGTCACCAAGGGAGCCAGAGTTTTGTTCTCGGTGGGGCAGCAGGGAATCCTAATTTGCTTGGGCACACTTAAAAATCACAGTTCACAGTGGCACTTTACCACCTTTTGTTAGCTGCACAGGCAGGGCTTGTAGCAGACCCTTCTCTGCAGGCTGCCTGTTGGAAATAAGCTGTTGTTTTCCTCTAGAGAGGTGAGCCAAGCGTGTGCTGTGCGGATTTCTCTCGCAAGACTCACAGTCATTTAACCTACTGTAAAATCCTTTTTATGGACTGTTTAGGGTTTTATGAAATTCTTCATCAGACTGTTACTTTTTTATGGGGCTGCCACGCAGCACCTATTTTGAGCTTCAAAGCTTAGGAAGTATGTTTAAAAAAAAAAAGCCACCATCATGCATTCTGACAGTAGTAGTTCTTCTTTCAGAACAAAACAGAACTGGGCAAAAAATAAATCAGACATCCCTGTAATATTCTGTCCCTCTGGCCCAAATCCTAAGTGTTGCATTTTAGGGAAGGATGACTTCCTGATTATGTTGAAAGCGCCTCAGTGGACTTGGCTTCTCGCTGACTTTGTATGGCCTTGGGTTAATCGGTCATTTTTAATCCACCGTTTCCCATCGTGTTTAATGAAGTTTGTAATCTTCCTGTCTCCCATTCTTTGTTTGTCTTGTTTATTTAGGTTGTCTTCCTGCCTGTGGTTAGGTGCACGCTTAAAGTGCCTGGTTAACTATGCTAGCTTTTCTTCCTTGATTTCAATGAAGCTATTCCTGAAGCGCATGCACGTGGGCCTGGGGGACCATGGTTTCTTTAGTAGTCTCCGTAGGACAAAGGAGCCTTGGTTCTCATTTGGATCTCTTAACACCTGCAATAATTTCCGGTGACTTTTCAGTTTCCAAATAAATGATTTTGTAGGAAATCCAAAAGCTGAAATCACATTGGTTTGTGTTCTGTCATTCAGTTTCTCTGGTCACTTATATTTGATTTTTGACTTGGCTTTTCTTATGAAGGCAAATATTAAAACTTCTGTGTCATGGTTAAAAGGAAGACTGGCCAGTGGATATTGTCCAGAACTGGGAAAGCCAGCACTGAAGTTTCATCCCCTGTAGATTTAATTTTGAAGCCAGATGTAAACCAAAGTTGGAATAAATACAGAATTTAGGTCTGTACACCTAAATGTTAATCCTTAAAGCCTTCCCTGAATTGCAGACCATCCTCAGGGATGACAGCTTCCATTGCAATTTTACTTGGTCATTCTTCACATTAATAATTAACGTTTTCACTGGCCTTTTCTTGCAATATAAGGTTTACTAAAATTAACCCCCCAAAATGTGTTTAGTCTGGCATAAGTTCTGGGGTTTTTTTCAGTTAAGAGCTTTTCTTGAATGATTAAATACTAAGAACACTGTGGAAATCTAAGTAGAGCCTGTATGAATTTTTCCTTCCTGCTCTAGCCCGTAGAAGGCAGAAGTGGTCTGTGGATCCACGAAATAGCGCCTGGAGTAAAGATGAATCTAAATTTGGCCAGAAGATGCTGGAAAAGATGGGCTGGTCCAAAGGAAAGGTATGATCTAAAGGAGAGTTGTCTAGCTGAAGGGTGGAAGACTGCCGGGGGACTTGTGATCTCAGTGTTTAGAACAGCCATGTTCTTTCTGTTTGATTTATTCTCGTAAGTGTGCAGAGAATTTGAGCAATGATAGATTTTTACAGTTTGTTACAAAGGTGCTTGCTTACTTGTGCCTGTCTTGCTTTCCAGTTTTTCTCCCCTCTCTTTGACAAGGTAACGTCCCCAAGTAAGAGCAGGAGCTGGCACATTAAACCGGGTGGTGGTTAAAGGCTTCAGGTTGCCTTTATGCCCTCAGTTCTCTCTCTGGCATCTGGTACTCTTTAAAGCAACTCCAGGACCTGCTTTAATCTTTTACCTGTTTTTAAAGGGTACTTCTGGTTTGTTCCTTGAATGGTCAAAGTGCAGCGTTACGTGAGCTGTATTCCTTCCCAGCTCCAGCCTGTACCTGTGTGGTGTGAGGTGACTGCTTTCTGGCGCTGAGAATAATCTCTAGGTCAGTGGAGAGAGCTGCAGGCATCTCTCCTGCCTCTTAAAGGCAGTTTAACTTCCACAAAGGTGCCTCAGCAAATCTGAGATTTGGGCCTGCATGTCAGTGTGTTTAATGAAATGAATGCACACACCACCCACCCAACCCCAATATTTATTTAATTCTTCTCCTAGATGTCCTCTCCCAGCCTGCTTTTTATATAAAATTATAAAATAAAAATAATAATAATATAAATAATATAATAATAATAAAATTAGGACCATTCTGAATTCTGTGAGTGCACTGAAACTTACTGAAATATATCTACTGTTGGATTTCTCAGTGTAGTCTACTGTTGCCTCGGTTGGCTTCCAGTTAGCTCATATAAATCTGGCTTCTAACTGCCTCTAATTTCACAAACAAGAGGTGGTACCTGATTCAAAGGCTGCTGAAGTCAAGGAACTGCTATTGGTTTCACTAGGCTTTGGAACAGACTATTAGAAATATGGGGCTTTTTATGTAAATTGTATGCATAGAAGTTTTATGGGTCTAAGATTAAAATAGATACGTAAACCAGAGTAGAAAAAATGCAGTTAAATGTTCTGATGGTATTTTAGGCAGCCAGCTTCTCTGACCATAGACAACACCTTTGCCATTATGAATTCTGTTTGTGTCAGGGTGTGAAAGGAAGCCTTTGCGTTCTTTTCTGTCACCACCCCCCCATCTTCTTCACAACAATAAGTTTCCTACTTGGCTTACCGGATCTTCCTTTACAGCAGTTATAGCTGTACCAGAAGGATTTATGTCTCCATTTCACGACCAGCTCAGACAAATGGAACCTTAGCTTGATCAAATTAATGGGCAAAAGCCCATCTGTGCAGTGAAATTAAGCTGCTTACACTAGTCCTGTTATTAGTTGTATTGGAATTGGGTCACAGCAGGATGTGTAGCCAAGTGTCCTGCTTGCTTCCATGCTTTTTGGTCAGCAGAAGTTTCACGGTAAATTTTCCACCCCACTCACCAAATAAACTCTACAGGATTTGTAGGAGCAACAGCCTTTTTCAAATATGCCTCGTTGTTTCACATATGCCCAGGGCTTCTCTCCACGACTCCGCCATGTACATGTTTATTTATAGCTGTACACTGAGCTGATGATTTGTTACTGGTGACAGATTAGGGAAAAAGCAGGCAGATACCAGGAATAAAGTCTTCAACCAAATGTCTTTTGGTTTGGTTTCTTTTTTTCCCTGATGGTAGAACTAAAAAAAGATAATGCTGGGCCTAAAGTTTGCTTCCCAGATTTGAATGATCATCGTTTTTAGGACAGACAAACCCAACGTTTGTTTGCTCTAATATCTTCATCAACTTATGAGTGTGAATGAGAGGAAAGAAGTTCTTAAAGGTCCTGCTAGCTGCAGTCTGATCCTCACGCACCCGCTTCTCCCGTATAACTTCATTTAGTGTTGTACATTCTGTGCGGGATCTGTCTTACAGCCGTCACGCAGCTGCCTTCCCGGTGACGGAGGTATTTTTGGTGAGAGGCATGTTCTTTTTATGTAGTGTCTTGTTTTAAAATTGTAAACACTTTGGACTTGCCTAGGAATGTCAGGTGGCTTCCTGATTAATCACCCAACTACTTAATGTTGTTGCTATTTTGGTGTTTATAATACTTCGCTGGAGGCTTAAGTAGTAAATTAAAAAAACTTAATATCTCATGTGTGCTAATGCCTGTGCGTGAATTCAGTTGCAGGCAAGCAAATAAATAGTAAGCTGTGCTTTCCTGCTATATTTCATTGCACACTGTCTTGCAGTACTGAAGTTCTGTTTGCTTAGTCACTGCTGTAAAATCCTCACGCTTTTACCCTTAAATCCTCATTAGGGTCTTGGGGCTCAAGAACAAGGAAATACAGAACATATCAAGGTTCAGGTGAAAAACAACACGCTGGGGTTAGGAGCAACCATCAATTACGAGGTGAGCGCTAGACCCAGGTAAGGAAACTGCTCCCATTTTACCTAAGGCACAGCCTTTGGAATGGGACGTTAGTGAAGTCTCTTGTCACGTCTGGTGGCAGCATGTACCTATGCGAACGTCTCTGCAGAAGCTCTTGGCCTGGAGTTTAGTTCTGCTTTGTTGGGTGTTTTACGAGTAAGTACCTGCTTGGAAAGGTTACAGTGAATTCTGGGAGCAGGCTGTTCAGAGATTTTTTTGCTTCCAAGCAAATCACTGAAATACTTCCTTTCTCCCTGTGTCTTCTGCCCAGCTTAGCTTTATGCCTCTTCCTGATAGAGACTGGAATTCCTTTCTGACTGGAGTTCAGGTACAGAGGCAGAGCAAAATGTGATCCTAAAGGTGCTTGTCTTGTAATTAACATCTTAAGTAACTTTGTTGCTGGGAAAAATCACACTAGTATTTCCTGCCTACTTTTGAAAACATCTTGCGCAGACAGGGAACACGCAGAGCCAACGGCAGCTCAGTATTGTTTGAGGATTTATAAACACAGCCCTTATCATTTCTGCACTTTGGAGTGACTGTAGTGAACTGTTAGCGTTGCCACCTGTGGAGCTTCTGAGGGTCCTTCCCACCAACAAGGACTGAGTATATATAATTAAGTTACTTCTTAGCGTGCAGTCTCTTAGTATCTGTTTTAGCAAAACTTCTGTTAGTTCTGAAAACTTTTGCCTTATATTCATGTGGGTGATATTTACAGGACAACTGGATTGCTCATCAGGATGACTTCAACCAGCTTCTGGCTGAACTGAATGATTGCCATGGACAGGGTGAAACAGGTAGGTTCATGCTTTTCTCAATCAGATGCTGGAAGCCTAGCAGAGTTTCCATTCCTTGTCTTAAAATGCTAGCTAAGGCCCAGTCCTTTGGGCTGCTAATAGTCTTCTTGCTGAGGTTGACAACTTCCCCTTCGCCCCCAAAATCAGGGGGAGCCAAAGGACATGTTGCCATCCGTGCCCATGCTCAAGTTTGTCTGCCTGGATGTGTAGATCTCTGTGGACTGGTTCTGCTCTCAGTCAGGCCTCTATTAAAGGCTTATTGCTGGAGAAAGCAAACATGAAATTTTGAACTTGTTTATTTTATCCCAAGACCACAACATGGAGGACCTTTTGCTGGCATGTACTACAGCAGCGCTTGTTTCTTTATGAAGCAACCAGAGCCAGTATGAAGGCTCAGAACACAATCACTAACCATTGCAATGTGGTTGCCTTCCTTTTACTAATGAACTGTCATGCCTGGCTTCCAGGCTCTGGTGGTTTCTTAAATGCCTACTTTTCCTGTCTTCAGAGCTGCTGCTTAGCTTTTGACTCAGAGTTATGTGTCTCTGTTTTGAGTGTGGTATAATGTGATTTTTGTAGCCCTGATGTAGAGCACACAAGTGGAAAACCTACACAACATTCCCAAAAGGGCTATTTATAACGTCTTTTAATTTTGAAGAGCTTTGCACAGTTTGACCTTGGTTTGTAAAAATGAAGCTATGCAAAACTAGTGGGTGTGAGCTTACAGAAATAATTGTACACATCAGATGGTTTATCATCTCTCCTTTGGTTAGACTCAAGTTTAAACTCTGATCATGTATCTCAACAATTCGCTGTGGTTTATTGTTAAACCAAGGGCTTCTCTTTGGACACAGCAGCCTGTCCGTGTGCTACTAGTGGCAGAATTGCCAGCTTGGTGAATTTAGCAACTGTTCATTCATTCATTCTTAACATTTGAGCACAGAAGCTTTTCTAGGAGAGTAAAGGTAGAAAGTGGAGGAAAATTGGTTAGCAAGAAGGATCAAATTTGGTTTCTAATCTTGGAGGACTAGGATTAAAATTCTGAACCTGATGCTTTTTTTTTTTAATTTCTGTATACTTACACTATCCTCTAATCACGGTCTGAAGCCACACAGTGCTAGGTGCTGCAGTTAAAGTCTTCAAGAGGTAGAATAACATATTGTAGGGAAATTCCAAAAGTTCCTTTCTACCTTTATAACTAAAATCTACCCAAGTTCCAACTTGAGCCATGGGAAGATCAGCTAGGTGTAACTGGTGGGAAACCTGCAAGCTGATGAGCAGAGAGCTGACATGACTTGCCCCAAGGAGACGGTGAATCAGCACAGAAGCAGGTTCATTGAGCAAGGCTGTCTTGTTCCTAAATCTGTGCAGTATTCCCTGGGTCATCTGTACTTATGCAAAGTGGCCCCTGAAAACCGCATTTCTCCCTGTTTTACTCAGTTATTTTTCCTTCATCTTTTTAGGAGCTGGGACAAGAGTTTTCAATGTCTGAGGACACATTTGGGTGCACATTGAAAATTCCCGGTCAGAATGACATTTAGCGATTTGCAGTCTGCAAGCATCGCTCTGAAACTTGGGGGTTTTGGCAATTGTTTAAGCTGGAGACACTCATCCAGATAACTCTGCCTGCAGCTGTGCTACAGGATCAAATGTTACATTATTGGCTATCGTCCAGTTTCAAATTGCATTAAAAGTCAGCTGAAAAACTTCATTGTTCTTAAATGTGTAGTTGCCAGAGTTGGATTGCAATTAGAGATCAGGAAGGAAGGGCCCTGTGGTGGTTAGTATGCCAACATTCAAATACCCTTGGTGTACATAGTTTTAGCTTTCTTTTTTTTTTTTCTAGCTAGTGAGGAGTTTTGATTCCTGGATCTTTTGCTGGGATATTAAGTGATGATGACTGTGTCCCTTCCCTGTTCATAAAGTGGGGCAACAACATGCTGGTTGTGTCTGTAAGGTGCTTTGGAATATTCATCTGTATCAGATTTGCTATAGAAATGACACATGGCTTTATTGCTATGACTAAATTGCTTTAAAAAGCACATTAATATTCCTGCAGTGCTTGCTCATTTGTCAGAGGATTTACCAGTCACTAGAAGACACAGGGGTGTAGGTACCTGTCCATTGCAAGCACCAGCATGTTACAGCAGTGAAATTCCTCCTTGAAGGCACAAGGCGGTGCTGCTGCCCCTTCTGCTGTAAGAATAATGTGGAGGAGGAAGCCCTGTGGAAATCCTTTGCTGTGTAATGTTCCGTTTGGTACAAGTGGATCTGAGAGCAGACTCAAAGTGCCTCATCTCTGCTCAAGATATTTTAGGTGCGATGCTTACTTTCCCCATAGACCCATTTTCCTGAGGATTTTCAAGTAAACTGCAAACTCTGTCTAAACCTGGGTTTGCTAATCCTTCCTCTTCTCGTTAGGGCTTAGTGTGTAAATGGAAGAGTAGATCTCAGACTGCTTTCTGGTAGTCAGCTCTCCCACCGCAGGCTGCAGATTTCTTTTTTGGATCAATGACTATCATCAGGTGTCACTACCTATCAAACAGTGAAGTGCTGTAATTCCAATGTCAGAAAAGCTTGGTCTGCAGAACTTTCAGGGGTGGGATCATATGAAAAAGGTGACTCAACTTGGCCCTCAGGGTATGGGTTGATTTCCGTACCCATCCCAGTTGCTGCTGGTAGGCAAAAAACATCTCACCAGAGGAGTCTTTTCTAGAGTAACAGAGCAGAGAAGCCTGTGGTGCCTAATTCTTTTCATGACAGGACCAGTAAAGTAGTTATTAACCAGACAGCAGGTTACCTCCTTCTAAGAATTTCTTGTAAATTAACAGGCTCTGTGGATGCAAAGAGTAGGTCTGTACCAGTAAAATAACCTGCCGCAGCACAGGAACATGGTATCTCTGCTGTTAATTAGTTAGACTAATCCTTCACATGGTTTTCACTTGCACAAGCTAACGTTCTCCCAAACAACTCCTGAGTGAATCTGGGACTTAGCCAACCCAAGAGACCATTCCCAGTGAGCAGTTTAGATGCAGCCCCTCTTCTGGGAGCTCGGAAAATTAAATAATATGGCTGTGGCAATTTGTTCTAGCTGGCCTCAGGGACAGAAAAGCCCTGCCGCTGTTTAATTTCCTTACGCGGATGTATCAGACTATGTCCAGATAGAGGTACTTCATGGAGTGTGAGAAGTGGAAAGCCTGTCTGTGTGATTCTTTTTTTTTTTTTTTTTTCCCCCCCCTTTTTCTTTCTACCCAGTCAGGTTCAGTATTTTATTTTGTACTATTTCTTACATCTTTCTCAGACTCTGTCACTGGAGATATTTTGTAACAAACAGCACAATAAACCCTGAGCTATTATTCTTTTCTTACTGTAGAAATGGTGTTAAATTAGACTTTGCCTTTGACCTGTACCTGCCTTTTCAAATTACATTAGATTGGAAATGGGAAGGGAATGTGGCAAAAAAAATCAAGCAGTAACATGTCTCAGACAAAACTTATCGTGCTTCCTTCAGTAATATATCGTGAAATGTTGTTGGAACTTGGTTTTGAGAGAGAAAGTTAAATACACTGATGTTTGAATTTGGTGTAGAGTGCCTCTAACAGGGTTGGAACCTGTTTGGGTTTTTTTTTCCTTTTTAGAGTCCTCAGTGAATACTCGGAAGAAAACATTCAGTCTCGAAGAAAAGTCCAAATCTTCCAAGAAACGTGTCCATTATATGAAGTTTGCAAAAGGTAAGAGGAGTTTTGTTGTTTCATAAGCTCTAGCCAAGATTACAAAAAAACCCCTTGTGTCAGGGTGATCTGTTGCCTTCTGGAGTCTAAATTTGGCATGTAAAATCTTGGTTTAGAAATACGCCCTGCAGCAACTTACTTAAAGCTATAATACGCTGTTCCTTTTTATTTTGAACAATTTTGGTTGGCTTTAGGCTGATATTGTTGAATAAAACAATTTCTGTCTGAAGGAACCATCAGCTGAATAAGGAACAACGAATATTCCGAGTGATCTGTGCATGGGCAGGGGATGGGAGGGGGAGGTAAAGGTGGTAACAGAGTTACTTGGGCATCTGCACCACACTATCCTCTGCAATCTCCAATAACCCCTGCTAAGACATCATGTGGGTAAGATCAGTGATCAGATTAACCCTGAACGCAGGAAGAGGAAAGCCCTCTTACCTCTATCAGATGCTTTATTGGATAAATCAGGACAGCGGTTGGTGGCCACAAAAACTGTATCAAGAACTCATGGAATTCAGTAATTTCTTTCTTGGAGTGATGACATTATTTCAGCCCTCCCTGCTTTTGGCTCTTGACCATTATTCAATCCCTTGCTCTGCTTCTCTGTTGGTTGCGTTCCCCTTTCACGCATGTGTATGTGGTGCGTGTATATATGTATTTCAGTGTATGGGTAGGGTTGGTTTCCACAAATGGCTGATCTCTTGCACTTAAAGCTCTGTGTACTGTTTTCTGATAACAAATGCTTCTGCTAAAACAGAAGCAATTGACATCTGAATAGAGGCCAAATACTGATACTGGGGTTTGGGGTTTTTGATTAAATAACTGAGCCTGGAAGTCAAACATGTTAACATGACCCTGCCACTTTATGACATGAAACAATTAAATTGGTTCAGGGCTTGCAAGTACCAGAAGCCATGGCCTGCTTGAGGTAGTAGCGAAGAGGATTTATTTTTATTTGGATTTAACCTTTTACTAAATATAGAGAAAAAAGAAGTGTCTTTTGAGCATGTAAGATACAGAGTAAGGCTTTCATAGGAACAATATCCCTTATTTGTTTGGCTGCAGCCTTTCTATAAGGTAGGCCCCTGTTTGATTGTACCCTCTGTGGTCTAAACCAGGGAAATTGTCCTTTTTCAGGGAAAGAGGAAAAGTTATTTGAGAAAGGCTAATGTTGTTCTGGCCCTTGTTGTTCAAGTCCGATCCTGCTTCCTTTTAGACTAAACAAGACGAGCTCACACAAAAGTGGGAGAAGGGAGCAGCAACGGTAGAAAATGCAGCTTCCGTTTCTGGTGCTATTTTGTAGCCTCTCTGCTGGAGGAACATAGGCACCAGACATAGCCTTAGCAGCCACGCTTGGACCTGGGAAATACACACCACTTTGAGATTAAGACAATGATTTCAATTGATTTTCTAGTAGCTGTTCCACTGTGATGCTGCAAAAGATTTGGTCTGTCAGCTAAATTGGAGAATTCTCTGTTAGAGAATGCAAAAAGAGGGGGGATCTCTTTGGGGTGGGGGCAGGCGTGGAAAGAAAGCATAGGGTGAAAGGAGGAGCAGCAGGAATGTAAGTCTTGTGTTCCAAGCCTTGGCTAAGATAAAGCTGAAAAGAGCCACCAGTCTCATCCAGCTTGCTTGGGAAAGGACACATAGAGGCTGCACAGTGAGACACCAAAAAGCTGGGTAACACCTTCTCCTCTAAGTTGATGTATCTGCTTACCCTCTGTGGGCAGTTAGGACCCTGAGAAGAAGAAACAAGTGGAATAGTCAGATTTAATTTTTTTTTTGTCCATTAAAAGTGCTTAGTTTCATTTTGAGGTCAGTGATTTAGGAATCAGATGGTCAAGTGGAGTGAGACCCCAGCAGATGCCTAATAAGTTGGCCTATCTGGACTAACTTTGTTTCTTTAGCTTTCGCTGACTTTTTTTTAAAGAATTTTCTGAGACCGGCTGTGGACAACTCAATATAAAGGCTTCTGCACTGTGGAATCAGCTAAACTTTTGCCAGTATCTTGGAATATCATATCACACCCTTTTTCTTCCCTCTCCCTGCTCCATGTCTGATACTGAGCTAGCCACACAACAGTCAGATGGAAATAATGGTCCTACTGGAACTCAGAGAAATCTTTGCTTCACCCCGAAATTGTTTTAAGTTGGAATAATCCAGTGTGTTGCAGAGATGGAGGTTTTGCTTTTCAGAAGCCATTTCATAAATCAAAGAAAAGCCCCCACTGAGTGAAGATGGAATTTTTTTTTTTTTTTTTTTCCTCCTGTATGGAGGCACTGTAACTCCCTAACTCTGTCAGAGATGGGGAATTCTCATGAGAATCTGAAGATGTGCAGTTTCTCCTTGAACTTTCCTTGGGTGTAGGAGGTTACAACTCTTCTTTCCCTCTAGTGCAGTGCAGGCTGCTTCCCTCATCTTGCTGTGGCAATTGCAGTGTCAGGTGGGGGGAAACAAGCTGCTGTTACCTGTTTCCCTGTGGGCATACACCAGCAGCCTGTGGTTGTCTCCTTGCCAGCCTTTCCCTCTATGCGCATACATTTCCTACCACATGTGGGAGCCATGGTCAGCCTTCATTTAGTGTCTTTAACGTTCTCCTCCTGATTTTTTTCTTTTTTTGCCTCCAAAACCAATTTCTCTACCTCTGTGGGTCAGAGTTTGTGTTATCAAAATGTACCTGTCATCACCAGACGTGCAGATTGTGGCCTTTTTTTCCTCCCCTTACCCCTTTCAGGTAAGGATCTCTCTTCGCGCAGTGAAGATGATCTCTCCTGCATATTTGGGAAGCGACAGAAGAGTATGAAGACACAGGTAAACAAGAGGCTTCACCTTTCTCTTGTTTCCTTGCGTATTTTCCCTTATAACAAAAACATATTTAAATGTCCTTTTGGTAATGAGATTACCACATGCACGTCAAAGGTAAGGGGTCTTCTGCCTTCTTTCTACATGAAGGCTGCAGATGGAGGACCGTGCTCTGAACCATTAGAAGAGTGAATTTAATACATATTTTTAGGAATTACTGTGAAGTAACTTCTACGGAGTTAGCAATCTTCATTATTTTAATTTGTTACTTGTTAAGCAATATACATCACAAAGTAGATCAGTTTTTCTCTATCTGAAGGTTGCATAAATATCCAAAATAAAATTTGACATTCAGCAGCAACTGGCCAATCTCAGCAAACTGCCCTTATTATCACAAGAATTGGGAAAGGCTGAGCAGCTGCAAAGTTGTACTCATCTTTGAACAAAGGAGTCAGAGATGGCTTGAACACTGGTAAATATTTAATGAGAAGACTTTTCTCCAACTTTGTGTAATGAGATCAAGGTTTGTACTAGCATTTATTTTATTTTATTTTTGTATTCATTAGCATTTTACACTTGCAGAGAATAGCCCTGCTATATCACAATACAAAACAACAGACTTACACTGCAACGTGACTAATGTATCCAGAAAAATTCTTTGGAAAAGATAACATCTGGAAAAGCATGAATTAATATTTAGCAAGAACTGCCCTGTTGGTTTAGAGGTCTCTAAAGTCTCTTGTGGTTAGAGGGAAAGATTGGGCCTGAAACTGAATAGAAATTTTTGAAATACCCTGTGTGTGATACCTTGTTTGTTGTGCAGTACTCTTGAAAATTGTTCTGTAACTTCACTGTAGGCCACTGTGAACTTTGGGAGGAGAGGAATAGGGGGAAGAAGGTGCTAGGACATCCTGCATAGTAGTGAACGTAATACAAGGTTTGTAGCTGTGTAAATGCTAGGTAGAATGACAAGGGAGCTTGTGAAGAGCAAATAGCCATCCGATGGGGATTCTTCACTAGAAAAAACTCTTATGAAATAAAGAATACTTCAGTGGGGTGTCTTGAATTGAACAGTTTGAAGGATTTGGGCTTGCCACTATCCAATAGTGTTATAATTTCAGCAAATGTGCTGTGAGTGTTAAACTTATTGGTAGGACAGAGAAAAATGTCAAGTCTGTTTTCTGAGTACTGTTCTCTAAACTACAAAAATACAGTTACGGTTAATTAAACTGGGAGGCTAGAAGAAATTTAAACAAATTAAGAACTGTCCTGTCTTGTCTGCCACTGAAAAAACAGTATGAACCTTTGTTACCAGTCACATGGTTTGGCTTGGAAGGTAAGAGCTTGGGAGGAGGCCATCAGCCACAACAGAACCCATCTTAACTTATTACTGTCTTGAAATAAGCATTTGGGGACTTCAAGTCTGTGAGAGCTGGGAGAGGTCTCAAATGCTGTAGGTAAGCTTGCAGCATTGGAGCCCCCTTGGGTTAACACTTCTGATCAGCTAAATATGCCATGGATCTACTTCTTAGCTCCCTTGCTGTCAGGTCGATATGAAGCAAGACAAACTGGGATTTAATGCAAATCAACAGTACTATGGTTAAGGGAGACGATTTTGCCCACCCATGAGTTGTCCCAAATAGTTGGTCTTGTTTTCTCCGCATGTCCTGCATCTTTTGAAACTGAAAATAAGTTTGGAAAGTGCTGTTGCTACTTCTGGGACTTAATCCTACAGACCATTTATGGCTGCTTGTGAAGGGTATATAAGTTTGTGCATGCTCTTGCTAATTCCTTGACCGATGCAGTGGTTGCCTGATGGCTACCGTGCAGATTTCCTTTTTCCCCCTCACTAAACACTAAGCCAATGGTTCAGGGTTCTGGCAAAAAGTCACAGGCTGTTCCCTCTTAAGCACCCAGATTTCCACATGCAAATACAGGCAGGAGGTAATGTAATTTGGAGCTGCATTGTTGTCTTCTGGCTACCGTCTGCTGCTAAGCAGCCACAGGGAGAAAAAGCCAAAGGCAGCACAATTGCTTTTTTTTTTTCCCTCTCTCCTTTTCTTCATGGATCAGAGATCTGTGGAGTTTGCACAGAACAAAAATGCATTGCTCAGGTCCTCCAGCTCTGAGCAATTTCATTTCATTGCACCCATGAACTCTCATGATCCCTTTCCATCATGTTCCAGAGCCTGGTCCTTAAGGTGGCACAAATGGAACTGCCCTGTGAGGATTTGCAGTCCTGTTCTCTCTCTGGGTTTGCATTGGGTTTTGAACTCCCTAGGCTCTGGGCATTTCCATGATGTGGCAGAGCACGCACTACAGGAACAGGAAAGTGCTGTCATTCTCCTGGAAGTGAGTTGTTCATATCTGTTCTCTGTAGAGATAGTGTAGGAAGAGTTCTGGTGTCCATCAGAGCCCTGGGGTATGCCTTCAGGCTGAGGTAGGCTGCAGTATGCTGTTGTCCTTGTTCAAAGTAGATGAGGACAGCTTCCATACTTACATAGGTGCCAGAACTGCTACTATCAGTTACTCTGATTGCAGGTTCCCAGCTGTAGTTGCAACTGAGATGATGCCAGGAAGTACCTGGAATGTATTCATCCTGTAGCTTGAAGTCCTATCTTTAAGGCTCTTTCTGAGGTGTTAGATTCCTCCTCTTTTTTCAGAAGTGCAGTTGGAGAAGCATTCAGTACAAATTTGATTTGGCCTCAATGACCTGTCCTCAGCTTGCAGTGGGGTTGTCCTCTTTTGACAAAGATACTCAGCATAATTCTGCTTCCCATGTTTCTAGTTGTTTCAGTCCAGGATTGGAACCATCTTGGGTATAACTTTGTGGAAAGATGCAGGAACTGCTTTTCATAGAATCACAGAATTACTGAGATTGAAGGAGACCCCTGGAGGTCTCCAGATCAACTGCTCTGCTCAAAGGAGGGTCAGTTACAGCAGGTTGCTCAGAACTTTGTCCAACTGAGTTTTGACTATGTCCCTTCCTTAAAGCCTCCAATTTTAAGCCTGTGACAAAATTCAGTGGTTGGATGAGGGCAATAACTTAAGGAACAGAAGATGGGAACATTTTGGAATAACAAAACGCTTACACTGTAAACGGACTCAGCTGGGTGACCATTTACAGTTCCGTAGGCATCACAGACACAGTGGAAGTTATGGAAATGTTTAAGGATGTATGCCATTGATGGAATTATGGCCAGATTTTTCATCTTGAGTGAGTTGTGGAGCTTCTCTTACTCCTAAGAGCTGTTGTACCCATGGCTGTTGAGCTTTTCTATTTCTACAAATGGCCTAATGTGCAGTAGGTGCCGGCAGTGATATCACACTGATGCTCATCAGCACTGTGGTACTAGGTCTGGCTGGTTGGTTGGTGTTGTCCCAAACTGTTTAAAGATTAGGAAAAGGAGGGGAAAAAGTGAAACCCAGGAAACTCCATCTGTACTTATGGTCAAATGGAAAATAGCGGAAGGGCTCAAGGCTAAGTGACATGGTCTCTGGACCAGCAAGATAATCTTCACTCTTCTGAAGTGCTTGTCAAAACCATGTCACCTCTGAACTGCTGCTGTGATAAATGGAGTCTCAACAAATCAGATATGCCACGGAGACACTGTTCCAATTAGTTGTGTTCAGTCTTTTCTAGTATAGTCATTAGCAATCATTTTATGATCTTGACCTTTGGAGTAGCCTTTGGCAGGAGATGCTTTGTGCTAGCTTAGTCCGAGCTGTCTTAACTGTAGAGCTGATCTCAGACTCACTTTTTAACTGTCTCTGTAGCCTAGGACTGATCTGGCTAATGGATCTTTCCTCTTGTTCCGCACTGACACTACTGCAGTAAGTGGGGATGTTGAAATTTGGATTATCTACCTTATCAAAGGAAGAGGGAGTTGCCTAGAGGATTGTAAAGATTGCAAAAGACTGGAATTGCAAAGGGTATGGAAGGAAATGCTGTTTGCCCCTAAGGGTCGAAAGGAGCTTCTCTAGGAGTAATAAGACTGAGATACTAGTTTAAGCTATTGTTTTGATGGTTCTGGGATATGTATTACTAATCATAGGCACTTGCAACCTTTAATACTCCTTAATGTTAAATATAACGGTGCTTTTTTTTAAATTATCTTTGATAAATCATGTGTCCAACTAAAACCTACTTAATAAACTACCCAGGGACCTTTGTTTAAAAAACCCAAACAAACAAAAAAAAACCCCGAAACCAAAAAAACCCAAAAAACAGAAAACAAGTTAAAAAAAAAAAAGTGGGGGAAGAAAACAATGGCTGGGCTTCAGAGTAGACCTAAACTGAAAACGTTTGCAGTTTTTCCCAGGGAGACTAAGTGATCAAAAATACTGAACTGTAATTACGATGCTCTCTAGAGACCTGCAGTGAGGACCTGTTTTGCAGGGCAAGATCTGCCAGACTTTTTTTGCCCCCACTTTCCCTCTGATTTTCTCACTTGCTTAGGAACAGTGGGAGCTGGGGAGACAGAAAAACAAATTCCATTAGTTCCTATCTGGTTGAACTTCCTGGAACCCCCACTATTTTTTTTGCTTCTCAGAATTTCCTTCCTCCATCCAGCTGTGTTTCCTGATGAAGCCTTATCACTGGAGAAAATGCTCCTGAGCGAGACTGAGGATTTGGGAATGAGTTACAGACAGTCCCAACTTGGTTGCTGAACAACATGATTCTGGCACTGATTTCACTTTGGGGGCTGGGAGAGTAATTCTGATTTGCTGGCGCATTTGTAATAACTCTGTTTGAGATGCATAGAAAACTGAATGTTTTTGCACCCATCTCACTTCCATGTCTCAGACGTTTGATGAGTAACCTGCTTCCTCCAAATTTTTGTAACTTGGATGAAAACCTGCGTAAGTTCCCTTAAACCACCTAATCCAAGTAGCCCGAAAGTCTCGAGTTCGTGGTGATTTCTTCCGTGTTAGTCATTAGAAATGTAACTGTCCACCCTGTTGCTTTTTTTTTTTTTTTTTTTTTTTTTTAAAAATCAGGAAATTGTCTTCTGACACATTTTGCAGAACTTCCTCAACTGACTTACATTTCCCAGCACTTATCAGAAAAGCATGTTGGCTAATCTTAAGGGACATAACTGAAAATCCATTAAAGTCTGGGTTTGCCATGGGCTCACTGAAGCTATGGGTAAACTGATGTAATTCCCTTCATCTTAACTTTCTCTCTGCAAAATACCAATCGCAATATTGATGCTTGTGGGTTTCACAACTGTGACTTTTAGGCAAGTTGCAAGTCTAGTCTGTGATTTTTTTTTACCTGTGACAAAAGTGTCTGTTTCAGAGGTAGCGTATAAATTAATTTTCTGTTCCTTTTTTCAGCTCTGTCAGGGAGCAAAAAACTGCAGAAGAGAAAAATTAGTTAATTTTTAACTTGGGTTTTTCACCGTTCTGCTTTGGAGGCTGCTGCTAGCATGAGGTATTTGGGACTAAGAAGCAGAACAGAAAAAGGACATCAAAAACCTGGAGAGAGTCCAAAAGGCTTTAGCAAAATGGGCGACAGGGTTAGAGGGCATGTCCTAGAAGGAGAGAGTGGAGGAACTGGATACGTTCATCTCAGAAAAGAGGCAGAAAAAGATGATCTCTCTGCCTATAAATATCTGGGGGGAGGGAAGAACAGAGGAAGGGAAGGGATAGTAATCAGGGTAGGCAAAAGCCAAGAAATGGTACTGGGGGCAAGAACTTCAATTAGAAAAAGGAAGACGCAAGCTTACTCTTCAGCAGGCTTCCTCGCAGTGATGTCAGCAGGGCAGTGGAAGAGTCTCCTAAGGGAAATCCCAGCTCTTTAGTAAGTGACGCCAAGAAGAAAAAAATGAATTTAACACTTTTAGACCCATTGGAATGGGCAAAGATGGATTGGTTTAAGTAAAACATCTCCCAACAAGTCATTCTGTGAGCAGCTCCAGTACTGAAGCTTGGTTTCCTGTGGTTGTGTTGTGCTTGGATTCTGTGTGACTAAGGGAGATGATCTCATGCTGAAATCCCTGTCCATGTGCATGCTGATCTGTTGGCCTTCTCTGTCCAGCTGCCTGTTTTCATGAAATATTTTAGAGTCTTAATATCTTTGAAATCTCTAAGCTTCTGTTAGGCTGCATTAAAATGTTGCTGGGGAGAGAGGAGTGCATGATGTATACAAATGTCTGAGCAGAATTATTACGGAGACTTTGCTTCCTTAAGAAATCAGAGTAAAAATGTAATTGCTGTCAGTGTGTTCCGAAGGAAGACAGTAGGAAAACACTGAGGTAGTGTCTTTAAGATATTTCCTTCTTTTTATATTATACACTTATTGTCAGAGAGAATAATTGTGTTTTTAGAGGCACTGAGTATCTTGTGCCTAGGTATTATAATTATCCCCAGCCTACAGAGTTTGTCAGATTTGGGGTTAAAATTTAGAACTGCACAGTGCTTATTCCTAGATATGATTTCACTGTTTCGGCACAGGAGTACATAATGTGTTGTGCGTTGTTGGGAAGAGTGAATATAACGTTCTACCAAGCAGCAAGGCAAATGAAAACACAGGTGACAAAAGACGGGATTTAATCCTGACTGACTTTATTGATGGATCTCAGCATCCTCTCCAGACTCCCTTGGTAGTGATGAGGCACAGGTGCCCAAACAGACACGTTCACTGTCTCCAAAGATGGTAAGATGTATGAAACCAAACCCTTCCTAGAGATACGTGCCTCTTCCCTCATAGGGGACATCTAACAGTGAGGTGCCTCCTGTCCAAAAACATATTCTGAATATATTCTGTTTCGGTGCAAAAGCTGACTATGTTCTTGTAAGCGTGTGATTACTGCTCAGCCCTCCTGACCTACTTGGTTCTTGTGAAGGCTGCATTTTTTTTTAAGTGTTGCTTAGTGGGAAGGCACTGGTGACCTAGTGGCAGAGTCTGCAAGACAGTATAAAGATGCTTTTGCATGTTTGGAATTTATCCCCAGGAACCTGCTTCTGATCAGAAAGGTTTCTGTCTGCCTCTAGTTCACTGCTGCTTTGACCAGCGTGGCTTACCACTACAGATTTTTAGACTCATGATCTAGGAAATTGTAGCACTCAGCTTACAGTGGCTTAGTTCTCCTTGACTTCCATGGGAGCTTGCTGTGTTCTGCAGCGTCAGTATTAGAGGATACCATTAGGCCTGTGTGCTCACCCATTTTTGTTTCTTCTTTTTGACTCTTTGAATTAAGTTATTTAAAATTACCATTAGCAAAGGCTTTTTACTACTGTAATACTGCAGTTTCTTCTTTGGCCTTTCCAGTTTTGCTCTGCTGCGTACCATGGACTCCCAAGAGCCAGAGGGACTATTTCCTAATTAATAAAAAAAAGAAGAAGAAAAAAACCTCCTCAAAACCAGATTCTGGCACCAGTTTGCAGTATGAGCCCTTTGCCCACGCTTCAGGGGCAGCCAGTGCAGGTTGGTGACCCAAACTCCCAAGGAGGACAGCGTGACGATAGAGCTGAAGGGCTACAAGCATCTTCAGTGTACACGAGTTGTACAGGTAGAGCAAATCTCCTGGCAGCACAGACTAGCATAAAGTAGACCTAAAATCCTCTTGCTCTGAGCTGGTAACTTGTAACACCGTGTAGAGCAAGTCAGAAAAACAATGAATTAGGCTGAAGATGTTAATTTGGGCCATATTTTTAATACTTCTCCATGCAGATAAGATTGTTCCAGGAGCACCGGTAAAAATCACTTTACCCAGCATGGTGTCCTAGTAGTGCTTTTGATAAAAGGAGGAAGAACAAAGTATTGATGTTGTGTTGCCTATTCTATAAGCACCTTGTTAATCAACTGAGGATAAATTATTGCTGTTGAGATATCAGCAGAAAGAGGGAGAGGAAGAGACATCTCCCGATCTGGAAGAAATGGTGCTTTTCCTTCCCTCTTCATTGGAGAAGAGCCTTGCCCCTAGCGTTAGTTCCTTGGGGGGGTTGTTAGGAACAGAAGCAAAACTGGGGGGAGCTTTTTTGATTTATCTTCTCTCCTTCCCTTTTGGTCACTTCGATAGGCTTAAAGAGCCGAGTTGGCTTTAATGTGTTACCATTAGAGACCATGCATTAGCTGGAATAAACCATCACGCCTCACAGTGAAAAATATCCCTTGATTGGCTAATTAATCAGTCAAAGGGGAATGACATGGCCCTCGGCTTGAGGGACTCTGCTGCACAGGTAAACAGGTCATTGATAAATGGTTTACCCACAAATTCATATATCAAGAAAACTTAGTCATTTTTTACCTCCACTTTGTGTGAAAGCCGCACTGCATTTTTGGAGGCGTATTTTTGCTGCCCTTGCTTTTTGCATTGTGGGAGTTTTTAGTTTGTGAAAGTTTTCAAGAGGAAAAGCCCAAACAGAATTTTGTTACGACTGGAGTTCGTCTGTTTTCTGAATTGCAAAAAAAAACCCCAAAACCTCAAGGTGGGTTTTTTTTCCCCCTAAAGGGGTGTGGGTGGGAAATCACTGTCGTGGCTTTGTATTGAGATTGAGTGGGTCTCTAATCAGAATGTGGCTCAGAGCTTTTTGCCATTTAACTATACCGAGAGTGTTCAGTGGGTCGTATCCAGTCCTCGGGCACTGGATGAAGAAGAAAGCTGACATCAGTAATGGCTCTAATGAAATAACTGGGGAAAATACATGAAGTGAGATGCAGGTCTGTGTGGGTAAAAGACTTCGCCTTACCTGATTCAGTTAGTGCTGGTTCTTGGCATCTATGTGCTGAATTTTGTCATCTGTATACCAAGTAGCACCTTATCCTGAAAAGACAGTTCCCCAGTGGGATTCTTCGCTGAGAGGTTAAATAAAAAAGGAGGGGGGGGAATCCAGCTTTAAATGAAATTGCATAAAAATATGATCCGGAACCGCTCCTATACGTGGGGTGTATAAATAGGGTTAAAGCAGTGTAACCATGTAAGGAGCCATAAACCAAAGATATTTGGCATAGCTGCTTAAATGGGTGCACTGGGCGCACGAAACAAATCCTAACTCTGCTTTTTCCTTTTTTCTTTTTTCCTTATTTCCCCTTTTATTTCTTTTTCCCCCCCCCTCCTTTTTCTTTTCCCCCCCTCCTTTTTCTTTTCCCCCCCTCCTTTTTCTTTTCCCCCCCCTCCTTTTTCTTTTCCCCCCCCTCCTTTTTCTTTCCCCCCCCTCCTTTTTCTTTCCCCCCCCTCCTTTTTCTTTCCCCCCCCCTCCTTTTTCTTTTCCCCCCCCTCCTTTTTCTTTCCCCCCCCTCCTTTTTCTTTCCCCCCCCCCTTTTTCTTTTCCCCCCCCTCCTTTTTCTTTTCCCCCCCCACCTTTTCTTTTCCCCCCCCTCCTTTTTCTTTTCCCCCCCCTCCTTTTTCTTTTCCCCCCCCTCCTTTTTCTTTTCCCCCCCCTCCTTTTTCTTTTCCCCCCCCTCCTTTTTCTTTTCCCCCCCCTCCTTTTTCTTTTCCCCCCCCTCCTTTTTCTTTTCCCCCCCCTCCTTTTTCTTTTCCCCCCCCTCCTTTTTCTTTTCCCCCCCCTCCTTTTTCTTTTCCCCCCCCTCCTTTTTCTTTTCCCCCCCCTCCTTTTTCTTTTCCCCCCCTCCTTTTTCTTTTCCGCCCCCTGCTTTTTCTTTTCCCCCCCCTCCTTTTTCTTTTCCCCCCCCTCCTTTTTCTTTTCCCCCCCCTCCTTTTTCTTTTCCCCCCCCTCCTTTTTCTTTCCCCCCCCCTCCTTTTTCTTTTCCCCCCCCTCCTTTTTCTTTTCCCCCCCCTCCTTTTTCTTTTCCCCCCCCTCCTTTTTCTTTTCCCCCCCCTCCTCCTTTTTTTTCTTGTATTTAAACTCTGTGTATACTGTGAGAAAATAACACACCAGTACCTAAGAATACAGGCTCGGGTACTAGAGAACGAAGTTAACCTTATTTTTGTCATGTGTAATCCTTTCCTCCCAAACCGCCCTTGTCATGGGCCTGCACTTTTATAGGACGGCTTTGTTTTGTTTTTCCTCTTAAAAATATTTGTCTGATCAAAGAGCTTTCTTAAAAAAAAAAAAAAAAAATTCCACTGCACTAGTTCAAAACAAGGAAAAGTACATTTTTGATCCTATCATAACAGGATTTGTATATGGAAGTGTGAACTAAGCAGGTGGCTTCCTGTTGATTTTAAAGCCAGGTGGGCAAGTTCTTGACAACAAGTTGATCTTGCAGGCTGCTACCTGCCCTGCTTTCCCTGGTGTCCTGGTGCAAGAGTACGCTGCACGCTCTTTCCTTCTGCTGGTGTAGTCCAGAGATGAGATGATGGTCCCTTGCACAAAGGAGCTTATTCCTCTGTGCCCGAGGAGTAGGGGGGATGGCATTTGGGATCGGTGGGAATACTAGTGCTGTGGGAATGAGAGGGAAACAGCAGGATGTGTTCTCTCCCAGAAATTGGGGAATAGAAGACATTTTATTACCTTCTAAGGTGGCTGCCAGATCCAGCTTGCAGAAGGATTGGGTGTTCATAGCACCGTCCTATTTCTCCTGACTTTTAAGTTACTAAAGGGTGCCTAACCTTTCTCCAAGGGTGTCTTCTGATCTTGTCTCGTCAAACTGATTACGAAACTGCTAGTTGGTTCAGATGGGTTAGGCAAACCAGAGTTCGGAGCAAAATAAATGATTCAGCCCAAGAAAGTGGTTAAAATCAAAGAAACAAGCTTTCCCACTTCCAGCCCAGTATTTTGACTTCTTGACTGAATTGTTCTTTCTTCAGCTGCAAGCATTTGCTTTTTTTCCTCTCCAGTCAGGAGGAATACCTAGCGCTGGAGTGTGACTTCATGGTAAACTTCCCCATCAGGGTAACCCAGAGAGTGCATGAGGTACTCTGTCCTCCCTCTGACCTCACTTCAGCTGCCTGACATGTTTGAAAAGTTTGGCAATTTGAAGTTAATTTGGGCTCATTCGAGTTTTCTCGAAGTAATAAGACAAGGTCAAGAAATCCATTGCCTGTGTTCTTCCCTACATCTACAGCCTCACTCTGCAAACTATCATCAGTTCCAGTGTGTTTCTTCTGAATAATTGCATTGTTGCCATATATATGTGTAGGCAAATGTGACCTGCTGACTAATGTCACTAATTTGACTGTCTGCTAGTAACTGCGTGTATCCCTCCATTAAAAAAAGAGGAAGATGATGATGGAGAAAACGATCATGCAGTGGGCTAGTAGATGCCTTCCATGCTTGGTTTGCTTTAGCATCATCTTTAAAATGCTCTGCCAGTTGCCAGTATCTTGATGATGATGACTTGCTGTTTTCCGTCACGGAATGTTTTTGGGGAAGGACCTCAGATTTGGTGTTAACTAATGTAAATTGTCCAGTTTTGATTGCTAGGGCGGATTGGCTGTTGAGAGGAGAGAGCAAGGGTCTAACAGCTGAAGTAAGCAACAGGAAAGGCGGCGGAGGGGAGCTCGAAGAAACCTGAGTTTTGTTGAGTTGGAAAGCGTTTGGGTTACTGTACTGTATGGATTCTGAAATTTCCATGCACATAACAGTGTCTGAACTCTTCCCCGCGCTGGATCGAGGGATGTGACATCTGTTGGGTGCAGTTTGTTCCTTTTCTCCCTGGGGGAAATTGGTTATGCATTCAAGTGTTTGGATTTGGCAGACTCTCAGTAATATGAACCCAGTGGATATTAGTGAAGACAAGTTGAAGTGTGCTCTGGCTTTGGAGCAGAAGATGATGCTGTCTGTGATAATTTGTTTCCATGGAAGTGTGTTGTAGTCTGCGATGGACCTCCAGAAGGATCTCTGTTGGATTAGTTTTAACCTGCTGGTAGAAAATCATAGAATCATAGAATCACCTCGGTTGGAAAAGACCTTTAAGATCATCGAGTCCAACCGTTAACCTAGCACTGCCATCCCACCACTAAACCATGTCCCTGAGCACCTCATCTATCCTTCTTTTAAAGACCTCAAGGGATGAGGACTCCACCACCTCCCTGGGTAGCCCATTCCAGAGCCTGACAGCCCTTTCGGTGAAGAAGTTTTTCCTAATGTCCAGCCTAAACCTGCCCTGGCGCAGCTTCAAACCATTCCCCCTCGTCCCATCGCCCGTTACCAGGGAGCAGAGGCCGACCCCCACCTCACTCCCCCCTCCTCTCAGGCAGTTGTAGAGGGCGATCAGGTCTCCCCTCAGCCTCCTCTTCTCCAGCTAAACAACCCCAGTTCCCTCAGCCGCTCCTCGTATGACTTGTGTTCCAGACCCCTCACCATCTTGGTTGCTCTCCTCTGGACCTGTTCCAGCAAGGCAACATCTTTCTTGAGTGAGGGGCCCAAAACTGAACACAGGATTCGAGGTGCGGCCTCACCAGCACCGAGTACAGGGGCACGATCACTTCCCTGCTCCTGCTGGCCACACTATTCCTGATACAGGCCAGGATGCCATTGGCCTTCTTGGCCACCTGGGCACACTGCTGGCTCATATTCAGCCGGCTGTCAATCAGTACCCCCAGGTCTTTTTCCACCAGGCAGCTTTCCAGCCACTCTTCCCCAAGCCTGTAGCGCTGCATGGGGTTGTTGTGACCAAAGTGCAGGACCCGGCACTTGGCCTTGTTGAACCTCATACAATTGGCCTGGGCCCATGGATCCAGCCTGTCCAGGTCCCTCTGCAGAGCCCTCCTCCCCTCCAGCAGATCAACACTCCCACCCAGTTTGGTGTCATCTGCAAATTTACTGAGGGCACACTCAATCCCCTCATCAAGGTCATTGATAAAGATATTAAACAAGACCAGCCCTAGAACTGAGCCCTGGGGGACACCGCTTGTGACCGGCCGCCAACTGGATTTAGCTCCATTCACCACGACTCTCTGGGCTCGGCCATGCAGCCAGTTTTTAACCCAGTGAAGAGTACATCCATCTAGGCCATGAACTGCCAGTTTCTCCACAAGAATGCTATGGGAGACTGTGTCGAAGGCTTTGCTGAAGTCCAGGTAGACAACATCCACAGCCTTTCCCTCATCTACCAGGTGGGTCACCTGGTCATAGAAGGAAATCAGGTTGGTTAGGCAAGACTTGCCTTTCGTGAACCCATGCTGACTGGGCCTGATCCCCTGATTGTCCTCCATGTGCCTGGTGAGCACCCTCAAGATAAACCGCTCCATAATCTTCCCCGGTACCGAGGTTAGGCTGACTGGTCTGTAGTTCCCCGGATCCTCCTTCCGGCCCTTCTTGAAGAGAGGCGTCACATTTGCCAACCTCCAGTCATCTGGGACCTCCCCTGTTCTCCAGGACTGCTGATAAATGATAGAGAGTGGCTTGGCAAGCTCCTCTGCCAGCTCCTTCAGCACTCTTGGGTGGATCCCATCCGGCCCCATAGACTTGTGGATGTCCAGGTGGCATAGCAGGTCAAAGACTGCTCCCTCCTGGATTATGGGGGGTTCATTCCACTCTCTGTCCCCATCTTCCAGCTCAGGAGGCTGGGTACCCTGGGGATAACTTGTCGGGCCATTAAAGACTGAGGCAAAGAAGGCGTTGAGTATCTCAGCCTTTTCCTCATCCTTAGTGGCAATGTTCCCCCTTGCATCCACTAGTGGATGGAGGTTCTCCCTGGCTCTCTTTTTGCTGTTAACATATTTATAAAAACTCTTCTTATTATCCCTTATAACAGTGGCCAGGTTAAATTCCAGCTGGGCTTTTGCCTTTCTAATCTCCTCTCTGCATGACCTGACAAGATCCCTGTACTCTTCTTGCGTTGCCTGCCCCTTCTTCCAGAGCTGGTAAGCTCTCCTTTTTTCCCTTAATCGCACTAGTAGTCCTCTGTCCAGCCAGGCCAGTCGTCTTCCCCGCCGATTCGTCTTACGGCACATGGGGACAGCCTGCTCCTGCGCCTTTAAGACTTCTTCCTTGAAAAACACCCAGCCTTCCTGGACCCCTTTGCCCTTCAGGACTATCTCCCAAGGGACTCTCCCAACCAGCGTTCTGAGCAGGTCAAAGACTGCCCTCCAGAAATCCATGGTGGCGGTCTTGCTGACCCCCTTCCTAACCTCACCAAAGATCGAAAACTCTACCATTTCATGATCACTAAGGCCTAGATGATTTCCAACCATGCTCATGTCCCTCAGGATCCAGAATCACCAGGGCTGTTTGGTGACCAGCTCGCAGTTACCTCAGCTGAAGTTAAGCGCTGACACTTCGCTGGATGGCCCTAACACTGAACTTTAAGCTCCCATGAAAAGGACAAGACCAGGGATGATTTGACCATGGACAGTAGAGGGGACAGAGGGTGAGGAGTGTTGCTATTCACAGAGTTCAAGAGTTCTGATAACTTAGTTCATTCTTATTATTTCTGTTTTGTTATTATTTCTGGGGTTTATTTTAAATCTGCTCTGTTCTCACCGTGAACTGATTTCTTCTGAGTGCTGGGACACATTGTTGACAGCAGCAGAATCGAACCCCGCTCCGGCTAACTAGATCCTATGTCACCTGTGTGTTACAGGTTGTTTTTTAACAAATGAAGAGAAGATCAAAAATATTGTCTGCCCTAAAATCCTGTTTTCCAGAATATTGAAGAATTTAAATGTCAGTCGGTACTTCAATACTTGAAAGAAAATTATTTATTCTCAATACTTTTTTACAAAGCAATTTCTGGAATAGAGGAAAGTTACTGTAGTACTGAGAGTTAGTCAAAGGCTAATGCTAATTAGGAAATGCTTTCTAGTTCACAGAAAATATGATCAATTTTCTTTGGAAGATTTCTAAAAAAAATATTTTCATTTAAAATTGTCAACTTGTATGTTTTGCAATGAATATTTCCATTTAGAGAAACAGGCATTACTACAGACGTCTTGTTGCCATCCAGTGCAAGCTTGCAGGTGCTTTTTTATTATGATGCATTAGACCGTGACATCTCATAATGGAGTAAAAATCTTAGATGAGGGGAAAAAAAATCATCCCATTTTACTTATTTATTAGTTCAGGTAACCCTCTGTGTATATATATTAGTTTGTTGTCTTACTAATATGAGTATGGCTCATATATTTCTGGGAGAAAAAGGGGAACAGTGTCAGTAATTAAGCAGGAGTGGTTTTTATTGATCCTCCCCACCTCTCATCTACTCTTTTAACTCTTAACTGCATTCAAAAAGCACCTTAGCCTGTACCAAACACTCCAGGGTACCTGGAACACTTCCTAGGTTTAGCTGTTACTCAGTAAAACAACTGTGAAGTCCTCTGGATAGCAGTAGATGTGGAATTTCTCTGCAACTACTAATGTGTTAAGATACTAAGAAATTTGGTATGAAAAGTGTCATAGAAAGCAGCAAAGACAACTTCTTGAATTCCCTTTTGATGCACAGCATATCCAGGGCTATAAACTCTGTATGCCACTGCTGTAAAAGCTGTTTCTTCCAGTGATTCTCAGATTATCTGAGAGCTTCAAATCTTTATTTACTTGCCTGGCTCAGCTCGTTCCAGTACCAGGTCCTTAATCAGCAAACAACACATTTATCCCAGTGAGTTATTAAGTTTTCTAAGCATCTTCCATCTCTATGTTCCCAAGCTGTCCAGTAATGGCATCCATTCAAAACTCAAATTGTTCCACGAAGACCACCATAATAGTCTGCTTATATAAACCTTTTGGTGCTGCTCAGCTCGAATCTGGGGCAGTGATATAATGAAACACATGACTGTCGGGTTATCCAGTTCTCAAGTTTGCTTCTACCTAAAAACATTTCTCCTCCTGAACCAAAGAATGAATGTGCTGTGGGGAGTGATTCAGTCTTGGCCGAAGTGACCTAATTTCAGCCTCTTAATATCTGTGACTGTGCTAATGCTGAAAGCTTAAGCATTCGTTTACATTTCATATTAAAAGCAGTGAGAACGCTGGGCCAAACTTGGAGGTGACAAGAGAAAACTCTATATAATCTTACATGTTGGCAAAGGACTGGAAGAGGAAGTTTTTCTGTTGTAACTTGCACATTGAGACGTTAGAAGGCAAAATGTCCCTATTTTAACTTATGCCTTGTTAAGCCTTCTATTAATCGCTGCTTTTAACCTCTTCTCTCTCAGCCCCTTGGATCTGAGCAGGTGATTTGCAGAGGACATCACCACGCAGTGGATCCCAGGGATGTGGCTGTCGCCAGGGCTCTTCGGTTTGCTTTCGCCGCTGCACAGCCTTGGGTCAGGTTACTTCTCTGCATCCCTTTTTTGCAATATCTGGGGATGATTCACATACCCCATGTAGGTGAGATTAGCCTAATTTGTGTTGTGTGTAGTTCTTTATGAAGCGCATTGAAATATTTAGATGGCAAGGGAGAATGTTTAAGTAGATGAAGCTATAAGAAAATGTGTATCATACATTTTCAGTTTCTCCTGGTAGTTATTTCTGGAGACCTAGAAGAGCTGTTTGGAGCGTACTGTACATGCTTACCTGTTTACCTTTTGAACTTTACAGCCATAGTGCCTATAAAAGCCATATTGTGGTTTTTAGGACTTTGTAACTTAATTAAACTTTCAGAGATTCCTGAAGCGTGACTGGCTCCAGCTTTTCTGAAACCCCTGCGAAAGGAAAGCTGTTTATATAAAACCTGGATGGGGGGGAGGAGTGTGCTCCAGAGCATCACCTTACTTGCACGGCTGAGGGCGAGGGTATGTAACCCTGCAGATTTGTGAATCTTGGAAAGCTGGGGTCAAGCAAGAAGTGAAGAAGTATCTACCTGCAGGAGTGTTTGTATAAGTGGTTGCTTCTGGTCAAGTGAAGTAGCAGCCCTTGTTTTGACAGCTAGTACTTAATGTATCATTTGGGCTGCTGATTCTCTGACATCCATTCATTACAGGAGACCTCCTCTGACCAGTGCTTACCAACCACAGCACTGCGGGGTTGTTGTTGTTGTTTTTTTTTTTTTCTTTTTAATAAGCTTAGTGTTTCTCAGTTACCAAATGGCAATGGAATGCTGTGTGTAGCAACTGCAATGGATCGCATCCAAAGGCACAAAATATGGCCTGTTCCTTTTTCCTCCGTTGTCGTAGGGAAATGGGTGTCTCCAAGAGACGCCCATCGGTATAGCCCTTGCTCTTCAGCAACAAAAGTCTGGGTGTTCTGATTTTAACACTTGCTACTAGAAAACAGAGGTTTGTCACTCCTGGCAACTGACTTTACGAAAACACTGGTAACAATAAAGGGCTTCATGCCCAGTCCTGCCTTGTGCTTGCTTTCTGGGAATCTTCCAGTGTAGTGGTGATGCTGCTGCCCCTCTGCTTTAAATGCACAGAGCTGTCCCTGGATGGCAGAACTCACAACGTGGTTTGTAGAGCCTCTCCGGTCCCAGATGCCAGCATATGTATGTCTCAGCCACTAGCATACAGTGGGGCTGGAGCCCCTCTGCTCTGAGGCCAGGCTGGGAGAGTTGGGGGTGTTCAGCCTGGAGCAGAGGAGGCTGCGGGTAGAGCTGAGTGCGGCCGGTCAGGGCTTAAAGGGGGCCCAGAGGAAAGGTGGGGACAAGCTTTTTAGCAGGGCCAGCTGTGACAGGACAAGGGGTGATGATTTTAAACTAAACCAGGGTAGGTTTAGACTGGATCTAAGGAAGAAATTCTTGACAGTGAGGGTGGTGAAACACTGGCAGGGGTTGCCCCGAGAGGGGGTGGAGGCCCCATCCCTGGGAACATTCGAGGCCAGGTTGGCTGGGGCTGCGAGCAACCTGACCTGGTTCAAGGTGTCCCTGCTCCTGCAGGGGGGTTGGGCTGAGTGACCTCTAGGGGTCCCTTCCAACCCCAAACATTCTATGATTCTTAGCTTAACATATCAGCAAGGTGGCTTTGCACTAGATTGGCTGATATACAGGCAGATGCTCTTCAGAGCTGATTTTGCCATATAGGGATGACAGTAACCTTCAGCAAAGAGTTTTGCAGAGCTGGGTTTGCTGATGGCTTCAGCTGCCACAGAGAGATTTGCCCTCTGTCAGACCCCTTGGACTAGCACAGAGCCCAGACCATTGTAGGGCAAAGTCAAAAAATACTAAGGTGATGTTCTTGAGCATGGGAACATGGCAAGGGTGGCTGAAGGGATGGGAACTGGTAGCACTCTCAGAGGAAGCATGCAAGGTTGGTAACTAGGAAAAATTATCTCGAGTTGATGTCAGGCAACAAAGTATTAGAATTTTGCTGTGACATCTGTAAAGTGCTTTTCGTACTTATTTTTCCAAGAAGCTTTTCTTTTGTGGTTAAAAGTGTTGAACTGCAAAACTCTTTTGTCCTAATTAGTAACCAATTTTTCTGGAACTTGTATTGTCAGGCTGGTAGGAGAATTCTCTGTCTTCCTGGGTCTGAAGTCCTTGAAAGAAAACATCAGATTGCTCTCAAGGGAGAGTCATGGGGTTTAATACCACTTAAGGGCCCTGACACTCAATCATCTTCAGGGTGTCATGCAAGAGGCACCCACTTAGCTTTCTTGGTTTGTCCTTCAGGATATCTTGTTGCTGTGGAGATTTGCTGATAATGATGGAGTCAAGACAATATTCTCCAATTGTTTCTGAGTTAAGCTAGATGCCTAAAGTAGAGGGAGATTAATCCTAGCTGAGAGGTTAAATATAGTGATGTAACATGTAAGAAGCAGGGAAAGAGAAAAGCACCAGTGAAGGGCCATTTAACCCACTTAAGGTATGACCTGTGCATTTCAGGGTCACCTCTTCCCGTTGAATATGATGATTTTGGCCTCCAGATTTAAAGCCTCCACTAAATATAAATATTTGCAATGGTTTGAGCTTTGGGTATAAAGCTTCTGATTTATAGACACATATTGCAAATATATAAACCTTTGTGTTATTTTCCTCACCATATGGATGCTTAGGTAAGGCATTACATTTGTGACAGTTCCTTACAGATTGGGTACTACTAAAATGGTTCGGTACACAGAATGTGCATAGGACCTCCAGGAACCTTGGAAGGCACCACATGTATACAAATTATTCTGCAAATTAATGCCATTTCCTAACTTTACCATAGACAAATGATCCTTCTCTCCCTCTTTCTGAACCACTTCCCTTCATCAACTTCTGCAAATAAAAATACCTTCATGTAGGAGATCCAAGCAGAAAGCCTCCTTAGGGCAGCAGCTTTATATGTCCAGTAATTTATAGGCACCTTTTCTCCAGTGTGCATCTCTGAATCGGTAGCTGGTTCTTATTTAGGAGGGCTTATTATTCACTTTTCTCTAACATTTGGGAAAGCGGGACATGCTACTCATTTGAAAATCATACCAGCTCCTTTATCACTGCCAGTCACAGCCAGCAACGCTACATTCCCAGCTTGACACGAAGGAGGAGGTTTGCCCTGAATAAATATAGTAGATAAATGGTCTTTCTGTTCCTCAGAAGAATTTGGGCCACTTCTCAAAGTTGGTGCCAGAAGTACAGTAGCAGAGTGGCATGGTTAAAGTTAATTGCACTCAGATTTTAGTTAAAAGTCTAACTAGCTTGTCAGCTTTGAATTTATATTTTCACAGTTCACTAGGGAGTGATAATAGGGAGGCTTTGATGTAGCTTACTGTTTTTTGCTTTGTACCAAATGCTCCAAAGTTTAGTAAATAAACTTTTTTTTTATTGGGCGGGGGGGGGGGGCGGGCATGAATGACAGCTTAAAGCCAGCCAGAAGAATCACGCTATGCCCTCACCGAGGGGCAGCAGGGGCAGCATAGCTGCATGGCTGGCCTGATAAAGATTTGCGTGGAGCACCAATGCTGAGCTCTCTTAAGAAACAGCTCATCGGAGATTTGTTAGTTAGGTGTTACTGGAGACTTGCTGAAACAGTGAAGCTGTGATGCACGAAGCACTACCTAATTAACTCTTTATTATCCCTGTAATATATTTGCTAATTCTCTCCGCTCGGGGAAACTGAGGCGTGCTCTTTTAGTTGCCTGGGATTCCCAAGGCTGTCCTGAACGGCAAGTGTTTGAGAGAATATAGATGTGAGACTGATTCAGAGCTCGTAACACAAGACTATGGCTTCTAAACCAAGGAAGACCTCTCTAAAATAATTGTTTTGAAAGATGGTGGTTCTGGCTTTAACTGGAACCAAAGTATCTTCCCTCTATAATTTTTTAAAATCTCTGGAGAGAAAGGTTTGTGGTGCATAAAGCTGTGTACTGTTCCCCCACCCCGTAACCACCTGGGAAGGACCCAAGGTGTTCAATTGCCTTTCAAATACATGAGCAAAAAGGCATGTTGCTTGCCATTTAAAAAATCAGTAGGGTTTGCTATATTTTATTCTATTATTATTAGTTAACTTTCTATTAAAGAGATTACTGGGGTTGATACCTCCCAGGCACCTGTTCTCTGGTTCGAGGGCTCCCCCTAATTCCTGTTAAAGCCATTCCTAACACTTTTAAAACATTTTAATATAGTTTTAATTCTTCTTTCTCTGTAAATGAAGAGGAATAACGTACTGTCCTGCTTTACCTATTTCGCCTGGTGATGAGTGAAGAAATCACTGAGGTGTCTGAAGGTGCAAGTGGTTTTCTTACAACTGTTTTCCTGGACAGATGGATTCCATCACCAGATTCTTACTGCAGTGAAGACTTTGTTGCACAGGAGCTTCCTTCCAGCAGCTAGGATTTTCCCCTGCTGCAGGAGAGACTAACTGCCACGAATGCTTGATAGTGGAAATCGGTTCTAAAATGTTTGATACTAAGGAAAGCTATTGCGTATCAAGCCAATGACCTTGAAGTCTCTCTTTGGTGGGCTGCTGTTCTTTGGAGATCTGTTTGCTGAGCTGCTCTTTCCGCTGCAGGTGGTTTTGCAGAGCGAGCTGGCTGTGTTCAGACACGGAGATAAACTTCTGCCTTTGTACCCAAGGTTACACAAGCGTAGATTACCACGGCCAGAGTCGGCTAACAGGAATGTGGTCTAATCTTGTTCTGGCTAACTCCAGTGAAAATGGGAACGCGTATTGCCAAAACTATTGGAGCATCCAGTTGCTCTGAGGAGTCCAACAGGCTGCAGACAGGTTTGAACCGTCTGAGTGGGAAGGGACTTTCTGTTTTGCAAGAACTGCAACACTGATTTCAGCACCTGTCTGGATGGTTCAGTGGTAATGTCATCGCCTGGAGGAATAGCTGGCTTTATTTGAAAGAAAAATTGGGGTTTGTCCATTCTGAAGTGGAAACCATAAGATTAAACCTGAAGTGGAAACCATAAGATTAAAATTTCATTGTCTTCAGAAGATTCTTGATGGGGCATTTGACAAAAAGAACCCGTTCATAAGGCAAACAATGAAATATTTACTTGTAAAAACCATTACTGCTTTAATATGACATGTATAGGGTGGCTTCCTAAATTTCAGTGCAGATTGAAATACTGTATTGACATTTAACAGAGCGCTCTTAGCTTCTGTCTGTTTGAAATAAGTGGGCTTCACTGCGGAAAGAGTTAAACAGTCCAATATATTTTTTTTTTCTGATTTGTTTTTATTAAAGCATACGTTTGAGTTTTGGGTGTACTCAAAATTCTGAAATGTCTCAATCGCTGCCTGGTGATGTAAGCACTGTATTTGAAAACTATTTGTTTGGGGGAGAGGATGTTGTTCTTGGTTTTTTGTGGCAAGGTTTTGAAAGAAATTTCTCTGATGTCTTTAAAAAGTTTACATATACTTCATTGGGCTGCCTTGACAGTACTTGAATTACAAAAAAAAAAAAAAAAAATCAATTTTTTTTTTGTTTTTTTCCCTACACAGGACACATGTAGATGTCACACAAGGAATGTTTAAGCTTTCGACTGAATTTCACTCTTGTACTTACATGAGGCTGGGATTACACGCTTTCGCAGATGGTTTGGGCTGGCTGCTGAGGGTGGGTGTGCGTTGGCTGCGCCTGTAGCCTGTGTGGGTTGCAGTGGATTGGACCACGTCTACTGGAGACCTTTATGTAATGCACTCTTGTACAGTTAGGAGTTTAATGTTTATTTCATCCCTTTTCTGCACTATATAGTATCCTTTCTCAATACAGAATACATTATGCTGAACCTAGTTCAACTACTCATTCGTGTAAGTACTGAAAAAAACTAGAAATGCAGAATCTGAGATTGATCATGTAACTTGACTCGCTCTGATCCTACCATGAGATTATTTAGACAATCATAATTGTTAATTACATAATTATGTACTGTTCATTTCTCTGGAAATAGCACTCACGTAATGAACATCTATTCAGTATTTTGTTTTCATTTAGGGTGTGGCCTTGGTCTTTATTTACTACATACAATTCAAATGCTGCTCAGAAGACAGAATTATAAATATTTTTGATCGCTTTCTGCATTGGCTGCTATGGTAGTATCGACACCCTTTCTTTTCAGCGTTTCCTCTGTGGTCTGGAGAAGAGATCGGGTACTTGTAGAGGACAGTTTGTTATATCCCGAAGTAGGATGAGTCAAAATCTGGAGGAGTCTGCTGAGCAAGGAGAATTCCCCCCTCACTTGTCCCAATCCTCATAATGTTGCTATGAGATGGAGAGGATACAGTCCCAGCCTTTTGAGCTCAAAACTTGTATTTTTTAATAGTAAACTTAAAAGGCTGGGGCACCAGCCTGTTTGCTGGCCTCCGATTCTCTGTGCTATTAAACTGGAAGCACAGTTCCTGGCCAAATAACGGTGGCGTACTATGCCCTGCCCTGTTTTAGGAAACTAGCATATATCAAGATCTCTTCCTAGGAGCAGTTTGGGTGCAGCTGCTCAATTTTGTATGATGCAGTATAGATGTCTACTGATTTTAGGTTTGCAGCTTGAGATAGCTGAGACCTCAGCTTTTTTTATTTTCAGATTACTTTAAATAATAGAGTTGCGTGTATCCACAGTACTACTAACGGTTGGACTTGATGATTTTAAAAGTCTTTTCCAACCTAAACGGTTCTATGATTCTATGACACTACTTTTGACTTAAGAAAAGCTCTGAATTGTTTTCAGATTGAGGCTTTTGACAGGCACTTAATACAAGGAGAAATAGAAATGAAGAGCATGAATTCATATCAGTGTGCTCTGTGGCCAAGGCCAAAGTAGAATTGAATTTCTCAGATCAGCGTTGAGCTAATTTAGCCAAAAAACTCTTGTTTGTTTGCCTCTGTATACAAATATCTCAAGGGTGGACGTCATGAGGACAGAGCCAGGCTCTTCTCACAGGTGTTCAGCGCCAGGCCAAGGGGCCATGGGCACAACCTGAAGCAGAAGAGGTTCCAGTTGAACGGGAGGAAGAACTTGTTGACTTTGAGGGTGCCCAAGCCCTGGCCCAGGCTGCCCAGGGGGGCTGTGGAGTCTCCTTCTCTGGAGATATTCAACCCCCGCCTGGACGCTGTCCTGTGCCCCCTGCTCTGGGTGAGCCTGCTTGAGCAGGGGGGTGGGACTGGGTGAGCTCTGGAGCACCCTTCCAACCCCTGCCATTCTGGGATTCTATCGTTTTGCAGCAGATGAGATGTGGTCCTGTAGAGTGCTGCCTCCTTTACTGCAAACCTCTGATTCATCTCTGAAGAAGTCAGACCTGCAAGAGAGGAGGTCCTATGCCAAACATAACACGTAGCTGCATAGTTAAAACGGTATCAATATGCAAAAGCACAAAGGTGCTGAAAGAGTCAGACACCTAAATATTCTTGTGGATTTGAGATACAGTAATCCCTCCAGCACCCATAGACTTCAGTTTAGTGTTTAGCTCTGAAAATTGTCTCTCTGTGTAATACAGGTTTTGAAACTCAGGTTCACACACCTGGAGCTGAAAGATTTTAGTTTTTCACTCTTAGTTTCTGGCAAGAATAACTGAAGTACTAAAGAAGAGAGAGGTTTTGATGTCAGCCCCACTGCTTTGTTGTTCATTTGTTATGCATAGGAATGGGTTTTTTTCATCCTTTCATATATTCCTGGATTAAAGAAATAAGCATTATTTCAGGATGACTGCACAGTGGGAAGTTATTGTTTTATTAGAGAGGCAAATTATGCCTCAGGGAAATACGCTGGTCACCTTTCATTTAGAAGGCTATTCCATATCCAACATGCCTCCATACAAAACAGACAAATTTGGAATTTTTTTTCCTATTTGATTTCATTTTTGATGCATCGACACCTCTGCCTTTTTTGGGTTACAGTTTCTTATATAAGTACAGTCAGCTCACAGCGGGAGGTGATATAAATACCTGGGTAGAAACTCATCCTCTGAAGTTGCTCTATTAATCCATGCCATCAGGGATGCAGCTTATATGTGTCACCTTGTGGACAGTGCAGGTGAGAAAACGGAGCACGAGAGCTTTCCATTCAAATAGTGTTTTCTGTAAAAAGACTTGGTGATATTTTTAGACGCCTTTGGCTATCTTAACTCTTTATATGTGATGGCCTTGTGTGTAAATGTACACATGCCTGGTGCTTGCCTACCGCCACGTCTGTGCCTGTATGTGCCTAGAAGTGATCGTGAGCACAAATCTACAGACAGAGCATGTCTTGCTAGCATGGTTTATTAATTAGATCTAATTCATTGCACTCATTGGGAATTCCCTCTGAACACTTCAAAGCACTCGATGCAGATATTTGCTTGCTCGCGTGTGATTCCTGGTGCCTTACTTACTGTCATGTGGCTAGAAGACTTCTTGAATCTGCAAAGTGCCTCATTTGTGATGAATAAAGCTACACAGGTACCAGCGTCTTTAGACACCGATAGCTGGTTGGGAACTGTGTTAATTGCTGTGTTACGCTGGGGAAGGCAGCGCTTCTCAAGCTCTTAATCAAAGGACCACAGCCCCTTTGAGAGAAACATCCTGCAGACTATCTTACCTCCAAGTGTTCGGCAGCTGGGGGCGAGAGAGGTACCAAAGTAGTTTATATTGGAGTAAGCAAACCCATATTATCTTACAAACCCCTCATTTTACTCTTTCAGTTGGCTTTTTAATTAGGTACTGACTGCTGTGGGGAATTGGTTCTTGCCTGTGTCTGCCTGCATGCAGTGACTCGTCCCCGTCAGCTGAGCGTGAACGGATTGCGTGGGGGGGTTTTGCAATCAGCCCATGGCCCATCTTCTTGCGTCTTGGCACGAGCGTGCTGAAGTCTTGGTTACAGAGCAAGTAGAAGTCAAGCTCATTCTGTTTTTATGAAAAGAGCTTTTAGAAGAAGAAAAAGGAACATCATACCAAAGGCGAGACTGGCTGGGAAGGCAACAGCTCATTGGTACGCTTGGGTTACAGAGAGAAAAGTGTAGTAGTCTCTACTCCAATTTACCTGGTCGCTATCAAAACCTCTTTCCAGTTTCCTACCTTCCCCACAAGTCAAATGTTCAAAAATAGTTTCTGGCTTTTGCATTTAATGTAAACCACCTCACATTAGTAATGTAGCAACAAAACATGGTTTAGACCCCTCTGAAGTATCTCAAAATGTCTCTGCCTGTGTATGCAGAAACTACTTATGTACTATTAATGTGGGGGATTTTAAGAGTAGGAGAAGGAGGAGCGTTTACAGGTTAGGTAAAAACTTTTGTGCTAGGGTGCAAAAGCATCGATAGCATGTTAATGCTTTTGTGTTACGAGATGCTTCTCCATCTTGTCGCGTTCCTGTGACATACCTTATGCTTTCATCCTGGGTGTGTCTGACTTCACAGTATGAATGCTGTTTTGGGGGTGGACCAGGGCAGAGAAGGAAATTTTTGTGTTTCTTGGAGAGCTGTTACAGTTAATCCTGGAGAGCCAGAAGCTGCTTAGGTTTTCTTCCCTTCAGAGGGCTTCAGATACATGTTATCACACATTAACTTATCTTGATTAATTCTGCAAAAGATATGGGAGCAGTTCCCTCGAGTTCTTGTGAAATTGAGAGGGACGTACTATCTCGCCATCATCCTCTCTTGGCGTCAGAGTGTCTGTCTACTGGCATTACTTTAAGCCAAGGGAAATTGCTTGACATCACTTAAATTTCTGAATATCTAGACAGCGGGAGTTTGGCACTCCGAGGGTGAATTCTGAAGCCAGTTTTATCCATTGGATGGTATAGATCATGTCGACACACATGCTTTATTGCTTGTGCAAAATCCTCAAGGTAGACTTCCCCAGGTGCAGTAGCAGCAATTTCAAGGCACGCTGCTAACAAAGTTCAGGGTTTTCTTTCCCCCCCTCTCTCCCCCCTTCTTATTTTTGGCAGAGATGGGTGGATGCCACACTCCTATCGAGATGCACGCTATTTCTGAGCATAAGTTTGTGATTATGGTTACTGTAAGAGAAGAGATCCGGATGTTTTTCGGGGTCCAAGGTAAATTCCTTTCTGCATAATGTAAGCAAATTAATCCACACAGCATAGAAACTCATACAGTTTCAAATGGTGATTTCAGTACACTGGCCTCATATCCAGGTAGTGATCGAGATCTGTGTAAACTGCATGTCTTTAAGACAGAATTTATTAAAATGTCTCACTTTTGGCTCATTTTATTTGATGGAAACCTCATATTTAAAAAACAAAATAATTCAAAAAGTCTAGTTTCTCCTAGGGAAAGTTTCTTCTGAATTGAGCATGAAATATTTGGGTTTTTTTTTTTTCTTTTTTTTCTGAAAATCTTTTTCAGCTGTGTTTGAGTCTTTCACTTTGATCAAGAAGCAAGTTGCCAGTCTGTCTATTGAAATTTGCAGAAGGCCCTATACTGCTTTTCCAAAGGAGACGGAAAAAAAATAAAAGTTTTAGGAAGTTTTAGGAAGTTCATTCCGAGTTTTGTTTCTTCAGCCACCAGCTCAAAGCCAGGCTTTGCCAAACAGATTCCCCATGAAATGGCTGTTGTCTGTCTTTTTTTTCTTTTTTTTTTTTTTTTCCTTTTCATTTTTGTTGTTCTTTGACAAGACTATCTTAGCAGTGTCAAAAAGGACCTCACTTAACCAAAACAGGAGCGGTTAACAATATCCAGTCTCTGATCAGTCTTTTCCTCCTGAGACTTGTGTTAAGTTTATTTTGCCATTCTTGAGAGGTGGTTGCTTTTACAGTCAACTCTGCCTTTGATATTACAGCGAAGTAAAGCTTCTAAATTTGTCCTGGCTGTGTTTGCTTTTTGAGGATTTTCTGGACAAGTGTTTCAGCTCTTCCTTTCCTGTTCTGTCTGATATCTAGGGATAAACACACCCGGACACATGCACATACCCACACAGGCTGTTCTATCCAGAGTGCTGTGCGTAATGCTGCTGTTGGTTTCAAGTGATTAGGGTCTTTAAATACTTGTTTCATTCCAGTTTGGGTTCGAAGGAATATTTGACATTGTTGATGCCATCACCACACAGTTCTTGTCTTGTCCAAGGATCATTTTGTCATCAGTCTTTTCCATATTTTCATATTATTGCAGGGGATTTGAGTAAATTTTTCTTTATTGTAATAGAACTTAAAGACAAATGGCAGAGTGACTTAGAGAAATGCCTTCCTTTTGAAAACTTTACTCAATAGCAGTAAGAGTAGCAAGCTAAGTTTTGGTATTTTGTGGATGTAGGGAAGTATTTTTCACAGAATCACAGAATGGCAAAGGTTGGAAAGGACCTTGGGAGATCATCTAGTCCAAACCTCCTGGATTTTTTTCACTTTAATGAGGATACCGAGTCATGTTTAAGGGTAAAATATATCAGGAGCACATTAATTGTAAAAGCAAAATTTTAGAAGCTTCTTTTTTTGCCAAAGAGGAAAGTCCTGCTTGCATTAAAGAACTGATTCATGGATTACAGCTTCAGTGGTTTGTGTACATTTTGGAGCTCCATACGTTCTTCTGTGTAGATATGTAGGTAGGTCTTTAAGTCACCTGGAAAGTTAATATGTTTGAGGATCTTGTGTGCTTTTAGAAGTGAAACTGGACTGTTCTTTTAAACTTTACCCCAATTACCTTGCCCTACAAGAAATTAGTAGCAGAAGTGAGTCTAGAGGTCAGGAGTCTTGAACGACCCAACGGCTTTCTTGTGGCTTGACTTTCAGTGGTACCTTGAGCATCAATAAAGTTCTCCTCCCATTTTTATGGCGCCCCGTGGCTTCTATGATGTGCATTTAATAGCTGTGCTGTATTTTCTAGAATTGTTTAAATGACTCTGCTGTTTTATTTCCTTTCTGTTGGCAAGAATGGATTGGCTTTTGGTACTTCAGAAAGGCAATAATAGATTGCCAGCATCATGATTTTAGTAACGATGTATATTGAGGGCTGAGGAGGAGTGTAAGAGCAATTGCTGATGTTTCTGAAATATGCCATGTGGCAATGATATGTGGGTCTATGCTAAACAGTATTTGTTTTTATATACATTGGTAAGTGAAAATGGGGCTTTATAGAGAGACTAGGAACTTGGTTTCTATCTGGAAGGTATTTATGGCCCCTATGTTCAAGTCTTAGTTGAGGATGCCTCCTCAAGTGGTGTTGATGTGTTAAAAAAGGGGCACTTGGGATGTGTATCTGTCCAGTTGGGGTGACGAATGCCAATGCCACTTGCTGTCACTTGGGTGATCGGTGTAAAGCCAGGGATGGTGGGGTCTGATGCCTGGGCCCACACGGCACAGGCATTTTGCACTGTCCCTTGAACGTACCACTGATTGTGTCAGTAGACGTCAAAATAACAAAATACATCTATAGGCATGGCTGTCTGATCCTGACAGTGCTGCTCACCCACCAGAGTAGTATTTGAGGAGAATTTGGGAAGCACAACAGCATCTTCCACAAGATTGGTTGGTCCTGATGATCTTAAAGGTCTTTTACAACCTAAACATTCTGTGATTCTATGAATATTAGAAAGAAACATTTAACTTCATTGTCTAGACTGTGCTCTTACCTAGAAAGGTTGGACTAGATGATCCTTGGGGTCCCTTCTAGCCTAGGATTCTATGATTCTAAAACCCCTTTTTGGACCAATGTGCTGCTGTGATGTTGAGTCCATCTCGCCTGTGGATGACAATGTTTTAACAAGAAGTAACACCAGTTTTATACAGGGTGGAGGCTGAAGCACCCATAAATTAAATCATGTGTGGGCAGGTGATGGAAAGATAGGAGATAAACCGAGGTCCTTGGAGGCTCTGTCTAGTGTGCCCTTTGCACACTAAGAAACTGAGGTGGAAGGACAGAAGTAACATAGAGAGAAGGAGGGACCAGGAGAGAGAGAATGAAAAAAGCAAAGCAAACCATGGAAGAGAAAAGTTAATATACCAACGTAATTCCCATGTGCAAGAAATGTCCTTTTGCCAGCTAATTGGTTCTATTGCAAGGGGAATATTTCTATCTTTCGTGTAGTAAAGAGTGCTATTTAACTACTGAGATATGTTTTAAAACGTAAGTCACCCTGGGTGTGGCGGAGGAGGAGATCAGTTTGCACTGAAGATACAGAAGATTTTAGGTAGTTCTCAGTGCTCCCAAAAATCCTAACATGAAATTTTTCCCAAAACCTTTTGGACTACAGTTATGAGAAATACTTGAGTCTTTTTCTTTTTTTTTTTTTTTTTTTTTTTCCTTTTGCTTAAGCAAGTTTAATTTTTACTGCCAGTCTTGGTGGTGTCTGTTCTGGAGAGTAGCAGGAAAAGCTGATAAGGGCATAGGACAGAAATCTGTGTGCTTATCTCACTGCAACACATGGAGCTGAGAGTGCATCCTTTTCCTGTCCTAGGACAGGAGACGTAAACTGACCATCTCCTGACAGCAGTGACTTCAAACAGAGCCTCTAACGTCTAGAGGGTATGAATCTTCTCTCAACTTCAGAGGCCAGCTAGGTGAAAGTGGGTCACTGGCTGTTTAGAAAGCTGGGTTTGTGCCAGAAGAAAAAATAAAAAAAAAAAAGAACCCACATTTCTGATAACTGCTGGGTCAATCGACATCTCCGTAGACATTGTAGTGTTTTGTGGTTGGGTTTGGTTTTTTTTCCCAAAGGGCATAAATGCAGCATGACTCCGAATTTTTTTGTTTAGACTTCTACCAGAACGTGAATTAAGTTTTTAAAAAAAAAAAGAAGAAAAAGATTTAACTGTTTTTTCTAAGAGAGTTTTGTAAAAATCAGAGTTGTGCTATCAGATCTGGAACAAAGGTCAGACAAAAATTGTCCTCAAAGAAGGGGTTATTTGGACAGTGAGTGTCTTTATAGCTGAACATCAGAGGTTTTCTTTTATGTATTGTCTTTACATGACCTAGAAATGAAGGGTCTAAGGCTCAGAGAATGTGAATTGGAGCAAAGAGAGCCTTCCACCAAGACTGCCCGAGCCTCGGTGTGGCTGGACCTCAGGATCTTAGCCAGGGCCTGTGCTGTGGCTCTAGGTTAGTAACCAATTACTGGAAAAAATATAAACACACTTAAGCATTGGTTAGACTGGCTCATTTCTGTTTCACTTAATAGTTAGATTTCATTCCTAATTTTCACCATTGAGATAGGCACAAGAAGCCCCAGCTTGCAGCTCTTCTTCTGGCCATGTGTGGAAATATATCTCAGTGGCCAAAGCCCAGGACTAGAAATCCAGGAACAAAACCAGGAGTTTCACATCAAATATTGGTGCTATACAGTTTGGAGCAAACTCCACTTCACTGCTTTCTGGGCCTCGGTGTCCTTATTTGTTGAACAGCCCAAGAACTCCACAATAATGCCAAGTTCAACACAGAAGATCACAGTGGGAAAGGGACTTTGGAAGTGCACAGTATTTCTCTTCTAATTAACTGCCTGCCTGGCAACCCAGCACTTTATATAGTGGCTGTGCTCTGAAGTCTACCCTCGGGTAAGTGTGGCGCCAGATCTTCAATTACCCGAGGATCCTGGGACTAATGCAGTTTGCCCAAGTTTGACAGCAGCGTAGTATGCTGACACATCAGCTGAAGGTGCAGCCTTATTATTTGAACATTTATTTATTGCTATGACATTGGCATGCCTTGCCAATAAAAGTCTTCTCATCTGTTTCACATGTTAACTTTGAGACCTCACCAAAGCTGAAGAAATAGGTATGATCTCATCCTTTCCCTTTGTTTCAGGATGCAGAACGATTCCTCCAGATTGATTGATTTTTTTTTTTATTATTATTTTATTTTTTATTTATTTTAACAGTCATTCCTGGTAAATGCGAGAGCTGTCTGAATTATTAGCATTAAATCTCAAAGCTTTTCAGCTCTAGTCTGGAATTTGAGGTTTACTACAGTCCTTAATCTCAGCTCGTGGTCACATAACTTTGATACAGGCTGGCTTTGATTGGAAAACCAGCAAACTTTTATCGCTTCCCTCCTTCCAGTCAGATACGTTTCTGTCCCAGCAAACCCCAAATAACTTCCTAAACACAGCTCAGATAGTACAAAGCAGCTCTAGGACCCTTCAGCAGAAGGATGAATGGGATCCCTAGAGTTGTATGATTAATCTCATTATAATCTCAACTTGCTAGTTCTCTTCCAGTCCCCATGAATCAGATGCAAATTGTACCCTGTAGAGTTGGCTAATCTGTCATCCACAGCAGACTGTCAGCTACCTGTCCAGACCAGGTATTTAAAAAAAGTCATCTTGGAACCCTTCACGTTGTCTTTCTCACATGGCTGTCACCTCTCCAGGATTTGTATTGTTTTCAGCTTGGCTTTAAAGACAAAAGCAAAAAAGTGAAAACATTTTTTCTTCTGCCTTCAAACTAGTGATGGACTAAAGGCATAAATTTTGACAGTTTTGGATTCAAAATCTAAATATAGGGACCAGCTGAGGCTGGTCTTCTGAGAAGCAGAGCAGCTCAAGCTGGGAGTTCAGCTCCAAGCTTACACCCGCATCCCCTTTTCTTCAAGACAGGAAAACTGGAAACTGGTCCGAGCACTGGGTGTGAAGATCCCAGCCTGTGAGGGAACGTACCGCACCTTGTGCGCAGCTCACCCTTCCCCTAGACTTTGCAAAATTAGATCAGCTTCCTCTCTCTGAATCAGCTTTACCTTCTGCACTAGCACAGAGTTCCACTGTGACTGGTTAGGTGGTGTGCTAGGAACTGGGGTAGAAAATGCAGAGCCAGAAATTTGGATGGTAAATTCTACCCCACCCTTCGTTACTCGTACCTTTGGCACTTGTATTTCTTTGCAAGTTTCCCTTGCTTGCAATAGTTTGGTCCTGTTTAGGTATAACACTGGTGAAGCGCTTTGAGGCTTTCCCATAGCAGGGATGCTGTTTATTGCTTTGAGCTTTAACAACTGCTCAGTAACTCCTGTGTAAGGAAATGTGCCGTTTGCTTCCCAGTCTAAAGAAAATTCAAGTACCTGTTGGTCTGCAAAAATTATTGTCCTCTCATGAGGAGCCTGACCGCAACTGTGATTTATCACCCATCCGCCATGTAGAATCACAGCATGGTTTAGGTTGGCAAAGCCCTTTAAGATCATCAAGCCCAACCGTTACCCTACCCCTGCCATCCCACCGCTAAACCCTGTCCCTAAGCACCGCGTCTGCCTGGCTTTTAAGTACCTCCAGGGCTGGGGACTCGACCCCTTCCCTGGGCAGCCCCTTCCAGTGCCTGACAGCCCTTTTTGGGAAGAAATTTTTCCTAATATCTAACCTAAGCCTGCCCTGGTACAACTTGAGGCCATTTCCCCTTGTCCTATCACTCATTACCAGGGAGAAGAGACCAACCCCCACCTCACTACAGCCTCCTGTCAGGCAGTTGTAGAGGTCTCCCCTCACCTCCTCTTCTCCAGGCTGAACATCCCCAAACACATCACTTGGCCACTGTCCAAAAGGACGGTGTTAGGGTAATGGTTGGACTTGATGATCTTAAAGGTCTTTTCCAACCTAAACCTTTCTATAATTCTGTGAGACGTTACCAAGTTTCAGTAATTCCTGTTGCGCATTGCACAGCTCAGGGAGGCTGTCACTCATCTCTCAAACTACCCAGGCTTCAGCAGCGTGGTAGGAACCGTTGTTACGTGAGTCGCATCAGCTTTTCCGTGCCCCGGGACATTTGGGAAGCTAATCCCACCGCCTTCCACCTGCCTGCCAGAGATTTCATGACTGTCGGTAAATTCCTTAGTTACTTGAGAAGCCGTTGCTATAGAAAATGTCCTTTTATGCGTGTTTGTACTGGCTTGTCTAAATGAGTGTCAATACCGGCATCTGACTGGGCAAAAAAAACCTGTCAGTATCTGCCTTCTGATGTTAACCTTGGCAGCAGCTTCTTGTAACTGTTGCAGGGAAGTAGCTCTGGTGGCCAAATTCTTTCAAAATTCAGATATTACCTGTTTGAATACTTAACTCTTTCATGAGATCTCTAAATCTCACCCTTTTCTATTACCAAGCTGCTGTCCGCCGGAGCCTCTCAGGACAAGATGCAAGGTCATCTGGAACCATTTTTCACTCGTAGGATGCAGTTATTAATTCCTCTCTTCTGCGTTTCTGTGCATTAGGTTTCTTTTCATAGGAGGTAAGTTTGGAAAGGGCCTTAAGGGCTCATCAAATCCATCCCCTTTTCTCTACGAGGGATCAGTTCTGCTCACATGAGTCTTGACAGATATGTTTAAAACAAAAGAAATCACTAAATGGGTGCCTCTCTTGCATGAACTCCACAAACTCTGCAGTCTGTTGTGTGCTTGACTAAACATGGGAAGGCTTTTCCAACTCTAAAAACCGCATCTTTGTCGCTACTATTTAAGATCATTATTTCTTTACCATGGGGAGTAGAACACGGAGATAAGACTGCTGTTTTTTTCTGACCTTTGGCATTAAGGTTGCTTTAGGAATCGTAAACCCCAAATCATGCATTCCTACTTGTAACCCTGGTTAGGGTTTTAATAGCTTCTGGCATGTCAGACAGAGATGTGACTGGCATTTTTTTTCTGGTTTTTTTCAATCTTGAGTCTAAATTTTACCATCTTTCTACTTAGAGCAAGTACAACCTGGCCAGCCCTTAGTGTGAATTGGGGGAAGGCCCAGACTCTGAATCTGTAGTATGGCATATTAACCATTAACGTGACCCTAAACCAACGGATTTTTGCTATGCCTGGCCTTTCCTCTGAACATATTTTAAGGAGTTAAACAATATTAAATGGCTTTTCCAGTTTATAAAGCATGTGTGGGAAGTGGGGGAAGAGGTTGTCTTTGGGTCGGGCAGGTTGAAAGGGAAGCTTGCAGTGGCTTTGGATTAAGTTCTCTTGAGTTACTGTGTATGCCATTGCTGATATAACTTGGTCCTCCTTTTCCCTCCTCACCCACGTAAGTAAATTCCCTCCCAAACTCTGCTTCGAAGCGGATGAGCTGTTTCTCTCGAAGACAAAACCCTCTCTACGCTTCTGGAGATAGTTTGTGCCAGGGACCCTTCCCAGTCCAACCATATGGACACAAGGTCTGGCTCATTCCACACTATATAATCATCCAGTACCATTCCACCAGGCATTCAGCTCCCAGACATGCCCATATTCCTTCAGGGGATGGGTAACAGATACCCTCAGCTTCATCTTGGAAAGCAGTGATGCCACAAGGCTGCCTCGTGCGATGTTGGGTGGGCTTCGCAGCTTGCAGAGGACTCTCCTCCGGTAGTTAATACTGTTACTAATTTAAAGCTAGCTTGAATACACATAGACGAAAAGCGTAACGAGAATTCCCAAAGCGGCATCCTATGGTGAACTCCTTCTGAACCAAAGCAGAGAGATAAATCAAAGTTTGTGCTTTTTAACTACTACAGACGTGCAGTACACGCGGGCAAGACTATTAGAGAAAGGAGAATATGGTCTCTCTCCAGAGAATCGAATCTGTCCTAGCGACTCCAGGCATAACAGGATATACAAATGATTCTATTTCGTTGCTTTGTTTTAATGTTGATTTGTTTGTAGTCTGCCCAAGATACTAATTGGTGTTTTACAAGTATAAAGATAAAGGTGTCTGCCCTGAAGAAGTCATTAACGAAAAACACTACTGTAACAGTGTTAATGCACAGTCAAATTTTCTGCCTAATGAACCAATCATTTTGATAAAATCTCTACCTCCTGGTGAATTCTCTGCTTTGATTTTCCCCTCGACTCCCATCTTCTTTTACACCTCACTTTGTATTCTTTTTTGCTCTGCTTTAAATTTGGGGGGCAGTTTGCACTTTAATCGACATTTTACAGTGTAGCTCCTTGAAAGGAAGTGAATCACCGCTTTCATTAGGCACAAACAAAGTTGGTCTGATGTTGCAACTCTAAGGATACTTAAGCTGAGAAATTGGAAGACCCTGGCCTGGCACAGGATTTTAAGAGGAATGGTGGTACGATATTAGTTTTTAATCCCTTCAACATGCTGTGGTTGATAACAGGTTGTAACATGGATGTTAGTGCCTGCATTTGCAATGCTCGTATCCAGAATAATAATTGAACAATTCCTCCTCTTTAGGGAAGTGTTGGCTTCTTACCACCTATGACTTAGCATGGATTCCTTTTTTCTTCAAGAGGTGTTGATTGCTGCAAAAATAGTCGTGTTAATGGTTGCCATCTGCACCTTACCCTCACCACTTCCATTTGTATGTTATTGCCCTTTTTCCAGAGGTGATTTCCTCTGCAGCAGAGGTGGTGGAACAGACTCTGCGACTGCTTCTCATCTGTTTTCAGCACAAAACCAGCCAGCTACCCTAAATCGTCCTTAGGGTGGTTTATGCTGTCATTGTTTTCCTATTTCTCACTGAGCCCCACTCCCACCTTAAATCGACACCCACTCTTCAGCACAAATCATGTTCTCATGGAGGAGGTATGTCTGAGAACACAGTTTAAAGGTAATATGAATGTGCATTAATGGTAAGCAGTGCTGGCACACTTTACTGTTGGGGACTTTAGACTTCTTTCATCAGCATTACATGGATTTTCTTTTTCACCTGGATCTGTGTGGTATGCTGCTTTCAAAGTTGCCCGGCTACACACATATACCACCTCCTGAAAGGAGGCTGTACCGAGGTGGGTGTTGGTCTCTTCTCCCAGGTTAATGGGCGATGGGATGAGGGGAAACGGCCTCAAGTTGTGCCAGGGCAGGGTTAGGCTGGACATTAGGAAAAATTTCTTCACTGAAAGGGTTGTTAAGCATTCCAACTCCTTTTAACTTCAACTCCTCAGCCTGATTTTGTTGGCAATTTTGGAAATTGTGGTGTGGACAAACACAGCTCCTCCAAAGCCCAATCTTCAGGCCTCCCACCAGTTGCAGCACGATTGCTCTTTCCCTTTTACGTGATCATCAGTTCTTTGGAGCAGGGGTGTTTCTGCCTTTTATCTTGTATAATACATTGCTTTTCAGAGGCTGCAGCAGCACAGTACACATTTGTGTATCTTTGTTTAGCCTGGAGAAAAGGAGGCTGAGGGGGGACCTTATCACCCTCTACAACTGCCTGAAAGGAGGCTGTAGTGAGGTGGGTGTTGGTCTCTTCTCCCAGGGAAGGGGCGATGGGACGAGGGGCAACGGCCTCAAGTTGTGCCAGGGCAGGGTGAGGTTGGCCATGGGGAACAATTCCTTCCCCAAAGGGCTGTCAGGCACTGGAAGGGGCTGCCCAGGGAAGGGGTCGAGTCCCCAGCCCTGGGGGGATTTAACAGCCGGGCAGGGCGGTGCTGAGGGCCAGGGTTTGGGGGTGGGATGGCAGGGGTAGGGGAATGGTTGGGTTTGATGATCTTAAAGGGCTTTCCCAACCTAAACGATTCTGTGATTCTGTTCTATGATTTTAGATGCACAGAGCTGTCAGTAGCAGGCTGGATGGACTGCTGAAATATGTCCTGACTTTCTAATTTTTATACTGTGTAATGTTAGGTTATCTTTCACCCAAGTCCAATCCTTTGTATTTATCAACACTGAATTTCTTCTGCTATCATTTTAACTACTTGAAGTGCTACCTCATTTTAAGCCTGGTGTCCAGGTCAATTAAGCATATATTATTCTGTTTGCCTATTCCATCCTCTCTCACTGATTTCAACCACATTACATAGGCAGACAGCAGCCTTACAAATACCAAGTTCCTACTCTTTGTGAAAATAAATGGTCGCATAAAGAGGAAAGACAAATTGTTTTCCCAGCTGGGCTCAACTGTATTATTAGACATCAGAGAATCCACACAGAGGAAAGCCGTTATGATGCTGTAACCACAGGAACAGCTTCTATCAGAACTTATGCTTCATTAGATACGGAGTCATCCAGCCACCAGATGCAAAGCCACAGGAAGCCAAGTTGCTTTGCGTAGACTCAACTGCAACTATCCTATTTGAGATGAAAAACGTAGCTCAGGTCTTGGAGTAGCCGTGACCTTGATCTGTGCTTGGAATGACTTCTTTAAAAGCACCGTGGCTCCACCCCCGTGCTTTTCTTATGGCATTAAGTGTGGGGTAATGAAGGAAATAAATAAAACTGAGCTGGCATTGCTGAGTCACTGCTGAGATTGGAGGGACTGGAGACAGCTGCTTTGCCTTTGCGCACCTGTAGGCAGCAGAGTATTCGGAGGAAACGGGACACGGAACAAATCGGTCCTTCCTTTAATCTGAATCTTCCTCCTGGGTCTTCTCTTCGCTTTGCTGCTTATTCCCGGAGCAGTTTGCTGTTAAGCTGTGTCAAGCATCCCCTTCCCACTCCTTTTTCAAAGCTCCTGTGCCAGGAGATGTTTCGGTTTGGAATACGCACGCTGCCTGCGGGACTGCCTACCTGGCAATTACTTTTATTGTTTTGTACCCACTCACGGCTTTAACCTGCAAGTCCCTTGAGGCACGGGTTATGTGTTTTGTGTGGTTCACTGGGCAACCATAGAGCACTTCACTCCCCTTAGTGCATTACATAAAATTTTAATAATAAAATCCTAGGAAATCTATTTGAAATTATATTTGGAATTATTATAGGCACAGGGATTTTCTCGTTGTTTTTTACATTACCGCTAAATCTTTATGTAGTACCATAAAGTTAATACTCAGCATAATGAAAGACGTGTGTGTCTCTAAACTCACCCAGTTCAAAATTATAGAAGCAACCATCAACAACAACAAAAAAAAAAGGTGAGGAGGAAGGGCAGCAGTAAAGGAGGAGCTGAAATGAAGGCTATGGTTTGCAAGGTGCAGAAGTGGAAGGGAGGCAAGAAGAGCAGAGCAGGAACACATAGGTCAGCTGTGGAAAGCAAGCCAAAGGAAACAAAGTCTGAGGAGGAGTTTGGAGGTGGAAAGGGAAGCTCTTTGCTCCTGGGGAGGAAAGTAATGTAAACCCAAGAGCAGCCTGGACAGGTATGGATGTGAAACGCAAATAAACTGAATGTTTTCACCATTAATGCTTGGGAGATCAGAGCTGGATTGCCTATGAGCAGAAGAGCTGAGATAAGACCCCAACTGTGAGGGTATAAACTGTCTCAGTGTCATATGGCTATCTGTCAGTTTTGGAGCACAAGACCTGTCTTCTTCTCTTGGATTTCTTTGGCGTTGAAGCAAGCCTTGGTAGTGGAGATATTGTACATGCTGATCTAAGCTATTCTCTCCTCAGATGGTTTGCTTGCTGGATATAAAGAAGATATAAGGAAGAAATTCTTTACAATGAGGGTAGTGAAACACTGGCAGGGGTTGCCCAGAGAGGGGGTGGAGGCCCCATCCCTGGGAACATTCAAGGTCAGGTTGGCCGGGGCTGTGAGCAACCTGATGTGGTTCAAGGTGTCCCTGCTCCTGCAGGGGGGTTGGGCTGGGTGACCTCTAGGGGTCCCTTCCAACCCAAAACATTCTATGATTCTATGCTTGCATAGGTTAAAACAGATGAGTTGTTTTGCAGGTTGATGGAGCAAAAGTTCTCCCAAAGACTGCGGATTTCACAAACTGACCATGAAAAGCCAGCATCTTTCTTACAGGTCACAGCATATGGGCTGCACAGGTCATGCTGGCACTTGTAGTCTCCAGGGATTACCCATTAAAGTAGGGCCAACTGCTTGAGGACAAGTTTTCCAACTACCTTGTGGCTGGAGTAGTCTGTTCACTGTCATGTTCTCAGTAGGGGCCACCTTAATCTGGTGTTTCAAGACAAGATCAGCTATTGCTGGATCTAAAATCAGTATTTCAGAGTCTGGTCACCATTGCTAACATAGCCAAGGATGAGAAATGTGGAGATGTAATCACATACTTTCTCCCTCTTTGTTCCTGAACATTATTCCTCCTCTGTACATGGCCTCAAGTTGCACCAGGGCAGGTTTAGGTTGGACATCAGGAAAAATTTCTTCCCCGAAAGGGTTGTCAAGCCCTGGAAAGGGCTGCCCAGGGAAGGGGTCGAGTCCCCATCCCTGGGAGTATTTAAAAGCCAGGCAGACGAGGTGCTTAGGGACAGGGTTTAGTGGTGGGATGGCAGGGGTAGGGGAATGGTTGGACTAGGAGATCTTAAAGGTCTTTTCCAACCTAAATGATTCTATGATTCTACATTGCAAATGCCATCTTTCTTCATCCCAGTAACAGCTCCAAACTGATCTTTTCTCCTTTTCTTCTCTTCTTTCACCCTTCTTTATGCTTCCTTAGCTCCCCTGGTCCTCATGAAGTGGAAAGTCTGCTTCAGGCTTATTAGAAACCTTTGTCTAATTGCTTTGGCACTGTAACAGTCAGACTTATTTTTCAGTATCAAGGGGCTAGAGACAGCATTGAAGGGATACCCAGGACTCTACACTCTCTGGCAAGTGTGCAAGAGTCTGAAATACCTGTCCTACAGCAGGAAGCCTCAGGAATGGGAAATATTTTGTTTCCTGCTGAAATAAGAGGGAGTTTTTAGGCTTTCCCTGTTAGGACAGCACCAATTGCTTTGGTTCCCTGCTAGCTGTTGTGGAGTACGGGGATAAATACCCAAGAACAGAGGTTCTGTCCTTGCCTCCTCAAGCAGTTTTTTCATAGTCAATGATGTCACTTCCAAAGTTTGTGTTGCATCTTGCTCATGGTTACAGTCATCCTGTCTTTCCTTCCTTTGATACTCTTGTTGCCAAAGTTAATTTAGAACCAAATTACAAGCCTTTCACCTTGAATTCTGAAATTTATTAACTACAGTACTTACTACTGGTAATGTTAATGGACATGGAAAAAGAGCGAAGCCTGTAAATCCAAATAAAGTCAGAACACCTTACGTCTTCCTTAAAGCACAGCGTTCACCTTTGCTTTTGGGCTGCTTGGAGTATAATATGTGCCTCCAGGAACTTGGAAGCCAATGCTGCAAGTGAGTACAGAACAATACAAGTCTCTGCAGAAATGCTGCTCGGATACCTTCGCTTTTTTGGCCTATATTTCTTGGTGGTTATTATTTGTTAATTATGTTATATAGTGCTCACATGTGGGCTAATTACTTCCCCAGAGAGCTTACAATGAAATGATGGACAGAACAAGGGCAGGATGTTACACCTATCAGAGAGCAAAAGGGTAGGGTAGGACGCAGGCAACACAGTTAAACGCGTCTGAAAATGGAGCAGCATTATAAAGCACGGCCTCGAAGAGTTGGGTTGGTTGGGGGGGGGGGAGAGGATGGGTGCTAATTTGAATTGATCTGAGCAGTTGACTTGTTGGAATAGTTGTGCAAGGAAGCGCCAAAACTGCAGGCAGCAATGAAGAAAAAATGCAGAAATTTATGAAAGAAGGCTGCAGGGAGATGGTACCTGGCTTAGTTATAGTTGCAGGGCTGTACTGTGTGAATTCTTGAAAACAAGAATAAGATCCATGTGAACTGTAGGCACACTTCATGAGTGATACACCTTGAAAAATAAACCCCTTTCCTCAGGCCCTTATAAATGGGAGAGAAGAAAAAAATGTGCGTACGCATCCATGCAGTTGTATTTCAGATTTCAGTTCTCTTTCTTGCTGTTTGTCTTGTTTTTCTGCATCTGTCTTCTGGTTTGCACGCTTTCAGGCAAGAGGGCTCTGCTGGTATTTATGGTTTCTGCTGCTCAAAATCATAAAGTTCTGATTCATTTTCCTGTGCTGCGAATACTTCTTCACACCTGCTTAGAGAAAAGGAACCAAGTCACGACGAAGGCTCACTTAACAAATAAGTGACTAAAAAGTGACACAAGGTATTTCTCAGCAGCTCCTCGGCCACTGCTTGAGCTGAAAAACAGGAAATGTCTGCACCCGTGCACAGATTTCTGACTTGGTGTTGATACGCGGATCGGCGCTTTAGCATATTACCCTCTCAGAGCGAAGAAGCGGAAGAGTTTCAAGTGTGTATTTTCCTTTTGAGAAGCATTTTCTAAGGGGAAGGGGAAAGGAGTGAAGGTTTGGCTGTTTAAATTACCTGTTTCAAATGCTTCTAGAAGCACTTTATTTATACACAGATATGCTTTTCTACATTTATTATTAGAAAAGAGATAGAAGTTTCACATAGGCAGGTGTTATTCAAAGTACATGGAGTTTCCTCCGTCAGAAGCCAAGCTGTGATGCTGACTGTGTTTGCTCTCAGAATTGCTACCAGAACTCCTTCCTCTCCTCTGGGTACTTCCAATGGTTTTTATTGCATCCTTTCTCTCAGTGGCTTATCTCAGCATCTTAAATCTTCAGAGCCCTTGTTAATACCCTTGCTCGTATTCGCAATTTGGCTGGCCAAGCCCACTTGTTACTTCTCCTGTAGTCCATTCAGTTTCTTCTGTATCTGTGGGGTATAGGAAGAAATCCTGAACTGCAGAATCAAGAAGGGTTCAGTCTTCTGAATCCTGATTAGAAAGGATTAACAGCAGCTGCCTATTCCATACACATTATAAAGGGATAATGAAAAGTGCCCAGGGAATGACATGACAGTAGTAAACTCCTATGTGAAGACGACTTCCTTGCTGTACAAAAAAAGATATGGGCAGGCTGGAGGAGGGGTCCAGAGCAGGGCCACCAAGATGATCCAAGGCCTGGGAAGCCTCTCTTAGCTGTATGAGGACAGGCTGAGAGAGCTGAGTTTGTTCAGCCTTGAGCAAAGGAAGCTCAGAGGGGATCTCATCACCACGTACCAAGTACTTAAAGGGTGGCTACAAAGAAGATGGAGACTCCCTTGTCACAAGGATTTACATGGAAAAGACGAGGGGGAATGGGTCCAAGTTAATCCTGAGGATTCCAATTGGACATGAGAGGGAAGTTTTTCACTATGAGAACAGTCAAACATTGGAATAATCATCCCCAGGGATGTGGTTGACTCCACCACATTGGACACTTTCAAGATGCAGCTGGACAGGGTGCTGGGCCATCTTATCTACAGTGTGCTCTTGCCTAGAAAGGTTGGACCAGATGGTCCTGAAGGTCCCTTCCGACCTGGGATTCTATGATTCCATGACTTGGATTGCTTCTGAGTGTGCCTTGCAGTACTACTGCCACTTGAACAATACCTATGCTACTGGGATGACTGTCCTGGACATTCGAAGGCATTGACATTGAGAGTATGGGTACAGGACAAAAAGACCAGTCTGCACTGATTGGATTATAGTCCTGCCCACTCCTTTAAAACACTGTATTTGGGAGTCTCTTGATTTGATTATACTGGGGGGATATCGTGGAACAGAGAAAAATGGTGATGTGTCTGTTCACCATCAAGCATCAGAGCCGCGTGGCGCTGTCAGGTGAGGGGAACAGCGGGGTTATTTCAGTACTTGCATAGTGCCTTGCCCATCTCTGATGCCTCTTTGAAGGATCTCAAAGCTCTTTACAAATACTTCATGAAACCCTCAGCTCCTCTGCGAGTTTCATATAGTTGATAGGGCATGTTTTGTGCTTTGGTAGCCTGTGCCAGAGCTGGAGGGAATAACAACTTCTCCAGGGTTTCCCACCAGCTGGGAAGAGAACTTGGGAAATGTGACCTTCCCAGTCCTGTGCTCGCTTTGCCGGACCCTACTTCCTCTGTTATTCAAGGTGAGAACAGAACGGTTAGAACTGATTTAGGTGGTTCTGGGAAGATGAAGTCACTATGTTTGGATCTCTGTATCGTGCCAATAGAGAGATCCTAGGGGAAATCTCTTCCTTTAGTTTTGTTTATATTCAATCTAACGCACAGATGTAATTTGCAAGGAAATGCAAAGGAAAAGAGGTTTTGCTGGCCTCAGCAGTGTAGCTAGAGTGAAATGAGATGTCACAGGGATATCGAAGTGTCTCTCCTTCAAGATATGAAAAGGATTTTTCTCCTCTGCAGTGTGCTGATTTTTTAACTCTTTCCCTATGTGCCTTCAGCCTTCCGCACCCCTCGTGCGTTACCTCTGCGCGTATTCTCCCTCAGCCCTTCGCAGGCAGCCTTCTGCTCGTGGATCTTACTCGCTGCCTTTGTTTGCTAAAACTTAATGCTTTATTTTTTTTCCTGAAAAGTGTAAGAACAGTAGGAGGAAGTTTGTGTGCTCTGTGCGACACGGGTTCAGGGTTCCCAAGCTGACATTAGAAATACAGGTGTTGTCACTGCTGGTATTGTAACTGTTAGTACCGTCGGACTGACCAGGATCTGATAATGACAGCTGGAATGAATCCCCATGACTATCATTGTAATCAAGTCTCTGGCCAAAATTTAATCCGTTGCACTTTTGCAACCCTTTTGCTTCCCGTTATGCTGTTGTTTTCTGGCTGAAGGCAAAACCCGGCTGAGCATTGCAGCTTCTTGTACGGCTCCCGTTTCGTTGATGGAAACAGGCTGGGATCCAGTACGTCGTACGACAGTAAAAATGTATTGTTTATACGACAAGCAAATGGCATTTTGGATACCTAGAGATTACATTCGGCAAGAGAGATGGTGGCTTTCTATTTTAGCAGTAGTAATGTGTGAATTATAAAAATAAATGAAAACGGTAAAATGGGCCGCTTGCTGAGGGATGAGCTTTTGGCAAAAATGTAGAATAGAATTATAAGACAGCCTGGGAGAATTTGAATGCAGTTTTAATAAAAACACAGCACCGCAGAATTTCAAACTAAAACAAAAAATGGAGTCAGCGGATACAATGTAAATGTGCTTGAAAACCACGCACCTAGAGATTTATGTAGATTTTATAGTAGAATGAAGCAGGTGCTGTTATCTGGTAATAAAAGCTCCTCGCCAGGATACGGTGCCACATTGGAACAGGTATCCGGAAAGATTGCGGAACCTCCGTCCTTGGAGGTTTCCATGACCCCGCTAGAAAAAGCTGACCTGGTCTCGCATTGGCGCTAGTCCTGCTCCAGGCCAGAGGCTGGACTAACGGCTTCCAGAGGTCACTTCCAATCAATGATTCTGTGAATAATGCCAAAATTATTCTAAGCAGAGATTGACTACAATAAAATTCCTTGGCATTTTTAATTGCGAGAGGAGCAGTCTGACTGTAGTTGCAAGTGGAGGCAGGCGTAGCAAAAATGGTTCTTCATAATTCCAGGGAGAAAACGGTTGGATTTTTTTTAAAAGGTTTTTCCTTGTCCCCTTTCCATCAGTTCCTTCCTAACCTCTCTCCCTGTCCTCGCTGGGTGAGAGACAGAGCTGATAATTCACGTGGAATATAGTAGTTAATATCCAATTGCAAGATAGGGGCTGATTTTTCAATGTATTCTGGCACAAAATTTATTTTAACGGAGTCAGACAGGAAAGTGCTTCTCTATAGTAATTGGAACTTGTCCTTTTAAAAAGTGCTATTGTGTCATACAGCCTGGCCAGGTATTAGACAGTCAGGATTTTAATTCCATTTCCCGTAAGTGGATTCCTTGCTATACTGGCACTCAGTATAAATAGTAGTAAAATTAAAGTTTGCTATGGTTATGTGAGGTATCCTGGTGATTGGAATACTAGGGTCAACAAAAGAAGGAAATTGCAGGTGACCTAAATTTTTACCATTTCTTTCCAGGTTTAGTGTTCCTGCTTTTCATCTCTTTCATTAAACCCACTTTTATTACCAGGCGGTCACACTATATCCCTGGTTAAGTTTTTAAGGCTTTACAGGGCTAGAAAATGTCTCTAGAGTCCCAATCTTCCGTTTTCCAGTCCAAGCAAGGATTAACTCTACCTAACGCTTTCCTGGTAGGTATCTGAGTTGCTTTCAATGGTTAAGACTCCTGGTGGTTGCTGAGGCTTCACATACGTACCGATAGATTTCTCCTACTAGCAGAGTTCCATCTTGGTAATTTAGATTTGCTGCTGCTTGTCCTCTTCCTCGTAAGCACAGGGAAAATTGTCCCCTTGTCCCTTTGCATCAGCCCTTTCTGTATGGGAAGTCTGCTATCATTAGTTCTTCGTAAGATGCTGTCTGCAGTATGCCAATCTTAATCAGGTAAATTGAAAACATTAGAGCCTCCTGGGTACCTGTTCTTATGCCAGCATTGACTTCAGAACTGATGGTACGTGGCCTTACTTATGTATGTATTTATTTTAATCCTGCTTAAACTCATCATGCTACAAGTCTTTGTTCACTGTCTCGCCTGTTTGATCCCAATCCAAATGTTTATGCTCATACTTAGCTATAAGTTGTCAACTCCTTAAAGCAAGACTCTGTCATCCTTAATGTCTGCAAAGCTCCAGAGTGACTCCTCATGAATAATCTGCTGTGCTTCCCTCCGTTACAGCTAGACCTGGGTTAGAAAGATACAGGGATGCCCTCAGTTCTTGCCTGCCGAGTTTGGTGCGCTGCATGGGGGTCATACGGACGCACCTCTGCGGTGAGGATCCAAAGCAGCAGAAACAGAACTGGATTATATTAATCTTATTGTTATGGTTTCTCAACAAGAAAGTAGCTAATCGCCATGGTTCAGGCAGACTGCAGAAGGGGGTTGTTGCATTTTAAAGCTATGAAAGATCGAGTGATTGCCTTGTAACTTAGGCTAGAGGTTTAGCCTCTGCGTACTTATCTATCGCATTTTCTGTAATTTAAGTGAGAATCTCCTGAAATTATTTTTTTTTTTGTGTCATTTTCGTGAATTTGAGCTAACAAAATTGCTTGCTAATTAGTACCCCCTCATTTGCAAATGAGGAAACAAATGTGAAATGACTTGCCTTAAGTAATTGTAGTTTGGATGTGGCAGATCTGAGACTGTGTAGTAGATTTTCTGATTCCCCTTATTCTAAGCTTTAAGTGCCAAGAAGAAACACTTGCAGTCTGAAGAGGAGGGAAACTTCCCTGAATGAATCCAAGCTGCTTCTGTTGCTTTATGTCCTGGCACCCTTGGGCGTTGCGGACTGCTCCTATCTCGCTTTTCCTCCTCGAGTAACATGCACATGCAGTTTTTTCTTTTTGGATTTTAATTCTTCAACCTAAGGTCTTAAATCTCCAAATATGTTTGGATTTCAAACCCATTTGAGTTCATGAGGTGTCCAACTACTTTCCACTTTGGGCTTCTACTGTTGCCAAGTGGTTTTCACGACGTGATGTGAATTGTTTCTGTCATTGACCATAATCCCCTATTTTTTTCTTCACTGGATAACTGTGGCTGAAAGGTGCTCTGAGAGTCTGATGCCTTTGAGATGCAATCCCAATCCTGCAGGAATCAAGGGAACCAGGATTTCACTCTATAAGTTTAGTGTACAGACTTAACGATTAAATCAGCATTGTGTGTCTCAAGTGAAGAAAGCAGGCTGAAAAAAACCAACGGTGGTACTTAGAGTGAGTGCTTTATGTGCTTCAAATTGTTTTCCATACATTTAACTAATTACATAAACAGATGGTATTTACTAGGGACTTCTGGCTATAATTGACCTTCATCTTTTCCTGTGCACTTCCCAGCCTCTCCTTGAATTTTCCTATTGTTTCCTCTTAATCATTCCACATTTAACACCAAGGTTTCAGGCAGGCCTTTTCTCTTGCTTGGGACCATCCCACCAATTCCATAGAAGCCAGTATTTCCAACTCCTTTTAACATCTATCTTCTCAGCCTGATTTTGTTGGCAATTTTGGAAATTGTGGTGTGGACAAACACAGCTCCTCCAAAGCCCAATCTTCAGGCCTCCCACCAGTTGCAGCACGACTGCTCTTTCCCTTTTACGTGATCATCAGTTCTTTGGAGCAGGGGTGTTTCTGCCTTTTATCTTGTATAATACATTGCTTTTCAGAGGCTGCAGCAGCACAGTACACATTTAAGTATGTGTATCTTTCTTTAGCCTGGAGAAAAGGAGGCTGAGGGGAAACCTTATCGCCCTCTACAACTGCCTGAAAGAAGGGTGTAGTGAGGTGGGTGTTGGTCTCTTCTCCTAGGGAAGAGGCAGTGGGACAAGGGGAAACGGCCTCAAGTTGTGCCAGGGCAGGGTGAGGTTGGCCCTGGGGAACAATTCCTTCCCCAAAGGGCTGTCAGGCACTGGAAGGGGCTGCCCAGGGAAGGGGTCGAGTCCCCAGCCCTGGGGGGATTTAACAGCCGGGCAGAGGCGGTGCTGAGGGCCAGGGTTTAGCAGTGGGATGGCAGGGGTAGGGGAACGGTTGGGCTTGGGGAGCTTAAAGGGCTTTTCCAACCTAAATGATTCTATGATTCTGTAATCTTATTTTTCTTTGAAAGTCTTATATGTGTGCGTTGGAGCAAGCAGGGGAGGAATTGCATAAACTGTGAGCCGCCTGTCGAGAGGTTAGAGAAAACCCACATTTAGAGTTCAGCAGTGTTCCCATGGCTACTGGGACAGGTACATCACGGGAGGGGGAACACTTCTGGCATTTAACAGCCCTTTCAGGTGATTTATGGTTTCACTTAAGCTTTTCCTAAACTGAGAGGTTTTCTAGGGTTGGCACCTCTTTGCTTGTCTCCATGCCCTGTTAGTTCTGTGTTCAGTGGCCCGTGCTTATTAAAATTCTTATCAATAAAGGAGTTTCTGAGCAAGGTTCTTATTTTCTGGGATCACGTATACCTTGTGAACTCCTCAGCTTAACCAAAGGAACATTTTTTTTTTATGCCTAATGTATTTTATAAAAAGAAATGTGTAGAGTTCAAGTAATATTTGCCTTGAATTACAGTCATTAAGTTGTCAGGAGTTGAAATCACCAAGGGAATGAGAAAATCCTTTCCTGGTTGGCCAGGGGGTAATTGGTGTTCTGGTGGCAAGTACGTTTTACATATTGGGGTGGGGAGAGAAACTCTTCTGGCTGGCATCTGCGGCAGAAAACCTGGGAGACTGTTTGTCATTTTGCAATACGAGGTGTCAGAATCCTGCTGTGGGTAGAAGGAAAAAGAGAAGAAAGTGACCTCTTTAACTCTGCTTTAGCAGGGCATCTATTTTTGATCCGCACTAATGCTGCTTGCTTGGGCTGGGAGGTGTATCTTGTTAGAAAGAGAGCGACTGCAAATGTAGCTCAATCCATTTATTCTGGGGATTCTGGCTTGGCAAACTTCTACTGCGGCTCCCCTTTCAACTGTAACCTATATGTATAGATGTGTGTAGGTACCTGCTTTTTTCTCCCCATCTTCAACATCTTTTTGCAGACTTCTTTGCCAGAAGTCAAATAGTTTCAGTGACTTCATGAACTTACCTGAAGGTACTCTACAAGGTATTCCTACAAGAAAAGTACCTGATTTTTCTAAGCGCCCACACAAACATTACTGGAATCTCAAGTGTAGTGTTACTTTCGTTCCACTGGAATAGCTCTCTTGAAAGCAGATGTATGAGGAAATCGCTACTCATAATGCATCACTAATGACACAAATTTGTGCATTCCTGCTCATGTGAGTCAAGGTTATGGAGGCATAAGGAGTCAGACCTGCAAAACCTTACTCGCAAACCCTGATAAACCCCACTTCAGCTAGCAAGTTTAATGATGCCCCGAAGAGAGCCAGATCACTTATCTACACCATCATGCAATAACTATCAAGTGTTGAGATAAGTGGGTTTATAGCTCCCAGTTTTCTGCTGGCCCTCGCCCTGCGTATCGTTTATGCCAGTGAAAGTGGGTGTGAAATATTACTGCTCTGATTTGGTTGCCTTTTATAGTCGCTTCAGCTCACGTGCAAGGTGCGTGGGTGGAGCGGATGCTCTTACCCACCGGTGCCTTTATGAATGGAACAACGGCGAAGCATCCCTGCCGCACTCGCTGCATCTGACTGTAATAGCTGCAGCTTACCTTCCCCTTCAAGAAGTGGTGTTGTAGGCCAGATGTTGTGACAGGACAAGGGGTGATGGTTTTAAACTAAACCAGGGTAGGTTTAGACTGGATCTAAGGAAGAAATTCTTTCCAGTGAGGGTAGTGAAACCCTGGCAGGGGTTGCCCAGAGAGGGGGTGGAGGCCCCATCCCTGGGAACATTCAAGGCCAGGCTGGACGGGGCTGTGAGCAACCTGATGTGGTTAAAGGTGTCCCTGCTCCCTGCGGGGGGTTGGGCTGGGTGGGCTCTAGGGGTCCCTTCCAACCCAAAACATTCTATGTTGGGAAGGATTCTGCACAATTCTTACCTGCTCAGCTTTTCCCATCGAGGAGGGTGTGCTTGGTTACCTGCAGTTCATACAAGGCTAAAAAAAAAAAAAAAAAAAAAAAAAGGCAACGTGAAATTCAGGACGCTTCCAAGTCATTTGTGACTTTTGCCAAGCAAAAGGATACGTCGCAAAGGGTTATTTTTGAGTGCTTCAGTGTCCATGTAAACAAGTCTGAACTTCAGCTGCCTTCTTGGCTTGTTTATTCTGTAAGTCACAGATAATTTAACAAGTTATGTATTTTCATCTTCGTGCATTTGTTGCTTTCTCAGAGTCAATTCTCTTCATGCCATACATAACATCCAGCTCCAGACCTGTACTTTGCTTTTTGGTTTATATTTACTTTCTAGATACTAGACTCTTTTTATAGATATTCACCCGCAGCTAGAGTTCAGCACCTATTTATTTTGTGTATGCAGAAGCCTTGTAAGATCTAACCTGTGATGTTGTTTTTGCCATCTGATAACGTATGATCAAATGGAGCATGTTTAAATAACAACATCTAGGACACAATGACAGTAAACCAGCTGTGAAACAAACATTTCTAAAGATCAGATAAGATGGAAAAGATGCATCAGGGCTGGATTGCTCCCTATATCACAAGTTCTTGCACTTTGGTGTAAGAGGTATTTCCAGACATGGGATTTCCTTTATGCCACAGGCTAATAGATCGTCCTGTGTTATTTTTCATGTTGGTTTATATCTTGTAGAGACATGTGCCTTTGCAAAGCGAGTGTAATACACTGACTAGGATGGTATTAGGCATAACCTGCGTGAGTTGCACAGGAGTAGGTAAACAGCAAGAAATTCAAAACAACAGAGAATTGTCCGGTTCTGTATTATTTTGCTGCCTTCCATGCAGCCACCTCTGCTCCCTAAACCCACGCTATCTTTTTGCGTTAAAGGCAGCCGCTCGCTTCTGCCAAAGACTAAGCCTTTACAATTGATTTTCAAAGCACCTTGTGGTTTATAAGTGTTTTTCTTACTCGTCTGCAAAAAAATAACATTATGTTTAAAGCCATTATTTCTGACTCTCATTCCTGCTCCTCTTTGTTCACCTGCAGGAGGATGTTACCGATCCCGGGTCTCAGGAAGAGAAGAAGAGGAATCGCTGGCTATCTGAGCCTGCAGACAGCTACAATACAGTGAAGAGTGGCCTCACTGTACAGGAATATTTTGCCAAGCGCATGGCAAAACTGAAGGGATCCCAGAATGAAATAGAAACAAAGGCAGACCATTCCTGCCCAACAGCTGACGAAGCTTTGGAGCCTTCAGAAGAACTGAAAACCAAGGTCAAAAAGAAAAAGAAGAAGCAGAAGAGAGATGAGGCAGAGGGTACAGAGTATTGCGAGAAACCAGAAGTGAAACAGCCTAAGATAGGTAGCTTGAATGGAAAGGAACTGGATGCTCCGTTAAATGAGTGTCACTCAAGGAAAAAGAAAAGGAAACATAAAGAGCAGCACGAAGGGGAAAGGATTAGTTGTGATGAAAATGTGATCAATGGAGAAATTTGTAAAGGACTATGAGGCAAAGCAAAAGAAACGCCATAAGAAGAAACACAAAAGGCAAGAAGAGGAGACAGAGGAGTGTATTGAAGGAGTGCAGAGAAAGAAGAAGAAGCACTGCAAGCACATTTAACCATTTAAGAGTCAAGCTGGGACTCTGAGGGGATTGGAACTTTAGCATGCTAGAGGAGAAGTCTGTGTAAACACCCCAGCCAGACATCACTCTAACCCAGTCTTGAGCACGCCGCTCTACCTCCAGCTGAAACCACAGACTGTGTTTAAATATGGCTCTTAGAATCATAGAACCGTTTAGGTTGGAAAAGACCTTTAAGATGACCAAGTCCAACCGTTACCGTAACATTCTTCCAAGAGAGAATATGGTGGCAGGCCAACATGAGCTTCAGTGCCATGGTAATAAGGTCTCTCTGTGTAGGCTTCCATGTCTGCAAAGCCAGACTTGATTAAAAAACAGGCTTTGCCTCTTCCAGTACGGCAGACAGTTCACCTTAGTGGCTTGTTTTAACTAGGAGCTGTGTTTTAACACAGCAGACCCCACGCTGCCTTCAGCACAGGTTCACCCCGCTGCAACTCCGTTCAAGTCAGATAACAGCAAGCAGAATCAGGCCTGGGTTTAACTGCTGTGGTTAAGACTGTGAAAGCCAGTGAATTACTGTCTGCTGCTTCACACAGACTGTGTTTTTCTCAATCCAGGGAAAAAAAAAAGTCACCCTAGCACTGCCTTTATTATTAAAGCCACTGTTGTGATAGCCCAGCGCTGCTCCTGGGAACAGGAGGGGTTTTGCAAAGCTGTATGTATTTTTCCATTGATTTTTGCAGTCGTGTCTAATTTTTTTCATTGATCTCCTTTTACATGTAAAATGATGGTTGTTTCTTCGCAAAATACTTAGTCCAATTAAAGGTTTACGCCTCAGTGTCAGTACTAAAGAATGAAATAAAAACCCCCTAGTAGTTAACTACTGTCAAGCAATTGTAACTTTGCAACAAAGCAAAAGGAGCTGTGCCTTTATTAACCGTATCTAAACCTTTGGTCCCCAGGCAACATTCACGGTCTCTTCAGTGAAGCATCTGGAATTCAAAAAGTTGTCTTGGATCGAGCAAGGTTTTCTGTGAAATTAGGAGACCAAAATGATCTTAAAAGCATAGCTGGTGAGACGCATTAGTACTGGCATTTGTACATTGAAAATCTGCAGTTTAGGTTTATAACTACGTTAGAGCTTGTTTCTATTTGTAAACCTGGAAGTAAGGAATGCTGGAACTCAACACTACCACTGGCAGCTGTGTATGAGAGCTTAACCCTTTGGGATGGATTTTGGCAGCTAAGTGCTGTCAGAAGAGATGGGTGAGCTTGGAGGTAAAGTGGTGGAAGGGGAAGAAGCATTCACCATCCTCGAGCCTGGTTCTGATGCTGCTTTGGCCACAGCAAATTGACAGCACAACCCTGAAAGCCACCCAGTTATCATGGTGTAATCCAGAGTAGCTGACCAGAATTCATATCCATGAGCTGTTCCTTTGACTTTGGGCTGCGTTTCATCGGTGTGAATCTAAAACATCCCATTGGCCTGCTCTGCTGAATAAAAGGGGTACATTTTTATAATCGTCTTAGCTCGGTTGAGTTGCTTAACGTGGTTTGAAAAACATTGTCAAGATGCAGATGTTAATATGAAAAAATTTCCTGAAGCTGCCTTTATTGTCCAGTGGGAGAAAGGGAGTCTGCAGCACACATTCCACACGGCTTCAGATGTTCAGCTGCAGCCGAACTCTCCCTTTTCAAGATCTCTTGGTGTGCAATGCACCTTTCTTGCCCTCAGGACATGCTCGTTCATTGCAGCAAAACTACTGTCATTTTAGTTATTGTAAGGGAGAAGGAGATGCCTTTCTCTGTGTTTCACTGCTGGCGTGCCATCAGTTTTTAACCCTTGTAGCATTTGCTCTTCGGTGCTGTACAAATATTAGCCATGCTGATTCCTCGACGGCTGGGCTTGTTCCCTGACTTGATACCACGAGGTTGCTCTAGAATTGCAAGGAAGCTCTGTGCTTGAGGTGAAAAAAAATAATCTTCTCAACAGAAGAAGACAGCAAAATAATTTTTCATGTTGTATTGAAGCAGCCTAAGTTTTGTGGGTGCCCTTCAAGGCAGCCTTTCTCATTTCACCCCGAGTTTGGATTTTTGTTTGTTAGCAGAAGCCAAAAGCCCGACTGTTTCCAGTGTTTGGGTTTTTTAACTCTTAAGCAGCTAAACTTTACAGTCTCTCTGGGCTTTCAATTTAAAAAGGTGCTAGTCAAGGAACAGGGTTTCCTTCTCCAAATACTGCTGGGCTTGTTTGTTTGTTCTCTGCATTAATCCTCCATGAGTTTCTATGTGCTAATTCTTAACGACTGTTTGGCCGCATTCCAGTGTTAGTTATAGAAGAAATAAATCTTTATATTTATGGTGTTACTGCAGTTAAGTACAGTATACCTAAGGTTTAAATCTGGCTCAGATTGAAATAGCAGCGACAAATAGAAGATTCTCCATTTGTACAAGAAGACGCGGGAATTTCATTTTGTCCCAGGAAATGTGGGATTTTAACTCAAAGAGAAATAACGTGCGCAGAATAGGGGTTGTAAGGGGGAAAAAAAAATCAGCAGACTAAGATTTGCAACAAGCAATTCCTTCAGCTGCTGTACTCTGTGTGTGCTAGTGGTCAGCCAACTTTGCAAAAAGCTCTTCTTACCAGATACCGGCTAGCAAAAGGGGTGGTTGCAACAGCAGGACCATGTTGCAAAGTAATAAATTGGGAGGTTGTTTTGTTTTTAGTGGGTTGTGAGTCCAGTTTTAACCAAAGTCTGGTTTGGCAAGCAGGGCTTTTTTAGAAAGCATAAGAAAAAGAATTACGTCAGTACCCGAACAGCGAAATTAGCAGGGTGTAAGTGCAAAGAAATTACTTGGTTTCATTTCTGTGAAAATAAGGCTTTTAAACAGAAGGGTCTTTTGTTACATGTTTCTCCATCACACTCACACATGGCAGCACAAAATTATACACCTGCCAGTGAAATTGCCGAGAAACTAAGCAAAATGGGAGTCGCCACTTTGCTCTCACTTCCAAAGCAAGACTGATGCACACGCAGAGCAGATAATAAAATGTGTTTGGTTTTAGTAATCCCGAGTCACAGAATCCCACAGAATCCCAGCATGGCCAGGGCTGGCAGGGCCCTCCGGAGCTCACCCAGTGCCACCCCCTGCTCAAGCAGGCTCACCCAGAGCAGGGGGCACAGGACAGCGTCCAGGCGGGGGTTGAAGATCTCCAGAGAAGGAGACTCCACAGCCCCCCTGGGCAGCCTGGGCCAGGGCTCCATCACCCTCACAGTCAACAAGTTCTTCCTCCTGTTCAACTGGAACCTCTTCTGCTTCAGGTTGTGCCCATTGCCCCTTGTCCTGGCGCTGGGCATCACTGGGAAGAGTCTGGCTCCATCCTCATGACCCCCACCCTTGAGATATTTGTACGTTTTGATGAGATCCCCTCTCAGTCTTCTCTTCTTCAGGCTGAACAAGCCCAGCTCCCTCAGCCTTTCCTCATAGGAGAGATGCTCCAGTCCTCTCATCATCTTTGTTGCCCTCCTCTGAACTCACTAGTGACAAAGAAGAAAATTTTCCTTTCTGTATTGGGAGCCTCACGGCGATGATGGTTTCTCGTGAGTTACTTCCATTCCGCCCAGGGTATAGTGGTGTTCTTCGCCTTGAGCCTCGGAATTAACTGTCGGTGCAAAGGCTGCTACGTGCCAAGCTATGTGATTTGCAATTGCAATTTTGTGAACGGCAATATTTATGCTGACTTCTGTGCTTGTAATTACCCACGAGCACAAAAGTGTATCCTGGAAAGTAGAGGCCACGGAAAAGTAGCCTGTTACCACCGTCGGACCAGAGTCTGCCGGAGCTTTACGGGCCTCGGTTGTCTTGATCTTGCTGTGTCCAACGCTGCAGAGCCTTTCCCTCGAGCCGAGGAGGGGAGATCGCACCAGTGCACGCTGCGGGAAAACCCAGATGCGTGGAACAGGCACCATTCCTTGAGTTTCTTTCCGAGAGGTACCAGCTCTAGCGCTTAAAGCAGAAGTTAACCACCAGGGTTATCTCAAAGCATAGATGTGTGGGGCTATTCACTACGAGTTTCGAGATGACCCGTCAAGATTTCTGGGCCCCGTATCCTCACGTCTGTGTGAAAGTCAGTCCGTCAGATCGTGTCTGAGACGTGGCTGCTTTGTGAAACGCGCTTGGGGACCCATCCAGTTCAGCATCGTGTTCGATGAATGCAATTTTCCTTGAAGCGAAAGGTACTTCTGGTGCTGACTTCTTTCAAATCATCAGCTCTCAGCAAAGAAAATTTGCTGAATGCACCAGCATAATTAACCAGTTTTCTCCTGTTTAAACACACGAGATGGAAGTTCTTGAAGCACCCACCTTCAAAAGGCACAATTTACGTCACGAAACCTCCAAACCTGCCAGCACTAAGAGGAGGAAGGAAGCTCCAAGAAGAGAGGAAAACCACACAAAGTCTATTGGAAACGCTGCATAGCATCACGCCTATCTTAAAAAAAGATCTTATAATAGCGTGTCCTCAAACAGTGTGAGGATTGCTGGCAGCTGGAGCCGGCCTCTGCTTAATTCCTCCTTGTTCCTGGGCAGCGTGAGGTTTGCTACGCGAGGGGTTGGAAGTCTCATCCGCGCGGTGTTGAGTGGCCGAGGAGCCCCCGGGAAGGGTCAGAGCTCGGGGGACTTGGACAAGAACCCAAGGCTCTGTACCCAGCCCATGCAGGGGTGAGCAAACTTTTGCTTGGGTGAGCAGGCTTTTAGTGGTGTGGGACTGGTGAATATGGTAAAAATAAACAAACTTCTGTGGTGGCAGAAGGGGGAAGGTTGTTCCATGCCAAATTGAAGCTCGATTTCTCAACAAGTGAGAATTCTGCTGCTGAGTCACTCAAAGATACCTCTTTTTTCTTATCTTAATCCATTTTTATACATTTTGAAGTGTAAGGGGGAAATTTTGCTAGACCCTTTTAACCTAAAGGGACTAAAATCTATTTATTTTAAAACCATTAAGGCTGCATCTTAATAAGAGCAGAAACGCTCAGCATCATCACTGTCTGCGTGCTGAAAATAGAATCACAGAATTGTTTAGGTTGGAAAAGACCTTTCTGATCATTGGGTCCCACCGCTAACGCTAAAATATTTGCTTTTTAGGGGCAGTTATTTTTTTTTTTTTGTCTACATTTTTCACTGCAGGGTATAGAAGGGGCAAGCTCTGGTTTCTCCTCCTAGCAAATAACTGGTCTCAGTAGCGGTTCCCAGGGAAGGGCTGGTGGCCCCGGGGATTGCGGGTGGTGGGCAGGGTTGGTTCTTCCATCTGGGTGGCAAAGCAGCTGGGAACCCCCAGCTGCCTCTGCAAAAACTGCCCTTGGGAGGCAAGAGGCTCATCAGTAATTAAGGAACGTGGATATCGAGCTAATTTCAGATTTGCACTTTCTCACACATTTTAATGTCTCTTTATTGAGGCGGGGGCGGAGGGGGTTCCTTGGTGAAAGCAGACCCGCCGTTTGCAAGCCAAATAAAATGCCAGATGCCAGATCCGTGCCCAAACGGGATATTTTTAAAGAGTGGGGATGGTCACGCCTATACGGCGTGAAAGCCGGGTTCGGTCATGGATTTTCTGCTCGACCCACAGGAGTTGCAGCCACTGCTCCCCATCCATGAAAACGGGGAGAACAAAGCTTTCTTCCACGCTTTGTCTGCGGGGTCTGTTTTAGCTTGGAGCTTTTTAGCCATGATTTCCCTGCTCTCCAAGCCCTGTGAGAGCTCCGCTTCATCCCGTGCCCCAGATACGCGTTGCACCAGAATCAGGAAGGTAAGCATAAAAAGTAAAGAAGAGTTATTTTCCAGACTGCTGCTAATTACCCTGATACGGTGGCAATTAAGAGGTGGCGTTTTCACATGGCCCTGGCTGCCTTTATGTAATGCAGAGCTTCCTACAGGACAGGTTTAACCAGCATTTTAGGTAAGGTGCCGAATGAAACCCATCTTACTAATGCAATCAGAATGCCAAGTGCTAAAGGAAAGGGGGGCCGGGGGGGGGGGGGGGAAGAGAAGGAAAAAACAAAAAAGTGTTTATTATTGTTTGCACTCAAAATGCGGCATGGGAGCCCCTAGGAAGGCGCTGCCTTCCAGCTTGGGGGAAAATCCAAACGAGAAATATTTTGCAGTATTTTTGTCCTGTAAGCGCACGGGAATCCCAGCGGGCGTCTCGGGGTGTGTGTGTGGGGGTGTCGGAAAAGCCACATTGAATTTAACCCCTGCAGTACCCGGGGGAGATCGAGTGATGTTACCCCCACGACGCGGAGGGAATAGCAAAGATGGGGAACACCCAGGGAGCTGCTCCGAGAGCCTCCAGGCCACTGTGGTGGGCGCAGGTCCCCTCCCGGCCGGGCGCTTCACCCTCGCCCAGACCTGTCCCCCCATCCTGGAGGAAAGGCAGAGCGGGACGGTGGCACTGCCGCATCTCCTGTAAAAGGGCTCGGCTGGAACTCATCTGTTCCTTTTCCCTCGGGGGGATATATTCCACCACTAAAAATTTTCTGGCCTGCGGGGCCTCAAGTGTAGAGGCCATTATTTTTATAATAATGATGATATCTCGGCCCTTTGCATCCTGCGGGTTAAGAAATAACACGGAGCGGTGCAACACCATATTCCAAATGAAACCTTGCGGCTTTGGGCCGTCTCTTTTTCGGTGCACTTCAACCCCTACTAAAGGGAAATCGGAAAAAAAAAAAAAAAAAAAGAAAAGGATGTTACGGGTTTTCTTCCCAACCTCTGCAGCAACCCCCCCCCCCCCCCCCCCGCCTGCGAAAGGCACCCGGGAGACCTGTTCAGAGCAGGGTGGAGGGTTTGGCATCCTCCCTCCCTGCCCTGGCCCAGCACTTTGAGGCGTGAGACAGGACTTGGGGAGAGAACCGGAGCCCGCTGTGCCAAGCCTTGGGGCGGCCTGGGCTGTCCCCAGGAGCATGCACGGCTCCAAAACCCAGATGAAAGGCAGTCGCTATGCGCCAGCCTGCCTCTGTGTGTGTCTGTAAAGGGTTTATAAATCTGTCCCGAGACCAGGAAATCTCCTGCGCCTTTTAGATTTAAGAGAAGTTGCCTTCCTGTTGTATTCCCAGATAACGCAGCTCTGATCAAGCCCACTTGTAAATAGCTTAATAGATTTAATCAGTTCCTTTGGAAAATGTTGTTGCTTCCGCAGGGTTTTAATTCGGTCCTGGGGAAAGCTCAGAAAGGGCATTGCTGCTTCGGCTGCAAGCGAAGTTGGCAGCTGCCACCTCTCCGGACCCCCAAATCGCCGTAACCCAGGAGAAAACAGAACCGCAACCGTCCCGCTCCCGTGCGAAGGGAGGGGAGAGACCAGGAAACCCAGGCGGATCCTGAGCCCGCGTCGCTCACATTTACAGACCGCGCTCGCCAGCGCTCGTAACCTGCCAAGAGTCAATAGGAACACCCAGGCACGTGGTAGATCGCTGCCTACCTGCACAAACACCCCGGCTGGGGATCCGCGTGGGGTTTTTCCCCCCTCCGTGCGTGGGTCGGATGGGGCAGTGGCCGGCCGGCCTGAGGAAATGCCTTCCCATCGCGCCCCGGCCCCGCCGGCTTTCTGGCAGCACGGAGAGGAAATCCACAATCCGTCAAAGCGGAGCCGCTGCAGCCCTGCGGCCCATGTCAGGGGGTCAGAATCATAAAGGAATCGAGCGACTAAATATATTCCTCAGGGCAGGTTGCAGGGATGAGCTGGGCAAAGGGGGTCCGGCTGGGGATTTTTGCTCCCGTCGCCTTCCCGGAGATCCTTCATCCCAACTGGGGGAATGCTTCTCAGGGGTGACTTTCCTGCCCTCGTGAGCACCAAACTGGGGGGTTAGTGGGAAAAACCCTCGCCTGACGGTGGTGCTTCCATCCCAGCCGGGCTGGGGTGGCTTTGCAGGACGGAGCAGCAAGAAAAAGGCTGCAAAGCATCCAACCAGCCCGTTGCCTCCTCGTGTCCCAGGGATGGGCAGCGAGGACCGATTGGGGATGTTGCAGCCCCTCTGGCCTGTACCCAGCCCCATCCCATGCCCGATGTGGCGCCTGCAAAGCTCGCTCCGGAGCCCAGCCAGGCTGGACAAGCCCCAGCCAACAGGTTCGCTTGGTCCTAGTTTTTCCCTCCCATACGAGGGGACCTGGGAATTAGGGGTAACTGGGTGAAAACTCACACAGGGTGACAAATTACAGCCAGGACGACTGGTGGTTAAAGCAGGGGATGAGGGGGACAAAGACCCGTGCCTTGATTTCCCCTTGCAGCTTGCCAAAGCCTGGGGAGGGGGCTGAGGGGGACCTTTTGCACCCCTATGGGGACCTTCTGTTTGGGGCCGTTTTCCTTTCCTTTCCAGGCCACCCGCAAAAAAAAAAATCTCAGTGCCCTCATCCCTCCTCTTTGCATTTTTCCCCAGCCTTGAAGTTTTAGGGGCTGTTAAGGGGGGGGGCCAGGGGCCGTTTCCAGCTCACTCCTCACTTCCCCCCCCACCCCCCCCCCCCACCCCCCCACCCCGGCCAGCCTTTCAGTGGGCAAAATAATACAAAATAATAATAAAAGAGGAGGAAGCGGGGCGGGAAGCAGAAGGAGGGGAGTCGGGGGGGGGGGGGGTGCTGCCCCCCCTCTTCGCCTCCCCGGGGGGTGCCGGGCAGAGAGGGTGGGGAGAAGTTTTCTCCCCGCACCATCCTGGCCGGGGCTCCGGAGTTTGCAAACAAGGAGGAGCAGCGGGGACTCTTCGGTGTCATTGGAGGAGGCTTTTTCCAAGGAGCTCATAAATACGGGGGAGGCCGGGCGGGAGGCTGGGACTGCGCGGGGACCCCGAGGGCAGCGCAAGGGGGTGGGGGGGGCCGGGGGGGGGGGCCGGGCCGGGCCATGGCTGCGCTGCTCAGCACCTACCCCTGGCCGGAGCGGCTGGAGGGGGGGGCGGCCGAGGGGCTGCCGCCGGGGCCGCCCCCGCGTTGTCCTCCAGGGGAGAAGGGTTCGGAAAGCCGGATCCGCCGGCCCATGAACGCCTTCATGGTGTGGGCGAAGGACGAGAGGAAGCGCCTGGCCGTGCAGAACCCCGACCTGCACAACGCGGAGCTCAGCAAGATGCTCGGTGAGGAGCGGAGGGGTGCGCGGGGTTGGGGGTACCCCTCCCGGGCGGGGGGGGAGGTGGGCACCCATGCATCCTACTCGGCTGCTCCCGGGGGGTGCAAACCCTCTCCGGATTCGGTACCCCCGGGTGGGCACCCATGCATCCTACCCGGCTGCTCCCGAGGGGTGCAAACCCTCTCCGGATTCGGTACCCCCAGGTGGGCACCCACCGGCCATCCCTGGGGGTGCAGACCCGCCCGCATGGGGACCCCTGCACCCTCCCTTCCCCCACCCCCCACGGGGGGCCCCCCGGGCGCGGGGGGTCCGGCAACCAGGGGGTGGCCCCGGGCCGGGCCCGGGGAAACCTGCTGGGGTCCCGCATCCCAAGGAGAAGGCACCCATGCACCCCCCTCCGGGCAAACCCCCCCCCCCGGGCCTGGACCCCCCCCCGCCCCCCCGGGTGCAAACCTCAGCCCCCGGCATGCCACCCCCACCCCCCCCCCCCCCAGGCCCCCCCCCCCCCCCGGCACCGCCCCCAGAGGCCCCCCCCTTTGCTGTCCCCAAACTTACTAGCCCACCCCCATATTTCATGGCCAGGGGGTGGTGTTTCTATTGCTTCTTTTGGGGGAACACAACCCATTTTGAATACACATTTGTTTCCCACTCCCCATCCACTGTTCCCCCCCCCCCCCCCCGCTGCCTTATCCCAATCCCTGGTTTTTTTACACAAAACCAGGAGGGCAAACAGAAATAACCAGCCCAGACAGCCTGAGAAAGAGCTGCCCGAATTGCAACACAGCTTTGCTGTCCAACCTCTTCCCCAAAGTTTGTGTTTCCCTGGACACTTCTGCGGTGTTTGCTTTGGTGGTTTGTGTTTTCTCCTCGCTGCTTTGCCATGCAGCATCTTGGCTTGTGCGTGTTATTTCTGCTGCCTCTTTGGCAATGGGAAGGCATCAAATGCTTTGATCCGTATCCTCATTTCTCCCCCTACCCTGAGGAACAGCCTGGGGCAGCCTCACCGGGGGGTACAACCCCCCTGCCCCCATGCCCAGGCACTGCTTCTCTGCCCGGTGTCTTGGGGACATTTTGTGTGTCTCAAACAGGGAGCAGAGAGGTCGTGGCACCCTGGTCTCCGTACACCCCAGTGCCAGTCCCGGCAGGGCACGAGCTGGGACACATTCAGGGACGCCACGTCCTGCCCCCCTGCTCAGCCGAGCATGGCCTCGGCCGTCCCCTCTCCGCAGCCAGGCTCTCCGTCCCGGAGAGGCGTTGCCAGATCAGGCCGTGGAGCTGGGGGAGTTTATTTGCCCGGATTTGTTTGCCGTGGGGCTCAGCTAACCCTGAACCCACCCTGTTTGGGGAGTTGGGACGGGGGGAGTTGGTAGACCTGCGGTGGCTTCGATACCCCCCTTCTTCACCCTTCCGCTGCCATCTCGTCCTCCGGCGGGGTTTGTAGGCTGCATCCTCTGCATGCATCAGCTTGAATATTGGGAGCCCCTACCTTGCCCTTGGGAGGCAGCCCCCTTTTCTCCCCCCACTGCCCCAATATGGCCTCTGCGGGCACTCAGGGAAGTTTTGTTCTCCGTTTCAGGCAAGTCCTGGAAGGCTCTGAGCCTCTCGCAGAAGCGTCCCTACGTGGAGGAGGCCGAGCGGCTGCGGGTGAAGCACATGCAAGATTATCCCAACTACAAATACCGGCCCCGGCGGAAGAAGCAGGTCAAGCGGATCTGCAAGCGGGTGGACCCCGGGTTTTTGCTGGGCAGCCTGACGCGGGACCAAAACGCGGTGCCGGAGAAGCGGACCTGTGGCCGGGCTGCGGGAGAGAAAGAGGGGCTGGGTGAGTACCCCCCTCGCCCGGGGCTGCCAGCCGTCCGGGGATACCGGGAGGCCCCGGGCAGCAGCAGCAGCACCAGCATGGACACCTACCCCTACGGGCTGCCCACCCCGCCGGAGATGTCTCCGCTGGACGCCATAGACCCCGAGCAGAGCTTCTTCTCCTCGCCCTGCCCCGATGAGCATCACTGCTCCCACCTTGCTGGAGCCACCTACTCCCCGGAGTACGCGGGCAGCTCCCTCCCGTGCAACCACCACCCCTCAGCCCCCGCCCCCGCCCCCCCCCCCCCCCCCCCCCCCTCCTCCCGCACCCCCCCAGCCTCCATGCCCACCTGGGCCAGCTCTCCCCACCACCTGACCACCACAGCTTTGACACCTTGGACCAGCTGAGCCAAGCCGAGCTCCTGGGGGAGATGGACCGCAATGAGTTTGACCAGTATCTCAACAACCCCGGCCATGGCGACCACCACGGCGGGGTCTTGGTCAATGGACACGTCCCAGCAGCTGGCAGCTCCCACACCTCCGAAACCAGCCTCATCTCCGTCCTCGCTGATGCCACGGCCACCTACTACAATAACTACAGCGTCTCCTAGACCCCCGGCCGGGGCCGCCTGGACCGGCCGAGGAAGGACCCGACACAGTATTACGAGGCGTTGCTCCCCGGGGACATCGCTCGCCACCCCTCAGGGTGACCAAGTCCGATCCACGAGGGCTGTGGTGTCTCCTCGGTGGTGTAGGTAAAGGATTTAGGTCATCAGCTTGCCATCAGTGCAAAGCCTCGGGTGCCGTGCTCCGAACGCGGCTGGGGGGCATTTCCCAATGCCAAAGCCCTTTGGCCTCATCCCTCTTCCAAAGCAGAGATGCTCCCAGGAGCATGGGAAGGCTGCCTCCCATTTCAGGGTCCCCCAGCTCTGCTTTGGAGTCGGGAGGATGGCAGCATCCTTCAAACACCAGGTCTGAAGTCCTGGCAGGGGCAAAACCCCGAGAAGGGGAAAAGGCAGGCAGGGATGGGGAGAAAAGGGAAGATTTTGTTAAAGGGGTGCACAGTCTGCAAGCCATTCTCATCTCCTGGTGTCGGCGTTGCGGCAGCCACCCTGACCTGCCTGACCACACTGGTGAGGGTTAAACCTGCCTTGTCCCCCTGTCCCCAGACCATGAGTTGGGGGCTTCATCCCCCAGAGGGGACGGGACACCGGGGATGCTGGGACACCGGGGATGCTGGGACACCGGGGATGCTGGGACAGCAGGGATGCTGCTGGCAGCCCAGGGATGCGCAGGAGGCTGCAGGGGGGCAGCCAGTCCCAAGGCCGCTCGGCCCGTGCGTTCGGAGGATCAGGGCTTGGGAAGGCAGGATCCGGCCGGCATCCACCCCCAGCCATGGCTTCCCCTTGGCCTCCCAGAAAAAGTGCTCCCGAGGCAGGGGACAGTGCAAGCTGCCCTCCCCGCCGGGCTGAGAACGGGTCCTGGGGCGAGCACTCGGGCAAAGAGGTGATGATGTAGCAGAGACATTTTTTATCAAACACCCTTTGAAGGCAAAGGCTGCACGTTTCGAGCCGCCGTGCCCAATGCCTCTTCTAACTCTGGCGTATTATTGCTTGTAATAAAGCTGTACATTGATTTATTCCTTCCATTATTCCTCCCCTTGGATTTTGTATTGCTCGAGTTCTCTTCCTTTTCATAAAGATGAAGCTTTATTTTAAATCAGTTATATGACATGATTAATCTTAGTGTTTACTGTATGGCACTTGGTAATGATTAGTTAGTAGCGTGGCTATGATTTTCTGGTTTCAGCCCCGAACGTGTATTAATAATAATTGCAAATAATACTTAAAAAAAACCCCCAACTTCACAGGTTTTTAAGCTAATACATTCCATCTTTTTTGTGTGACTCTATGCATCTTGAATGAGTGTAGATATGAGTTTGCATAAAATATTTAATTTAAATAAATATGTTTTTATACGATGATTGTTTTATGATTTAAATTGCTGTAGCTCTTGACAAAGTTTTCAAAACAGAAACATTTCCTGGGCGAGTGCTATTTTTTTAATTTTTTTTTTTTGTTGTTGGTATTTTCAGCCAAACTTTTCTACTTCCATTTTTTTTTTAAATAAAAGAGATCTGTGGTTATCTTTACAAATTGTGGATTGCTTTCTAACAAACCGACGCGAGGCACGATGCGTGCAGACCTTCACCTTCCCTGGTGTGTCTCAGGGGCAGCAAAGTCACTTCGGTGGCCTTGATCCCGCTTTTGCCATCTCATGGATATGACCTTTCAATGCCAGGTCCTATGTGGATGTTCCAGCGAAGGCGAGGCTTTGCCTTCGGTGTGCTGGTGAACACCAATGGTGTTGGCCTATTTATGGAGCGAGAACCTGTGCCTGGAGCGTGGTTTTTATTCACATTTAAGGCTGTCTGTCACGGTTCGTGCTGGTGAACCGTCTGAGATGCTCCTCAGGGTGAGGGCCACGTAAAGGGTTCCTCGGTGCAAATGCGGATCAAGGCAATGAGGCCTGAGAAATGGAGCGTGGGTCAAATTTGGGGAGCTGCGTGAAGGGTGCTTTTGTCAGTGGATGCAGGGTGGTGGCCTTCAGGCATCACTAGAGAAGAGAAAAGCTTAGTCCTTCTTGCGGTCTGTGGACCAGCAACACAGCCTGCTTTTGCCAGACATTAAATTAAGCTGTGCCCCTGCAGTCCTTGAAGTTGAGCCATGCAAACCTGCCAAAGCAGTGTCCTCCTGCTTGGTCCCAGAAAGCAGATGAGCAAGCTTCCTAATGCACTTTGTGATGGCCGCTTATCTGTGTTGGCTGGAAAGGCTCTCCAGAGGTCACTCAACCCAACCCAAGGCAACCTCACCCAACTGGGCTGGCTTGCCTCCCATAAATGGCTTATCCTGACTCAGGGAGCCCATGGTCCCAGAAGGTGGGAGGCTGCGTGAGTATTTGGGAGGCACCAACATGCCCCTGTTCTGTGCTTGTGATCGTCCTTTGTCCCCCACTCACAGCCCCCTTGGAGACAGCCCTCCCATCACATGTGCTGCCTCCTCCTCTGCCCATCACTCAGACATCCAGACCCACCCTTGCCCACGTGCGGCTGGTTTCCCTTTTGGGGGGAATGAAATGGATGCTTTTGGGTGTCCTGCTGGCACCATGGACTGTGGCGGCTCTTGCACCAGCACAGCACAAGGGTGCCACGCTTGGCACGGTGCCGAGGTGGCCAGCGCAGCAGTCTGGTTGGGGCAGCGTCGCTCTTCCAAGAGGATTTGTGAATCTGCCCAACGGGGCTGGAGGGAGGGAGGTGCCATGAGCCTGTTTGGCCTCTCTGCCCAGTGGCGTTGACTCACGTGGGACCACGCCAGGAGCAGGAGCAGGGCTGGAGAAGTCCTGCTCCTCCCACCTCCTGCTCTGCCCACAATCCCTGTGGTGCCCCGGGGCCAAGGGATGCTCACAGCCCCCCCCAGCAGCACATTAAAAATTGTTCATAGCAGGGGTGGCCCAAGCGCATGTGTCTAAACCTGGGTCTGCCTTGCAACCAGAAAACCCAGGGGGCTGCTTCCTTCCAAGCAGGCTCTCGTTAGAGGTTCCCCCACCCCAGGGCATTTATCCCCCCGATGGGACCCTCCCTGTGGAACACTGGCTTGCTCCCGCCTGTCCTGCTCCTTGTTCCCATGCCCTGAGCAGCGACAGGATCAACTGAAACACCCTGCAAGCCTCTTCTTCCCCTTCCCTTCTCACAGACCGAGTCACATTCGGGGTTGGCAGAGGCAAAGCCCATGCCAAGAGCTTCCGGCAGCGTGTGCCGCAGCAGCCAGAGTCTGGTTTCCCTGGGAAAAGGGGGTTTCTCTGTGCATCCCGGCCCCGAGGAGCCCACTGGGCTGGGATGCATGGAGACTCCTGTGAGCCAAGCCTGTCCCCACTTGCTCAACCTGGAGCCACGTGAGGAGAGGTGGGAGCGTGCCCCCGTGCTCTCTGCACGTCAGGAACAGCTACAGGCCCCAACCGGGAGCCGGGGCCCCCCCAGGGCATTGGGAGCCGCAGCCAAGGCGAGGTGCGGCTCCCTGGGAGCCAGGCTCCGTCGGACGGATCTGGGCACACGCCCAGTGCCAGGAGCAGCCAGCTTCCACCTTCCAGGACACCCACCGGCAGCAGAGTTGAAATTTGGGAGTGGAGCCATCCACCCCTTCTCCGGTGGGGATGGAAAATGACATGCTAGGGGTTGCCCACCACTCCGCAGCGTGTTTTGGGGATGCAGGGCATTGCTGCAGGGACCAGCCAGAAAATAAGTGGCTGACAGAGGTGGGAAGGAGCCTTTATTGCATGGAAAGTGGACATCCCCGCCATGGACTCGTGGTCACGGTGCTTTACGGATGTTGGGGGGTCTCCACCCCAAGCGGGACTTATTCTGCATCAGTCCTGGGCATGTTTCTCCTCCTTCCCCATCCCAAACCCCTGAGCCCAAGGCTGTCTCTGTGCACGCCGAGGAGTCTTGTAGTTTGTGGGTGGCTTTCTCCAGGCTGGGACAGGCTGGGAACCAGCAGGAAGATCAAATCAGGGCTGCAGGAAGGGACAAAATGACCTCACGCCAGGTTCAGGCTCCTGCTTAGGGGTGTGGAGCTGGGCCAGGGCTCCTTGCTAGGAGGTGGCTGGGGTCTGAGTCCTCTGCCCCTGGTGCCTGGCGGCCCCAGCCAGCCCTTGGGCCCCATAGCTGTGTGGGTCATGGTGTTTGGCATCAGGATGGGGTCACCTTCCTGGGGAGCGCTGGGCTCTGGGCTGGTCGGGAGCTGCAGCGAGTGTCATGCCCTGGCCCTCCCAGGATGGGTGATTTCCTTTGCATCCCTTGAGCAAGTGGTGGCTCCTCTCCATCCTCGCTCCACCAGCCACATCTGCTTGTCCCAGTGCCACCGGGAAGGGGTAGACCCTGATGACAAGCAGCCACACAGCTGCTCTGTGCCTCAGTTTCCCTGTTTGTAAAACAGAGGTACTACTTCCTTTCCTCCTGCCCTTTTTCTGTCCAGCCACTGGGACATCATCTTACCAAGACTGTGAACAGGACCAAGTGCTTGTGCTGCCCTTATCACCAGGGGTTTCTACCCCACGCAAGGGCTCTGGATGCCAAAATTGGCTGGGAGATGATGATTTTCCCTCTGCCACTCTCAAAGCAGAAGGCAGGGGAGGGAAGTAGAGGCAGAGAAGGGGGCGAGGAGACTTGACTGAGGTCACCATGCAAGTCAGCGGCAGAGCCTAGGGGAGACCCTTGGCACCGCCAGCTCTCCCAAATCCCTTTTGCCCCTGTCAACCCCATTCTTCTCACAAGTAAACACCGTCCCCCTCCATCTCTCTTTGCCCCTATCTCACCCCGACTCTGAACACTGCCGCACCCTGTGGGGAGCCACGCAGGGAGGACAGGATCAGGCCCTCCCTCCCGTCTCTCCAGAGGAGGGAATGAGACAAGCTGCTGAGTGGTTTCCTGCCCGGCACTGCCAATGGGAGCTGCTTGGGGTGCCGGGAGCAGGGGAGGATGTATCCGGAGTTGAGTGTTTCCTGGCAGATAAGGCCAACCCCTCCTGCCGGATGTTATGAGTCCAGGTCCTACCTCCACGTTTCAAGCGAAGGGGCTGAGGAAAGGCTTGGATGTTTATGTCAAGGAAAAATAACTTCTCCCTCTGTGTACAACCCTCCGGCTCCCCCAGGGCTACGTGCAGGAGGGTAAATGCTGGGAATAGGAAAACAAGGGTGAGGGGATGGAGGTGAGCGATGGGGGAAAAGGGTTTGGCCCCAGGGCAGGAGGGCTGTGGGGAGGCTGGGGTCTCTCCCTCCCCACTGGGTGCCAAGGCAAAGGCAGGGGGAGCTGGGGACATGAGCCCAGGGCTGGGTAGCGCCAGCTCAAGCCTCTGGGCTCAGGCTCAGCATCAATCCAGAGTCACCTTGGCAGCAACCCGCTTGGCCAAATCCAGCATGTCACCCCTGGTGCCCACCTGGAGGAGATCCAGCCCCCAGGAAGGGCTTGCTCAGAAAAGCCCCTTCAGGGCAGGAGCTAAAGCCACCCATGCCAGCCTCCGTGGCTGGAGGTCCAGGGTTAGCTCCTGCCCACTTCTGTTGTCCAGGGAGTCAGAGATGTTGAGAATGGGAGGATGGTGGAAGAGTTGGGGCTGGCAGCCCAGCGACACCCAGCTGGCCAGGGAGGAGGGAGAGGTTGTGCAGTGGGTAGGGAGGCAATGGGACAAATAGGGATCTTCTCCATCTTTTTGCAATAAATGAATAAAATGCAGTGCTGGTCAGACCCTGCTCTTTTGAATGCAGTTTGTGTGCTCCTGCCACCCATCTGGGACCACCTACAGGGCTCAAGCCAAAGCCTCTGCGCTGCCTGAAGGCTGGTACATGTTCAGGGTCATCTCTGGACACTGGAAGGGACACGAAGACACCTGCACTAGGCTCACACTGGTCAAAAATCAGGACAGGAAAGATGCTCAGCCTCCAAGCTCTACCGTTCACACTGTAAAATGACCACAGTCCCCAGCCCAGGGGTGCCCAGGCCAACAAGCCCTGCCCCAACCCTGGGGTGGGGGGAGCGAGGACATCCCCAGGAAGGTCTGGATGTGGCCACCTGGTTTAGATGTGGCCAGACCAACCTGGGGGCCTCGGGGCCAAACAGTTGAGTCTGGGCACTACCAGAGAGTCTACAGACTTTTTTTGCTAGTATTGAGCAACTTCTGGCCAAGAGTTTTGTCTTTGGCGTCAAAAGAGAGAAGTTTGATAACAGAAAAATTTTGCATCCAGGGTGGTTAATGAGAGCTGAGCTGCCTCCCCACCTCTGTTTGCTCCCATTTCAATGCAAGAGGGACTGCTGGGGGTCCCATTTCTTACCCGGTGGGGCAGAGAAAGGATGGGAGGACACCACACCCTGACAAGAAAGGAGAGAGGGGGAAGCCCCTTCCCTTCCTCCTCCTCAGAACCTGGGGAGTGTCCCCACCAGCAGTTGAAGGGCATCCATAGAGCGGTGCTGCATGCAGGGAGAGTTTGGGGTTAGGAAAGCTCATGCTGGAGACCTGACCGTGCCCTCCTTCCAGCTCTCCCACATCTCTCCCCTCAGCACCCCGAATGCCCCCCGCTGTCCTGGCCAGCTGGGACGCACCCTGCCTGGGCAAGCCCAAGATGTTGTTCTTTCCCTTTGATTTCCAGGAGCTCCTGCTCGGCCCCCAGAGCTTCGCGGTGAACAAAACATCAGAAGCCCAGGCTGGCGGTGCAGGAAGGAAACCCGCTCACGTGGGGGCTGAGTCACGATCCCGCTGCTCCCTCCCGGCATCCCAGGGAGTGGGCGACATCGGGTACCAAGGGAAGGCAGGTCCCACCCACCCCTGCCCAGCTAGGGCACCAAAAGTCCTTTTCCCCTGCCACCACCCTATCTGGCTTTGAGAAACAAAACGCTGCTTTGGGGCTTTTTTTTTTTTTTCCTGCAGCTTGGGTGGGAAAGGCTGGATTTGCTTCCCCAGCAAGGGAAGAGTCTCCATGATGCCCTTTTGGGCCTCGGCCAAAACCCAGGGAGGGTGCTGAAAAACCTTAATTTAAAACAGGACCCCTGACCTGGGACCACCTATTCGATTCTCTGCTGTCAGGGCCAGACTTCTCATCTTGAGCATCATCCGATACCACAAAAAGGTTGTCACCACCCAGAGCCCTCCAGAGCAGCGAAGACCTGAGGTCTGATCTCTCTCTGAACCCGGGAGCCCCAGGAGCTCTGGTCTGGAGGGGGTGGTATTCCCAATGCTACCCCTCTCATTTACAGGAGATATGGTTGTCCTGGTTTCGGCTGGGATAGAGTTAATTTTCTTCACAGAAGCTAGCATAGTGCTGTGCTTTGGATTTAGTACCAGAAGAATGTTGATAACACGCTGATGTTTTTAGTTGTTGCCAAGCAGTGCTCAGACTGCTCAAGGACTTTTTGAGCTTCTCCTGCTCGGCCAGGTGCATAACAAGCTGGGAGTACAGCACAGCTAGGACCCAAACTGTCCAAAGAGCTATTCCATACCATAGAACGTCATGCTCGGGGGGGTTGGTGGGTCGGCCGGTCGCGGGGGGAGTGATCGCTGCTCGGGACGGGCTGGGCATCGGTCGGCAGGTGGTGAGCAATTGCATTGTGCATCATTCGTTTTGTATATTCTGTATATTTTGTTATCATTCTCATTATTACTATTATTATTATTTTCTCTTATTAAACTGTCTTTATCTCAGCCCTCGGCTCTAACCTTTTTTCCCCTTCCCGATTCTCTCCCCCATCCCACTGAGGGAGGGGGGGGAGTGAGCGAGCGGCTGCGTGGTGCTTAGTTGCCAGCCGGGTTAAACCACGACAATGGTATAGATACACACACAGAGGAGCTCTGACATAAAAATAAATAAATAAATACATCAATAAATAAATACACACACACAGAGGCCACATCTGGCCAGACCTGGGGCTGATGCAGCCCACGATGCTGTTTCTGGAGGGGTAAGGAAGGCATGTCTGAAGAGGAGCATAAGAACGAACAGGCAGAGCGGTCCACCCCAGTGCCTCTCCCTCTTCAGACTCAGCTCAGGACTGCATGAGCTCGGTCTTAACTCACCCTCAGTGGGATTTGTCCTCTGTACATTCACTCAGGTGTGGGTTTAAAATTTGAGTACCCTTCCCATCCCCACTCCATGTGAAGAACCACCTCCTCCTGTTGCTTTGATCCTCCACCTCCACCTCCAATTGCATTATACCTTATTGACCTTCTCTGGGCCATGCATGGTTTTGTAAACCATATATCATATCCCTCCCCTTTAGCCATCTCTTTTCCAGCCTGGAGAGCTCCAGCCTTCCTGTCTGGGTATCGGTCTACCTCGGGAGTGCTGAGACTTGTTCTGCTCGTTATTCACTTCAGGAATATTTGTCAAGCACTGGGTGCTGCAGAAGGATATTGTATGTTGTGGGGTTTCAACAACTTTAAATTATCATTATATGGGGGGAGAGTGGGTGGAGGAGGCACGGAGGGATGCTGCGTGGGTGTGGGAATGGTGGCATGCACTGCGAGCCACGAGCGGGAGGCTGGGGGTGGGACCTGGTCTGGGTGAGACCGGAGACAAGGAGTTGGGGTGCTGGGGAGGAAGGGGAAAGGCTGGAGAAAGCAGCCAAGGAAGGAGGAGGTGGGTGTGAACAGCCCTGGTACGGTAAGGAAGGGTAGGGCTGGGAAGGAATAGAGCATGACTGGAAGGATGAGCGTTGGGTGAGGAACCAGAAGATGGAGGAGAAAAGGACCAGACTAGTGGAAGGAACCTTCTGGAGTGGAGACTGGACTGGGAAAGGGAGAGGAGTGATGTCAGGATCTGCTGGACCAGGTGGGGATGGCAGACCCTACAGCAGGGCCAGGGGCTGTTAGTAGAAAACAGACAGGAGAGGAACCAATGTCCCAAAGCAGAGAAGAAATGATTGAGCTGCCTGTGAGCTACCAAGTCAGCTGTCAGCACAGACCAATGAAAACCTCAGCCCGTCCCATGGGCCTCCTTCAGACCTGGCCTGGGAGAAGTGATAGCCTCCTGTTGTGCCCCAGTGGCGTGGTGGTTCCAGAGGCCCTGATGGCTCACGTGGATGCATCTATGCAGGTCAGCTCTGAGCCCAGCTGGTCCATCCTTCCTACTAAACCCTCTCAGCCTCCAAAAAAAGGACAACAGTACCCAAACCACCTACTGCAAATGGACCCTGGCCTTTTCTCACCTTGAACCTTACCTGGACTCTGGTTGCATCAGTGCCACTTGACCTTGGGCCAAAATCACACCAGAGAGGGTGCTACAGATAACTGGAGGATCACTGCAGAAGCATGTGTACTGCTGATGCTGGTGCTGTTCATTTATGAGTATGGGTGCAGATGGGTGCCCTAGGATACTGCTAGAGTGTGGGATTTGGGTGGATTTGCCTGTTGGGCTCTTTACAGCCTTAGAAAACTTCTCTGCTTCCCTTCCCGGCGCACACAATAATGGAAGAAGTGTGTAACAGTTGCAGAGTCAAATGCTCCAGGATTAGGAAACCCCGGGCTGGAGCATGTTTGTGCAACCTCCCTGTTCCTCCTTCCAGGTGCCAGGCATTGCAGGAGACCTGGAGTCGCAGGAGATCCCGTGGTGTGATCATGCAGCGAAAGGCACTCGTTGCATGATCACATTGCAGGATTACACATGAAATCCCCTCCCCCCCTCCCCGGACCACTGCCTCTTTCAGCTCACAGGCAGATTTGGATGCATCCACTCAACATTTAACGTTTAACTGAGCCTGCCAGGTCCCTCCCAAGTGATTGCACAGATCTGGGCAAGTCTGATCAGTGATTTAAGGTGGGATTTACTTCCCAGACATGCCCAGCTGTCCCTACTGAGACCTTAGGGTAGCAGGGCTCCCAATTTGAACACCCCAGAAGAGGCATCATGTAAATGGGTGAACCTAGACCACAGCCCCTCAATAATTAGCAGTTGCAGTATTCATTCGCTCTTCATCCTGGCTTGTATCAGGAATAGTGTGGCCAGCAGGAGCCGGGCAGTGACCGTGCCCCTGTACTTGGCAGTGGTGAGGCTGCACCTCGAATACTGTGTTCAGTTCTGGGCCCCTCACTACAAGAAAGATGTTGCCTTGCTGGAACAGGTCCAGAGGAGAGCAACCAAGCTGGTGAGGGGTCTGGAGCACAAGTCATACGAGGAGCGGCTGAGGGAGCTGGGGGTGTTTAGTCTGGAGCAGAGGAGGCTGAGGGGAGCCCTGATCACCCTTTACAACTGCCTGAGAGGAGGGGGGAGTGAGGGGGGGGTCGGCCTCTGCTCCCTGGTAACAGATGATAGGACGAGGGGGAATGGTTTGAAGCTGCGCCAGGGCAGGTTTAGGTTGGACATTAGGAAAAACTTCTTCACCGAGAGGGTTGTCAGGCTCTGGAATGAGCTGCCCAGGGAGGTGGTGGAGTCCCCATCCCTGGAGGTATTTAAAAGAAGGAGAGATGAGGTGCTGAGGGACAGGGTTTAGTGGTGGGATGGCAGGGTTAGGTTAAAGGTTGGACTCGATGATCTTAAAGGTCTTTTCCAACCAAAGTGATTCTATGATTCTATGATTTACCTGATGCCCAGCCTTATTTTCTGCTTGCTTTACACACCCTGCTGCAAAAGCAGAGGATTTGGGCAGGGATGCCTTCCTCATGTTTGTCCGGCCAATACACAGGTGCTGCACAGACTTAGACATTTCCTTGGACTCCAGTGAAGCGAGGTGTTGGAGAGATGGAGGAGTTATCCATCCACTTGGGATGCTGGATGTCCACTGGTCAATCTGTACACAGCAACTCTGCTCTCACCTGCAGTAAGGGCTCTCTACACTGTAGACTGAGTCTATTTGCACCATAGTCCCTGGTCACAAGCTGAGCAATCCTGGAAAATAAAAGACCAGCTGACTGGTCCCCTAGCAGCCCTGATGGACAATCTGAATGGCAGAGGTAAAGACATATCTGCTTCTTCAGGGCAGCCTGTGTCTATCTGAACACCAAGGAAGAACATCCATGCCCGTTTAGCATCCCTACATCAATCACTTCATATTTTCTTCTGTTCTCAGCCAACAAGGCAATGGTCCTAGAGATGACGTCTTCATTGCACACAACTGGTCCACCCAGTAGGGCAATCCTAGTTTGGACACTGAATCAAATGAGAGGTGGTAAAAAGCTGCATCATAAAACACTGGCACTGGGAGGAGAAATGAAGGTTGGGCAGGCGTGTTTGATTCTGCATTCATCCAGCGCCCTACACAGCAAGACTCTCATGTACAACAGAGTCCCATACATCCTTAACTACCCAGGGAGAGAAGAAGGCTCAGGGAATATCTTATTGCTGCTTTCAGGCGGGGCGGGCTAAGGGCGGGCTGTAGTGAAGAGAGAGTCTCTTGTGAGAGGTGTGCAGAAAAGGATAAAATGTAATGAACACAAGTTTCAGCAAGTGAAGTTCTGGAAGTAGTTAGTCCCGAGGACGAGGTCCCACAGTGGCCATGGGATCTCTATCCCTGGAGACAGTGAAAGTTCAACTCATCAAAGTGGGTTTGAGTAACCCACTTTAATTTGCCCTGCTTTGAGTGGGGCGGGGGGTGGACTGGAAATCTCCAGAGGTCCCTTCCAACTTGAATTATCCAGTGATTCTCCTTTGTAACCTTTCAACTCTCTTCTCTCCCAGCACATGGGACTCACCTTCCTGGATGCCTAGAGAAGGCTGTTGCTTTCAAAAAGGGATCCTTTCCATAAGGGGTCTTGTGTGGTAGCATACCTTGGTGAATGCACAGTGTTCCAGTTCCTTTGGGACCCCGTAAGCCATGGGTGGATGATGGTCAAATCCAGCCTGGTGCAGCAGCTTCTTATAGAAATGTTGAGGTTGTCAGGGGTGCCTCAGGATCCCATATGGGATCTATGACAGATCTTTTCCAAGATGGAGGCATAGCTTTGACTCTCCTGAGGTTGAATGGCCCTCTCTAAACCAGCATTACATTACAAACTAGCCTTTCCCTGCTGGCTGAGGAGGGCTTGAATAAGCCCTTTGCTTGAAACAGAAGCCACATCTCCACTAGCAATAAAATAGTGCCTTTCTCTGGTTAGTGGATAGCTGTGCACCAAGGTCCCATGGAGGATCCATGGAGGTCCCTGCTCATCACCCACCTCTGACAGATCTCCCATGCCAGACCTCCCTCCAGTCCAAGCTCTTGCCTACTCAAGGGAAAGAAGAGAAGGAAACCCACAAAGCAGACCATCATCACCGCCCAGCCTGCCTTCCATTCCCCAACCTCCTGAAAAGTCCCCAAAAACAACTCAGAGGGAATTTCTTCAATGTATGGGAGCCACATGTAAAGGACCTGCTGTAATTAAATGACCCATTAGAGCTTCCTGGTTGCTCTTCCTTGCTGCTTTCCAGAGTTCAAAAGGTGATTTAAGATGACATGCTCTGTTCTACATAAACTTGCCAGCTATTGCCAGCAGCATGACGAGACGCCCCTTCATTATACATTAATTCCACCAGGCGTACGGCCCAAAAATCAAAGTACCTCATTAAAGTTTAATTAAATTTCCCAAGTGATTTGCTCCCGGGCTGAGAACCTGTAATGCAAGCTGAAGCAGGTCTGCATGTGCATGTGTGTGTGTACATCTGGGGTTTTGGGGTTTCTTTTTTTTTATTTATTATTTGCACATATGATTTTTTTTCCCTAAGTTTTATCAACACTCATGGCTGGGGTATGAAATAAAACCAGAGGTGGCAATCCAGTCCAGACAGTATGAAGAAAAGCCAAATCTTTCAGACTTTCTGGACCTGCCACTCCTGCTGAGAGTGCTGTTCTCCTGGAAGAACAGCAGGATTTTGCACTACAGTCCCCTTGTAGGACATAGGCAGGAGGTGCATTGATGAGGAATTAGAAGTCACCCTCAGACAGGTTAGTTCCCACTATGGAAGCTTGGCAAAGAAACAGAGGGACAAAGGAATTCCAAACTCAACAGCTTTGGATGACAAACAAATCCAGATCTCTTTACATCAAAGACAAGTCCCATATCTCATCCTCACCCTTAGTCTTATAGGTGAAAAATGAAGATGTAGAAAGGTCAGAGAGTGAATTGGTGGCAGAACACTGGAGCCATCTCCAGCCCCTTTAGTCTGCTCCATGTGCTGCACCAATGGCATCTCTCAGTACAGGTGGGTTTTACTGCTACAGCCAGCTTCTTTCCTGCATCTTCCAGTGTTGTGTATACTTCCTTCAGGAAGGCATGCTTCTCCACCCTCACTGTCTTTTGCAGAAGCAGCACCTATATGCGGTTTTGGGTTTTGGTGTCCAACCGGGTAGCAATGTGCTAATGGTGTTTTTCCACCTCTACATCTGTGCCAACCTCCAGTGGGAGGACATATGGAGCCACACAGACTTCCAGGCTGGCATAGCTCTGCCACCACAGCTCTCTTGTGCCATAGCAAGAATTGATAGAGGTGGAAATGTTTGAAGTACATGTTGAGAGAGTAACCACACCAGATGCTCAACTTGAGCAGTCTCAGCTTCAGCTCACAGGCTGAGACTTTGCCCTAGAAGACTTGAAGGGTTGGGAGGTGGTTAGACCTGGAAAGAGATTGTAATGGCTCCTGAGCCCAGTGAAGAGAAACAGGGTCGCCCAAGGGTGACCCTCCTGCTTTGAGCTCTTCCTAGCTTCCCAGAGTAGACCACCCCCTTCCATGGACTACAGAGAGAGACCTTTAGGAACCTTAGCTGTGTGCCCAAAGGTGAGTGAATGCAGGTCAAAATGAGCCTGTGGCAATCCTGCAGTTATCAACTATTATAGTGCTCTGTTTCTGAAAAAGAAAAAAAAAAAGTAGCTATTAGCATCGACTGATGTCCGCTCCACTGGAAAATGTAACTTAACTTCCCCTTCTCCTTTATTATTATTATTATTATTATTATTTTATTTTCTGCAATTCCTAGCTGAGCTGGAGAGAGGACGGGGGGCTGCTGTTTCTAAAGAACTGTTAAACCAGTTCTTGTTTAAGGATCCTCCAGGATAACCTAGTACCCTCTGCCTAAAGGATTTTGACAAGTAAAGCAGATGGACAAGGATTTGAGTAGGGTAGGACAATATTCACCAGAGGACCAGACCCTTCTGCTACTTTGCTCCATGGTATAAAGATGCACTTGAGTCATTAACCTCAGAGAAAGAAAACCAGTCAATGATGAACCCAAATAGTTGCTTACAGGCAGACTAACCAGGACCAGTGCCCTTGCTCTTCCTTGGTGGCCTGGTCTGGTGAAGTCCATGTAGCTAAACTCTCTACAGAGCAAGGTGGCTGCATCTAAACAACCTATCAGGAATGGTCCTTGGACTATGCTAAGTCTGGACCTATAGCTAGGGATCATCTGGGTGCAGGCCAGCAGGCTCTGGCCAAAACCAAGCCAAGGACTATGCTAACAACAGTGCAAATGACTGAGCTCTGATGGCCAGTCCCTATCGAGATATATCCAGGTCGTCTCTGTTATTTCCTGCAAGCTGGAAGTTAATCTCCAGATTAAAATTCCTGAAGACAAAAGAAGGAGCCAAGACCAAGGCCTTGTTCAAGGGACTGCAAAAAAAAAATCAACAGGCATGGACTTTGCACATCCCTGCACAGTGATCCTGCACTGTAATGGCAAAAGGGGAAACTTTCCTATGTTTTTCTTCAGACTGGAGTGGATGGATAGCAAACAAAAGCAAATACTGAAACACTTACTCATATCGAAAGAAGTATGAGCACAAAATCCAGTCACCTCCTTGAAACTTCAAGTGAGGTGGGGATTTCCATGTATTGCATGTGTTTCCAGATCTGAAGATAAGAGTACAGCTGGTCAAACATTTTCCATTGATGATTTCCTTGCAGAAAACATCCTTCTAAGGAAAAAAAAAAAAAGAAACTTAAAGAAAATTCTGGGTTTAGCTTAGTTTCCCTTAAACACACTTAAAAAAGAAAATGTATTTTACACAATGTTTTCACTTTTATTTCCTCTCTAACGGCACACATGCATAAAGAAAAAATAAAAGTGATGACTGACCACTCAGAGTGAGATTGTTTGATTTTTTTTTAAATGCATATTTTTTTAAAAAATATTTTTTTCATAGCAATACGCAAGCTCCCCCAGATGGTCCATAGAAAATGGAAAATTAAATATTTTTTTTCCTGTGCTGTACACATTCCTTTCCATTAGCTGTAATTAACATTTTCTTGGTCAAGTTAGGTTTCATTCTCATCACCAGATTCCACCAGTTTGAAGGCCTATTTAGTTTCAGTAGATTAAAGAGAACATAATGAAAATATAAAATGCCCAACTCTGAGCCTTTCTGGTTTAGCAAAAACTCCCAGCTTTTATAAAACAGTAAAAGCCTGAGGTGCTATGGAAATGTGACTTTTGCAATCATCTATTGCCCCCTTCTCCATTATTTGTAAGCCTTTCAGCCAGTTTCAATCCAATCTGAGGGCATGGAAGAAGTCCCAAAGATGTGAAGCTCAGATAGTATTGATGATATTCCTTGAATTCAGACACCATAACGCATCTTCTTTCTGAAGATATGGCCACAGCATGCACACAACTATACCACTGGACAGAAGAGCATCTATATGGGCAAGATCTATTAGCAGGGCATGGTCTGCAAGGCGAGGTTTGAGGTGAGCTCCTCACAGCATGACCTTTGCATGATGCAGAATTACTCCGGATGGGCCAGGCTCTTGGGGGCTGCTTCCTAGTCATGCCATAACCTGCTGTGGAACTCTGGGCAAATCCTAGCATCCCTCTTATCCGTGTTTCTCAGTTTGCTGCACTGAAAGGTGTTACAGGGTTAAAGGATTGGAGTTATTTGGGGGGAAGGAAAGAGCCTGCAACAGGTAGCTTATTTATCTCCCAAAGTTTGGGACAGGCGTTTGATCACAGTGGAGACAGATAAAGGTAGGTGAGCTGAATCTCATCTCTAATGTCTATAAAGTAGACATCGGCTTGAGAATTAGACTCTATTTATGGACAGTAGAGAAAAGGGCATTACTGGGACATCTGTCTCATAAACTGTCTGAGATCAAATGATCATAGAATCATAGAATCACTTTGGTTGGAAAAGACCTTTAAGATCATCGAGTCCAACCGTTAACCTAGCACTGCCATCCCACCACTAAACCCTGTCCCTCAGCACCTCATCTATCCTTCTTTTAAATACCTCCAGGCATTGGGACTCTACCACCTCCCTGGGCAGCCCATTCCAGAGCCTGACAACCCTCTCGGTGAAGAAGTTTTTCCTAATGTCTAGCCTAAACCTGCCCTGGCGCAGCTTCAAACCATTCCCCCTTGTCCTATCATCCGTTACCAGGGAGCAGAGGCCGACCCCCACCTCACTACAGCCTCCTGTCAGGCAGTTGTAGAGGGCGATGAGGTCTCCCCTCAGCCTCCTCTTCTCCAGACTAAACACCCCCAGCTCCCTCAGCCGCTCCTCGTATGACTTGTGTTCCAGACCCCTCACCAGCTTGGTTGCTCTCCTCTGGACATGTTCCCATCATACCCCACCCCAACATTTCTGATGGGGTCGTCTTCTAAAATTGAAGACTGTTCCTACCTCATCCTGTCTGAATGGGAAATATTTGAGGGGGAGTGAAAGGAGATTAAATAAAAATCACTCCTAATCTTAAAAGCCCACCAGTGTTTAGAGGAGTAGGTTGACCAAAACAGAGCTGGAAAGAGATGGGGTTTCTGTCACATAATCACTTCCCAGCCTGTGAAGAGGTAACTGGAAGCAAAAATGATCAAAGGGCTCCAGGAAGAGCTTATTGCAGCCTTTAACTCTATAAGGGGGCTGATGAGAAAGTCGGAGGGAGACTTTCTACCAAGGTCTGTAGTGACAGGACAAGAGGCAAGGATTTTAAACTGAAAGAGGGGGGATTCGGGTTGGACATAAGGAAGGATTTTTTTACGACAAGGGTGGTGAGACCCTGGCCCAGGTTGTCCAGAGAACTGGTGGAGGCCCCACCCCTGGGAACATTCCAGGTCAGGTTGGATGAGGCTCTGAGCAACCAGATCTGGTTGGAGATGTCCCTGCTCTCTGCAGGAGGGTTCGACTGGGTAGGCTGTTGTCCTGGTTTCGGCTGGGATAGAGTTAATTTCCTTCACAGAAGCTAGCATAGTGCTGTGCTTTGGATTTAGTACCAGAAGAATGTTGATAACACGCTGATGTTTTTAGTTGTTGCCAAGCAGTGCTCAGACTGCTCAAGGACTTTTTGAGCTTCTCCTGCTCGGCCAGGTGCATAACAAGCTGGGAGTACAGCACAGCTAGGACCCAAACTGTCCAAAGAGCTATTCCATACCATAGAACGTCATGCTCGGGGGGGGTTGGTGGGGTCGGTCAGTCGCTCGGGTACTGATCGCTGCTCGGGAGGGGCTGGGCATCGGTCGGCAGGTGGTGAGCAATTGCATTGTGCATCATTCATTTTGTATATTCTGTATATTTTGTTATCATTCTCATTATTACTATTATTATTATTTTCTCTTATTAAACTGTCTTTATCTCAGCCCTCGGCTCTAACCTTTTTCCCCTTCCCGATTCTCTCCCCCATCCCACTGAGGGAGGCGGGGGAGTGAGCGAGCGGCTGCGTGGTGCTGAGTTGCCAGCCGGGTTAAACCACGACAGCTGTAATGGTCCCTTCCCACCCAAACCCTTCTATGTGTCTATGATTATAAAGCATCTTTAAGTACTCTCTACTTAGACATTTACAATAGTCAGGTGAACAATTTTCTTATTGACTAAAAATACGAAATTTTTCAATAAACATAAAATAGATAGATTAGATTTCATTTTCAATTAAACAAAGCAGAGAGAAGACATCTTTTCCATTTAAAAAAATGAAGGTTTTTTACAAGAATTTTTTTTTTTTGGGAAGGCAGCTTTTTGTTAAAGAAAGGATTATGAAAGCCTAAACTAAGAGACTAATTCAGTTTGCCTGATGCTGTACCTTTCAGCCCAGCTGCAAAATGACACCTATAGAATTAAGTAATATTTCTAAAAATCAGGTGTGGGGGTTGCATATGTTTGGAGTCTGGAGGGAAATGGGGATCCGCTTCCTAACCCTACAGTCTGAGTTACTTTAATGGCAGGCAGTAATTACGAATGGAGCGAATCAGGACTCTGCAATTACAGTCTTGCTTCTGCCACCAAATCACTACGTGCCCTTTGCCAAGTCATAGAATCATAGAATCATAAAATGCTTTGGGTTGGAAGGGACCCCTAGAGGTCATCTAGTCCAACCCCCCTGCAGTGAGCAGGGACACCTTTAACCACATCAGGTTGCTCAGAGCCCCATCCAACCTGTCCTTGAATGTTCCCAGGGATGGGGCCTCCACCACCTCTCTGGGCAACCCGTTCCAGTGTTTCACCACCCTCGTTGTAAAGAATTTCCTCCTTCTATCCAGTCTAAACCTACCCTGGTTTAGTTTAAAACCATTACCCAAGTCCCTTAACCCTGGTGAGTTCTGGCTAACCTGTCTGTAGTACCGGAATGATAATTCCTCCTTTAAGGGAACTGGGAGCATCCGTTATTTTCTGCAAAATCCTAAGGAGCTGGTGAACGCACGCTGTTGCTAGCTTCCTCCAAGGACAGTAATGAGTTGGAGAGAGATTGGTGTCTTTTGGGAGAAATGACTGTAGTAATAGGCTGAGCCTTGGGAGATAAAGTTGTTAGCATGAAAATATTTGGCTAGGAAGGAAGATCCACAGCAACACATGGCAAAAGCACAGCCAAGCCCACTGGGGAACTGAGGGAAGCAGTGTTGAATAAACCGATGTGGTGATTTAATACACCAATCCCTTGATGCTTTTTGATGGGAAATATCTGAAAGAGCTTAATTACATGAGGATGTAGGAGCCTGATGCACACTGATCTCACTTGGAGGCACATCTCCTGGCCTTTCTGCAGGCTTGATGTCCACACATGAGTCATGTCACGGCAATGGTGTTAGGGAGGGTGAGACTGTATAGACCTCATCCTGCCTAGTCATGAAGGTCTTTCAGGGATCCTGTGGGATAAATGGAAACAGGTAATTATTGTGCAAAGTGCCTGACTACCTCACCAACCTTTTGCAAATATAAGTTCGTACGTAAAAGTGGAGTCTACATCCTTAGTGCAATTAAACAGGAAAAAAAATTAATATATAAGTCCCCGAATCCTGCAGCTTTGCACATGTTTCTCAGCAGGACAAGGAGGAGATGAAATACCAACATCACAGTGAAACACAAGTGTCAGCCAGTCTTGGGAATAATATTTGTTCGAGGTGCACAGTGCAAATACAACCCTGTACAACACCAGGTCTGCTGTGGTTGGCACTGAAACAGGCACAACATCTGGGGAGGCAAGAGGTAAAAGGATGCATCACTGCTGTTATCATCGTTACTGCTCACCTTGTTTCAGGGGAGCTGAAGGCCAGAGATCCACCCCTTGCTTCTGATTCACGCACAGCCCCGTTCACAGCATTGCTGAATGACGTTGTATTGAAAATGTCAGGATAAGCCACAGCACCCATCTTAGGATCACAGAAAAATTGTAGGGTGCTATTTACCCCACCTAAATTTAGGCACTTGGATTTGTATCTTCATTAGTTATCTAAATGCTACTATGCCCATTCCCTGCCCAAATAATCATAATATTAAACTTCTTACTAGGGTGGTACACCTACATTGCCTACTGGGAATTGCCCTGATCAGCACAAATTCCCCAAATGTGCACAGGAATCACCTGGGTCAGTGCTGGTTGGCCAAGAAAAAACCATACCAAGGTCTGCGGTATTTAACAGAGTGGGCAATGGTGCTCCAGCACTGGTGCCTTGGGATTCCCTAGTTTTCTGGAGGAGGCATAGCCTAAAAATCCCAAACTGTGTTAATTTATTGGAGTTTCCTCTAGTCAAAGGGGAGGGCTGAGCTACTCCAGAGACAGTCAGGATTTTTTAGATATCTATTTTAAAATAAGACAATTTGGCCTTTGTAAAAGCGCCCTTCATTCATACTCCTTTCTTCAGTGTAGTCTCCATAAGATATAAAGGGGAGCACAAGCAATGAGGTTGGATTCAGCTGGCTCCAGTGTGCTTCCTGCAGTTCAGTGAATCCCAACAACACATGAAGGTCCTGGAGAAGCGTAGACAAGACCCAGATCCACCACCAGTGTTTTGTTGCCTGGGTAAGTAGTGTTCTCATCACTGAACTGCCAGAGGACTTCAGCCAGGGCCCAGCAATGCCCCATGCCAGCTTCTCTACAAATTCAAGCCAAGAAAAAAGTTCTTCACCACAAGCACTTTAACAAACAGGGGACCCAGGAGGCTGAAATACTGAGTTAACATATTAATGTTAGGATATGGCCTTTCTCCGACCACATGCTGGTTTCATTGAGTGCAACCCCCTAAGGTTCAGTGCAACTGCTCCTCATTTGCTTCCATGTAAGCTCAGGCCCACCAGATGTAGCTTATTCCACCCCTTTCTTGCATCCTTTCATCACCTAATCACACCCATGTCAATGTGAGGTAGCTCCGCCAAAACGGTTACCCTAGGTTAATCGCAACACCACACAGAATGGAATGAGGTGCTGTGATTTCCACCCTGAGACGTAGAGGCTGAGGGGAAACCAAAGCTCAGCTGTAGCTCAAAGAGATCTCAAGCTGATGGTGAAAGTCCTGAGCTGCTTGCAGCTGCTGAAGTTACTTCATGTTTAGGCTCTTCGGGCTCACACAACTTACTGGTAGCTGTCTGCAAGAGACCTGAGCCTTCCTACGTACCTATGCAGAAGCAGCTGAGAAGGTGGGGCACACCCCATGGGTCTGCTAAGGTCCAAATTCTCTGTGACACCCTTTTCCTCGCGAAGGAAACAAAAAAGTTGTATTTAATACATTTAAGGCACAAAGAACTTGTATTTAATACATTTTAATGCACTTGTAATACAAAGTCTTGGAAGCCTGGTGAGGAGCTGGCATCTTCTGGGGCTTCCAAGGTGGAGTCTGGCCTTTGGTCCAGCCAGAAGCTGATCCTGATGGAGCGGTGTAAACCCAGAGGGAATGAAAGTCAATGAAATCGTTTAGTTATTAAAAAAAAATGATGAGAGAAGTTGATCCCTTTGGTGGTTTTGGTTTGTAGCTCAGTACGGCACTGTGTAGGGAATGGCTGTAGCACAGTATGGAGGGACATGCTCCACGCAGGGTAACAGCAGTGAGAAGTTGTAGGGTAAGTGGGGAATTACAGGCCTTGGTGGAACAAGATGAAATCATGCTGGGGGATAGATTGGAATGGGCAATCCCTATTCACATCTTAAATAGCAGGAATATAGTTCCCAGGAGAGAGCCAGAGCTGGGTGGAAGTAACCAGTGCCAATCCTTTCATTTCAGCAATGAGTCAAGAGGAAGGATGGGCTGCAGGGAGCTATTGGGTGGCCGTAGTAATACCCCAGGCAACATGGACACTCCTCAGCTGGCTATGTCCTGGACTGGGACACAACTCTGGCTATACCTGTGCTATGAAATAAAACTGCAACGGCACTGACTGTCTCACCCTCACACCAGTGGGCATCATCTGGCCATTCCTTTACTTATTCAGCCTCCAAAATCAGGTGGGTCTGCCCAAACTACCTCTTAGGAATGGTCCTTGGTCTGTGTTGACTCCTGACCTGCACCTGGGAATTGGTTGGGGTGCGATAAATGGCTCAGACCAAAAACTTTGCGAAAGATTACAACTACTGTTCAATGGTGAGGAGAAGACTCACGTTTCAAGAGAATTTTTTGGTGGGTCCCTCTTGCTGGTGGTCATAAGTACCCTTTCCTCTCCTATACTTCAAGCTCTCCCAATCCTCCCTGCACCTATCCACTAAAGACATTGCACTTGCAGGACACATCTAAGCCCACTGCTCCCTCACTAGACTTTTGCTCTCAGGCCAAATGGTTGTCGTGGACTTTTGTGGGTCTTGTACAGACTCCCTCTTTCTTGATGTCCTGGCCATAAAGAATCTCATAATCACAGAATGGCCAGGGTTGGAAGGGACCTTGGGAGATCACCTAGTCCAACCCCCCTGCTCAAGCAGGCTCACCCACAGCAGGGGGCACAGGACAGTGTCCAGGCGGGGGTTGAATATCTCCAGAGAAGGAGACTCCACAATCCCCCTGGGCAGCCTGGGCCAGGGCTCGGGCACTCTCAAAGTCAAGAAGTTCTTCCTCATGTTCAACTGGAACCTCTTCTGCTTCAGTTTGTGCCCATGGCCCCTTGCCCTGTTGCTGGGCACCACTGCAAAGAGTCTGGCTCCATCCTCGTGACATCCACCCTTAACATATTTGTATGTGTTGATGAGGTACCCTCTCAGTCTCTTCTTCTTCAGGCTGAACAAGCCCAGTTCCCTCAGCCTTTCCTCATAGGGGAGATGCTCCAGTCCCTTTATAATCCTTGTTGCTCTCCTCTGGACTCTCTCTAAGAGTTCCTCATCTTTCTTGAACGGGGGAGCCCAGAACTGGACACAGTACTCCAGGTGGGGTCTCAGCAGGGCAGAGCAGAGGGGGAGGAGAACCTCCGTCGCCCTGCTGGCCACACTCCTCTTAATGCACCCCAGGATATCATTGGCCTTCTTGGCAACAAGGGCACCCTGGTGGCTCATGGTCAGCTTGTCATCCACCAGGACTCTCAGGTCCGTCTCAGCAGAGCTGCTTTCCAGCAGGTCAGCCCCCAGTCTGTACTGGTGCATGGGGTTCAACCTCCCCAGGTGCAGCATCCGACACTTGCCCTTGTTGAACTTCATCAGGTTCCTCTCCACCCAACTCTCCAGCCTGACAACACAGACCTCTGTGCTTGCCTCCATTCTCCACTTGGCACCACCAACCACCCACTGTTCTGCTGCCACCTCCATTTGCGGCTCCCAAAGCTAAGCAAGAGGGAGAGCAGTCTGCTCCTAACTCCGCACCTCCACCTCTTCCTTCAAATCCTCAGTTAAAGTGAGCTTCATCCCAGAGACTTGTTGTCCTGCCTTTTCTTTGCAGAAAGACTGTAAAGGTGAGGGAATGAGCCAGAAATGTTGTGTTTCCACTACTGAGACACTTGCTTTTTCATCCTAATTTATTTGGATGTTGGCTGCTGCCACGCTTAGATATTTTTGTGCTTCACCTGGCTTTGCTTCTCCAGCCCCTTACACTGGAGGTGTCCTGCGCTGGGGCAAGGCAGGAAGAGCCTTTCTGCTTTGTAATACGAAGTAATTAGGGTGGCTTAAAATTACAATTTAACCAGAGCCATACGCCATGGTTACAGCCATTAACTTCAGGGTTTCTGTTAAAAAAACCCTTCTAATCAGGGACAATTTCTAGGCTTGTAGAAGTAACATGAGAGCGAGTCCCCTTCAGAGCCCTACAACTCCCAATGCCTCATTGCTCCTGATTCCCCATAGCTTCCTCTCCCTGTCTCAGTAGCCCATATCTCTGAGTTCCTCCTTGTTGTGGTTTAACCTGGCTGGCAACTAAGCACCAGGCAGCCTCTCGCTCACTCCCCCCTCCCTCAGTGGGGGAGTATCTATGGATACTGTCCTGGTTTCAGCTGGGACAGAGTTAATTTTCTTCCTAGTAGCTGGCATAGTGCTGTGGTTTGGATTTAGTACTAGAAGAATGTTGATAACTCACGGATGGTTCGGTTGTTGCTGAGTAGTGCCTGGACCAGTCAAGGACTTCTCAGCTCTCAGCTCTGCCAGGGGCACAAGGAGCTGGGAGGGGGAAGAAGAAGGAAGGGGGGGACTTTGGGAGTGATGGCGTTTGTCTTCCCAAGTCACCGTTCCGCGTGATGGAGCCCTGCTGTCCTGGGGATGGCTGAGCACCCGCCTGCCCGTGGGAAGTGGTGAATGAATTCCTTGCTTTGCTTTGCTTGCATGCATAGCAAATTTGCTCTCCCTATTAAACTGTCTTTATCTCAACCCACGTGTTTTCTCACTTTTACTCTTCTGATTCTCTCCCCCGTCCCATTGTGGGGGGAATGAGCAAGCGGCTGCATGGTGCTGAGTTGCCAGCCGGGGTTAAACCACAACACTCCTTCACTGAGCTCATGGGGGTTGTGTGAGAGCAGAAGCTGCCGCAGGACTTGTTTTCAAGTATGAGCACTTCTGCTACAGTGAGAGATGGGAGAAAATACGGTAACAGAGTGAGAGCCCAGAAGGCAGTTTCCGAAATATCAAAAAAAAATGCACCTCCGAATATTTGTCAGGATCTCACAAAGTCCTCAAAGCTACATTTTCCATCCTGGCTTCTTAAGTTGAAACAAGAGTTTTTAATTCCCATCTCCACTCCTCCCCTCAAAAAAAAAAAAAGAGCTGTGGAAGTACACCCTGCCTCCTTCTCAGGACTTCAGTCTGGCATTAGCATCCCATGCATTATTCAATGGGTTGATTATGAATGAATCAGCATAGATCCCTCCCCTTTGAAAGCTGAGAAAAGCTGCAACTTCGTCAGAACGCCCCGTGGCCCTTCCTGACCCAGCTGACTGCAAAGAGAAATTTAATTTCTTAGTGATGTTTAATTAAAATTTAATTAATTTGTTAAGAAGCAGTGGATGTCCTGAATAGATTTTTATTTCAAAGGGAATGCTTGAAAATTGGTGATCTGCTCCCATGTAGTGTTGGGAAAGTAATGAATGGACTCATTTTTGTAAGGAAGGTGGTCAGATTGCAAGATCTGTGGGGGCAAGAAGCACAGGAGGGTTGGGGGTGGATGTTTGATCCATGACTGAAGTTGTATTATTTGCAAAACAAATAAAAAATGGATTATTATTAAACATCCTCTGATCAGAAGGGTCAACAAGAAACAAAGATCCCCTTCAAGTTATAAAGCCTTGGCTAAACTCTGCCTAAACCTAGCAATCCAGGAGCAATTGTACAGTAACATCCAGCTACCATTCTGGTTGTGCTTCCCTTTTCCTCCTTTCTTCCTCTCAAAATCCATCCTGCAACCATTTCATCAGGCTGAGATCTGATCCCGTATCGAATGTGCTGAATGGATAAAATCTACAGTAGAAACAAGTTTTCTGTGAGATTAATTTGCCTCTGAAATCAACATTATGCAAACAGGACCCACCCTAATTTGTGTGAACAGGCTGAGCATTATCTTATGATTAAACAGCTCTGTAAGCATCAAAATACCTAATCCCTCAGGCTTCCCTGAGCAGGGTCTCATCCAGGACAGATTGGTACATTCTCTTCAGCCCTGCTCTGCACCTTCAATACGATGCTTAGGGCCTGGCAGGGGAGAGGGTCCAAGTACTATTCAGGCACAGGCACCAGCTCTGTGTTGAGTTATGCATTAGTGGCATCTTAATCTTATTTCATAGGTAGCCTAAAACCCCCAGGGGGCAAACAGGTTTACTCCAGCGTCAGTAGAAAAGCCTGTTATCTCTCTTTGGCCATGTGGTGGACATGGATCACCTCCAAAAGGGTGAGATGGGAAGCCGACCAGCAAAAAACCATGGTGCCATAGTACCATTCCCTCTTCTCTTTCCATCCAGTGCAGGAGATAGGCAGATAACTGTTTTTTCATCCAGCTGTCATGTGGACATGTCCTGCTGAACCGTGTTGATGTGGCTTTGCTGCTGGTTTCTCCCGTCACTTGCTCCATCCTTCTCGTTCTCCATGGAGACATGAAGGAGAAAGGGATCATCCTCACCTCTCTCTCAGCATCGAGCTGATTCCTGCCTTCTATGCATCAGTTCAAGTAAGAAAGAATTTAAAAATACCAAGGAGATGGATGAAAAAACAGCCCATGAGGAGAATAATCCTTATTACATTTTCAGGAGTGTAATGGAGTGTAATAGAAGACCTATTCTCCTTTGTATGGAAATATTTGGTACTTGTAAGACAATTCCAGAATACTGTATTTGGTTTTGGGCTTCCCAGTTTTGGCCTTTTCCATAAGGAGGAGATTGACAAACTGGAGAGAATTGGGCAGAAAGTCATCAACATGGTTAGGGGGCTAAAGCACAGGATTTACGAGCAGAGAATGAAGCAATTGGATTTGTTCAGCCATAAGCAGAGATGTCTAAGGGGATCTTACTGCTGTCTTCAACTACCTAATGAGAGGGTATACAGAAGGCAGAGTCAGATTCTCCTTGGATGTCCACAACAAAAGGAAAAGAGGCAATGGCCTTTGATTGCAAGAATAGAAATCCCAGTTAGATGTTAGGGGTCAGAGTAGGGGAATCCACAATGAAGACAACAAAAAATTGGAGGAGGTACCCAGAGTTGTTAGGGGGGATCTCCATCCTTGGAGATACTCAAAACATAGCTGAGTACGACCCTGAGCAATATGTTATAACTTTGAAGTTGGATCTAACCTCCAGCTTACCCTGCTTTGAATGGGGATTCGGACCAGAAACCTCCCAAGGTCCCTTCTGAACAGCATCACTCCTCAAATCTGCCCAGGACAAGCCCCCAGTGGCAGGGGCTGCAGGTGTTCTTTCCAACACTGGATGTAAAGAAAGCTTTAAGGAAGTTCACACCAAGCTCTGTAGTCAAAGGTGACTGCCCATCGCTGCTCAGAGCTGTGCTGAGTACACATCGGGCACACCCAGCGGTGTGAAGCGACTCTGTTATCTCATACACAAACAAGGGAAGTATTAATTCTAATTTATTTCTTGGCAGCAAGTGGGGGAGAGAAAGAAACAAACTACCTGATGATGTTTATAAATGGCCATAACAATGCAGATACTTCAAAGTTCAAAAGTACTGAGTGGTTTTGCCCACTCTGAAACTGCTAAGACAACGCAAACCGAAGCTCCCACAAGGTAAAGCCCTCAGGTTACCAATATATTCATATCCAACAAAGCCACAACCAACAGAGGCACCATTAAAAAGTTTATTGCAATAATATCTGTAAATCAAACAGTGCCTTGTCCATTCTCTGGGACTTGGTCCTCCTGATACAGAATCCCAGAATGGCAAGGGTTGGAAGGGACCTCCAGAGATCATCCAGTCCCACCCCCCTGCTCAAGCAGGCTCACCCACAGCAGGGGGCACAGGACAGCGTCCAGGCAGGCTTTGAATATCTCCAGAGAAGGAGACTCCACAGCCCCCCTGGGCAGCCTGGGCCAGGGCTCGCGCACCCTCAAAGTCAACAAGTTCTTCCTCCCGTTCAATTGGAACCTCTTCTGCTTCAGTTTGTGCCCATTGTCCCTTGTCCTGGCACTGGGCACCACTGAGAAGAGTCTGGTTCTGTCCTCATGACATCCACCCTTGAGATATTTGTACGTTTTGATTAGGTTCCCTCTCAGCCTTCTCTTCTCCAGGCTGAACAAGACCAACTCTCTCAGCCTTTCCTCACAGGGGAGATGCTCCAGTCCCCTCATCATCCTAGTTGCTCTCCTCTGAACTCTTTCTAGGAGTTCCTCATTTTCTTGAACTGGGGAGCCCAGAACTGAACACAGTATGGTTTGGCCATGTCCCTACTGTCAAATTCAGCCTTCAAAACAGGGTGGTCCTGTACTAAACTCCTGATCCACAGCTGGAAATTGCTTGTGAGAGTGGTGCAAGGTAATGCTGACACCATGTCAGGGACTTGACATTAGTTATAGTAGTAGCCAAAGTTGCCAGTCACTCAAGTAAGTGGTCTGGTCATCCATACACACACTCAGACACACTTTAGGGCTAATTCTCTCCTTATATTTACCAGTGCATTCCTGGTGATCCTCAGGGCACCTCACTACTGGGAGTAGAAAATGTCCCGTTAAGAATTTTCACACCTCTCATTAAAGAGTTGACGAGGCCACTTTAGTGAAGAGTCAGAGCTGGGCAAGGCAGTGACCTGCCCACAGCAGCAGAGGTGGAGGATTAATGAATAAAAACAGTGGTTTTGGAAGAAGAGAAGTGTAAAGGCTACCCTTGCCCACTGGGCGGAACCCATCTGCACTGGGGTTTGCGGCAGTGGCATAGCCAGCTTTCTGGAAAACTGCAGAGCCAATTTCTCACTCCTGGCCAGACTGCCAGGCCCAACATTATTATAATACTTAGCATCATGTGAGGGGTTGAATTCTGGATTAATTTCAGTGGTCTGAAAATCATAATGGCTCCTTCAGCTGTAATCTCCTTACTCTAGATTAATACTACGGTGATGGAGAATCTGTATCTAAACCCGATGCCCTGAAAGTCCAAAGCAATGTAAGATACAAGTAAAATCAGTAACAATATCTTTTGCAGCCATGAAAAGGACTGAAGTCTCAGTTTTTTATTTAACTTTTCACCTTTGATGTGGTATAAGTACACCTTGGAAAGGTTGGGACAAAGACATCACAGGGAAAGTGTCTGGACAGAACCTGAGACCTGAGACCAGGGCCCAATATCATGTTGCCTGAGCTAAAGAGTAGTCTCTTGAGCCACTCTTATGACGGAGCAAATCCTCACACACCTTGGTATTGCAAGTACGTGTGTGTTAAGTTGTTTGCTGCAGTGAACCACAGGCACGCGTAGGGGCGAGCACCATTTCGCCGCACACTGGCAGGAGCAGTGGGCAGCATCCCCTCTTGCCTGCCAGCCTCAGGGGAGCACAGGGATATTTACTCGCCGCACTCAGATCCCTGTTTGGCAAGGGATGGATGGATGTTGTCATCTTTATTACAAAACAGGGAAGCTCTTCAGCAGCTCACTGGGAGGTAGGGTGAGGGCATGATTTCATACCAATCACACCAGTATGACTATGCCAGCAACCCTACCAGACTTGTTCTGCTGGGCTGCACTCCCAGACATATTGCCCAGAGCATAGCAGAGCATGACTGCTCCTGGTGTCCCCAGCAACCACAGCTCTAACAAACCCTTCCCTCCTGGGCTTTTCCCAGCTTGGGGCAGCTCTCAGACCACCATGAACTTTTCTGACTATATTTACACACAGTGCAAATTGTACTCCCTCCCTGAAACAACATCTGCCTACTATGGCCTGGATTTTGAACTAACCATCCCATACTCTTTACGTAAAACCTCTCTGGAGGCATCTTTTCCTTTCCATTGTCAGGGAAGACCCAAAGGTTATGACACACCTTACTTAGACACCTTGGGAAGGTCTTAAGTGAATGTGGGATGAACCCGGGGATGACCAGGCTGCAGAGGTCAGATGGTGCTTTGCAGGTAGTCCAGGTGTGGGACTTGTGATGGGGTAAAGGAGGCTGTCAGTGCTGGGCTATACATAGGATGGGAGGCTGGGTTTCATGTGCTGGGCTAAAGGCATCCTCTATTCATAGAATCATAGAATCATTTAGGTTGGAAAAGGCCTTTAAGATGATTGAGTCCAACCATTAACCTAACCCTGCCATACCACCACTAATCATGTCCCTAAGCACCTTGTCTGCCTGGCTTTTAAATACCTCCAGGGATGGGGACTCGACCCCTTCCCTGGGCGGCCCGTTCCAGCGCTTGACAACCCTTTCTGTGAAGAAATTTTTCTTAATGTCCAGCCTAAACCTCTCCTGGTGCAAGTTGAGGCCATTTCCCCTCATCCTAAGGCCATTTCCCCTCGTCCTACTGTTTTACCCAAAAGAGGCCTGAGCTGAGGCCATCCCATGGTCTGGATCTGACCCACTAGCCATCATGCTATAGGTGTAATCACTAAATTCTCAGATGAAAACTGTGCATCAAAAGTGCACATTCTGGGTTATTTCTTCTCCTTATTCTCTTGGGGTGCTGCTCTCCTCTCAGCTTCCCCCCACACTGGGGAGACACAATGGGCAAATGGCTCATCCTGGACCACATGAGCTCAGCCCTCCATTTCCTTTCATCTCCTTGAGGAACTCCTTCATCTTCCCCACCACTCTTTTAGAGGACATCCAGGTGGGCACTGCCCTGCAGATCTCAAACTCAATTGCAGGGGTCTGACCCTGGGAGCTCCAGCAGGAGCTTGCACCTCATCCCTCTGCAGTGGCTAATTTTGTGGTCATGAAGGGCCTTTGGGCTCTGTGAGAGGCTTTAGGAAGCCAGAGCCAAGATCTGGTGCCCCATTAGAAAACTACTGACTCCCATTAGTGGCCATTTCCAGGGGAAAATGAAGTGAACCAAACTCATCCTTGAAGGTGGAAAGCAAAATAAGAAGGAGAAAAAAAAAAAGAGAGAGGGTCTGGGAAGATCTTCCTTAAGATCTCCACTTACTCTGTAAATGCTTACAGCTTCATTGGATGAATTCAGGCTGATGCAGATGACATTGTGGAAAAAAAATAACTATGAAAAGCTCTGCTTTGCAGAAACTACCTTTGGACTGAAGGCAAGCCCTCGAAGTGGTGTTGTGGTTTAACCCGGCTGGCAACTAAGCACCACGCAGGCACTCGCTCACTCCCCCCTCTCCCTCAGTGGGATGGGGGAGAGAATTGGAAAGAAAATGAAAGGTTAGAGCCAAGGGCTGAGATAAAGACAGTCTAATAAGAGAAAATAATAATAATAGTAATAATAAGAATGATAACAGAATATACAGAATATACAAAACGAATGATGCACAATGCAATTGCTCACCACCCGCCGACCGATGCCCAGCCTGTCCCGAGCCGTGATCACTCCACCTGAGCCACAATCAGTACCCGAGCCCCGATCAGTCCCCGAGCAGCGATCACACAGCCCGAGCTGCCACCACTCTGCCCGCGACCAACTGACTGACTAGCCCCCCCCCAGCATGACGTTCTATGGTATGGAATAGCTCTTTGGTCAGTTGGGGTCAGCTGTCCTGGCTGTGCTGTACTCCCAGCTTGTTCTGCACCTGGCTGAGCAGGAGAAGCTCAAAAAGTCCTTGAGCAGTCTGAGCACTACTTGGCAACAACTAAAAACATCAGCGTGTTATCAACATTCTTCTAGTACTAAATCCAAAGCACAGCACTATGCTAGCTTCTGTGAAGAAAATTAACTCTATCCCAGCCGAAACCAGGACAGTGTTATGGTATGGCTAGAGGAATCAGTTGAAACTGCTTGCAAAGCAGCTGATTCCTGCTATGAGTTTGCATCATCTAAGGAGAACAGAAGATATCAAGTCTGTTGCTGACACACGGCTGTATTTTAGTATAGCTGCAGGAGATGATGAATGAGTGCTGGAAGGCACAAGGACCAGGCAAGGATGGAGCCCTTTAAAGCACGGTCATGTGGTGGGCGGGGGTGTGGATGTTACAGGACTAATCAAGTCCCTAATGCTCTTAGTGCTAATATGTTAATGCCTTAGCGTGTAAAGCAGTTGTTATATAGATGTTGGGTACAAGGAAATTAGCAGGAAAGGTCTATCATCTCTCGCCCTCGTGTTCTGCATCGCACCCATCGCTCTCTGCATCGTACGGTCCATTGCAAGAGACAGCACCTTGGAGGGTGAAAAACCCCAGTCCTGAAAACCCTTACCATTACCCGCTGCAGGTGTAACTGCCGTAAGGCCAGAGACCTTCACCTCAGCCCAATGAGGCTTGTGGTACTTCAGCTACCTCCCAACGGCAACCTGAGATCCTAATCTCAGGGCCCACTGCACAGAGAGCGTGGTAAGGGCAGGGGTGTTGGACCGAGGCAGCAATATCACCCCGTGCATCTGTCGGTAGGCTTTGCCTGGCTGTGTCACGGTGCTAAAAGATGAACCTGTAAAGATATGTCAGAGGCTGCACTCCAGACAAGATAAGATAAGCGCAGCAAAGCCTGGCAAAGCTCCAGCTCTCCTTTTGGTTCACTCAAAAGACCTGATGATGATGGAGGGTCCTGCTCAGATCTCCCACTGTGGTCATGGCCCCACCGGAAGGCCAGGGTTGTTCTTAGAGAGGCGCCCATGCAGAAGGTGAGGTCTGGTGAGATGCTCGAGCATCCCACAATGATCTCTTACCTCTGTAATGGACCAAAGCAAGGTAACCTCACCGTGCTGCCAGTCAAACGCCTCCAAGGTGATTGGCATTTTGAAACCTGTGGTTTTGGCCTCCCTGCTATCCACCTTGATGGGTCTAGTCTTTTTGGTGCTGTGGGGCAGCAGAAGACAGCATGGCCATTGCCTGTGGCCTGGCTCAGAAAAGCCACATAGCTGGGTTCAGAAAGGTGCTTCCCACCTTAGGGGTAGCAATGCCTTTGTAATAAACTTCATCAAATCTGCTTGATTTTACCTATGCCTTTTTAATATTTTTTTTTTTTCTGTCCCTGTCCTGAATTAATAACCTGACCATCCCTTCAGCTACTGAAGGATAAATTCCTCCATCACCCCCAGCAGCGCAAATCCAGAGCCATTTTATGAAAGTGAGCAGAGGGTGATGGAGTAACTTCGTCTTCACTCATGCTGACACCAATAGTTCAATGCATTTACACAGCTGCATTTCAGGACAGAACGGGGTTTCCTAGTTTGGTTTTTCAGGCATTTCTATTTTTATAAAACACAGGAGTGAATGAAAAGTTTTTTCAAATGACCCTGCAATGTTGAAGTAGGATGTATGTTTGGTGAAGAAGGAGGAGAGATTTGGCAAAGAAATAAATTTAGCCTCAATGGGAAAGAGGGCTCTACTGTAGCTGGGACGGAGGTCTGCCTGCAGCTGTATTTCCTAAGTTTCTAGACTCTCCAGAGGTCATCATATAGTCTTGGTAACTCCTAGGCTTCATAGTCCTCCTAGAAGTTGGTTATCCACAGTTGGGATGATCTGAGCAAACCAGTCCTTAAGTACAGTCTGCCTAAAATTATACAATATTGACATATCGCCATAGACAGGGAGACTGCAATGAGCATTATTAGTTCTGGGAATTATTTTGGGAGAGAGCAGTAACTGATAACTGAGACAAACATGGAGATCTATGCTCATTCTCTTCTGCTGTGCAACACCATTACCTCTCCATGAATACCTCTGGGAGCTGGGACTGAGATCCTTTCACTACATGTAAAATAACACTATATAGAGAAAATTAGGCCCTAAATTAGGTCCAGCAGAGGACAAACTAGGAGGAAGCTAAGCACCTCCTAGAAACGAGGTGCTGGCTTGTATTTCTCTGTGAGTAAGGAGTAAGTGATTTGCCCAAAGTAACCCCAGTTGTACTGTACTCAGATTTTTGGAGTGAGACCTAACACCCTTGGCCATTTCAGCTGTTAAGTGTAAAACCTTTAAATAATGGATTAGAAACAGGCACTAATAATACCCAAACATAAGGAGGGATTTATGGGAGTCAAAGAGCTTAGGTTCTCCCTGTCTCCCAGTCAGCAAATTTCTCCCGTCTTCTACTAAATTTCTCCTTGTGGGGCAAGAGGTGTTTATTAACGGAGGAGGGGGATTAGAAAAGGGGACCCCATGGTTTGAAGCATGACCCGCTGCTGTGCCACGTTCAACGTGCAGTTTCATCTGCCATTCTCTCACTCTCATTGCAGAGCATCGCAGCTTTTTCTTGCCCTCAAGACCTTGTAGGAGTCTTTATTCAGAGAGGAGACAGAGTGAGGGCAGCCACCATGGTGTGGAACTGGGACCTACAGCGTGATTCTTAATTTATTAAAAAGGCTTGAATCCAGATGAATAGTTATCCACCCTGGGTGTTTTCTCTCCCCTGTAGATTTGACTAGGGTTCAGCCCTGAATTTGAGAAATGTTCTCAGCAGGAGTTTTCTCAAACCTAACATGTTTTCCAAAATGCCTTTCCCCCCCTGAATTCTCCCTTAACACTTAATAAAAAAAAAATCCTCAGCCACCTCTGCGGGTGAGTCCAATTTCATTAATGCCTTGAAGGTGCATGGAGATTTACAGGCAAAATAGGCCAGGGAGGCTGCCAAAATGCAAGTAGCGATAATAAACAATTAATTATTAAGACAACCTCAGAGGAGAAAAGCAGTGGAAAACCCACTCTGAGTAACTCGATCTGTAATCTTCTTTTGGAAAAAAAAAAATCCAGTCAAGAACGGCAGCATAAGGTCAAGCTGATCATGTGCAGCTTTAACTTAGGAAGCCATTACAAGTAAAGCTGGGGAGATTCCCCTTGTTCCCATGGTAAACAGCCATCAATCCCTAGGGAGATTTAACATGACACCCGGCCGAAGTTCCAGCCTGCGCCATGTGGAGCCCTCACACATGTCTGAAGCAAGCCCTGTTTTCAGCTCCAGTTTGAACATCACTGCAAATGTGATTTAAGTTTCAGATGGGACAGGGTGAGGAAGGAGGCAGAAGTAAGGCACACAGAAGGAAAATCTTTCTACACACTATTCCTGTGGCCTTTTTGGAGTATTATTTTGGGCAAATCATGCAGAATTAGATACTGCTCTAGTTAAACCCATTGAATAATACATTGCAAACAACCTCTGGTCTGTCATCAATGGGGCAACAGGCACTTCCAAGGGCAATTCAGAACTTGGCTGAGGTCTCTCCCTATCTCCTTTCACGTAGAAGAAACAGAAGCACCTGAAGGTAATGATTGCTGCGACTACTTATTTGCTGCCACGGCTCATGTGGGGTAAGGATGGGAATCATTGTATGAACTCAGACATTGAACTCTTTATGCTTATACTGTATGTGTTTTGCATATGATGTTCCTCCTAGATGAGACATGGTCAACAGAGCCTGGAAAATGGTTCAGCTCATTCTAAAGCAGAGGACCCAGCGGCATCTGTTTTCCCCCGAGTAAAATTCCAAAATCTGCAGGTTTTTTCCCTAATTTTTCCCTCCCTAAAAGAAAAAAAAGGTACAGCAATTTCCAAGGGGGACAGTATTATTTCTTACTTCAGCACAAGTTTTACTTATTTCACAGGCATCCACAGAGTGTCTTTAGGCTCAGTTGTAACAGAGCATTGAGCCCCTCTTTGAGATTTGCTGGCTCTCACGCTGCTGGGCTGAAGCTGATCTGCATCTACGGTGGGGTGAGAAGGCATCTGACCTTGTTAAAAGAGTACTTCACGCTTAGGAGAAAAAGACAGGCATCACCAAAGTTTTTGTTGGTAAAACATAACAGAAGCCATATTTGCCATTAGGATTCCTGATCACCACCAAAAGAACAGTAGGAATTATCGGATGATGGTTATTCAGTACTACAGTCAGTTAATTGTTTCACTCTAGGATACAGAAGGGTTTTGGAAAGTGCTTATCCTCACGTGCACCTTGTGACCAGGCAGCCTGAGAGTGGGCACCCATCTCATTTAACTCTAGATGCCTATGAGGTAGAGGTCAGTATCTGAGCTAACATCTCAGGCTTCGTTTATTTCCTGGAGAGAATGAGGCATTCTTGAGGGTGAATCAACAGACCTGTTTTTGACATCAGCTATAGCCTGTGAGAAACTGTGTCCCGAGGAGCATGCTGAGTAGGGAGCATAGGCTGCTGTCTCGCAGGGTCTGTTAGTGTAGACACCTACACTTGGTCAGGTAGTTTCCACCCATGCTGTGCCCAAGTACAAAGAGGACTGTGGCCAGCAGGATGAGAGAGGTTATGCTCCCATTCTGCTCTGCCCCAGTGAGACCCCATCTGGAGCACTGCATTCAGTTCTGGGCTCCCCAGTTCAAGAAGGATGAGGAACTACTGGAGAGAGTCCAGAGGAGGGCAACAAGGATGATGAGGGGACTGGAGCATCTCCCCTGTGAGGAAAGGCTGAGAGAGTTGGGCTTGTTCAGCCTGCAGAAGGGAAGACTGAGAAGGGATCTCATCAACACTTACAAATATCTCAGGGGTGGGGGTCACGAGGATGGAGCCAGACTCTTCTCAGTGGTGCCCAGTGCCAGGACAAGGGGCAGTGGGCACAAACTGAAGCATCAGAGGTTCCAGTTGAACATGAGGAAGAACTTCTTTACTTTGAGGATGCCCAAGCCCTGGCCTAGGCTGCCCGGGGGGCTGTGGAGTCTCCTTCTCTGGAGATATTCAACCCCCACCAGGACACTGTCCTGTGCACCCTGCTCTGGGTGAGCCTGCTTGGGCAGGGGGGTGGGACTGGGTGATCTCCAGAGGTCCTTTCCAACCCTTGCCATTCTGGGATTCTGTGTGTGTCACGCTCAGCCATGCACCATCATCTCTGCATGCTCTTGGTCCAACCCAAAGGAAGCCCAGATAAGGAGGTGGGAATGGAGCCTCAGTGTAAACTGGAAAGTTTTTGGGTGAATGCTCATTAACAGGGACTGCAGAGCACATACGCTTTGCAGGCCAGGCAATTTCCTAGTTAAGAAAACATGAGAGGCTTATGGCAAGGAAGCATGATCTAGGGTGAAGATATTAAGCTATGCTTTAGGACACTCGGGGTCTGCACCTGGCCTGACTGGAAAAAAACCCCAGAATTTGAAGATATCTCATTTCCCACTGGTGAATGAGGAATAATATGTCACCTCACCTCTCTGGGGTTGTGATTTTGTCATTCCTTATCATTTATAGGTGCCCTTTAAGATCCCCTGATGGAACATATCAAACTTGTCCAGGATTCTGAGTTTTCCTTTTTGCCACTCAGAGGGGTTTTTCAGGTTGGGAAGGACTTTTGCAATCATTTAATATGATTTATTTACTGTGTATCACAGGCCAGAGACTTAAAACGTGGGCTCTGTGATGAGAAAAGGCAAGAAAGCCTTTGCCACCAGGAGCCAGCTCATGACTCAAACACATGTGTTCAGAGGAGAAGGAGGCACTGGGTCAGGTTTGCCAAGCAGCAGAGACCACGATGCACACATTGCTGCAAAATTTCTCAGTCATTGGACCTGTGTGAGGGACAAGAAAAAAACCCTCCTTAAAAGCTTATTAGTTAATTATCGTCACTGCAGATGGTGCCCAGCTGTAAGCTCCTTTCTGCTCATCTTAATCCCATTCCAAGTGGCTACCCTAGGCAGAGGAGTCCATTTGCTTCTTTATCTGGGAAAGTAGTTGAGCGCAGGAGCACATGGTGGTGGGGAAAGCTATGAGGGGGGGAGAGATGTAAATCTTTAGGAAGGGAGGTGGGGGCCCACCCCCCTGTGTAGGCAGCGAGCGAGCAGAAGCGTTCTGTCTTCCATTTGTAGGGCTGAGAAACGTGAACCAGGGAGATTTCTCTGCCTGGTTTTTGATCTCTGCTGTGAGCCCTCAAGGGAGGCCTGACCTGGGATGGATTATTGACCTGATCAAAGCTATGTACCTGGATTGCCTTCACTGTGGTGAGTTGAATCTGCCTCTCTCTGTCCCTCTATACCCTTGTGGATCAATACGGGGAAAAGGAACAACAAGGGAGACACTGGAGTGATGGAGAGCAGGCAGCAGCAGGAGGTCTGATGTTAGTATCGGTTGCCTTTTTTACAGGAGCTCTGTTGGCCTTTTTTTCTTACACCTTTGTTTCTTGCTAGGTAAGTGAGATGTGGTTGATGTTTGCATGGGAAAAATAGGTGCCCGTGATAAATAAGAGTTGTACTTATGGGAGAAGGTTGCTCACGTGATCAAGCCGTAGCTGGTGGCTGTATTTTGCGTTGTTGAGCAATGCAGATGTTGTCCCTGGATGATTTCCAAAGGCTGGGTTTGTGTTTTCTTGGGAAGCTTTGCAGTGGGCTCTGGGTCCATCCTTACTGAGGCATTTCCCAGGCAAACAGGTCTCCTTTCTGACCAGAGCTGGATTCTAGTTTTCCTGATATAACTTGCTGCGGCCACTTAAAGCCTCTGCTGCTATTCAGGGACAGCAGGAGATTGAGTGGATCAAGCCTGTAAGAAGATATGGGCTCCTGTGCACAGAGAGGGGACTCCTGTCCCTTTTAAGCAGTGCTGCCCAGGCAGGGAGCCAGGCTGGTCATGGGCTTGCTCCAATACCAGTTCCCCATGGGAGAGATTGTGACTTTCACCATAATCCCAGCTGGAGTCTAAACCAGAATTTCTGCTCTGATTTTATCTGTAAGATCTGAATAGCCTACAAGGCCTTTTTTTTTTCCTTTCTTTTTCTTTTGTTGGCAACACCTCAGTCTCTCTAAGCAAAAGCTAAAAGGGGACCCTTGTGTTTTTTGGTTAATGCAAGCCTCAGGTCATTAACCTGTGACAGTTCTTCAGTGAATTACTATTAAAAAAAAAAGAATTCATTTCTTGGGCTGAAGAGAGGCTCATATAGTTGGTGACATAAGGGTCATGTAGATCATCAGATCTGACCCCTTGAATAGTAGGGGCACTGAATTTCATCCTGTAGCTCCTGGCCTTTCATTTATGGTCTTTGTACATAGCGTTAGGAAACTCATAATGTCAGGACCACGTAACTGTAGGGGCTAACATGGAAGAGAAGAAGAGTGCTGATATAAATTTATTGGGAGGCCATAGGTCAGCAGCTCATTGAGCCTTTCAAGAGAGGAGCCTGACAATACTCAGTCCCCTCTTGCTCAAAACCCACCTGTGTCATCTGTCTGCTATGGAAGACTATTGCCTGGTAGCCATACTCCTGATCTGGGAATTTCTGTATATCTCTGACTCTTGTTGTAGGGTTGTGAACAAGATTTGTATTTGCTTTTGAATGTGTGAAACTACAGTAGGTTCTTTGCCTGCCTATAAACACTATAAATTATTGGTTGTGATGGTGATTGATTGTTATTTATCTTCCACTCCCCCAAATTGCTCCTTACAGAAACTGAGGGCTCAGGATAATGTTTCCATTTCCTGCTGCTTTGTTTTTTTGTTGTTTTGGGTTTTTTCCCCCCTGCTTCACTGGATCTCCCTTGGCTCTCCTTTGGAGTTTTAATAGGGTTTTTTTTCTCATGTCTTTAATTTATTTCCTTGTAATCATGGCTGTTGTCTTATTGTGTCTTGGAGAAACATGTGTCATTGGCCAATAGGTGAGTTTTATTGCTATCAGTTGTAATTAATTTGCACCCATTAATGTAAAAGAGGGACAAACTGCATGTTTAAGTGTAAAATGTCATTTAGTCAGCTTAGGTGGGTTTAATATATGAAAAACTCAGTTTGGAGAGATAAACAATGGATGTCTTCATCTCTTCCCTTCATGGTGCAATTTTTTTTTTCCCCTGAAGTCTACTGTCCCTTAAAAAAAGAAAACCACCTTCCCCCCCGCCCTGCCCCCAGTCTAGTTTTAAATAACCTGTGAGAAGGGGCTTCCACTACTTCATCTGAAGATTATTCCAATCTAAACGACCTCACTTGCCCTTTTCTCAGTTTTATCCCATCACATCTATTTATACCCTCTTGCTCTACATTAAGCGGTTCCTCCGCACACTTGGGAAGAATTAGCATCTTAACATTTTGACCACGCAGAGAATGAAAAACACAGGAGAAAATCAAGACCCCGGTGCACCTGGGTGCCCAAAAATGTTTCAGAAAGGACTTGATTTCATCTGTTTGTGCAGTGCCTCCACTCATCGGCTTCCCCTCAGCCTAACTTATCTCCTGGCTCGCAGCACAGAGTCATTCCTCATCGTTCACTTACAAGGGCTGAGAGGTCTTAACAATGGAGATCCTACTTCTTCCTTGGCTTTCAGCTCCCTCCTGTCTGCCAGCTCTTTTATTTTCCCTCGAGCATTAGTTGGCCAGGCAATGTATATTTAGTGCTTTCCATATTTTTTTTCTTTTAATCCCTCCTTCGTCTAACCAACCCTTCAATCATTTTGTTGCTCTTCTCCAAAACCTCTCAAAATTGTCAGCATCCTGCAGGCTTGTGGCTGTCTGCTGTTACCCTCAGTCTCCCTCCTCCTGCAGGGCATGGAAGTTAAGGTTGTTGCCTTACTTTCTTAGGTGTTTCCACTGACGTTGGTGCCCTGGATTGCGTGAGAAGAGTCCTGTGTGTACTTAAAGGCTTAGTGGGAGAGGTGGGCTACCAAGGTGGCAATGCAAATCTTTCCATGCTTGTTCCGGAGCAGCTCACCCGGGAACAATGCACATCTGTTGGAAATTGGCTTTATCTCTTTGTCTTTGCTTTAATGAGGTCGTGTAAATCACTGTATTGGGACCAAGGAGACAAAGGCTGTGTTCCTAATGCTGTCCCAGTGGCCAAATAAATGGTACTGGGCAAGTCACTTGATCTGTCAGTACCTCAGTTTCCCTTTGTCTGCCTCTTCTGTCTGATGCTCTGGGAATCATGATTATCACTTAGGTTTGTGTCCAATACAGCTCTGAGATGGAGAGAGACCCTAAGCACTGCAGGCTCCCCAAGCTGCCTGCTTTCTACCCACCCTCTGTGCTGGGCTTCAGCTGGGGCTCAGCATCCACAACAGGCTTGGAAGGAGCCAGGTTTGGATATCTGGTGATGGCACATGCAGGACAACCTGGATGTTGCCCAGCAAAGAGAGGTTGGCCTGCGTTGCAGCAGAGGTGACCTTTTTGTGCATGCATGCCTGATCACAGCACGGTGGTGGGCAAGTCTGCTCCTGACAGCAAGCCTGGGCCCGTGCTGGCTGGCAGTGTGGATATCCTAACGTGTGCATTTACCATCAGACATCTCAGCAGCAGCCTCTGAGCACTGCTGGAATCCAAAGGAGCAATAAATCTGTAGAAATGATACCTGCTTACTCAACACATGTTGTGCCAGTTCTACTCCTTAAACAAATATGGGTTTTTAGACTTTTTATCCTGGTGCAGTCAGTAAAGCTGTGAGAAATGGATTCTTTGCTGCCTAGAGAGAGTCCAGAGGAGGGCAACAAGGATGATGAGGGGACTGGAGCATCTCCCCAGTGAGGAAAGGCTGAGAGAGTTGGGCTTGTTCAGCCTGGAGAAGAGAAGGCTGAGAGGAGATCTCATCACCACCTACAAATATCTCAAGGGTGGGGGTCACGAGGACGGAGCCAGACTCTTCCCAGTGGTGCCCAGTGCCAGGCCAAGGGGCCATGGGCACAACCTGAAGCAGAAGAGGTTCCAGTTGAATGGGAGGAAGAACTTGTTGACTTTGAGGGTGATGGAGCCCTGGCCCAGGCTGCCCAGGGGGGCTGTGGAGTCTCCTTCTCTGGAGATCTTCAACCCCCGCCTGGACGCTGTCCTGTGCACCCTGCTCTGGGTGAGCCTGCTTGAGCAGGGGGGCGGGACTGGGTGATCTCTGGAGGTCCCTTCCAACCCCTGCCACTCTGGGATTCTGGTATTCTTATGGGACATAAGTATAGGTGCCAGTTAACCTCCAGTTGCTGTGCTGGGTTGCACTGGGTAACACTGGGAGTGCCAGAAGAGCAGAGCCTGCCTTTCAGAGCCCAGAAAGCAATAAGGTTCTGGCAGGTGACAAAAATAACCTATGGAGTTATAAGTTTAGAATATTTGATCTAGAGTTACTAAGAAGAAACATATTTACAGTAACCCTTGGTACTAAAAATGTACCTAAGAATAATGAGATATATATCCTAAGCATAAGAGGTGACTTGACAGCCACTACAGTTCGTTCAATAAATTACAACATTTTGGTGGAATTTTTTTTTGTCCTACTTGAGGGAATGCTCACTGCTGTGAAAAAGTTTATTTGGAATTATCCCGTGCAAATGGCTCACATGTTTCCGTTGCTCAGTGGCTTGGTTTCATCATATTTGCATTCTTTCTGCATTAGCTGACCAGGCTTAGTCACCTGGTGTTGTCCTTGTTTCTTGACTGCACAAGCCAATCTTATGTCACTGAGATCTGGCCATGAGGTCTTGCAGGGAGGGAGTTCTGACTTGCCCTCCTCGAACACCTCAGCAAGCCCATAAGCACATTTGGCAGATGCCCTTGCCATTTAAAGTTCAGGCAAAGTGAACGCTGAAGTCAGAAAAATGTGGCACTTGGCCAATCCATAGAGAAAAATCAGCATAAATAACCCTAGATATATTTTGCGGTACTTTTCCAGACCTATATTTCCCTTTTTGTTGGGGATTCATTTACCCCCTTCAACATGCTATCACTTTAAGCTTCCTCAAAGGTACACAAAGCCTCTTAATAAATAATCTTGCTATTCCTTATCACATCTGCCTTTGAGTGAGAGACAGGACAAATGGGGCAGCGTTCACATCTGAATCCAGGTCAGGAGCAGAGGTAGGCTGGGAAATGGTGGTGATGAAGAGCTGAGTGATGACTGCGGTGTTATATAAGCTTTGCATTAACTCCTACGTGTTTTAGGAGATCTATGTTTTTAGAATGGGTATGAGGCCAGGGAAGGGGAATGCACAGCAGCAAGGAGGACTACATCTCTCCCTATGCTTTCACATGTCACGAAGTGCCATAGTATCTGAACAGTTTCTGCTCTGGATTGCAAGGTGTGAGCTGAATTGGCCAACCCTGGCAATCTTCAGGAGAAGCCGGAGTAAGAAAGAAGGTGAAGACTTTCAGAGCTGCTGAGGGTGGTAAGGGCAAATGTAAAAATAGAGAAAAACAGAGGGAAACCATCAGATTGCAGAAGTGAAGAATTTTATAGGCAGAATTTTGAATAGGCCTTGCATAACATTGTGAAAGCTGGTAAAGTTTATAAAGGTTGAGATAAGCTAACTCAAAACCAGGTATTTTAGTAGGAAGGGGTGGCAGGAGATTTTAGAGGGATTACAGTCAAGAATCTGTAGGATTTGGCAACAATCCAGATATGAGTGTTTGGTGTGAAGGAGCTGTAGGTGTTGAACATGGCACGGAGATTGTGAGTTTGAGTGTCAGATGAGTGCGGGTTATTTGCAGCAAGGCGGGCTGGGGGAGGGAAGAGTTTGTGGTGAAAGATAAGGAGGTGTTCTTTTAACCGCAATAAAAGAGCTGGCAGATCCACATCTGGGAAAGAGCTCAGAGGAAAGAGAGGAGAGACCCAGCAGTAGAGAGTTACACCTGTTACCGTGAATGTGGAGAATGATGTCACCAGCTGATGTCACAGGGAGCGTGATGTCAACAGGAGAGGATGAGAAGAGGAAGAAGTACCAGGGTGTTCAGAGAATGTGGGGGGCAGAGAACTCACAAAGCAGCCTGAGGTTAGCAAATGTGGTGTCCATTGCCATGGAGGAGAGCTGGATCTCAAATACAGCCCAGCCAGAAGAGGTGGTGCTTTTTAGCCTTTTTTTTTTTTTTTGGTCAAGTTCAAATGTGGAGTCTTTCAAATATTTTATCACTTTGAGATTTTTGGCAGTTAGAAATTAGCCCAAACCATTCTGTTAATGAAGTTTTGAATGTTTCGATATGAATTTTCTATTTTTCTTTCCTTTTTTTTTTTTACAAATGCTTTCAGCTGCTTTGAAAGAGTAAAAGGAAAAACAAGGTGAAGCAAGATTTTCTTTAACTTAAAAAGGCTTTTTTACCTTCTCATCTCTCAAAAACATCAAAGGAATGTTATTTGAAGCATCAGACCTAGAGAAAATGTGGCACTTTTTCCCCCCTTCTTTCTTCTCCTCAGTATTTCAGGTCTTCATTTCTGGTGATTCTTTTCCATCCAATTTTTTAAAAAAAATTTTAAAAATTTTCTTTAAGGGGTCAGTGTCAGCCAAGGAGAATCCCTCTCCTCCCCTTCTTTGTTAGCATTTCGAGTATTCATTTCTGGTAATTTAAAGACAAGACATAAGGAATTATGCGCATCTGGTGAAACATCCTTATTGTCACTGTGTTCATCACCTTCAGCTTCTTTTCCAGACAGTGGAGAGAGACAATAGCTTTAAGATAGATTTCATCTGAGACATCCAGTTCAGGATGAGATGGACACAGCCTAAAGGACACCACATCCTTCTGGTGACTCTGAAGGAAGCCTGGAGTGTTTGTCTCAAGTAGAGACATTAGATATCCACATCCAGCCCAAAGTATCCTTCCCAGCTAGGAAGAGGGCTCTGCAGAGAGACCTGGATGGGCTGGATCCATAGGCAGAGGCCAACTGTATGAGGTTCAACAAGGCCAAGTGCCAGATCCTGCCCTGGGGTCACAACAACCCCACACAACGCTACAGGCGTGGGGCAGAGGGGCTGGAAAGCTGCCAAGCAGAGAGGGACCTGGGGCTGTTGGTTGACAAGCAGCTGGATATGAGCCAGCAGGGTGCCCAGGTAGCCAAGAGGGCCAGTTGCATCCTGGCTTGTATCAGGAGTGGTGTGGCCAGCAGGAGCAGGGCAGTGACCGTGCCCCTGTGCTGGGCACTGGGGAGGCCGCCCCTCGAACGCTGGGGTCCCCCCCCCCCCAAGGCCAAGGGGGGGGTCCGAGGGCGGGGGGAGGGGTCTGGAGCCCCACGCTGCTGGGGAGCAGCTGGGGGAGCTGGGGGGGTTCAGCCTGGAGCAGAGGAGGCTGAGGGGAGCCCTCATCGCTCCCTACAACTGCCTGAGAGGAGGGGGGAGCCGGGGGGGCTTGGGCTCTGCTCCCAGGGAAAGGGCAATGGGACGAGGGGAAATGGCCTCAAGCTGTGCCAGGGCAGGGTGAGGTTGGCCATGGGGAACAATTCCTTCCCCAAAGGGCTGTCAGGCACTGGAAGGGGCTGCCCAGGGAAGGGGTCAAGTCCCCATCCCTGGGGGGATTTAACAGCCAGGCAGACGAGGTGCTTAGGGCCAGGGTTTGGGGGTGGGATGGCAGGGGTAGGGGAATGGTTGGGCTTGATGATCTTAAAGGGCTTTTCCAACCTAAATGATGCTCCGATTCTGTTCTATGATTCTATGATATACTTGTCCCATGGTGCCCAGGCATTGGCTGATCTTTGTCCCTGCTCCATGGTTGCACATGATCTCTTCGACCCTCTTTGGTGTTGAGCAGTTGTGGAGCCACCTGACTGTGCTATGCCATCATAACACTTTGTTCTTCCAGAATGGCCTCAGCACATCTGGGAAGAGATGTGCGTGTAGGGAATACCCACCATTGTCACGCAGCTGGCAGCGGAGAGAAAGCATTGTCCCTTCTGCTCCTGCACGGTGCCCAGAAGGAGCAGGTGTTCAGCAAGTGCTAATCCCAAGAGATCTTGTGAGCTCCAGTGAGTCCTGCTGGCTCATCCAGTCTGAGAATCTGGCACTGAGATTCAATAGATAGGGAAAAGAAAGAACAGTGTATTGTGTTAAAAGTGTAGGCAAGCAAAAATTGCAGAAGTTGCCAAATTTAGACTTTGGCTAGGGTACCAGTATTGGAAATGCTACCCTTGACGAGAGGTCAAAGTTCTGCTGACATGAATTAAAATCAAGAATAAGCAAAATTGGGGGAGACCAAAAGTAGTGGAAAAAGCAGGATCATTAATAAATGAAAAAGGAGTACAATGATTCAAAACTGGCTGAGTTACTGAACACCTTCAGAAAAAATATCTCTCCTAAAGAAGGAAACTATAGGAGAGTAGTTTGGGCAGGATTTAAAGAGAGGAAGGAAGTCACTATTAAAACAAAAAAAGATAAAGAACAAGTGGAGGAATTATTGAAAAAAGTGGAAAGCATACAGATCAGCTTTGCTGATCGTGTTGGCATGTTGGACATCAGAGAATGAACTGAGAAACCAACTGTATCAGTTCCCAAAGGCAACTGATGCTAACTGGGATGAATAAAGGAGAAAGGGCTAGGATAATATCCCTGTTGGTGGTGTGGGGTTTTTTTTTCCCCTACTACTCAAAGCCAAAAGGAGAGAGCCACTCCAGGTAAGACATTGTGTCTTCTAATGTAATGGAACAAATATTAAGGCAGAAATAAGTACACAGTTGTATGGCAGAAGAATTGTAGACAAAAGACCAAACAACTACACAATGCCAGAGAAACTTGACTGTTTCTACTGTTTATCAGATTTTATACAGTGCTTAGTTTGGCTTGGAAAATTATTTCAAAGGGTTTTAGAAGACTGTTGGATGAAGAAAAGCTGACCACAGATTCAGTAATAAACATTGAAAAAGTGAGAGCAAATGAGTATGCATGTTGAAATGCAGAGGGATCTGATTTGATTTAATATCTTTTGAAATAATTTTTTAAGGGTGCAAAATGCGGTACTGAAAATCAAAATTGATAATCACTGGGAAGGAACTGAGGGCCTCAGAAAGGAAAGAGAAATGGTAGAAAGGGGTCTAGAAAAGTTAGAAATGGTCAGAGAAATGAGATCCATACTGGAAAATAGCAAATGTCATATATCAAGGGTTTAATAATCTCAAGTGAACATTTTGTTGGAAATGTAAAATTGGGAAATGATGGTGATGTAGAGGAAATTAACTTGTGCCTTACGGTGGATGAAAACACTAGGGTGCAGGTAGCTGGTTTTTTGTTGCACATGTGGATAGCCCCACACTGAACTTGGGAGGTGATGTGCAATGAAGTGCATGTGTGCTCGCAGCGTTGGGCGCTTCCCTGAGGAAGAAGGGTTGGAGCGGGTTTGCATGGAAACTGGGAAAAAAATCTTCCAACGCCTGCAGTTTCTGGAACCTCCAGTGAGTTTCTTCTACTGACAGAGAGCCTTGAGCTGCCAAGCCCAGATCCAGTTGTAGATTGAAACCTCTTCAAAGCTCATGGTGACTTTCTTGGTTCATCTCTCAGCAATTGGCTCCTGGGTGTCAGTTTTTAGGCATGTCTTGCCTCCAGTCCTGGGTTTTGTGCATATTCCTAGTTCTTCAGCTGCTTGCTTTAGTCAGCTGGTTTGCTTTCCTGGACACTCACCTAATCAGCTTTGTTCAGCTTCTTTCTTCATCCCCCTCTACAGAAAGGAAGATGAGGAAGCAAAGCCTGCGTTCTTAAGGGGAGTGGGTGCGTTAACCAGCCCAGGAAATCTCAGCTGGTAGTCTATAAGACAACTTCTGTGCCTGAGCTTTCGCATCCTCCTTGGAGATGGAAACAGCCCTGGGATGAGAAATGGGAGGTGGAGGAGCCACCTTGTGTGGCTGTGGTCACATAATCAAGGGACATGCATACCAGGCAGTCTTCCTGAGAAATCAAAATCACTGCCAACACCCTGCCAATCGCACCATAATTAATCCTTGTGATACATGTACGTTCTTGTGGCCTTGTTCCCTTCATGTAGTCAACTGTGTCAATTCCAGGTTTCTGGCCCAGAACTTGTCAAGCTACTCCAATCTTGCCATGCTGTCACCTCCATCTGATGCGATAAACAGCACAACTGTTTATCATTTTCCTGGCACACGCATGCAGATCAGAGGTGGGGGTCGGGCTCTGCTCCCAGGGAAAGGGCAATGGGACGAGGGGAAATGGCCTCAAGTTGTGCCAGGGCAGGGTTAGGTTGGACATTGGGAACAATTCCTTCCCCAAAGGGCTGTCAGGCACTGGAAGGGGCTGCCCAGGGAAGGGGTCGAGTCCCCAGCCCTGGGGGGATTTAAAAGCTGGGCAGACGAGGTGCTTAGGGCCAGGGTTTAGTGGTGGGATGGCAGGGGTAGGGGAATGGTTGGACTCAATGATCTTAAAGGTCTTTTCCAGCCTAAATGATTCTGTGAATCTATAAGCCCACCTCAAAAAGAAATGTAAAGTTTTTCTCCCCAGTATTGCCAGAAATGTGAGTAAAGGGTAGTGCAGGTTACCTAAAATCCTGGATCTTTAAACCAGCAATATTCTTAAGAAATCCCTGGCTATGGCACTGGAAATGCCCTCTGAAAGAGAAGCGTTGTCCCCAGCTTCTAGCAATATTTCTGAGCTGTTGGTGGAGCTGAACGGTGCGCAGCCTGGAACACCCAGATGCGACTGTTGCTGTTGGAGCCTGCAGCAGAAGCGTGTGTCGTCCGGGCTGTGTCACAGAGCTGTCACTTCAACAGACCACAGCTGGGTGTGAGTATGTGGCAGAACTGGCCTCTCTGCCTCTGGTTTCTTAAGCTCCTGTTTTCATTTTGGGAAAGGCAAATCCTACATCTCTTTAGCAAAAGAAAACCCGATCCTCTGTTAGGGCTTCTCTGCTCCCTTCAGTGGAAGAATGCTTTCATTTCACAGTGGACTGTGATTAACAGCATCCCAGGGGAGCTGTTACAGTACAATTGTATTGAGAAACTCGGAGAACTGATTGATGGGAGACAACAGGGTACGTAGGGGAAGGAATAGTGAACGGGCACCACCATGCCCCTGTCTCTTCCTGCTCACCAAGAGAACATACCGGATGCTCTGTGTACTCATGTACAACTGTCCTTATGTTTCCTCCTAAGCAGACAGCAAATCTCATAACTCGGAAGTTTGAACAAAGTCTCAGTATAGAGCTGAGGACCCAATTTCAGTGAGGTCTGTCTAGTCTGCCCAGTTATGGTCCCGATCCCATCACCAGGTCTTTATGGCTCAGTCCCTGTTCTCTGAATTGCTGCTGCTACCCTGAGCTTTGTTCTTCAACTTCAGAAATGCACTTGTTATTTGCATGGTGAGGCTGACTCTTTGCAAAGTAATGTTTCTCAACTGTATTTTGTCTCATCTGACATATTTTGTCAACTGGTCTGAAGTTGCACCAGGGCAGGTTTAGGTTAGACATTAGGAAAAATTTCTTCTCTGAAAGGGCTGCCAGGCACTGGAAGGGGCTGCCCAGGGAAGTGGTGGAGTCCCCATCCCTGGGGGGATTTAACAGATGGTCAAATGAGGTGCTTAGGGACAGGGTTTAGTGGTGGGATGGCAGGGGTAGGGTAATGGTTGGGCCTGATGATCTTAAAGGGCTTTTCCAACCTAAACGATTCTATGATTTTATGATTCATGTTGAAGGGACTTGGATTCATCATTAAAGTCCATGAAGACTGATGTATCAACTCTACAGACATTGTCTACAGAATAAATGCTCTTTAAAGTAAGGAGCATTGAAAAAAACCCTTTTTTATTTTTAGCAATTTCAGAGGGTTTTCTTTTTTTGCACCCATGGTTTATGGCTGAAAAACTAATTAGATAATGCATCTAGAATAAGAGGGAGATTTGCTGTAGGTGAATCTGATCTCTCAGACTAATTCTTATCCTCCAGAAAGCTGGGCTTCTTGATTACCTAGGTTAAGTGCAATGTAATCCTTTGCGTTGAAGGCAGTAGCTGGAGATTTGGACCACTGTGTTTTGAAGATTGATTTGTTTCAAACTGTTATGGACCCAAATAAAGAAAAAGCGATGTGTTCTTTAAAAAACCCAAACAACAAAACAAAACCCCAAACCAACCCCCCCAACTTCACCCCAAATCCCAAAACATCAACACAAAACCTTCTCTACTAGGATATGCCTCACGTTTATAAATGAATATTTAATTTTCTTAGAAGTAAATCCAGTAATCACAAAAGGGAAGAGCTAATAATGTGAAATTAATTAGAGGTGAAATTTTCTATCAGATCTCAGAAAACATCTCCAGGGATGGCACAGTTCAGATTGCTACAAAGGACGTATCATATTAAACTGGCACTTAACAGGATCTTAATTGCCATGCCAGCCTGAGCCAAGCAGAGCTCAGATAACCTTTGCAGAAGCTGCCTTAGCTTTGCTGAATCACAGAATATACTAGGCTGGAAGGGACTTTGGAGATTCTTTGGTCCAGCCACATGCTCACAGCCAGGCCCAACAGATCAGGTTGCCCATCTGAGTTTTGAATATCTCCAGGGTTGACTATTCCTCCACGTCTTGGGTTCCAGTCTTTGATCACCATCATGAAGAATTTTTTTTTTCTGATACCTAAATGACACCTTGCATGCTACCACTTGTGTCTCCCACCTCTTAGTGTTTTACTATGCGCTTCTGGGAAGAGTCTGGCTCTCTAGAGCCCTGTCCTAGGTAATTATAGGCAATGATATGAATGCTTCCAAGTCTCTCCTCCAAGTGAACAACTGTAGTGCTCTCACCCTTTCCTGCACATCATGTGATCTTATTTTGCCCTATCATTTTGGTGGCCTTTGCTGGACCCACTCCAGTATGCCAGTATCGTTCTTGTACTATGGAGTGGAAACCTGGACATGGTGTCTAGATATGCTCTCAAAAGAGCCAAGCAGAAGGGAGTTATGACTTCTCTTGGACTGCTTAGGGTAGTCTTGCGAATACATTGCAGCGTGTGGATGGTGCTCTCTGCCATGAGGGCTCACTGCTGACTCCTATTCAACTTGTCCAGTGGGACACCCACATCCATTTCTGCAAAGCCGCTATCAGTCAGCCTGAGCCTGCGTTGCTGCATGGGATTTTTCTGACCCTGACACATGGTTGGTGTTTTCTTCTCCTAGGGGTCATGTCAGCCTATTTCTCCAGTCTTTCAATGTCCTTCTGAATGGCAGTCCTGCCCTCCAGCACATGAGCTACCAACAGTTTGATGTTACTGGGGAACTCCCTGAGGTGTCCTCTGTCACTATCCAGGTCACTAATGAGGATTTTGGAGTAGCCATCTCAAGTGCTGCCCTGACCCTGCCATTCAAGGCCTAGGGCTCTGCAAAGAACAACCTGTCTGTTATACTGTTCCTTTGAGTAAGAAAACATCCAGATCATAGGCACAGACACCAATATAAGAGCTTGAGTAAGTGCATACTCCAAGGGAGGATTTGAGAGAAGCTAACGTTGTGGGGTTTTTCTGCTCAGGACCCCATCTGTCCTGACCTGTAAGGAACAGGACATGGGCACAGTACAGCTGTAATAGAGGAGATATCGATATGGTAGATTCCAAAATTAATCCCAGAAGAGAAGGAAAAAAAATAAATTATCTTAGGTAAAGAATCCAAAGCCTCTTAGACAGATGTGCCCATGTTCCTCTGGGAATGGTAGAGGAAAATGGTATCAGCTGAAGGTGCTATCAAATCCAGGTTGGTTTTAGCGCAGAAGAGAGAAGCTTGCATCTCCAGCATGCCTTCTAGCTTACTGGCCCAGCGGTGAGGTTCAAGGGATGCCCACAATGGCTGTGATTATCAATGCACTGTTCCTGCCAAGAGGTGTTTTTTCTTGCATTTAACACCAGCCCTGACGAGGATCTGGGTGAAGAAGAGCGCTGTGTTTTAAGCTCATTTAGCCATGGAATGGAATGACAGTGTCAGCTATCGGAAACCTCTTTTCCAAACAAACTTCAAGTCCTATACAGAGTTTGACAATGCTTTTCAAATATTTTTAGGTAACATTGAGGGAAAAGATACAATCTACCTGTTTTGTTTGCAGGGAATTCTTACGTAAGCCCAGGCAAATGGATACGCTGCCTTCCAATTCAATGCTTTTTTATGACTCAAATTCCTCAACTTTCATCACATTCCATACAACATTTTGGCTTGGTCAGACCATAAGTACTGCTTGTTAATGAGATCACTCTGACATTTAAAAAATACGTTCCTTTCTCAGAAAGGGCACAGAGCAAATTGAAATGAGCCTTTGTAGAGAAACATGGTTAGACCTTGCAAAACAATGATTCATCTTCCTTGCCAGAAACCCTCACCTTTTCTGGGAAATAATTCAAATGAAATAATCTCGTTCATGATTTCCCTAGAATGCACACCTGGATTTTTCAACCAGCCCCATTCCAAATGTTAACGGCGACCTGTACATTTTCCTTCTGCCTGGAAGAAAAGACTTACTAAAAAGGGAAGTTATGATTACTTGTATGGGAAGAGAAACTCCCAGTAAAAATCTGCACATTAATTTATCAACAGAAGCCATACAAAAGACAGTAGGCATATTCATGCTAGAAGAAAGAGCTTTCCACAAAGAACCTTCTACCTTACATTACTCCAAACCTTACATTTGGAAGATCCGTGTTGAGGATCGAAGATGTAAAATTTGATGAACCTATTCTTGCAGGATCCCCAGATCCCTGCCCTTCCAATAAAAGCCCTTTATGACTGTGATCTCTCTGCAAGTAATTGCTTTCTACAAAAGAAGGAACTTGCAGCACTAAGTGACATTGGTGCACAGGTGCAATGGATACTAAGTAACGAATAAATATTGCTAGAAGACAAGAATTCCAGTCCATACAAAAGTGAGATTTCCCACTGATTTTGTACCTGAATCCAACTGATCTTTTTTTTTTTTTTTTTTTTTTGGGGGGGGGGGGGGGGGAGGGTTTTTTTTTTTTTTACAAAAAGGAAGTATGAGAGAAAGCAGGAAGGTTCTCATAGATTAATTAGGAAAGAACAAGTATTTTCCTATCATTTATCATCAATGGGTTGCTTGTCTGACCTTCTTTCATGCCCAAATCTCAGTGATCCAGCTGTTGAGCATTCATCTGAGGATCTGACTTTGTCATCTGCCATGAACTTGAAAATATTTGGGTTAGGACTTGCCTGGCTTTCCTGTTAAAATAATATTTCACTGAAAAATTGTTTTGAATCTCAGCCATCTATGTCTTGAGTAGCAGACTGTCAAATAGTTGAGAAGTAACAACATATACACAATCCCTTAAGAGCTACCATCATCTTTACTCTAGTTCCATTGATTTCCCTGGAGTTATCCAAAAGACAAATCTGATTCCAAATATGGTCGAGGAGTGGGATGGCTCAAGAAAATTTTCCAGATCTCTGCAGGCCTTTATGCAAGAGGAAGATATTACCTCTTTGGCCTTGAGTGCATTCTCACTTATACTGGTGTGATTTGAGAGGAGTGTCACTGAGTCAGATTTATACCTGAGTTACACACGCGCAAGCAAGAGAAGGATTGGGCAAACTGTGCCTAAAGCCCCAGTGGATTTGAGAGCCTTCTCCAGCAGCTTAGCTAGCTTTTCTTTCTATCCTTAGCAACACAGTCCTTATTAACCCTCCAAGCTGTGGTCAGTCATTTTGAGGACAGTTTGATTGACAGCATGTAACCTGCTAATGCTTTTCCCTGAGTTGTCCAATGCATTAGATCCTGGAGGTGGTTGGTTGGCTGTGTTGGAGTTTTTTTAAATTATTTTGTTGATTTATTTTTAACCTCTTGGATGTCCTATAAGAAAAAGTCATCTTCAGCAAGAGGCATGAAGTATTTCAATGTAAGTACAAAAATAGGCATTTGGACTCCTCTGTTAGGTATCTGTAAAAATATGTATTTGGGCAAGATGACCATTTTTGTTGCCTTGCCAGAGAGTCAGTAGAATCCCCTTCCCATTTCGAAACTTCAAATAGACAAGACAAAAATTCTCCCTGTGGCAACTGTGGGAATTCATGCAAGGTTTTTGTGGAAGGCTCTTTCTTCACGTTATATAGTACTTTGTAAGAGCAGGTTTGAAAGACAATCTAGGCTTGGGTGGGTAATCAACTCTATCACCCAAAACTTAAGGGACAATGTTCCTTTATATTGGCGATCCCTTAACAGTCTTGTGAAATTATTCCCATAGAAAATTAGCATTGGGAAAGTACTTTATGATTTGTCCTATACCTTTCAATATAATGTAACAGCTTGAAAAAAGTAGAATAAATCCTTGGGAAGCAGTTAGATTTCTGGGAGTGCAGCCAGCATATTGTGGACCACCATTGGTCCAGGGACTACAATTTGTCTGGATAATGGGTTTGTTTGGAAATTATGCTGCTGGTGTCTGAAGGCTCTAACATGGGACTCATGGAAAAAAAGTAAGAGCCACCTTTCTGAAAGCTGTTGAAAAATGGAGAAATGAGAATTTTTTTTTCCCCCTGGAAGATAGAGTGATAGATTGACCTTTAACTGGGAAATAAATAAGTGAATAATTGCTTGGTGAAACGTACATGGAAAGAATAAATCATACTGAAATCTTTGTCAGCGTGCATGGATATATAAAAGCAGAGATTTTTCAAAATAATAATCTTTCAAATGTATCTAATGTCTTTTCTCATCTAGCCTAGGTTAAACTTCAATTTATTGCAGCAGCGAATTTGCTGTAGTACAAAGTGCACAAATATTTCACTTAAGAATAGCATAGTAAGAAAATAACGGTTTTATTCTAAAATGTGAAGAAAATCAGCTTTTTGAATGCTGCAGCTCTGCAATCAATGACAAAATTCCCATTAATTACAGTGGTCACCAAACTGGTTCTCCAAACAATAATTTATCAATAGCGCGACTATTTTCTTGAAACTAGAACTTTATTCAGCTGCTGCAAGAAGTGTAACCAGGAGCGTACTGAAAGAACCATGTCATTAGAAATGCGTTTATTTTTTTCCAAGTCATTTATGAACACTAAAAAATTTCTTTCTTGTGAGAGATTTTTTTGAAGTTGTCATAGAAAACTGCTATCAACTAAGAACATGATTTGGAAAGTAAATTTGATGTAGGTGCTTGTAGCCAGAACCATCTTCTGCATGCTACAGGACAAGCTACTGTAGTCCTTGCTACCAATTCAAATGGGTTGCTGCCTCTATGTGAGCAGTAACGTCTGACCAGAAGGTGACATCTCTCAGTGCCATTTTGAGAGTCTCCATTTAAGTTTGAGTAACTAACTCAAAGTGAACCGTGGAATATCTGTTCATATTCATGAAACAGACGTTTGTCATACTCATTACAGCCAATGTTTTAGCAGTTGTAAATAGTGTTGTTTGGGGGTTTTTCCATGTCAAAAATAAAACATCTTCTTTTTTGGCATAGTAGTTTTGTTCTATGTGGGATCTGAATTTTGCAGTGATTAACTTCCAAGACAATGCATTTGATAAGGGTAAGCAAGAAAGAGTAGAGTCCAAGCTCTTTTCCACTTCTTTCCATCATGGCGAAGCATTAGAATCATAGAATCGTTTAGGTTGGAAAAGACCTTTAATATCATCCATCTGTTAAGAAACAGTTGGATTCCAAAAGCTGGGTTTCAACCTCCAGACTTAAGCACTGAAGTCAAGTTAGCTTTAAAAGTGAAGGACACCAGGCGCTCCAACACAAATTGGAGAGATCATTCTCCTCCCAATTGTGCTGAATTCAAATTTCCCCACTCTTTAGTAGAACCAACTTTTGTTGCTCTATTTGAGATCTTGCAATATTTCTTACCATATTTTCCTGCATAACTGCCACAGATTTTCATCCTGATTTTGCCTTAGCACACTGTGGCATGGCCACGTGCAGCTGATCTGAAACCAGGTTGCTCTGCCCCTCTGTACAGTCAGGCGTGGTTGTGTGCTGCAATGTGCAATCACTACACGAACAAATTTTGTTTTGTTTTGTTTTTTGTTATGCGGGGTTACGGGTTACATGAGAATCTCAGCTCACTGCTTGTAAAAATAAAAGTGAAGTAATCACTGGCTCTGATATTTTCAGAGAAAACCTCAAAAATATAAGCAAGGAAGACATAAAACTCAAAAGGACAACAAATACACAAATATCAGTTTTTGTGGGTTTTGCTTGGGGTCTGACTCATGCTTTTTATGCCTCAGGGGTGACTGACTGAATTCTCATTGGCATCTGCAGGACAAGGACAGTTTAACTGTGAGGAGCAGGGTTATGGCTGCTCTTCCTGCTGTGTTTCCTTGTATTTACCTTAGCCAGTGAGTTCATATCTCCATGTTGGTACAATCTTCTCTTGATCAAGCATAGATGGTAAAACTGCTGTGAGGCAAACAAACCTTGCTCCCATGCTAGTCAGGCACTGATTCTGCGTGACTCAGACAAACCCTCCTCTGTTTTTGCTTCTCTCGCAGTTACCTTTAAGCAAGAGGGATGACTCAGGTGCCTACTGACTACCTGTCAACCACCAGCTCCTACAACTATGAGCAGCCCTTTCTCTCCGTGGCTCGGACAAGCACTGTCTCTAAGGTACCCCCAGCCAAAAAAATAACCTTCTTCAAGAGTGGAGATCCTCAGTTTGCAGGAGTCAAGATGGCCATCAACCAGCGAAGCTTCAAGAGCTTCAGTGCCCTCATGGATGACCTTTCTCATCGGGTCCCATTGCCATTTGGGGTACGGACCATCACCACCCCACGAGGAATACATTGCATCAGTGAGCTGGACCAGCTGGAGGATGGAGGATGCTACCTTTGCTCCGACAAGAAATATGTCAAGCCTATCAACATTGCTTCTGGGGGACACAGGCCAGGGCCTCCACGGACTGGTCGTCCCTCCAGTAGCTTGAGAAGAGCAGCTCAGGAGAGCAAGCTGGAAGATTATTCCACACCTTTCACTCAGCATGGCCCCAGAATACCCAAGAAAATCACTCTAGTTAAGAATGGAGAAAGTGGTTTTCGGCGCTCAATTATCTTGAACCGCAGAAATGCCAGGAGTTTCAAAACGCTCCTGGATGAGATTTCAGAGATCCTGCAATTCCCAGTGAAGAAGCTCTACACTGTTGATGGAAAGAAGGCAAGTATCTCTGGTACCTGTTGCTGGTCAGTTATTCTAACACGTGTTATCACATCAGCATTTGCATTCCCTGTGGTGCAAATCCTTAAGCTGATGGGGCCAATAGTTTACCCACATTACCTTAATCCTTTGGGCTTGTGTCATTACTGTCACAGTACTTACTTCCCCACTAATTACATGAAGGGGTGATGCAGAAGAATGTTGTTCAGCTATTCAAGAACTTCATACATAAGCTGTTGTTTGGGGTCAATGGGAAGCAACTTCTGATAGAAGTCCAGAAGCTCAATGTTTTGCAACTGGGTATAAAATCCCTAAATAAACTTCTAGTAATGGAGTTTTCCACCCTCTCCCAGGAGGCATGTCCCAGTGGTGGCTTAACTTTTCTGTGCCTATTAACCAGTAATTCAAGAAAATAAGAGAGCCCTTAGGTAGCACCTTGTGGTTGCATAGTTCCTAACAGATCAGGGTACTGCTCATGATGTGGGATCCTGAGCACTGTCACAATATAACTAATAAATGCATAAATAATTAAGATATGAGTGGTATCAGGAGATGCATTTGTGTTGATGATTTGGTGAATGTGACAATTGGGGTGGACTCTTATCATAAATTCAGGGCATGACAACTACTTTTTTTCTTCTGTTCCCAGAAGAGTTTCCTGGCAAACCTGAGATTTTCCTGATTTCTTCTCCATCTCTTTGTAATGTAGACTAAGCTGTACTTCCATTTTTCTGAAGAGGTCTCACATGTCTTGTCCCTGACCCGTCCCTGGCAATGCAGCCAAGTGGAGCAGTTACCCTGCTCCTTGCCACATTTTCCACCTTCACCGTGCCGTGTGCCAGCTCCTCAGTGGTAAAGTTACAACCACTTGTGGTGTTACTTTCTAAACCAGATGACTGAAGTGACTTGGGTTCAAATGACCCACTATCCAGGAGGGGGAAAAAAAAGACAGAGGAATATTTTTAACCCAGATCATTTTGACCTGGCTTTCTTGGTGGAGGCAACCTGTCATACCACAGTGTCTTCTGCTATGCTCACCACTCTGGAAAGAGCTTCCAGTTCTCAGCTGGAAGATCCAAGCAAAATGTCCTTCCCAAACACCCTACTGCTACAGCTTTCCCAACCCTACTGATCCAGTGTCAGCCTGACTGCAGTCAGAGATGAGATGAAATGCCAGGGAAAGGATGTTCCACCCCACATATGCCAGACAACTGAAACTGCAACTTTGCTGAGCAAGAGAGGGAAGTTAGGTATGGACAACCCAAACATGGCCTAGGATAAGCAAAATTCTTCTCCTCAAACTTTATAGCCTAAGAGTCAGTTGTCTAATTCCAAGATGAGCAAGCTGGCCACCCTACTGTGGGATTCTTCTTTTCTAAGTGTGTCTAGAGTCTGTGTTCCTTCTAATGGGAGAGTAGAAAAAAATGGCTTACTTGTAGGCAACTGTAGGCAAGACAAATCCCATGCCTTAGGGTATGTCTGCAGTCAATGGGAAAAAATAGGCACTTTAGACAGCTCCTTTCCAAGTAACTGTCTAAACGACTGTGGATATCTGGATCTGGATTCATTTCAGATTCAGGTACCTGAATGCCAGTGTCAAAATGTTTCTGTAAGTGAGGTAAGCGGTTAAGCTCCCATATAGCTGTTGAGACTAAGCTGACAGCCCATTGTACTTGGAGCTGGCCAAAGACAGGTGTCTAGATGCCTTCAGAATCAGTTAGATTTTTTTTTTTTCTAGCTTCCACCAATTTATTTTCAAGGTGAAGTTTGCTGTGTTCCACAGCTACAACTATGCTACTAAATTAAAAAATGTTAGAGCAGGATCTCATCCCTCTTTTCTCCATTCTGCTAAATTCTTAACATCTTCCCTGGTTTGGTCTTGGCCCAGAGTAACAGTCTCCCAACAGTTTAGAGTTAGGGCCTGGGACCATTCACCATAGGTGGTTTGGATGTGGCCAGCCTGTCTTTGAGCAGCCAGGCTGCTTCAGTTGACCTCCATTCTGAAGAACAGGGTCTGGCACCTCTTGCTTTACTATTACAAATGTAGCCAACGCTAATGAGGAAAAAAAAACAAACCCAACCCTGCTGCCAAGATGTGTTATAATTTATGGATAAATATTTTATTTTGTCACTGATTTCTCCATTTTTTAAGACTCGGACTCCTGTTCAGTCCACATGGAGATAATAATCTTGTGTAGTGGTAGTAAGTTCCTCTTCATATTTTTGAGATTTTTCACCCATTTATCTAAAAAAAAAAAGATTGCCTCCTACTTCTTGGTGCAATCTTAATATTCTCATTGTGATTCTTAAAGGAGTTTCCCACAATTTTCCTTCTAGTCATCATAAAGCCTTTTCTTCTTAGTCATTATAAACACTGCTATTTTAGCTGGGATATACAATAAATACTTGCTCAGTACACACAATATCTTCACTATTGTTCAACCTCTATCTTTCTTTCCATCTAAAGACATGCAGTTATCTTTTATATTTTCAGCTCTGCAGTGGTGATCAACCTGCCTAAAGGGCTCTGTTCTCCCAGGGTCCGATCTCATCCCAATATGCCAAGATGCGTCAAGACATGGCTAGAATGACATGGGTACAAGCTGACCAGAAGTGGTCACTGTGGAGTGTTCGAAGCTGATGGCACTTACTAAGTTTTGCATGCCAACATCTTTGCTGACAGTTAAAGTGACAAGCTACGTAGGTCTCTTCAGGAGACAACGTGTCAATAGCTTTGTTACTTGTTTTGCATCCCCACTTCCAATTCAACCTTTGTTTCTGGAAATGGTTCAGCCCAAGCAGTATATGAACGTCACTTCAAAATATATTGATGCTCTTTGTTGCAGCTAGATTATCTTCTCTGGCATGCCACAGAGTTTAAGATTGTCCTTTATGTAATGATAATGATATTTTCCACAATAAATCCCAGGAGTCCCATAGAGACCTTTTTTCCCTGCTTTTTTTCCTCCATGTTTTCCATCTGCAGAAATAGGGCTGTGGATCAAACACCATCACGCAATCTCTCCATGGTCCCTTGGGATTCTTTTTTTGGATATGAAAATTGGATATTTCATTATCGTCTTGTCAATAGGCAGTTCATCTTCTGTACCTTATTAATTTAATTTGCACTCCTTTTATTCTTGTGTAGAATATTGCAGGGATAGGTGACTTTGGGTCCAACCTGACCAGTGTTATTGGCTTACACATAGCTAGGAAATGTGTGATTATTAATATCTTTCCTGAGGAATCTTTTAAAGTTATCTTTTTGGCCATTCTTAATTTCAATCATTTAACTCTTGCTTTTTAACTGTTCATTGCTGCTTATTCAATGGTCATTCCTGTTAGGACTTCCTGGAGCTGTTACTCTAGTCTTGGATGCAAAGCATTTAAACCACAGAAAAATTCACTCTGTCTTGGATTTTCCAATCTTTTCCTTTCATAAGGATTCTCTAAACTATTTCTGCTCTTCTGTCTAAATTTTCTTGTCACACCTCAAGATCTCTGCTCCCCGTACACAATTGGCTGTGTCCCAGGGTTTTCACCAAATACTAATGGTTTCTCTGAGGAGGGACAATAGTGAATTTGACACAAGGTTTGGGGGATTTCCTGAAATAATCTACTTCAACTGGTGCTGAAGATTAATTTTGACTGTACATCTTGCCTTTATACTGATGTTTTCATTTTCTGCTAGAGACAATGAAAACATGCCTCCATTCTTCCATGACTATTCAAAGGTGTCTGGATGCTTCATATTTCTTGGGCATTTGCTTGTTCATCATATTATTCTTTTTGAATAATAATTCAAATTGTCTTTTAATAATAATTTTGTTAACTTCTTGTATCATATGCCTATGTCTAGCCTTCTAGTGGCCACTATTTCTTGGAAAGGGGGCTGGGAGTAAGAGGGACAGGAGCTTTTGACATTGATTCCCATGATTTGACAGATTAGCTAATTAACAGTAAGATTCATTCCTAAGCAATGTATCTGGACTACTGCTTGATTGACTGTGTTTATCTGGTTTAGAATGACATAATTCACAGCATTGAAAAACAAGTTCACAATGTGTCTTTTCCTGGCAGTTTTTCCTTGATCTCTTGAAAACTGAACAAAAAAAGGAAAAAATCTCCTCTCCTACAGGTGAATCTCTCTCTTCCATCAATGAAAGCACTATTCATAGATCTGAGACTGTTACCCCTTCAATCTGTTTTTGTTTTCTTCTACTACTATAACTCCAGATCTAAACTCGATTAACTCTAAGTTAAATCACCTCTGCAACATAATGTATGGCTGGCATATATTGTCCCAATGGCTCTGTTTTAATTTCTTTAATGTTTAGTTGAGTAAATCCAGAACACTTCACTATTACAAGTCTTTGGTTTCCTATTATACCTTTATGTGGGTATAAACTTAGATACACATGGAACAGAATTTTTTTTTGTGTGTTTCTTTCATGTAGTATAGATTTGAAAAAGCAGAGGAAAGTGTTTTCTTCCTTTTGTAGTCCACCTAGTCCACAAATGTTTCCAGTAAACCTCTAAGTTTAATTCAATCATAACTCACAGGGAAATAAACGTTTTGGACTGCAACTCTCGCTGGTTTTGCACATCAGTACATTTTCTTCTCCAGATAAAACTTGTATCATTTATTTTTATAGCCCTCATTTTGTCTCATTTTTTTTTCAAACTGGCTTTAGCCTAAGGTTTTACCTGAGAAGGTAAAAGGAAGGAATGCTAGTGATTTCATGAAGGCAATGAACTGAACATTTTACCTCTATTTCACAGAACAAAGTCAGAAGAAGGTCATGGGCAACTATGCAGAATCCTAGTACAGATGAAGTTCATAGTACGGCCAAAGGTGGTGGTGTAACATCAAGATCCATTGGAGGCCAGCAGATCTCTTGCTTTTGATATCAAACATATTTTGCTGTTATTTTGTCTTTTCTTGCTCCCATTTCTGCTTATTTACCTTCTACATATTTTCAAAATTATACTTTATCAACTTCTTGGGAAAGGTCAGTCTATTTGCTGCTTATTTCTTCTTTGGCCTGAATTATGGGGCCTTCATTGCTCTTGGGTCACAGAGACTTTCAGTGTTATGAATTCAAAATTCACAGCCTATAATAATTATGCAAAGTTCAGGTCAGTAGAAACAGTGATTGAAAGATCCTGATTCTAATGTTAGTATAAATCCAGAGAGGTTATATTGGAATTTACAGATCTGAGTTTTTATTCTAGCCCCTGAAGCCTTGAAGGAGGTGAAACCAGTATTTTTACTCTTAAGTGTCAAGCAGAATGCCTACTAGGAAGGAAGAGCTAGTCCCACTGAAGTGAATGTGTGTTTAAGTATTTGGTCACTGATTTCAGCAGGGCCAAGAGCCCCTCTTCCCAAATTAACCATGATTTTTGTTGTCAGTTTCTAAATCAAAATTGTAACCTGATGACCATGGGGCCGGAGAGAAATCTAATTTTATTTTAGATTAGAAAAATCAGTTAAATTTTCAGCAAGTAAAAAGTGTAAATCATATAGTTCTTTTCAGGTCAAGGCACAAGTTACTGTATTCCAGGTGATTAAGTGGAAACAGTGCCCAAATAGAGAAATCTGTTATTTAGGCTAACATAGACTTGTCATCAACTTGCCAGTGAAACTTTGTTTGTGTGTTTGTGCACTGAAAGATAGACAGGCCTGGACTTAATTCATCTAAATCTGACCAGTTTATTAGGCATTTAAGATGGGGGGTCATTTTGCCTCTCTTTATTGACTATAGAAGATTGGAAGACTGACTCAGACTAGCCATGTAAAATCAGGAGGAATTAACCCAGGCCCAAGGTTTCATACACTTGGTTTAAAGTCCTACAGATATTTAAGTATTAGCACACATAGGACATGGGACTCTACATCTGAAGATCACTAGGCTGACGAGGCAGTTGAAAATTGCAGCTTTCCTAGTTTTTACTAGGGACATCAATTCTACACTAAAAAAGAACCAGCTGTGTTACTAAGAGCAAATATCTCAATAGAAAAGGTAGAGTAAAATTTGTAGGTTATCTTCACCATAAGACAGGCTTTCATCTCTGTTTTGGGAAGTTCTTATACAACCCAGTGGATTTTCTTTCTTCATCACCTAAACCACAGAAGAATGCACCTATGGGCAGATCCCTACTGCCTCTCTCTGGAGAGGGAAGAATGCTTCTAGGGGCAAAGAGGCAGACAAGAGATCATAGAAAGGCCAGAAATCCTCACAGGCAATTAAACTATAAGAAATTATATGTAGGATTACGTGAGAGCAACTGCACAGCAACAGAGGATTTCCCTTACAAATGGCAATTATCCAGGGTCCACCAGCTGAACATTCATTAAGATTTCTTTAAGTCACAGGAACCCAGCAACATGACTATGTGTCTAGTCACAGGTGTCCTCATTTCTGGACTTACTCTTGAATGACTAGGCCTTCCTTTTACTGCCTGTCTTAAATTAAACCAAAAACAAATTCTTCCTTAAAATCCAGTAGTCCTTCTTGTATGGTGTTTGAAACCACATTGCGTAATGGCAAATAGTCTACATAGTTTATGGCTACTGGTGGCAATTACCATGAGCTTCTCAAATGGGATTTATCAACCGTCAGAAGAGTTTTCCAAGGGATGTGGCTAGTTTTATGTTTGTTGGAGTCGGGCCAAGACTTAGATTTTTTTTGCTTAGGCACATTCAAGACTGACGGTAAGTTGTTATATTTAATGAGTGAATCTGATCCAGTCTGATATGTAGAAAGGCAGAGTAGATGACCAGAAAGATGCTCTTTTGCCTTAGACTCTACAAGTGAGAATATTGCAGAATGAGCACTGTATGCAACCAAATTTCCTTGAGGGATCAGAGAATTACAGTGCGAGTTAATCAGGGGAGCAATCATGAGTTAAGGAATGCTTCCTCAGGCACCACTAACTGGAGACTGTAAAGGATTAGTTATTAGAAACTCCTTGGGGTAAGGACCCTCATTTTCCTTCTGTGTTTATGTAGAGTTTGGAATGAGAGACACTAGATGCTGTGGCAAGACTAACCATTCTCAGTCAAATCAAGCCATCTTTGGCAATGGCCAGTTGCAGCAGTCTTGGAGAAAGGCAGTGATTGGATATGAAGTGATTCTTTTCTCAGTGTATCTTCCCAGTCTCCAGCAACCTGTTGGTTAAGATCTTCCTCAGCCAGAGGTAGCACAGGCTACAGATATTCCAGTAGACCGAACAGTATCAGGGCATGTACTCTGGCCCTGGCACCAAATGGCACTGTCTATACATACTCATACTATGTAGCCTCCAAAATAGGGTCTAATTCCCACAGCTCTAAAATTGGGTGGCCACATTCAAGACAGTTCTTAGGAAAGGCCCCTGGCGAATGTTAACTCCTAGATCTGCCCAGAGTGCCAGTTCATCCAGGCTTTAAGTGCACCAAAGACCACTCTAACAATGTAATAGTACAGGCAACTGTGTTCCAATGCCCTGGATCCAGAATTGTTTAATTTAGCAGTAAAGACAGAACTTCTATTTTTGGCTGTTATTACTAAAGGTACTGGCCTAACTGTTATACTAAGTCATTCTTGATAATAATGACTGCATTTACAGCGACCTTAGGGTGCAAGGCCAGGAAACAGGCTTGTCTGACATATTTCCTGACTCGGATTTAGGCATCCATATAGCCATTTCTAGGACATCTGTAGACTGCCCGCAGGCATCCTCTAGGTCGCTCATGTTTGAGCTGTCTACCAAGCTCATCTGTCTTAATGACAGGTGTCATCAAGACCCTGATGGAACTGTAAGAGGGAAATGAGATACACAGGGGGAAAAGAGATGGTTTAAAATGTGGCATGTATATAAACAACAAGATAATTTTCCTCCTTGGGATAGTTAATTTTTCTGTTTCCACGTTGACATATTCACTGTGACACTTGGTTTCGTGCTGTGTTCAGGTATGAATAACTGCAACCAATTTCAGCCCCTCATCTGGTGCAAACCGTTGTTATCAAGTGAGCTGTACCACTTTCTACCCACCATGCGTGTGACTCATAGTCTAAAAACAAACCACAGGTTTCAGGTTCAATATTCTCTGATTCCATGCCAAAACCACAATGACTCCAATGAGATTTACACAAGCGATCTGTAAACCTCAGCAAAACTTTCCATGAACCTGATCCATAAGAAGACTCATATCCAGGTGTGTTTTATGAACCTTTGAGATGCCCTGAAATCATTTGGCCCAGTGCCTTACTAGATGTAGTTAAACGGACCCCGTGTGCTAGACACTTTCTTATCTAACATATACCAAATCTAATTCTTTCTTATCTAACGTATACCAAATGCAAATGATTCCCTTAGCCTGAGGAGATTTTGTTCTTTCAATAATAATGTAGCAAAGTGTAATTACTTTCTAATTCTTTTGAATTTAAACCAGGGCAAAGACATTTCCAATCATATTATCGAGTATATGCAATAATACTGGTGAACATGATGCTTCTACTCATTCTTTTACCTGGAGTACAAAGAATAGCAGAATTCCACCCTCTCCTGGAAAAACTGTGAATTTTCTTCAAGTACTTTAAGTAGAAATCACTGTTTCTTCAAAGAATTTTTGCAGGAGAGGCAGGGGTTTTTCATAGGGATATCTGTTTTTCTAAATTCATATTTTAGAATGTTTACCAATATTAGGGGAGGAAAAGATAGCATGTTTTGCATTTTCATCAATTTGCTGTTTCCTTTGGGTCCTGAACAGAGAATTCAAAGGATTCTGTTGCAATTTTTAGCAAGGTCTGGTTCTCTTTAGACTCGCATTCTTTTCTGAAATAAATTCAGTTAACATCAGGGGAGCTACTTCTACTATGTAGAAATAAACAGCTTTCCAGCTTTTACATTTGTACTACAGACTTCAGAAATTGAGGGGGAAACCCTGGGCTTGATAACAAGAAAACTTCTGTTCAATTAAACCAGAGGTTTCAGCTAAATATGTTTCTCTTTATGCCCCGAGCTTCTGGAGTCCATAGGCTGTATCCATAGTGCTCAATGAAGTGCAACACACAAAGAAGCACCTGGGATGGTAAATCCATGCAACAATGTCGTATGGATCTATAAGCTTGATCTAGAAGCAGTAGGGTTTATATGCTCAGTTCCATCTCCTACAACTAGTTGGAACACATCTATGTTCTGTCTTCTACCGGTTGGACTTGATGACCTTAAAGGTCTTTTCCAACCTAAATGGTTCTATGATTCCATGTTGTGCTTGCCTCTTTTCCCCCACAGCTTCCACCTGGAATAACTTTTCTACCAAGGTGTAGATATTGCCCTTACAAAAAGAGTAAGTTTTGAGAACTTCTGGTCATGGGGAAAAGCTTGAACTCATGAACCGTGTCCTTCCCACTGACTCAGTCACCACAAGGCTAATCACAAGAAACAAATGCTTAGTGTTTTTCAAGACTTGTCAACTTTTAAGCTTATCCTCTCCTCCACCAGGACAAGGGCAGGCACTTGGGGTGGGGTGGGGTGTATGTTAACCTGACTCATGCTGATGTTGGATGGACCAGATTTAATGTGCCCAGTGCCAAAGGAACAGGTGGTGGAATCCGATTGCAGTGTGTCAGAAGGTGGAAAATATTTGCAGCAAAAACTTTCTAGGAAATGCCTTCCTCTCTTCCGTGTTGAATTTGCACCCTGAACGGCAATTTTCTATTTCTCTGGCTGATTTGCAACTAGAACAGTCTAAGACCCCATTTGGAGCTGCCAGGGCGGATGGGTAGGGAAAAGGCCATCTAAAGCTTGCATATGAGGTCAGTGAGATGTAGGGACCTCCCCAACTCAATCCAGCACTCAGTGGAAGTCCTCAGGAAGGCACCCATAGTCTTCTTCAGGAACCAGCTCATCCTCCACAGAGGCAGTAATGGTGGCAGCCCTTGTATGAACCTAGCAGCCTGTCTTTCAAACTGAACCAGGCTGTAAATCAGTTTTCTTCCCCTTTTTGTTCTCTTCACTTGTTTCTCAAAAACTTTTTTTTTTTCCTTTTTTTGGTTTCCTTCCTTCCCCCTTTTCCTGCCATGTTTCTCTTTGCTACCCAAATTATTTCCAGTGGCCACTGAACTTCTGATTGCAGTATTTCTCCTGATCTGCTGAGATAGATGTTCACCTAAACTATTTCCAGGGCCAAAGTCAGAACATTTTTCTTTATGCATGTGCAAAGTGTCGCACACAGGAAAAAGGCATCTGTGAGTACTCCAGGACAAGCCGCCAGCAGTGCAATAGCTTAAACTTGATCTTTGCCTGTGGTCGACTGAGAAAGCAGCACAGTGCATTATTCCTCTATCTTTCACATATTTTACTTGGCTGTTTGAGTGCTTCATGGCCTGATTTCCAGATCACAACTCCCAAAGCTATCATTTTTTCATGCAGCTTTACACAGTGGTCAAAACAGAAAACTAGACAGCTCTTGTCTGAGCAGCTCTAGAAGATGCTGATGTTTTTAGAAGTGTTAGTATGGCAAATCATCTTATATTGCTGTGTTTCAGCAACTGAAGAAATGGACTGGCGACAGGACAAGGGGCAATGGGCACAAACTGAAGCAGAAGAGGTTTCAGTTGAATATGAGGAAAAACTTCTTTACTCTGAGGGTGACAGAGCCCTGGCCCAGGCTACCCAGAGGGGCTGTGGAGTCTCCTTCTCTGGAGATATTCAACCCCTGCCTGGACAAAGTCCTATGCAACATGCTCTAGGAGAACCTGCTTTAGCGGGAGGGTTGGACTAGGTGATCTTCAGAGGTCCCTTCCAACCCTTGCCATTCTGTGATATTCCCATCAGATGAAGGTAGCAGGGTGTAATTTATGTTTAGGGGATTACCTGCTATTGCGGGAGCCTAGGACACTGGCATCTGTCCTGCTTCCTGCAAGTGGATTTTGAGACCTGAGCTTGGATGTGGCGTGCAGGAGGCCATGTGAGTTTTGGTGTGCTGTGGGAGAGCTCTCTTTTGGACTAATTGTTTGGGTGCTACAGTTTGTAGAGGATTAGATCCATTTCTGTGCAATAGTTCCCTGCCTTAAGTTCAATATTAGCTCTTGTTTTGCGTTCCTTCTGATGTGACAGGGAGAGCCTGCTGGCTGCTCGTCAAGTAACACACCCATGCCACGTCCACCAGCCTCTCCACAGATGGGAAAAGAAGTCTTCCACTCTAGTAGGCCATGTGGGAGGTTGCCCATGATGATGTTAGAGAAAGTGAGGTCAAGTAATACACTTTCCTATACCTTCCACCTTATTTTCTTCTGCTAATTTGCTAATATGTATGTGGGCAGGGAGTGGCAACACCCCATGATTCACCTTCTGACCAACAGATTAGCATAGCTTTGAAAAACCACTCCCCAGAAGAAACGCACTCTAGTTCCTCCAGTGCAAAGTCTGGGGGAAGGAAGGGCAAATGGGGTTTTTGCATGAATAAAATACAAACTTCATTATTGTTAAATTGAGATACCCCAGCTCAGACCCCCTTGACTGAACGAAGCACAACTAACAAAACAAAAGGGCTGTTCATGCTCCAGAGTTGTAAATCTCAATGAAAGACAAAAGGGAAGAGATGAAAGAGCACAAGGAAATGAGGCAATGAGTCAGCATGATAGGCAATGAAATCAGCCCATTAGCCTTTTCTTGAACATGTCTGTTACAAGCTTTTCCTGTTTCTCCCTTGCATCTCTGCACTTCTTTGGAACGTGGATTAGCTTATGGACTTGCGATCTCAACTGTGTCTTGCATTATTTCCCCATGCTGTCTTTTTCTCCCTGACTTTTTCAAATGTCTTTGCTTGGCTGGTAGCCAGAAGAGTAAAAACAAAGGGTATTTCCTACATTTTACCTTCATCAGAAACTGGTATCTATATTCAGCTTCTGAGGCGAGTAAGGTTTATGAAGGTTCTCTCTTCTCTGGGAGGAGCCAGAGAAGAGCATGTTCTCCACAGCAAGCAACAGATCCCTTATTTTAAAGATGTTATGTTTGTCTTTCTTCAGTTTAGGTACTGATGACATTTTATTATTGTGTTGCAGTAGCACCTAGAGGTCCTTGTTGAGATCACATCCCTTTGTGGTAAATACTGTACAGTAACATTCACGGAGACAATCCATCCTCCAATGGATAGCACCCAAACTGAAAAAAAAGGACATAGTTCAGAAGAGAGAATGTCCTTTCATTTCCACCTCGTGCATGGTGGCCTCCCCAGTGGGGCTTAGAGTGGCGGCTATGAAAGATTTTCATTGGAAAGAACATTTCGCTTTTTTGAACCAATCCGTATATGACATATCACACTGTGACAGGGAGTTCCTGTGGTATGAGATAACGAAGTATGCAAGTAAGCAAAAGTTTTGCTACTTTGAAAAATCACAATTTTATTGTCAGAAGTACAAAGACTTCAATGAAACCTAAAGACATAGCTGACACTTCCTTGGAAGAGTCTGCACATATAGGTTCAAAGCACAGCAAATTGCATTTTTTTTTTCCACAAGGCAGCATCTGAACTTTAAGACACCACTGTGGTTTGTGGGCCAGAAGCTGATTGATATGGACAAAAATACTTCAACAGAGGCAGGCATTGGCAACAAGTTTTCTGCTTTCTGGTCCAGAACTTCACTCACAGTCTCCATAATTCTCTTGGTTCCTGACCCAGAGTCTGTAGAGGTCAACAAGTTTCTCTCCATTGATTACAGTGGGATTTGGATTAGGTCTTACAGTAAGATTGAGAAACTTAATTTCATTTTCAGAGATTACACAATGAAACTTTAATGGATGTTTATTTCAGCCTGTTGTGTGCAAACTGCTAGAGATTGTTCCCTGTAAATTTTGCTTAGTGGATTTTGTCTCTGAATTTCAAGTGTCTTAACTGTGAGCAACCCTTCCCATGAGCTCATATGATAGGGTTATTACATTGAGGGAACTCAAAGGAGGGCTTGAATGGGCCCTGAGTGATCCAAAAGAACTCTTTCCTAACCCATCAAAGATCCCTATCATAAGCCGTTCATTTGCTTCCATTTTATTCTTGACTGTTCACTTATCACAGATTAAAATAGTCTTGAAGTTACCATGTTTTGGGATTCAGCTTGCAAATGAAGACAATTTTCTAACTATATCTATATGGATATGGTAGATGTTTCCTGCTCAGCTTTCAGGTGACAGTATGGTGGGGCACAGTCTTGTACCCTGTCCACCATCCTCACACACATATTAGATGATACCCTAGAACATCTCAGATGGCTCTAGGTATCTATATTTAGACAACTGCATTAAGATGATTGACTTTATCTCTAGTCAGTGAAAGAGACAAGCATGTCAAATGGGGGATTTACCACCTGCATCAGGTAGCTTTCGTGGGGTGAAATAACCTGTCCCCCAGAAATACTGATTGTCCTCCACCAATGTGTAAGAAGCCTAGATTGTAAAAGATGATTTACAGTCAAGTGTGATGAGTTAACGGAGAAACAATAGGGCAGGGCATTCCCTTCTCCATCACAACTCCTTCCAGTGATCACTGGATTTTAAGTATTCACAATCAGTGGCCTTTGGGTTTTGTGGCTAAATTGGACTGGGATATAATACCGTTTTCTTGCAATATGGTATCCTGGCATGAGTACTCAAGAATCTTGTTGTGGCAGCCAGAGGGAAGTGGGGAATCTGTTTACCAGAGGATTTTCTTACAGGCTACTTCTCGGAAAAAGATAATGGCATCTCTGAGTGAACAAAGAAAACCTTAATGTCAGAAAAAATCTGTGCTGACTAACCAGTAGCCACCATTTTATTTCACTGGGGCATTTTCTGATCAAATCCCCACCTCAGAAGGAAGCACCAAATATCTAAGTTTTTATTGCTGCTTTAGAATGAAACACACCCGACCCTACTGGCATATATTTTTCTCCACTGATTGTGACAGCTAAGGATGATAAGAACATCTACTTTCTACTTTTTGAGTTCCAACACGCTTTTCCTCAGGCTGATGTCTATATGAAAATAACAACCACCTCTCCTACAATAAATCACAGAATCATATTATCGCTGAGGTTGGAAGAGGCCTCTGAAGAGACCATCTCACCCAAACCCCCTTTTCAAAGCACAGTCAACTAGAGCAGGTCGTTCAGGTGTCCAGCTAGGTTCAGGTCATTCAGGTGTCCAGCTAGGTTCAGGTTGTTCATGCGTCCAGCTGGGTTTTGAATATCTCCAAACACGGAGACTCCATAACATGTCTAAGCAACCTATTCCAGAGTTTGGTGACCCTTACAATGAAAAAAGTTTTTTCTTATGTTTAAACAGAATTCCCTGTATAAATAAATAGATAAATATTCTGATACAATAAGGGTCAGACAACAATGGTCTCTGAAGTCCTGGGTTTTCACCGACTGCAAGGAATTTAAAGGTCCCTTTAAAAGAATTTAATTTTTACTGTAGTGATAGACTCCCTGCTTCAGGCCAGGTCTATAATGTTTGGCCAAATGTGCTCTATTATCGATTTTACTTACATTGGCATCATGCTACTTGTGATATTATAGAGTTGAAGTTAATGACTGCATTCTTAAAATAGCAATTAATAGCAGCAACTCATTGAAATAGTATGGCTTTCAAGAAGGACCACAGGCCTGGGACCCTGGAGACTGATGCTTCCTGATAACTACTGATTGGTCATGTTGGCTGGAGTTAATCTGCCTTAGTTCATATGTCTATGTCTTTCCCCATCATTTTATGCCAAGGGAGAAAGAGATGTCTCTTTCTCCCTTGGCAGATTTGTCTCACAGCAGAGAGATGTCCAATGCAGAGTACAGAAATTGCCCTTTCTATGTGGACTATATAGCCTTGGTTGACTAGCTCAGTCCTGCACACATAACTTTTAGATGTCCAAAATCTGAAGTAAAATCTAGTTATGTTCTTGTCCTTTGTTTTCAACATTTACAGAAAGATGCCTATTACTTGTTTTTCACAAGCTATCTAAGGGAGATGATGACAATAATGTTCCTTCACAGAAGTTGCTTATAAAATTTCTTCACCAAAAAGGTTGTCAACCACTAGAATGGGCTGCCCAGGGAAGTGGTTGATTCACTCTCCCTGGAGGTATTTAAAAGATGTGTAGTTGTGGCACTAAGGGACATGGTTTAGGGGTGGACTTGGCAGTGCTAGGTTAACAGTTGGACTCAATGATTTTAAAGGTCTTTTCCAACTTAAATGATTCTATGATTCTACAAAAGCACTGTACAAAGCCTTGGTCCCAGAACAAATAATTGTAGAGTGAGGTAACTTCTGAGAGTTAAACTAGGATTGTGTTCAGGGAGGCACATCTCAGGCTTGAAGAACATCCCATACGCTAGAATTCACATCGTCCTCTCTGCAAGAACATTCCCACCTCTTACGCATCCTGAACAGCAATTCAACATCAGATTATTTTCTCAGAATTTAACCAGATCTAACATTTTGTCTCTTTTTCTGGAATACAAATAGCTACTCTGTCTGCTCTTTGCCGCGGTGGTGTTGCCAAATTTTGCAATCTCATCTCTCAAGCCACTTCACCAATTTTCTGTTTGATGTTCTGTTTCCTTCCCCAGCGTGATCAATGGCAGAAAGTGCATGGAAAACACAGTTTCGTAAGTCATAATAACTCTTTGCCTGGTGGTTGTTATGTCCAAGCAGAAGAACAGAATCACTTCTCTTGCAGGATAGCAAAAGAAAGCTCCTGGTTTTCATGTTGGCTCCTAGTTGCAAGCCGTGTGATGCAGACTCCAGAAAAGCCAAGGGAAATACTGCCACTGGTTAAAATAGGGCCAATATTTCACTCAGCCCATTCAGAAGGCAACAGTAGGCACTGGAGTGCCTGCAGGTTCAGTATCTGATCCAATCACATTAGAAATAATTTTTATATACACCTTGAAAAGAAGCAAATCTGAGAAGCAGCACATGGACCTTGTCCTGGGACAGGCTGAATGAGCTCAATTTGCTAAACACCTAAGAGGGGATGTGCTGTTTAGAGATAATTTGCCTTGCGTATTGATTGCCTTGAAGACAGATGTCCGCTGTATAACCCAGGCAGCGACGTCCTGTTGAGAGAATGGGATTCCTGCAGCAGTGTGGGAAAGGTCTGTGCTGAAAACTGAGATGAACTATTATTCCAGGTCCACAGCACTGCCCTGACAGAATGGATGTTGCGTTAAATGAAATCAATGTAAGAAAAATGATTTATTTCCTTAGGAAACACTCAGTTGTATTTACAACTACCAAAATGTTTTTCACAATGAAGCATTGCTAAGTACTGATTTCCCTTATTTAGATAAATCTCTACAATCATTAATTCCAAGAGATTAAGCTTGCAAGATATTAGGAAGAAAAGCTATGTTATAAGCATAAACATTGCCATAGAGCTGATGATGCCAGAAACACTACATGACAGACCCTTTAATTTAAGTCACATAACACAAGTGTATTCTATATGAAAATATTTGGTTTGTGCAGTAAATATAAATTCAATAACTCGGCTGGCTCAGCTCCATTGATTCCTGAAGCTCTGTCATTGGCACTGTCTATTTTCTGCACACACAACGCAGCGGTGATGAGTGTGATTGAAGGATCTGTATACAGACACAGCATCATGTGGGGAAATGTCCTGGGCAAAAAATAGCTTTCACTGAAAATATGTCCTTTACAAATAGGAATAGTTCCTAAACTTAATGGGGGTTTAAAGACAGATCGTTTTACATTAGGGGCAGAAGAGATTTCATCTCTGTTCTTCTTTCTCCTCTCCCTCTTTTTCCTTTTCTCTTTCTCCTTTTTACCCTCACCTTTTTTCTAATTGTATGAGGACACAGCAAAAGATCTCACTAAAGGAATAAAAAAGAAAAGAGAAAAGAATAGGAAAGTAAAGAAGGAGAAGAAATATACAGGTAGCAAAAACCTATTCAAAATATTGTTGTTTATTAAATTATAGGCTTTCTATATGCTTATTGAGTGAGCTAGAAAGATGTTTCCTTTAGAAATATGTGGACCAAAAGTGGATTTATCGACAAATGACAAGCAGTAGACATAGGTCAACTGAGATTTGTGGGTTTCTGTTTCTGTTTCACGGTCCTCATCATGTAGACTCAGCAGTTTCGTTGCTTTACACACAGTGGTGCTTAATGCAAGCTTTAGAGAGCAGAGCCTCTCTTACTGCGGGGTTTTATAGCAACAAACTCAATGGGCCTCAGGTCTCAGGTGTTGTTACAGTGGGAACAGTAAATAAAAATAATGGGAAGTCAACGGGATTTTAGTGTTTTCCCACTAAAAAGTTGATGCCATATGCTTTACTGTAAGCAAAATTACCAGCAGTGTTTAACTGGATCTTGAGTGTGATTCTCTGTGTCTCCGCCTTGTTCTTTTAGCCTCCTCATATTCACCCACCTCTTCTTTGCACCATTATCTCAGTACGACTCCAAGCTCTAGTGGTACTGACTAATCTCAGAAAACCCCAGAGGCATTTCACAAACTAAGGGCTTGGGCTCTGAAGGGGGCCTGATGCTTCATTCCTTTCCTATAGCGATATTTAGAGAATGAGGTCCTTTCTTCATGCTCTGTTATGTCAGGCACGTGTGACAACTGCAGGACTGTCATCGCAGCTCCTCTGAGATTTGTTCTCTTCCAGACTCAGTTGCTAGTCAACGGGCTGATGATTAAGTGACACAGTGAGGTCAGGGTGCACCTTATGGGCAAGATAGTGCTTAGACCACCACAGGTGCTAGCTAACATCTTGGTAGCCCATTGCATGGTCACTTCTTGTTAGTGAGTCCTGATATGTTCTAGACATGTTGTCCTGATATAGCAGTCTGAGGAGGATTGTGGAGACCCCTGACAGCACAAAGCTACCAGATGTTGGCCATTCTAAAGCCCTCTCAGACAGCAAGAGAGCCCTCTCATCCTTTTAGAGGCCAACAGGTGGTTTACCTGGGAGCTTAACTTCAGTCTTACAAATTATGGGTTGCAGAAGCAAGATGGAAGAGGCGTCCAGGCTTTGTCTAGCCAGTGCTCATCACAAGCCTGATTCCTGCTCCTTTAGGTCCTACGTAAATGCTGGTTTTGGGTAAAAGTGACTTTCTGCTATGTCTAGCACTGCTCCCTGTTACTACCCGCAGCTGACATGAAGGACTTGGTGTGTAATCCAGAAACAGGTCATACAGTGAAGATGAAGAGGCAATGTGTAAGCCTGGGTTCTCGTGGAGGAATGGAGAGTCCTTCACAGACACTTCCCACACGGAGGAATAATGTCCCACATTGTCTGGAATTGTGGCAATACTTGAGCTAATGTTTAAGGCAGTATTTGAGGTCATATTAGGGGAAATCACAGTCCTTGTCCCTTCCCGAGCAGAGGAAGGAAGAAAACTAATGGTCAGTCTGGAATGTAGCATTTATCAGGTCATAATTGCTGCCCCATACAGGAATTAGAAGAATTAGAGTGCAATTCTCTGGAAGGGAAACTGAAAAGCCTCCAGTTCCACCCCATTCCTCACTACCACATTGATTATGTCTAAATCTTTCTCAGAAGATGTAAAACCTTGTAGTAAATGAGGTATCTTCTCCCTTAGGCAATCTCTCCCACCCCTTCCCTACCTTAGGATATCTGATTAAAACATAGCAGAGCTTCTCTTTCAGTGGAAGAATACTGCAACAGAACCTACCAACAGGCTCTGGTAGGCCCTGAAGTTCTCCAGAACCATGGTGGTTTTATTTTAGGTGACAACTAAACGTCAGTTGATTCTGGACCTGGAAGAGTCTAGCTCTGTTCTATCGGCTCTTGGTGATCCACTTGCTCTTCTCTTTCCAGATCGACAGTATGCAGGCCCTGCTTCACTGCCCCAGCATGCTGGTGTGTGTCGGCCGGGAGCCATTTAAACCTGTGTCAATGGAAAATTTGAGGAAACACTCAGTGGAGAAGCTGCCTGACCTGGCTCCCCGTTCCAATGGCAACAATGTCAATGAGAACAATGAAAGTAAGAAAACCTCTGGGGCATATTGCACAGTCGTCTCCAGGCCTGTGTCCCACAACATGGAGATTGCAGGCACCTATTGTACTGCCCCAACGTGCAGATTTCATGTGCAAAATGTACTTCCCTCTCTCTGCCTCCCAGGCCTTTCCATCCTCCCCTTCTTTTTCTCTGGTTTCCTTCTAGGATTTCCTCCCTACACCCTCCAGTCTTTCTTTTACATGCTCCCCATGTCTGGCTGACTTCCCTTCCTCTTTCATATCTCTGTGTCTCCTTTTCCTTCCAGAACTCCCTCCTTTCCTGTGTCTGTCTCCAAGACACCCCAAACCCTTGAGATTTCCCACGAATCCTCTATTCCCTTGCCTGTCAGTCATATAATGCCTGCACTTCTGCATTTGCCTGCATCAGAGGATGCCCTGTTTTTGTCGGCAGGAGACTCAGTTTCTCCTGCAGGTTACAACTGCAGTGCAGCCCTTTGGGAACAAAGCATGTTTTTATGGAAAGGTTATATTCAGGAAGGAGTATGTTGTGGATAATGCAGGAAGGTATTTCTTAGGCACTTCATCATGAGTTATCTAAAGTCACAGCTAATTAAACCAGCCACCTTTGGTAGCTTATGGAGAGGAACTTCTCATTTCCAGAGGGCAATTCATCTCACCTATACTAGGTGTTTGGTTTAGGGTGAAATGAAGTGTGCTCCAGAGGTGCACTGTTTCTCTCCATTGTCAATACCAGGAGTCAGGTAAGATTCATTCATGTGTTGACAACTAGTTGTAGAAACTTAAGGACAGAGGCATCCCACACTCACTGCCTGAAACATAAAATATTGGAGGAAGCAGTGGGAATAAGCTGAAGCTTTGTCCGTCAAGAGACTGAGCAAATACATCAGTTCAAATGGGTAAGGATGGTTAGATAGAAGCTATTTCATGTGTTATTGATCTTGGTTGGTGTGCTCCCTGTTCAACACTTCCTCCCTAAAATGCCCTCCATTCAGCTGCATATCCGTATGCCTACCAAGGCTTGTGGTTGTCTAGATATATAACAATAAGCTTTGAACAAACATATGTATTAGAAACAAGATAGATGCGTATCTTGCAAGACAGTGTGATATCAATATTGTCTGCTTGAAATGAAGGGTCTAGGACCTCAATAAATCTATGCAGATCACTGCACTGGGCCATAGAGATGTGCTTCGGATTACAATTCTTAAAATTCCCTTACTATAACCAATACACACTACCCTCTATAACTACCACTATTTCTCGTTGTAACTATCACCACCTTACAATTCCTTTTCCGTTTGTTCTTTATGTTTTAATAAGCATTATAATTATTCTTGGTGGCACATCCCCGGAGGGACTTGAGTGCTGCTCTGGTCTACACGACCACACCTGTGTTTCCTGGCATGTGAGTGGAGAAGTAGATGATGCATAATAAATGTGCGGTACTTGACCTCTAACTAAGGAAGAGGGTCACTTCTCCATGTATTTTTCCTCAACTGAGTAAGAAGGATGAAAACTTGTGCATTTAAATAAAGGGATATTTGCAATGTGATAAAATACAGAAATGCTGAGACTAAATTGCTTTGTATATATATATTTTTTTCTTCCCAGCATGCCCATAATACAACAAAAAAAGCGTTTGTGTTTCAATTTAGCTTTAGAAAAATAATAACGTTAAGGTATGGAACACTTTAATACAGACTATTCATTCAAAACTTAACATTTATGACTGTCACTTAGCCAAAGCCAAATTTTCAAATTATGTAAACCAGCATAGGTTTAGCTTTGATGGAATAATATTAATAGTCACTAGTTTGAGGGTTTGATCTATATATTTTGTGTCATCTTTATATGATTTAACATTTCTCACCATCTTTTTTTTCTTTTCTTTACCTATTTCAAAATCCAGTGAACTTTGGACTGAAAGCCAAAAAGAGTGTTATCCATCCGCGGTCATCATCAAGCAATAGGTCAACGAGATTTTCTTTATCATCAGAGAAGTCATATCCTAATGGTCTTGCTGCCTCACCAGATACCAGCGCACCTTTCTCAAACAGTTGCTCACATCCAAAACCTGGGGACCTGGTCCATTCCTTGGTCAATGATGACATAGAAAAACGGGTCCATGTGAACGAGGATGGTAGCCTATCTGTTGAGATGAAAGTTCGCTTCCGCTTGCTAAACGATGAGACTTTGCAATGGTCCACCCAGATCAAAAAGTCCAATCTCATGAACCAGACGCCTTGTGCAGAGTCAGGTGTAGAGGAGGACAGTGGAGTAGACCCCATCCAGAAGATGAACCCAGAAGCCAGCTCAGAGGCAGATGAGTCATTATATCCCTGTGATATTGATTCTTACATGTCAAAACTTGAGGAATCGGAATGTGATGAGGCTCATTGTCATAACTGTGGCAAGAAACACCAGGACTATGACATTTGGAAAAATCCCATGCACACATCCCAGAGAGAAGAGCCCAGTGTACGAAGTACCTGGCATACACGGTCATCATGCTCCAGCACATCTTCCCGGAGGAGAGTAGTCCACAAAAAAATGGCTTCTGTGGATAGCCTCCACACCACATCCAGTGAGGAATTCTCTGAGCACATCGTGCAAGAGTCCTCATCCTACTCAGAGACTATAGAGAACAGAGTGGCATATCGATCCATTAAAAAGTGTACGTGCCGAAGTGATTTGTCCACAGGTGTTTCCAGTGGAGAAGATCAGCAAGAATACACTCAGACAAGCACAAGCAACAGTCAGAGACCTTCATCCTTGGGTTTAATGTCACATTCAAGCTGTGAAAACAACCTGGATACTCAAGACGCCCCTGAAGACCATGAAGCCAGCAAAACCGATTCACAAAATGAAGATGAAAATTGTTTTGAAGTTTCCTCTGTGAAGTGCTTAAAGGATGATGTGGAAGAAGTTGAAAGCAGCAGAGTTGGGAGTGTCATGTCAAGGTCATCTCTGCAGTCCAGGCAGAGCAAGAAGAATGTATGTGAGGAAACAAGTAGCGTGGGCAGGAGCATGTCCTCCTCCAGCCTTCAGAAGGCAAATCAGGAAGATAACAGTAGGTGCTCTACTCCTGCCAACAGTGTGCACAGCAAGTCTAGTAACTGTACTACACCAAGAGCAAATAGCAAACAGGATGACCGATCTGATGACAATGCAGTGGTCTCTTCCTTCTCCAGTGAGTCCTGCCCTAAGAAAAAGGCTGAAGAGGCTGAAGCAGAACAAGAAGAATATGAAATCAATGAAGTCAGCTCAGTGTCAGCAAAAACAAAGCCCAGCCGATCAATTACAGATGAGAGCAGTGAAGGTGAACGATGCTCTACACAAGGAACCCCCCATTCCAGAGCTAGTGACAGGAACAGCAAGAGAAGTGACAGTGATGAGATCGTTCTGTGCAATGCCTCTTGCTCTTCCAGAGGTTCAAAAAAGAGCAAACATAGCCATAGTCATTTGGATGCACAGTCTGAAATGTCTGTGTCTTCACTTGAATCCACTCCAAATAAAAAGAAAAATTCCCTACATGCAGATGATCTGAGATCATGCAGCAGGGCATCTAATTACTCCAAAAGCTCATGTGAAATCAAGAGAAAATCCATCGGAGACCCCATGTCTCATAATTCAGGATCTTTTCACTCAAACATTTCATCTACTAGTGAAGCAGAGGCAATTGCAGGTTTTACTGAGGAGAAAAGCTTGAAAAGCACCACTAATGGCTACAGTGAATCTTCAAAAAGCTCAAAGAAGAGAAGCTATAGAGAAAAAAATAGCAAGCCATCATCCCTCTGCTCAAGTGTTTCAAGCCCAAATGGAAAAGCTGGAGAGGGTCATTCCAAAATGAATTCAGAGACCCCTTCTTCAAGACATGGAAGTATGAGTGAGAGCGTATGTTCAAAAGGTGACATCTCAACTGAGACTGGGATTAGGAATGGGAAATCTGCAAGTGTCTCTTCAAGAGTCTCTTCAAAGTCAGAAGTAAAAGATAAATGCTTGCTGACACAGATATCCCATGAAACTGATGACAGGTGTTCACAATCAAACATATCTCAGTCTTCAAAATCAAGGCAGATAAAAACTAGAAATCTTCATGTGAAGATGTCAAACTCCAGCCAAGCATCACTGTCTGAGAGTTTGTCAGTATGCAGTACGCATTGCCCTGCCCCACCAAAAGGGAAACCAAACAGCAAAAAAATACGGTCAACCATGTTGAAGAATTCCTCCATTAGCAGCATAGGTACTGAGTCAGTGCTGACCACAGGAAAAGAGCAGAAAGAAATTATAGATTCCTCCAAAGAAACTTCCTATGGGTCTAAATCAGCTGCAACTGAAGTAAATGATCAGAAGAATAAAGAGACGGATGATTCTTGCAACAGAAAAGTGGAGGAAGAGTTAGAAGGTGCGGGCATTCAGGATGAAGGGAGTGATTTAATGCCATCTACTTTACCAAATACATCTCCAGAAGAAGTTGTGCAAGAATGGCTAAGTAAGATCCCTTCAGAAACATTGCTTATGAAATATGAAATGGAGGATGACGCAGAAGATGAAAGTGTAGAGGCAACCACTGAGATATCATACTGTACAAAGGCTGAGGAAATCTCAGAGGATGAAAAAGCTGAGACAAAGAATGTGGAGGAGATTGAAAATGAGGCAAAGGATGAAGTGGGGGAAGAGACAGCAGAAGGGACTGCTATTGATGAAGAGGCTGAAGAATGCGTGATTCAGGAACAAAACTCTGAGGCTGTGTCCGAAGCCGCCAAGGCCGACCAGGCAGAATGTAGCCAGTCAGTTATGTCCAGCCAAAATAACAACAGAAGAGACCTGCCAGCCTCTGTCCAGACTTCTGTTCAGATCATGAAGGCCTTGCTCAGTTCAAAAAATGAAACAAAATTTGACCGATCAAACAGTTTGCCTGAAGTGTCCCCCACTATGGGGAGAAAACTGAGTAACTCTGCCAATATTTTGATTACTTGTCTTGCCAGTCTCCAACTCCTTGATGAAGAGCCAGAAGATCCATCAGATAAATCAAAACATTTGAATAAGCCAAGGTATATGGAGTTGCTAAATATTTTTCAAGCCCTGTGGCTTGGATGCACAGCTGAAAAAAGTGGTCCAAGTTCAGGGCAAGGCGCAAGTGAGCAGGCAAAGACAGCCTCTTGCTTTAAAGCCCCAAAACCTGTAGGTTATGACTTCACTCCCATGTCCTCCTCGGGGGTTGATGTTAGTAGTGGTTCTGATGGCTCAGGAGAAGATAGCACAGCTGGTGCCAGGGACTCCACTTTAATGGCACAGAAAACTGCTGAACTCAAATCAGCTCGACAAGTGGAAAATGTAGAGACTGGAACTGAACTGACTGAGGCTGAGGAGCAAAGTAAAGAGGAAGAGCAGTCATCCCGACCTTCGACAGCCTGCTCAAAATCAAAAGTTGAGGAAAAAGCACAGTCTGCTAGAGAGGACTCTCTGATTCAGGAGGTAGAAGAGAATAAGGAGGATCAGTGCAGAAACTGTGAAAATGGTCAGGAGGAAGGGAGAGAAAATGAAAATGAAGGAAACAGCAAATTAGCTGAAAATGGAGAACAAGAAGAAGCTGAAGCTGCGAATGATGAACTCCCAAAAGAAAATCTTGAAGAGAAAGCTGATCATCTGACCACTACAAATGTTGATGATGTTGATTGTGGGACAGAACTGAGAGCTGATTTGGAAGAGCAGCTTGAAAAAGAGTCTCCAAATGACCCAAAGCCCAAAGTTGATATGGCCACCAGTGTGGGCACTTCCCTTGTCCAGCAAAACTCAATGGAACCAGATCCCATCTGGGTCCTGAGACTGCTCAAGAAAATTGAGAAGGAGTTCATGACTCACTATGTCAGTGCCATGAATGAGTTCAAAGTCAGGTGGAACCTGCAGAACAACGAGCAGATGGATGAAATGATACTGGAGCTGAAGGAAGAAGTGAGTAAAAGGATACAAAAAAGCATAGAGAAGGAGCTGAGGAAGATCAAAACCAGAGCAGGGAAGACGACACCAAGACCTCCGGATGAACCACTCAAGCGTGAGTTAACACTCCAAACTGAGCAGAGGAGACGGCGATTGCAGACTATGCATAAAAAGTCACTCTTCAGTGACAAGAATGGCACCCAGAGTAGGCTAGAGGACACATCAGACTTATCATTTGATGTAGATGTAGAAGTAGATGAAAATATAGCATTTAGTGCAGGTTTTGAGGCCAGTATTAGTAAACAAACAAGTGAAGAGGAATACTGCCCATGTGACTCTTGTGCAAGGAAAAAAATGGTTTTCAAACCCATAAGAAACCCAGTGGTGGCCACCAATGCCCCAGTCATTAAAGCATTTGATTTACAGCAAATCCTCAGGTTGAAGAAAAATGATAATGAGGAAGCCTGTGTCTCAGAAGCAGCCCAGGACATCAAAACAATTTCCAGCAGTTCTGTGAAAAAAGCAGCAGAAAATGGTAATCCAAATGAGGAGAATGAGGGTGAACTTCAGCCAGGTGAAACAGAAGGGGAGGCAAATGAAGAAAAGGAGCCAGAATCAAATGAAGTGGGCAGCTCAACATTGAATGGAAATGGAGGACCTGAAATATCAGAGAGTCAAAAAGTGAAGAAAAAAAAAAAGAAGTGGGGGAAGAAATGAAAGAAAGAAGAGGAAGAAGAAATTATGGAGGCAGAAGAAGAGGAGGAAACAAAAGAGGAGGCAGAGGGAGAAACAAAAGAGAAAGAAGATGAGGAAGTAAAAGAGGAAGCAAAAAAAAAGGAAGGGGGGAAGAAGAAGTGAACGAGGAGGAGGAAGAAACAAAAGAGGAGGAAGAGGAAAAGAAAGAGTGAAGAAGAAGAAAAGAGGAGAGGAAGAGGAAAAGAAAGACACGAAGGAGGAGGAAGAAGCAAAAGAGGAGGAAGAGGAGGGAAAAAAGACATGAAGGAGGAGGAAGAAGCAAAAAAGGAGGAAGAGGAAGAAATAAAAGAGGAAGAGGAGGAAGTGAAGGAGGAGGAGGAAGAAACAAAAGAAGAAGAGGAAGGCATGAAAGAGGAGGAAGAAGGAAAAGAAGAAAGAGGAAGACAGAAGGAGGAGGAAGAAGCAAAAGAAGGAGGAAGAGGAGAAAACAAAGGAGAGAGGAAGCAAAAGAAGAGGAAGAAAAAAAAGAAGAGGAAGGAGAAGAGGAAGAAAACCCCCAAAAAGAGGAGGAAGGAGCAGAGAGGGAAAAGAGTGGCAAAAGATGAGGAAGAAACAAAGGAAGAGACATCCAAATGCAGAGAAGATGCTGATGGCTCTGGAACTGACAACAATCCTGAAGGAGATGCTGCAGAAAGAAGTGAGGAAGCTGAGCAGGATGAAGCTGAGGCAGTGGAAGATGCAAATCCAGAGTCAGAAGATGAGGTATGTTCAGCTGAGGAGGAAAACAGTGAAGGAGGTGACAAATACAATGAGAATGTTGAGGAACCTACCATTGATGACCCTGACGAGGCACATGAAAAACACAGAGACAAAGGCAATAGCAAGATTTCTCAGAAAGCCTCAAAGGCCAAACCCCCCCAAACCAGCAAAAGGCTAGAGACTCTGAACGACACAGCCGCCTTTTCTTGTTATTCTTCCACGGGAAACTTCTCACAGCAATCCCAGAAGGGGACTGAAGATGAAGGTGAAGAGGAATGTGAAGATGACAACAACCCCATGAATAACCACCCCAATGGAGAGGTTCAAAGTGATGAGAGCAGCAAACCCTCACAGATGTATCCTGACAGTGAGGAAGAAGAAGACAAAGCATCTTCATGCACTGATCCTTTAGGAGATGAGGACCAGGCAGATGCTGAAGGTGCAGATGCAAAGGAGGGTGAACATACTGATGAAGTTCAGGCTTCTAAAAAGAAAAGAGACTCTGATGAGATTGACCAGGATGACCTGGACTTCTAGAACTGCTTATCAAAAACTGCTTTTTCCTTTCTTCCTTCCTTTCTTTTTTTAAAGTATATTTTCATTACATATTACAGTATCTCCAGTGAGTTGAGCCATCATAATTGGCTTTTCTTCTGAGTTAAATGTGGTAAACTTGATCTTGAATCCTGTGAGTAACGTTGCGATTACATGCCCTCATTTCTAGAGGGCTAGTAAACTCTTTAAGATATAGTGGTTTCAATAGAAAAGTGGTTTGGGGAAAGGGAAGGCTGGGATTTTTTCTGATACCTTCTTGTTCCCACTCTTTAAGCCATGCTGTTCACTGCTTGAGTGATTTGTGGCTCTGCTGGGCATCATCTCTGAGTGACTTCAGGATGCCTTTCGTCTGTTGCATGCCATTTTCCTGGAAAGATTGCCAATCCACAGAAACATGACAAAATCTGGATTAATTGCCAAAGTCTGGTCAGAGCCCACAGAGATGTACATTCATTTTCCACCCTACCCTACCCGACCCTACCCGACCCTACCCTACCTTATCCTACCTTACCTTACCCTACCTTACCCTACCTTGCCCTACCTTACCCTACCTTTCCTTACCCTACCCTACCCTACCCTACCCTACCCTACCCTACCCTACCCTACTGTCTCTGTACCCAGAAAAGGGGTCTGAGATATCAAAGTCCTTCCGCACTTTCTCTGTTTTCCTTTAGTAGAGGTTGAGATAATTCCTCACTTCACAGGAAATCCTCAGCACCCAAAAAGGTCATTCCAGTAGATCTCTCCTCTTCCAGACCACCAATCTGTTTGTACTGTGCTCATCACTGTAGGATGTAGTGATGTAGCAGTAGATAGCAAAGAAGAGTTAATTCACCTGTCAGGTGTCTGAGAAGTGGTTGAACGAAATATTGACCAAATTAGAAATGAGTAAAGTTCAGTTCCTTGTGATCACCTTTACTATGCCAATGATGGTATCTAAGCACTTTACAATCATCTGGGATCCCTCAGACGATTTTGTATGAGGCCCTCTTCCAAAGCTAATAGGATTTGCAATTGCTCAGTGCCTCGCCTTGCAGAAAACTAGTAATATTTGAAGTAATTCTACCTTTAGCATGGAAAAGGTTTGGGTATTTGTGCTACAGTAAACTGGAAGAGGCTCAAGCATTTACTGGAGAGATTGGACTTTACAAATCATGATAGAACTGCAAACATTTAACAACTATTTTCTCCCAGATTATATCTTTTTATCCCCAGGGGCCATATATACATTTCTGAATAAATGCCCAACTAATGCCAGGAGAAGTTTCACCATGCCTCAGCTGCATACATGCATATACCTCTTTGGGAAACAGTCCATTTTATCAATGATTTGCAAGGACAATAAAACAGCAAAAAATGGAGAGAGGGTGAAAACAAAATGCCTTAAATTGTATGGGGAAAAAGTATGCAGGTAGTGTTCTGCCAGGTTTGCGAAGGTGCATGCAGACATGTTGAAGTAATCAATATTCAAAATCAAATTATGAATATTGCTGTTGTGTAAGAATTAGTTTCTCAAACTCTGAGCCAATCAGTTGATTTCCAGAGATAAGGCTCATTTAACTCAAATGAAGAATTGGGTTCAGCTGCAGATGTGCATACTTTAGGTGTCTGAGAAATGGTGGTCTGTGTGGAGTAGTCAGTGGAGAGCTAGATCTCAGCTGAGCTGCCCCCACAAAGGCTTACAGTGCCATCTGAGATCCTCCAGGGAGTCCAAGACAACTACACAATCCTCAAGACACAGAAGTTAAGATCTGGGCCTTCCTAAAAAGAAGGGCAACCCCTATCTGTCAGCCTCATGTGGATGACTTGGGTTTCCTAGGACATCTCATGTGGGACTACATCTCTGCCTAGATGCAATTCAGTTGAACCCAGGACCTATCTCAAAGTCTGATATCTTGTTTCACCTGATAGTCCTAGTTCCATGCTTTCTCTGTAGACATTTCCATGCCTAAGACTACTAGCTTCCCAACAGCTTGGGGTCTATGTAGTTGTATAAACATAGAAGTTTAGTGCCAGCTGGGAGGGCCTAGGAAATCCAGTATCACACCCCAGTGTTGGTCTGAAAGGGTGCAGATCTCCTGGAGGTCCAGAGTCATATCACAAGCTCTTTGTAAATGTCAAGGCTGCTCCAGGGCATCTTAAACTGCGTTAGTCATGGATGTAAAAAATCTGAATCATAGAATCATAAAATCCACCCCTAAGATTGTGTAACCAAATCCTACCTCAAGAAACTGAAGTACGAGGTTAAAAATACATGTTAAAACTCAACTGGGTTTGAAGTACAGGGAAAAAAAATATTCTCCTCTGACACAGCAATACTTATGCATTTTCCAGTGTGCAACCCCCCCCCCCCCCCCCCCCCCCCCCAATAAAACCTCCCAGAATTCTCCTCACCCCACTGCTTGAAAAATTGAACAGGTTAATTCCCACATCTAGGGCACATGATGAACGCCATACCTGCTCCAACGGCCAGTCCTGTAGCATCCATACCATTAAAGCTCCCTTTAAGTTTCTATTTGAAGGTTTAAGCAGAAACTGTTGTGCATAAACTCAGTGCTGGGCTTCGCACATAAGTGAACATTGCTTGTATGAGCTGGATTTGATTGCAAATGCCTTCAGAGGTGATAGTCCTGCTGGATCCTCCTTGTCTAGACCTATGCTTACAGTTAAAGACAGCACCCACACGGCATCAGTGATCCCTCTGGAAGGTACTGTCTGGGACAGAAAGGAACAGCACTTCTGCGGGGAAATTTTCCCCTTCTGTAGCGATGTCCCATGACATCAATATTCTGACTCTGTATTAAACTTTTCCAAGGTTCCCGCAAGCCAATTCAAAACCACTTTATAAGGTGTCCAGAGTGAGAAATGTCAAGAATACCGTTACATCCATTGATTTATAATTAAGGGAAAGGCACTGAGGAGAAAGTTATGGCTGGATTCATACCACTAACTCCAGGCATGCGCATCAGATGTTTTGCCCTGGGTTCTCCAGGCAATGTGAAGAGACAAGGTCTCCCAGCAATTATTCAGTGTGACACAGGACTGTCATTTGGAGGAGTGAAGCCCATGTAGCATCCTAACTCAGGCACTTTGAGCAGATGTTTGAATTCAAGCTGTGAACTACGCCTGCAGCTTGGAAGTTGGCCAGGTACCACCAGGCTGCCTGGTTCAAAACCCAGTCTAGGGACATTGCATGAAGGCTGCAGCACCTTTGTTCACTGATGCCTGCTAGGGAGCAATTCCAGATGCCAGGGAAAAGGCATTTGCCACCAAAAGAAGCCTGTTTTTTGGTGTTTGTCAGTCCCTGCAGGAGAACAGCTAGCCCAGCAGGGCTGCTCAGTGGCCCTGCAGTGTGTGTCCCTCCATGTTGGCAGCGACCAGCAGGTACACAGTCAGGTGTAGAAGCATTTTTGTTTCATAGGAAGCAAAATGAAATGTCTGCTTTCTGACACATTGATTCTTGCAGGATTCAGAAATGCACTGAGCTGGGTAGGCATAGCCCTGATCTTGGCACAAGACATACACTGGAAGTGGTACCCATTGACTTAACTTTAAACATTTCTGGTGAAGATGTCTCCCTCTGAGCCCACCATCCAGACTCCTGTTATGGGGAGAGAGAGGTAAAGGAGAGCCTGATTCATCTCCTGTAGACAGCTACAACAGGAGGAGATGAATTACACTCTCGACAGGCCTGTTTCTCTGCTGGGTTCAAAGGGAGTCCAGATAAGTTGCTCAGATGGAGTTGTCTCATCCAGGAAGAACTGATCCCAGTGTAGCTACCCAAAAGCATCTCACAATGCTTATGGTGGTGACTTGCAGACTCTGCCAGGCCACAGCTCAAGCCAGCGATCCCATGGAAGTTTTAAAGATGTTTGTTGACTCCAAGATCACCCTTGTCTGCTATTGCTAAAAGCCACTTCTGAAACTTAGTGGGTTAGTGAAAGGACAAACATTTCCCAGGATTTCTCCTCCAGCTGTTGACTTTGTTCATTTTAAAGCCACTTGTGCACAGTCAACATCACACCCCATCCGTGTTTAGTCAGTAAGTTCCTCGCTTGCAGCACCAGCAAGGAGAAAGAAATCAAATAAAACATAAAAATGCAATCAACAAACCATGAAAATTGAAATCACCGGAGATCCCACCCCCCCCAGGAACCTGTCCCACTCATGTCTGTGCTTGTCACCTTCTGTGTTTGGGCAGTGACTCATGCATGTGCCCATCCTTGTCGGGGCATCGTGGGCTCTGCACAAAAAGCCCCGCTCAGAGGGGCTGGGGAGCAGTGGCAGTGGCAGTCCAGGATGCAGACGTTGCTGAAGTAGGTGTCTCTTTCCTCCGTCAGCCTCTTCCAGGATCGCCCAGAGCATCCATGGACGAAGCAAGCAGCTGAAAAAGATCCCTTGCAATTACACCTCTCATGCTTGCACTTTTTCCAAAGTTTACATTTCCCCTTGGCTATGGTATGACTCATGCGCGTGTTCGGTCTTGTAGCTTCCTTCTCCCTCTTTACAGCATGGGAACACGTGTTCCCAGCCAGCCCCAGAGCTGTCACGTTTATACCGGCTGGAAAGATAATGCTTGTCACCACCTGGAGGGGATTACAGCCGCTGTCTTTCAGCGGAGCTGAGGAGGAGGGAGGAGAGGTGATGCGAGTTTTGCACAGCTCTACGGCGCGTTTGGCTGGGCATAGCCGTACGGCGTGTTTTGCCGCTCATCTCTCTTGGGTGGGTTTTCTTGTACCAGCCAGACAAATTGCTTCTTGATGTACGTTGGGTTTGTTTGCTTGTCTCTTTTTTAAATAGGAAATGTGCAGTGAAAGATGATGAAGAGCATGGTGAAAATGAACGTGTAAACCACTGAAATAAAAGAATTGTGCTTTCTAAAGCTGAGGTCTTCACAGATGCCTGCAAGCAGACACTCCTCTCGCTAATGGAGGGCAATAGTCCCCCTTTCCCGGTGGGTCCTTGCTGACCTAGCACCGTATTTAGCTCCAGCCACTTGAAATCCCAGCTGCCTTACAGGAAGGGGTGGTTTGTTGTTATTTCTGAACCTCAGGCTCCTCCACTAGGCTTTGTTCTGGAGGGCAGGGAGAGTTTCCAGTCTGGATCTGTGTGTGCCCTGCAAGCTCCCTCTTTCCTTTAATTGGAAGGTGGAGAACTTGCACTACAGGGTTTGGTGGCTTCTCCTGACATGGGGTTAGGAATGGGATGGGAAAACCCAAATCCATGCACACGTCAGGCTCCAAAATCAGGCATTTGGGAGTGGCAGTGTTTTGCTCCAAAAGTGCAACACTACTTTCCATCAGCAAGACAGACCTTGGGGTTAAGTCCATCAGTCCCATTACTCCTCCAGAGTGGTACGTCCTCTTGGATGCAGGAGGAGTGGGATAGGGACTACACAAGAACGGCTTAAACTGTTGCAGTGGGTGTTTTACATGACCACACATTGCATCCTTGACAGTAGGCAGTCCCTGCAATTTTCCCTCCTCCAAGTTAATTACCTTGAGTACATGGAAGATAAAGAACTGGGGAGGGTAGCTGAGGTCTGCAACAAACACAGGCTATTTGGGGCTGTAGGCTCTCCATATCTTCCTTTGGAACTGTCCCACTTTTGGTGAATAAATATTCCCAGGGTCAGAAAGAGATGCAGGCCATACTTGGCAGAGAAGGGGGCTCAGGTTCTGGGTTTCTGAATGGTGAATTATTCATTCTTTTCTATTCCAAAAAAAAAAAAAAAAAAAGGCACCTCCTGAGCTGTGTTGACCCATTGCAGCCTTACCAGGAAGCGACTCAGCTGGGGATTCCCTAATTATTTCAGTCCCTATTATTTGACTGTGGACAGCTAGGTGTATACACGCCTTCTATATGCCAGGGAAAGGGAGGGATTATTTAGGGAGGGTTTCCTGATGTCTGAGACAGAAGGGATGGTATTTTCTGTGATCCTCTAGAACATTCTCAGGCTGGAGCTGTCTCTGTTCTCATGCCCCTAAGCCACAGACCCCATCGCCATGTCAGGCTGAAGGAGTTACAGGGGTTGCCCTGTAACCCTGCGGCTGCCTCTAATTTTAACTCCATGCCCTCTGAACTGAGCACCAGGGTTCGTGCAGCTCCAACAGGAAGCACCCCTGTGACCTTTCTAATTTCAGGAGCTTGATGCTTGCTTATCCCTGCAATCCTCAGGAAAACCCCTACCTTAGAGCCACCTTCACAGTTTGCATCGCATTGCAATGCATTGCATTTTGCATTTGCTGCAGCCGAGAGGACACAGCCCTGCTCAGAGCAGGATATATTTATTCTGAGCCCTGTGGTGTGAAAGTGGGGTTGAACCATGAAGGTCGAAAGGGCAGGCTGTGGCAGGCTTTTGTTTCTTTTTCCTCAGTTAAAAGGGCTGGCTCCTCCTTAGCCTATTGCAGAGTCCTGGCCAACAAAAGTGACATGTATTAACCGTTCAGCTCTTGCATAAAGGATGGTGCTTGGGCTCCTTTTCCAGTTTTAAAAGAGCTGAGCGAGGCTCTTTCAGTCCTGTGACAGAGAGGGAGTAGGCGTAGGAGCGAGGTCAGGACAGGGCTTCCTAAGCGGATGGAAATGCTTTGCCCTGGTGCCTAATTAGCCTGTTACAGTACAGAAATCTTCCCCCTTCACTGGGCCCCAGGCTGGGAGTTCTCCATCATCCCAGGTGGCAGGGCTGCCTTAGGACAATGGCTATTTTGGCTCCTGTTCTGTCACTCCTGGTCCCTTGTGCCAAGGCACAGAGAAGACTTACAGCTCTAGGACGTAGACTCAGTAAGCATCGTCTCTTCACTTCCCACTGCAATGCTATCTCGAAGCAGTGCCTCTCCCATCCAGGACAGCAACCTCAACCACTCAAGGCTAATTACATGTTAAGCTTCATGCGTACATGAGCAAGTCTCTGGAATATGCAAAAATCTCTTTGTTTTACACTAAAATGTTTGAAGAATAATTCGACAGTTGCTAAACTTTCAAGTTTCTGTATTTCTTTCAAGCATCGATTTTCCCCCAGAGCAAGAGCTTTACTGAGATAACAGGGACAAATCCCTGATTTTGAGCGTGTCACTGGGCAGCAGGATTCACCTGTGTTAGACTCTGTGCTCAGGAGCAGGCAAGGGATGCAGCCAGATCTGGCTCTCACTTGCCTCTCTCCTGTGCTGCAGTCTCTCCTTTGCCGTGCCTCCATGTGTCAGGCACATGATTCACCAAATATCTACGTCAGGCATCACAGGGAGCAGCCACAGCCCAGTGCTGAAACCCTTGCAGGGCTCCATGCACCGGGGCATTCTGGGGAAGAGAACACACCCTGGCTGCTGTCTCACTTCGTGGCCTCCACGACGCTCACTGACCCCATGCACCAACCAAGGTGTGGGCCGGGTAGCGTTAAGGCTTCCTGTCTTCTTTATGGTGGCACACGAGGCTGGTTTGAGCTGCTAAAGCTCAAAGCCAGTGAGGTGATGGGGCAGACAAGAGAAGAGAGATTCCACATTAAAATCTACACTGGTTTGAAGAAAAAAAGGTTTTCCTGTTAATAAAAGCATCCCTATGCTTCTGAAAAGTCTGTATTATCATAGAAACATAGAATCCTAGGTTGGAAGGGACCTCAAGGATGATCTGGTCCAACCTTTCTGGGCAAGAGCACAATCTAGGCAAGATGGCCCAGCACCCTGTCCAGCTGCATCTTGAAAGTGTCCAATGTGGAGGAGTCAACCACATCCCTGGGGAGATTATTCCAATGGTTGACTGTTCTCATGGTGAAAAATTTCCCTCTCATACCATATTTTATGGCAAAAGCCTTGATTTCTTCCCCAGTCTCCCACTTTGCCCCAAAACTGACCTTGGAAGCAGACACCCATCAGTCCTAACACGCTGCATTTTGCATAGTCTTCCTAAGAAACCTGGAGAGTAAAAGCAGGACACCAAGGAGTTCCTTGGGGACAGAGCCTCAGAGGTGAGGAAAGCTTCATTCAGATTTGGCACCATTATTGAACACCTGAGAAACCCACCTCAAGAAGACAAGCCCACAGCAAAGCAGTGACATCTTGGAAGCTACTCAGGGAGCAACTTTATTTTCTAAGCCACAGCCCTGGTGATGCATTTAATAAGTACGGGAACTACAAGGATGAGACCGAGCTAGTGAGGGCAGAAATTCCAGGCAAAATCAGTCCATAACAGCAACATGTGCCAGGAAGGAAGGAGAACACGGGGAGTGAAATGCACCACTCTGTGAGAGCTTTATTATCTCCCACAGCTATTGCCTACGCTGAACTGCAAGGATTTCATTACATCAGATGTCTTTTGGGGCTGCCAGCCAGTCACAGCGAGGTACCTCATCTAATCTCATCAAGTTTCACCTTCCTGTGACATCCCTTGAGCAAGGAAAGAGGATTGTGCATCTCTGGCCGCACCCTAGATTCGCATCACGTGTGAGAGTGCTGCTGCTGGAGAGGAAGGACAGAAGATGGGAAAAAGCTGAGCCCGCCTAAGCCCCCCTTTCCCTCACTTTCCTGTTGCTCCTCCCTATCTCTTCCTGCCTGGTGATCCTAGCAGTGACTGCCCATTTCCCAGCAGGATGACAGGAACCCAACATCCCTCCTTGGACTTAGGACTGCCAGGTAGCAGAGAGGGCACCAGGGGGAGTTGGGAGATCCCATGTCCCACGACCACTGAGGAAAAGAGGAGGAACAGAGCACCCATCACCAACCAGGGTTCTGGGTACATGAGAAGGTAGAGGTGTCTTAGAGTCTTGTTTCCAAATTGGGAGTGGTTCAGACAAATCTGCTTGGTTCTTGCCATGTCAGAGCAGCTGACTGGAAAGTGAAAGGGATGGATTTGGATTAGTGTCACTAATAATCAAGAATTAGAATTCAGGCCTATACTAATTACACCTGCAGATGATTCTAAGATGGGAAGACATTTTACAGTGTTGTGACCCTCAGGACCTTACGACTCCATGACCTGGGTCTCGTAAGAGCTTCTTACTGTCTTATGCGGATGATCCATAGAGAGAAGAAGACCCACTTTCCTCTAGAATGGGTTGTAAAAACCCATAGAGGAACTTTAACATAACCGTACTGCCTTCCCAGCCAAAGACTTTTAGGGATGGTGCTTAAACCACAGCTCTTCCCTTAGCATGTACAGCTGTCTTGCTAACTCTGCAGGTACCTGTCCTTCTGCTATTGATTATGCACAGTCACCCAAACCCTGGTCACACTGGAAAATACAGTGTCTACAAGCTGGTATTTCTCCACTCATCATACTCATGGGCCTTGATCTGGTCAGCATTCTCAGAACAGGTTATGCCACACACAGTCAGCAAAAATAGACACAGAAATGCTTTCTCAAGTCCCACCAGCGGCTTTCACTTGGGACCATTAGTAGGGAACTAAAATCCTGAGTGGTCTCATAATCTCCCATCTGGAAGCTGTTTTGTTTTGCATAGCACATCAATGGGGAGAACATTGCACTTACTGCTGAACTACGCAATCACTGCTATACACTGTTGGATACCTTTAACAGAAGAGAAACAGTGAGGAGTATCAGAATACCTATGGACTAGTGCCCTTTCTATAACACGGGAAATGTAGGTTCAAGATCCATGTGGGAGTTATTTGAACAAGAGTTTCCTGAAAGTTAGGAGAGAGGGTCTAACCACTAAGCAGGAAAGAGTTTACTTCCTCCTGCTGCTGCAATTTATGCAAGGAACGGGTTGGCATCTTCTGAATACACCCAATGGATCAGTCCCCAAAGCTAAGCAGGTAAGGACATGCTCGGCTGGTGAATCCCAGCAGGGTTTAGTTGTGAGTAAGCTCCTCACTGATCATTGCTGTTGAGACTTAAGCAGCTCCAAACATGTCCAGAAATGGAGAAATTTATATGCTGTGAGGACTGGACTGATGAGAATAAAAAGCATCTGGTGCATCCAGGGATAGGTGGCTGCAGACTGAGTGTTTGGAGGATCAGAAATGAAATGCACAGAGGGAAAGTTCAAGGGCAGAAGGTTGGACTCATATATGACAGAGTACCAAAGCAAGTAAATACATTAAAAAAGGAATAACATTGAGGTATGTTGGACCACACAGATCTAAAGTTTGATGTAAGAAATGGATTTTGGCCATTTATGTGCTTTTGTCCAGTGTGAGGCCAAAGGTTTTCTAGATTTCTTATTGATGAGTCAATATGAGCAATACTGATTGAGGCACCCAAATCTTTGTCCCTCTTTAGCCCTGCTGACTGCCACCACGTCCTTTGACTTGCACCACCATCAGTTCAGAAGTGGGTGGGCTCAAGCTGCACCAGCAGCGTAGCTTGAATACTGGAATGAAAATTGTCCCAAGGAAATCGGTGAGGTTGTAAAAGAAGAGGACACTATTATCTGGGCATTAAAAATTCATCACCCAAGACATGAATTTGTCAAATATTATTAGAAGCAGGTGGAACAGACAATTGATGTGATCTCTGCTTGAAGCTTTTTGATGTTTTTAAATCCTTTTTCCAGACACAGAAAAATTTTCTATTAGCCTGGCTATGGAACAAGCAACATCCTGACAACAGCACCCAGAAGGTAACTTCTCCTCCCTAGAAAACATTAAAGAAACACAAAAATTTTTGCTGAGGGACATTAGAAGACAAGAGTATTACAGGAATTAGCTCAATTGGGGTTTGTTTCAGTGCTAGCAGAAAGAAAGATCCAATTTCCATTTGAATTACAGCCAGTATCATGCTGGCATCAGTGTCATGTTTACATGGAGCAGTACGTTTTGCCAGGATTTCCCAACTCAGTGAAAACATGGTAAGATTTCTTCTGCAACCTGAACTGCAAGAGCAGGCTCCTCATCACAACTAAAGATGGGATGTTCAGGCAGTTGCCACCCAAAGAAGATGTGCTGATGGTTTCCAAGCTAGCTCTGAGCATGGGCAGATACAGCAGCTGTAAGTGGGGACAGAAAGTCAGATGGGCATTCAAACATGGAAGCAAGTTTCTCTACATCCAGAAAGAGGGAAACATTTTGGTGCTGCTTTTCTTGGCACTCCCATATACACCCTTACATGATTTTCAAAATCTCCATTGCAAGGTCTTCCTAGTACATAGCTCTTGCTTTTGGAACTTAACTGTTCTAAAGGTTTGCAGCACTATGAAACCCTAAGAGAGATGGATATTACAGAGCCCTTGTTAAGCTCAGGGAATCCAGAGCACTTTTTTTTGAGGCATTGGACCCATTAATCCCTGCATCCCTGATGCAGAAGCAATTTGCTTAGCAGAACAAAGCAGGATTCGGGCTTTTGTGGTGGAAGTGCTGGCTTTGCTTCCTGCACCTTTTTCTGGTTACTGTGAATAGACATCAATTAGAATACGCTAGGAGTTAGCCCAATAGAAACTGTATTTGTAAGCTTATGACGTTCTTTGAGGCAAGTATCATGCTGAGCATCTGTGATGCCTTTCCACTGAAAATAATGGGGGTATCAGAAATAACAAGCCTTTCCCTCGCCAGGGACCTCTAAGGTTACAGTCAGAAACACATATAGCAGCCTAAGTCCCACGGAAGTCAGTAGGACTTGGGACACTACATATTTTTCTAAACACAGGTACCTCATCCAAATTTTCCATGATCTTCTCAGACGGCCACAGAAATTACTACAGCAAGTTCTCCAGAATTCCATGGTATTTAGTAGATCAGATTTTCTCGTGTCAATGAAGCACTGAAGAGGTAGACATAAGGGCCACTACAAAGGCAACTGAAGTCTTATGTGAAGGCTAAGAAATTGCCTCCCAGTTTGAGGAATGCTACGTGCGAGGTTGGTTGGTGCTGAACTAAAACTTGTCCATGCCTTGTTGGAGATCCACACTGTCACCCTGCTGGAGTCACCCTTCCACACATGCACACAGTAAGGAAAGAGTATAGCAATCCTCTTCCTTACCAGCTGGAAGGGCATGTGTCACCTCGGTACTATACATAGCCCTGCAGTTTAGCTCCTTTGAGAGCTGCAGCAACATTTCATCATTGCCTTTCTCCCAAGCAACCCTCCAATTTCACTTCTAGCCTGGGCTCCTGCTCCGCCCCAAAGCTGCAGTGGCATGTATCATAGAATCATAGAATCATAGAATCATAGAATGTTTTGGGTTGGAAGGGACCCCTAGAGCCCACCCAGCCCAACCCCCCTGCAGGAGCAGGGACACCTTGAACCACATCAGGTTGCTCACAGCCCCGGCCAACCTGACCTTGAATGTTCCCAGGGATGGGGCCTCCACCCCCTCTCTGGGCAACCCCTGCCAGTGCTTCACTACCCTCACTGTAAAGAATTTCTTCCTTAGATCCAATCTAAACCTCCCCTGCTTCAGTTTAAAACCATCCCCCCTTGTCCTGTCACAACCTGTCCTGCTAAAAAGGTTTTCCCCATCTTTCCTATAGGCTCCCTTTAAGCCCTGCAAGGCCACACTCAGCTCTGCCCGCAGCCTCCTCTTCTCCAGGCTGAACACCTCCACCTCTCCCAGCCTGGCCTCATAGGAGAGGGGCTCCAGCCCTTGGACCATTTTTGTAGCCCTATCAGAGATGAATCAATTTGACTTGGTGTCTCATTATTGACACGATGCAGAGCAGACTTTCTCATGATTCAGAAAGGGTTTTTATTTCAGTGCCATGAATCACCTCTTGGTCTCTGAGGTATCCACACAGGACTGACAGATGGGATTCAGGACCTTTGTAAAGACATCGTCCTCTGGAGCAGGAGGTGGGAGCCAGAGAGGATTAATGGGGACATTTCAGATAGCACTTCATGCTGCTTGTGGGCATGTGAGCAAGGGCATGGGGCTCAGTTCCAGATCATGGGTATCTAAGTGCAGGTGCCTCTGTGGGAATGATGCTATGGTCAAGGGATAGGGATATTTAGCCAGTCCAGACAGCAGAGCCTGGAGAGCTGCTGAGCCCAACCTTGACAATTCCTCCCCTGAATATTCGTCTGAACTCTCTTGACTGGATCACATTTGCCAGCTGCATGTGGGTAGCTCAGATACCAAAAAGCATCTCAAGTGGCACTAGATGCCTGTGCATGAGTAACCAATTAAGTCACCACTCCTTGCTCTCTGTCACAGGTTTTTAGACAGGCGGCACATGTGGGGACACCTGCAGGTGCCCACAAGCTGAAGGTATCTGTGAAGCGAAGTGAGGTGAATCCTGCCCTAAGCTTTAGGGAGAGAAGTCAGGTACTCACAGAGTGGGAAATTTTACCTTTGCTGTCCTAGCGCATCCCAGAGCACTGGCAGAGAACTGTGTTGTACCAGGAATGGTGTGGTGGCTGTGGTCACTCCCAGATCTATAAAAAAATAAATATCCAAGCACAGAAAATGAAGTCTGGCCACTAGGGTGAGTTCCCTGTTGCTCTTGCCTTCTCCTGGAAAAAGGTGATTCATTTTGATCTGGCACTTGGTGGTGCATCTTCCAGAGGGGAGGAATCCAGCACAGGACCACCCTGCCTATGTGTTTGCGGTCCCTTCCTCCGCTGTGAGACCTATGTGACCAGCCTTTCCTCAACGCCTAAAAAGAGGTAAGATAAATCCCTACATCATGGGACAGGAGAGCAACCAGGCAGCTGGAATGAGGCATCACTGGAGGAATCCCTTTTATCAAATTAATGATAATTAATAGTAGCATTTTGCAGATATACTAATTACGATAACTCCAAGAAACCCAGCAACTCAGAGGAACTCGGCTACACTAAGCAGGAGCAGGTAAAGCTTAATGACAGATTGCATCCCAACCCTTCAGAAACGGGCTCACCAGAGGCAGGCAGAGACAGCGAAACAGGTTAAGTGGATTCAACAAAAAGCAAAAAGGAGAGGGTGACAATGAAAATTGCTCCACCATTGCAGACAGCAGCCATAAACACATCGTGTGTGCCAGAAATAAATGAGACTACCATACGATCATCCAGTTCCGCTCCCTACCCCGAAAAAACAGTTTCTGCCGGTCTTTCCTTGTCTGGGCAAGTTTTAAACCTCGCGAGCAAATGGGTTTACACAGCGCCATGTTTGTTTTCTTGGGTTACTCATACCCGCAGTCAGTGCACTGCAGAAACAAATGCAGATGGACAAAGCACAGAAATACGGTAGCAGGGGGGACAGAGGGAAAGAACAGTGCAAAGGGAGGTAGAAACGCACACGGCAATGCAAAAAGGCAGCTGGGAATAGCTGGGGATCAGCTGTAAGAGGAAGGCTTCAGTTTGATATATGGTGCCAGCGACATTATTAATGATTTGCTGGGTTTTACCTTTAAAAACTTTGGGTGGATTATTTATTATGTCACCACGGTGCTCGTATGATCTATGAAAGGGGCAATAATATGTATCTGCTCCTGGCCTCTCAGATTCACTGTGGTTTTACAGCCTTTAATTAGGATTTAATTCTGCATTCCCAAAATAGAGAAAGAGTTTGTGGTCTACTTAAAGCAAAAGGCAAAATAAAAAACCACTACCCCTTACTTAAAACGTCCTATATGCCTTTCTACCATGAATGAACAGTTCTGCTCATAGCCAGTGCAGCATTTTCACAGGTCAAAGGTTTTATTTACCTTTTGAAAATAATGAATAAACCAGGGAAACCCAACAGGACCAGAAATGCTTCTAGACCCACCCCTGACTTTAGCATCTTTCCATGAAGTTAGCTGGTAAAGCAAAGTTTGGATGGTTGCTGGGTGGGGATCTCTGTGATCTTCTGCATTTGGGGGAAATGGCGTGCGATTTGGACACAGACTCATCATCTGGGGCTGGGGAAAGGCAGGAGGAGCTATGGATCAAACTCATCCTTGTTGGCCATGAAAGGGCAGAACTGCAGATCTCGCACCATTATCTGTGTCCTCAATGCGTCTTAGTGTCTTCCTTTGGGAATCCCTCTTCTCTTCTGCTGGGATCCGTGCTTGGCTGTGGCCAAGAGTCTCTCCCAAGGTGGGAAAGAGCAGCCTTTGAGATGCCAGAATCTCTCAACCCCTGGACTCCCATCCTTCAATAAAAAAACTCTGCACTCACATGAGAGACCACACGCATATTCTCTGGAGAAAGCCAAAGGGATGGTACTGGCCATGGCATAACCTGGGAGTGAGTCAGCCCAAAAAGACACAGAAAGAGGAAAGCTGATGGGTGGCAAGAAATGGGGTGAGTGAATTGTCAGAGACGGGCAACTTGGTGCTGGCATGCCCAAGGGAGAGCTGCTCTTGATGAAGGTCAATGCAGAGAAGGTGAGTGTGAAGTCCTTCTCCCAAAGCTTTGAGATGGAGGGTGTCTGGATCACTCCAGCTCTGACTGGCACTGGGATCTGGAGCAATTTTTGAAGGTGTCTGATTGAGAAACACAGATTTTCTGGCTTCCTTGCAGGCTGGGACACAGGAAGCACCCTGTGGTTCTCTGCACACACTGAGAAACCCCATAACCACTGCACCAGCCTGAACGTGCCCTTTGGGCAGGAGAAGGCTCAGAATTTGCAGGTCAAATGTATCCATGGTGGTGAGGAAATGGAGACCTCAGAGGCTGTATTATTATGCTACTGTTCTCCTCCATGAGCAGAGCGTCTATTCCTGGTGGTTTGCTGAAGGATAATAATAAAACAATCAGAATAAATATTCTGAATAGTGGGAAAATGCACTTTTAACCTGCTCTGTAAGCACATCTCCTGGTCTGATTCTTCTCCTCTTCAATGCTTTGCTGTGTGCTTTTGTTTGTCAATAGTTTTAATGCACAAGTGCGGATGTGGGTGTTCATTCAATACCAACTGCAGTTGCAAGGGGCATGTTTACGCCTAGCAGCACCCGGGCTCCTTAATTCTAGTTGCTTTGAATTTGGGTGGGCTGGGAGACGGCCTCTGGTGAGGTTAGGGGGTGAGTTACCTGGGGATTGCTTCATGGTGATGATGGCAAGTTTCTAACAGAGGTAGAAGACCCTCGTTTCCTCACCTGAGTTTCTAGATTCACTTCTCAGGACATGGATTGTGCAAATCATTCCTACACCTGTGAATGAGATCTGCAAATCCTCACCCCAGACTATCCCAGCATGAGGCTATGAAGAAAGAGGAAAAGGAATGGCCCATTGCAGGTGTCCTGCACTCATCCAAGGCGGTTCTTCAGCTGAAAAGTAGAGCTGCAGACACGAAAATGTGAGGACTAAGGTCCAGGACAGAGCTGACATGAGCTGTGAGATAAGCAGAGCCATGGGGACACAGTGACACATAAAGGGAAGGACCAGCACATGATATTATGTATTAGTGATGCACACAGTAAACTTCATCTTGGGGAAAAATAGAAAGCAACCACCACTGGAAAACAGGAATGGACATGTTTTACCAAGTAGTAATGACAACCCTATGAGGGATCATTTACTACAGGGTCTGACCAGAGCTCCTTCTAGCCCTTACCATGACTCTGGTTTAGCAATGTTTAGCAATTTTTAGGAAGAGCGTGTAAGAAGTGAACAGCGGACACTCCTCAGTAAACCCAGCTGCAACCAAGCCAGAGCTCATGGTCTTGCTGAGCCATTGCTGTAACTTTGCGGTTAACCCTAGCTGCTATGACGATCTTTAAACGAGAACTCAAGATGTTTAATATTCTTTTCATTAGGCTGCAAGGAGGCACTAAGGAATCATGGATGCAATGTGACTTTCCCAAAACAACCCCAGGCAGAACCCAATTCTTGTCTTCCAAGTTGAGCGCCCACCATTTCCCATCCCATCTGCAAGCGAAGCTTTGTAGCAGCACAAACCCCCAGCTGCTTCCAGGCAGAAAAAAGAAAAGAGGACTATTTGGAAAATCCAATGGTCCTTGAGCAGAGCAGAATCTCACCATGTACCTTGGTGGAAAGACTTTAACATCAACCTAAACTGATGTTAAAACAAGCAGACAAATAAGGCGTGGTCCCAGCTTACTTTAAAACAAGCATTTGCCATTTAATCGCATACCAGTTATTAAAACACCTCAGATAAATATAAATCAGGAGCTGCCTGAATTCGCTTCAGTTGCTCTCGTTGGACCATTCACCCAAGTCGAGAGACTCCAAGGCTCATTTTTCAGTTTCAGTCTGCGATGCCTTGCTGGGGATGATATAATGCTCTCCATAACCTCCTGTCCTGGAAGAAGCTACGCTCAGTCAATACCCCATCAGAGTGACAGGTCCCAAATCCCATCGCAAGACGTGATGGATTGTCTTGGGGTGAGATTTCATATATCTCCTGCTTTCAGAGGGGAGCTGACACAAATAATTGGTGCCACTTTTGCTGGGCCGGTGCCAAATGCTGACAAAACAGTTCCTAATCAGAAGTGCTGGTGATTTGCACTGGGAGTTGTGTGCTGGACAACAGGGAAGTGTCACCGTGGCAAGGGGCCTCAGCTTGCTGAGACACGATGGCCTCTTGGACAGTGCAGGAGCTTGGTGCTTGAGGAGGGTTGGTGGCAGAGCCAGCTCTGTGAGAGCTGTGTACAGGCTTGGAAACATGGCTAAATGCTCACCCAGAGCCCTGGAGAGCTCAGGAGCCCAGGAGAAAAGTCCTTATTGTTCTGTAAATCAACCCTTAATACTCCGTTGAAAGACCTGCAGGATGCTGCCATGTAATGACATCTAGGGTGGCGAAAATTCCCCACATGCATGGCTGGGTGCTATGTGGTGCTATATGGTGCTATTTCAACCCTAAAAGCCCACTGTTTCAACCTACCAGGGTTTCAACCCTAAAAATCTGACTATTTCTACAGTCATTCTGGAGTGAAGAGGGACTAGTGACTTTCTCAATATCATAAAACGAGTCTGGAGCCAGGGCCTGACCCCAGATTTCCTACATCTTAGGTCTGCTTTCCCCACAAAACTTCTCCTCCCCCAAGCCCCGCACCTCTTTGTTGCAGTCACTTTGCCCCCTTGCCTTTCACTGAGAGCCCTTTGGGCCAGCAGGCTGAGACCCCGACCCTAACTCGGCCCCCAGAGCTACCAAAACGTAGCAGGGGTATGTAGCTATTTCCCTGGGAAGATGATCAATCGTGACATCCTTCCTGGGATAAACCAAATTTAACTCCACTAAGCCAGCGGGGTGAATGGTACCGCAATACAGACCCGGGCTCGCTGAAAGGTTCCAGGCTGCAAGAGAGATTCACCCAGTAACGACACACGCGTTTCTTTACTTAAGAACTTGGGCTTGGTGACACATGAATAGAGGGAGGGTATTTTACATGTCCCCAGGGCTTTCAAAGGTTGCTTAATTGTCCTCCTCCTCTCCCACTTTTCCTTTGCTGTATTGTTAGTGTTATCAACAATTCCCATGCACGATACCACCACGCAGGAAAATAATTCAACACCTGGCACTGGACTTGTATCCTGTCTGCAGGGGCCGCAGGGCGAACAATTAGGTCTGCATGGTATGGCACCGCACACGGCGAGCGGGGAAGGAAACCTGGGGCAATCGCACAATTGACGGGGAAGCATCAGCCACGCTCGGAGGAATACTTGGCCGTTAGTGGATTTGCTGTTCCAACTCCGTACTGGGGTTGAGACACACACGTGCATTTGACGCCCTCTGCTGACTACATGATAAATATATCGTATTTCTGTTTAATGCTATAATTCGAAGGCAGACCCAATATCGCGGGGTCTTAACAGCTCTGTTTTTACATGCGCACGAAATAATAAAAATATAGGACAGAAGGGACTTTGAGGCCATGCCCTACCCCAACACAAAAATCAATTTTGCTTGAATTCTGATTGCTGCAATTGAGTCCGTCTTCTTCTTAAAACTTCTTTTGAAAGACGTTTTGTTTCCCTGCTCCATTCTGGCACATACTGTTCCTCTTTCAGTTTAACAGCATGACCAGTTGACTCTGAGCATATACATCCCGGGAGTATGGATGTAGCCATTGACTCTGAGCAACTCAGGAGAAGGAAAGAGGAAGGTGTGAGGTCCCCACCACCATCGGACTGATGTCTCACAGAGTTTCTGAAGCTCTGAATAGTCTGTCTCAGCTTTGGCTCCCAGGATCATTAGTTTCTCCATCTCTGGATGGCACAGCTAAAGTTAAGGAAGCAGAGCTGACCTCTCAGGCTGAATCTTCATCCAAAAATTCCCTAAATCCCAAAAAATCTATTCTTCCCAAGTACAGATTTGGCAATTCCCTCCCTCAAGAATTGTCACCTTTTGTTCTGAGGTCGAATATATCTTTTTTTCGCATGGAAGTGCAGCATGGGCTGATGCCCTGTTGGTGAGTGACCAGCTGGGTGCTCACAGACCTTTGAACTAGAAACCAGTTTTGGTGACTTGCCCACCTTTTCTGCCAGGATCTCCTGCACTGGGTTGGCAGCCTTATGAGGTTACCTGGTCACTGGAGAGGGGGAAGGTGGTCTTTGAAAGGTATGTTGTGGTTTGTGTGAAGGCTCAGAGTTACCTCAGTTAATAATTCTGGTTACACTACAGAGCAGAGGGGGATTTTATCCAGGCCGAAATGTGAGTCTGCTGACCACGAGGGATATGTGCAGATACAGAAAGCACGCTGCATGTTTAATTGGTACCAAGATTCATTAATTTGAGGGTCTTTTAAGAAATCCCTTTGCTAATTCAATATCTCTTGCTTTCTGTCTGTGTCATGTGTGTCCAGTTCTGGGCTCCCCAGGTCAAGAAGGATGAGGAACTCCTAGAGAGAGTCCAGAGGAGGGCTACAAAGATGATGAGGGGACTGGAGCATCTCCCCTATGAGGAAAGGCTGAGGGAGCTGGGCTTGTTTAGCCAGGAGAAGAAAAGGCTGAGAAGGGATCTCATCACCACGTACAAGTATCTTAAGGGGGGATATCACGAGGTCGGAGCCAGACTCTTCTCAGTGGTGCCCAGCACCAGGCCAAGGGGCCATGGGCACAAACTGAAGCATCAGAGGTTCCAGTTGAATGTGAGGAAGAACTTGTTGACTGTGAGGGTGATGGAGCCCTGGCCCAGGCTGCCCAGGGGGGCTGTGGAGTCTCCTTCTCTGGAGATATTCAACCCCCACCTGGACGCTGTCCTGTGCCCCCTGCTCTGGGTGAGCCTGCTTGAGCAGGGGGGTGGCACTGGCAGAGCTCCGAAGGGCCCTTCCAACCCTTGTTGTTCTGGGATTCTGGGATGATCCTACTGCCCAGGCAAGCAATCTGAGAGAGCATGTGTCTGTTAGAGACAGCCTTGTGGGGTCTCATAGGAAGACACACACCTTGTGGACCAAATTCTGGAGACCTGCAGTCAGAAACAGCAGCCAGGTTGTGCTCTGACCGATTTTCAAAAGCACACCAACCCTGCTTCAACACCCTGCTATGTGGTGTCTGAAAAGAAAACCCTTCGGGAACACAGATCCCATGTCCAAAGTTTAGGTGCCCGCTCTATGTTCCACTGAGCTATTTTAGTCTTGTAGATAAATTTTGTCCTCACCTCTGTCCATCGATTAAAGCAACCAGAGGGATGAGGGAAGCCTCAAGTTCAAATTCCTCGGCCTAGGGGTGCTTCAGACCAACATCTCTTAATTGCACTAAGGCATAGTGCATCAGGCTGGATCACGAGTGCTTTACTTCACACACAATGCTCGCAAGCTTTTTGGACGGTTCACAGTGACTGTCACTTCACAGAATCACAGAATCGCAAGGGTTGGAAGGGACCTCGGGAGATCATCTAGTCCAACCCCCCTGCTAAAGCAGGTTCTCCTAAAGCATGTTACACAGGACTTCATCCAGGTGGGCTTTGAATATCTCCAGGGAAGGAGACTCCACACCCCCCCTGGGCAGCCTGGGCCAGGGCTCCGTCATCTTCAGAGTAAAGAAGTTTTTCCTCAAAACTTGGAGGGCTTCGTCACTGCATTGCTCCAACAAACAGTTTAGGTGCCTGCAGCAGGCAGTTCAGGACTCTGAACAAAGGTGCTTAGGACCTCCTCTCACCCACATTTCAATATCCTGTGCCCAAACTGACGAACTGAGATACGTCCCACCCTGCGAAGAGTGTCCCCTGGATTGCATTCTCACATGGGTTACTTATAGCTCCCAGACTCGGTCACTGCAATTTTGATGTTCAGGCAAACCAGGAGGTATTTGGGTCACGCATTTTCCAGGTGAGGAGACGCAGACACAGTTTTCTAGTAAGAAATCTGAATTAGCCATCCCCTTTCCGCCATGCTTGGGGGCAGCCAGATGCCTAACTTCAGCTCTCAGGGATGAAGGCACTTAAAAGCCTGGGTCCCGCGATGCTCGGTGTTGCAATGAGTAACCCACTCTTGTACTGCTCTCTCCCACGTCCCACCTGCACCCGAACACGGCAGCTCTCCAGACTCCCAAGCACTGATGAAAGTGTTGAAATTTAGTTTTAGCTTTGGGAAATATTTCATCATGACAAAACAACAGCCATGTTTCCTGTATCTTTACACAAAAGAAATAACAGGCATATGTGTATCGAGTGTATTTATCTATACAGGATTTTGCCTTACAAGGAACAATAGAAACTTGAATCTGTGCAGTCGCCCAACCACAGCAGAGTGTTTAGATTTTTTTTTTTTTTTTTTTTTTTATTGTTTTGGAAAATATTGTGCATACGGGAGTTCCTTAACACAGCAAGACAGCAGGCAGCTTCCTGTTATGAAAATAGTCAACAACCTGACATTCAGCAATCTGACATTCCCTGCACCCAACTTGATAAACAGGGCCGATAAAGATCTGCCACAATAGGTACAATAGCACCCCCCCATAAAGGAATAGGACGTGGAAAGAGCCTCAATACACAAATATTCCAAGCCATCTTTTCCAGCTTCTTTTATACAGTAGATAATCTCATCCTGCTTTCCATATTTTCCCAACATTGATTCACTTCCCCTCAGGCAGGGGTCAAAGCAGGAGCTGGGTGTTTGATACCACTTTCTCGCAGGTCTTTGTAGTTCAGAGGCAATGCTCGGTTGAGATCTGAAAACTGTTTACTGGGTTTCCCTTCCTCCTGCCATTTATGATCCTTGCATTTCAATGCCACAGCTGCTGAACTCATCTAGCTTGTCCCCAAATTCACCTCCTTGATCTGAATTAAATTCCAGAAGCAAACCAGAAAATAGTGGGAACCTCTTCCCCCTTCCTTGACCTTGGAAATGGATGCTGGAGCTGCCTCTTTTCCTCACGGACTCCATGCAGCACCCACCCCAGTGGGGCTCTGAGCCCCTCTGCTAAGGCTGCAGGAAAATATCAGATAATATTAATTATTCAGATATATTAATTATTCAGATAATAGTAATAATTCACCACCACCCTGCCACCAAATAAGTGCAGGGTGCGGACTTGTATCCCATCTGAAAAGTTACTGCAAAATAAAAGAGGGGGATCTCCTTAACTGCTACTCTGTTTTATAAGGGCTTCAGCCATTTTCCATGAACCTCACTGGGCTTCACTAGAGCATCGCCCAGCTTTCCCTCATGGGCCGTGCTTCCTTTTCTACATACTATAGGAAAACAGTAAAGACTCAGCCGCTGTGTCCTAACAGCCTTTTGGATACCTCCCAGGCAGTGGAGACAGGAGGGAGGCAGTCTAATCTTCATCTTTCAGCTCTCAAAGAAATGACAAGCTCTCCTGGGCTGGCAGAAGTCTTTGCGGAAAGGAGGATACGCTCTGTAGCATGGAAAATTTTGAAGCGCTCCTTGGAGGCATGACTCGGTCCCTTTAGCCCTTGCCTCCGCTGCTTGCTCACAAAGACGCTTCCTTTGAAGCTTCCTTTGAAACCAGCATCCCCGTCCTGGCAGCGCAGCTCAAACCCCACTCTAGGAGGAGATGTGAAGGAGGGTGGACATTGTCCCACGCAAACTGGGCACAGGAAGATTGCTACCCACATGCAATACCTGACCAGAGATAGCATTTATTATACCAGAGGTAGCATTTATTATTTAATATAGCATTTGTTGATTTTGAAGGTATTTGAGCTCCTTCTGCCATGCGTCGGTAGAACAACACATCACAGAATCATAGAATAGTTTGGGTTGGAAGGGACCTTTAGAGGTCACCTAGCCCAACCCCCCTGCAATGAGCAGGAACATCTTTAATGAGACCAGGTTGCTCAGCCTGGACTTTATGGAGGCTGGTGTACACAAGGCCAGCAGCCTGGAACAAGACCATCAGCAACATCAAGGCAAGAGCTTGTCCTAGTGGTCCCAAACAGCTGAGAAATGCCTGTGCAATGGAGATGGAGATGTACAGCCTGCAATTCCCACGAGCTCTGCTGCCTGTGCCCTGTCTCCTAAGGCAAACGAGGACCATTGTTTTCTTTGAAAGCACCGTTGGAAGTGGCATTTGTTCAGGTTATTTGTGTGCCATGAGGACATTGAAGCACCTTTGGCACTTCACTACAAGGCCACAGCCTGGAGAGCTGGGTTGTCCAGATATCAGGGCACTTTTCCCTGATGCTCATACCATGCTGCTTTGCCTGGACTGACAACAGGCAGGGTGTGTGGCCTCTTGCAGGAGGGCTGCAGGGTGTGTGGCCAGGCCAAGATGTGGATGGAGAGAGGTGTGGGTCTCAATCTCCATTTGGCAGAAAGGTGTACAAAGCTCTGTGCTTGTCAGTGCCAGCTGTTTTAGTCTCTGCCCTTTCTGTTTTAGAAATAATATTACACTGCAGCAGGCCTGTCTGGTTGTAAAATGAAGACCTCCCATCTTTTATTTTCCCCACACCCAAAGTACCACTGTCATCACTATACAAGGGATGTAAAAATGGACATGAAACAGAGGAACCATGCAGAAAGTTGCACAGCCGCTCCATACCATCACATTTTGACTTTTTGATTAATAGGATGGAGGGATGGAGGGGAACAGCATCTGTGGGTGGGATTCAGCTCCAGGTTAGAGGAAAGATTCAGTTGCCTTAACATATTTTTTTTTTAGTGTCACACAGTGTATTGGGTTTCTGTGGCAAGGTCTTGGTAGTGGGGGGGGCTACAGGGGTGGCTTCTGTGAGAAGCTGCTAGAAGTATTCCCTGTGTCCGCTGCTGGCCAAAGCCAAGCCAATCAGCAACAGTGGAAGCGCCTCTGTGATAACATATTTAAGAAGGGAAAAAAAAAACGTCTGCGGCTCAGTAGCCGGAGAGAGAAGAGAAGTGAGAGGATGCGAGAGAAAACAGCCCTGCAGACACCAAGGTCAGTGAAAAAGGAGGGGGAGGAGGTGCTCCAGGCGCCGGAGCAGAGATTCCCCTGCAGCCCGTGGTGAAGACCATGGTGGGGCAGGCTGTCCCCCTGCAGCCCATGGAGGTCCACGGTGGAGCAGATCTCCACCTGTAGCCCGTGGAGGACCCCACGCCGGAGCAGGTGGATGCCTGAAGGGAGGAGGCTGTGACCCCGTGGGAAGCCCGCGCCAGATCAGGTTCCTGGCAAGCCATTGCGGACCTGTGGGGGGAGGAGCCCACACCGAAGCAGGTTTGCCGGCAGAACTTGTGACCCCGCAGGGGACCCAACGCCCGGGAAGGTTGGAAATTGGAGGACTGTCTCCCTGAAGGGACCCCACGCTGGAGCAGGGGAAGAGTCCTCTCCCTAGAGAAGAAGAAGCGGCAGAGACGACGTGTGATGAACTGACCTCAACCCCCATTCCCATCCCCCTGTGCCGCTGGGGGGGAGTAGGTAGAGAAGCTGGGAGTGAAGTTGAGCCCAGAAAGAAGGGAGGGGTGGGGGGAAAGGTTTTTAAGATCTAGCAGTTTTTCTCCTCTCCTTCTCTGATTTTGATTGATAATAAATTAATTATTTCTTTCAAGTGGAGTCTGTTTTGCCCATGATGGTAACTGATAAAATGATCTCTCCCTGTCCTTATCTCAACCCATGAGCCCTTTTGATTTACTTTTTCTCTCCTCTGTCTGGTTAGAGGGGAGTGATAGAGCGGCTTTGGTGGGTCCCTGGTGTCCAGCCAGGGTTAAACCATGACACACAGAATCCCAGAATCCCAGAATCCCAGAATCCCAGAATGGCAGGGGTTGGCAGGGCCCTCCGGAGCTCACCCAGTGCCACCCCTCTGCTCAAGCAGGCTCACCCAGAGCAGGGGGCACAGGACAACGTCCAGGCGGGGGTTGAGTATCTCCAGAGAAGGTGACTCCCCTGGGCAGCCTGTACCAGTGCTCTGTCACCCTCAAAGTCAAGAAGTTCTTCCTCCCATTCAACTGGAACCTCTTCTGCTTCAGTTTGTGCCCACTGCCCATTGGATGACCTACTGCTGCTGTTCCAGAGAATGTACCTCCCTTTTAAGTATCTGTTCTGTGCAAATCCCTGGAGTATCTCTGACAGCTCTCAGTGCCTTTCTTTAGGCAATGGAAGTCACATCAATTTAGGTGTCTGCAAGTGGGTATCTACATGTGACTTCATCTAAACTCCCATTATAGCCAGTGGAGATGAAAGACAGGATTCAGTTATCTACAAAAAAGTATCTAGTGCTATATGACATCCCTGAGGATGTCCAGCCCATCTCCACAGGTCTCATGGCTATCACAAATGGCACTAGGTGTCTTTATGGGGAGAACTGAATTGGGTGCCCCATATGATAATCCTGAGACAAAGAGCTGAAGAAGCAAAGTACAAGATGACTGATGTACATTTTCTTGCTACAAAATTAATCCCAAACTGGCTATTCCCTCTTTCTGACCAGGAGCTCAAACCATCAAACAGCTGCAGAGCAGGAGGATGTGCAGGAGTGTGGGAATGGGAGCAACTGTGTTTTGCAAAGAGCTTTTTTTGTCAGGATGTGTTTTGAGGCTGCTGTTTCAGGCCCCATGCCAGGTGGGATAGGCGGCAATTGCCGCACTGGTAAAGTTTGCCAAGGTGGTGATGACTCTGGACACACCCAGATAACCAAGCATGAGAGGAATGGTCCTGGAGAAATTTGAGTTCCTTAAGGACTAGTTGGGGAGAGACTGATGACTGCTGCTTTTACTTATGGATCCAGGGCAGGAAATGGATTGAAAAACTATTTATTGGAGCATCTTTCCTCTTGGAGTATAATTCTTCCTAGCCACAATTCTCCTAGGTTATACTTCTCCTGCTTTGACATACCTGACTACTAGCTCAGTTTCTAGCACGATGGGCAGATTCTAGCATTTCCACTTGCACACACGGCTTTAATTCCTGCCTGCACCATCCCATCCATGAAACAAGGAGAGGTGCTGGTCAAACATGGGCGTATCATCACATCTGCTGACTCCAGCAACATCATCAATGATGTTCCTAGGCAGCCAGTGCAGATGGAGAAAAACCTAAAGGTCTAAAATATGGAGGTCCTTTTTGGCAGTGTTGTGTGGCAAGGAGACAAGACAGGGAGTCAGCCAGAAAGGACCCTGGCCCCCTGTGCTGCAAGGAGAAGAAGAAATGGCCTCAAGTTGTGCCAGGGCAGGTTTAGATTGGACATTAGGAAAAAATTCTTCCCCGCAAGGGCTGTCAAGCACTGGAATGGACTGCCCAGGGAAGGGGTCGAGTCCCCATTCCTGGAGAGATTTAAAAGCCAGGCAGACAAGGTGGTTAGGGACAGGGTTTAGTGGTGGGATGGCAGTGTTAGGTTAATGGTTGGGCTTGATCTTAAAGGCCTTTTCCAACCTAAATGATTCCATGATTCTATGATTCTATAAGAAGTAGGATTCATCAACTGCCCAAGTGCAGGCTGCCCACAAATGGAAATATCAGTGCAAGGCATCAGGTGAGAAGCAACCCAGATTTCCACCTCTTTGCCAGCCTGGCCAGCCAAGATGCAAGTAAGGCACTGGCTTTAGTTCTTATATTTCATATTACTTTGTAAAACAGTGTAGCTGCCTTACGGTAGGAGTAATAGAGCTTGTCAATGTAGGAAATGAGCTATATATTTAACCATGATTGGTACCTATATTGCAAAGTATTAGGTGACATCTGGAAGTATTCTTGCGATCTAATAAGATCAGACACTCAGAAAACCATCCTAAAAGCCAAAGAGAGAAAGAGAGAAAGAGAAAGAGAAAAATCAATCCCACCTGAAGAGAGAAACCCCTGTTGCGCTAACGTCCTGCAGCGAGGACTTTCAAGGCTAACATGCTCATTAAAAATGGGCCCATACTCATTAAAAATTGGCTGCATCTCTACTAACCAGTGCCAGGACTTGCTGCCTGGCCATGCCCCTGTGGTGGTTGCCCTCTAACCCTTCAGACAAGGGTCCCACACAAGATGCCCAGCTGATCGCTGGCCCGTGCTAACGCCTGAGCTGTTCCTGGGGTCAGTGTCACTGGCCTTGGCCAAAACCATGTCAAGAAATGCTCAAACAATTTAGCAGTGCGGATGAAGGAATTCCTGTCTGGGGTAATTTACTGGTATGATGCAGCCCTTGAGTCCTCAGTGACCTCGTCTGGTCACAGTTTCTGATTTATGCCACCGTTAATTGCTATAATTTACTATTTCCGCTGCAGTAGCAACAAGAAGCCTCAGGTTGAAGATGAAAAACTTGTGCTGGTTACTGCTCAAAAGCAGAGCGGGCCGTGTCCTCTCTTAAAAAGGGCTCCCAATCAGAATATAACCTATGAGAAGGAGACCCAGCACCCAGAGGGGCAGGGGAAGGTGGCAACAATCACAGAATCATAGAGTCATTTAGGTTGGAAAAGACCTTTAAGATCATCAAGTCCAACAATGACGAGCCACGCTCAGGGCTGTGACCGCCTGATGGTGTGGAGGCAGGGGGATGGACAAGGGCATTTACAAACCAAGAAGGAGACTTTTAAGGACAGATCAGAACACACATTGTGTGCATGCACAGCAAGCTCCTTGCACTCACGAGGTACGGTCGATTTGCTACACAGAGGACCCAGTGCTGCCTCTTAGGTACCCACCCTGGTGCAGAAGGGTGCAAAACCTTCCCAGGCTACTCAGGGATCAGGTCACATCCCTTTGGCATGGGTGAAAAATGGTAAAGCAAACATATTGGTTCACAAGTGGCTCATACAAAACACTTGGGTTGTTTGCAAGCCCTGCAGCTCTTATGTACTCTGTACCCAGAAGGTGTTAAGCTGAGCAGCTGTGTTTGATAAGCAAACTCCTCGGAGCCTCCTGGGTACCTCGTCACTGGCTCAAATGGTCTCAGGATCAAACCCCCAAAGTTGCTCTTTACACAGCCTTAAGCAGCCATAGGGGGGTTTCTCTCTCCTTGGGCAGCTACAGCATATTAGAAATGGAATAATTGCCATCAGCTTCTGCATGCACCAGACTGGTCAATACATGAATGCATTAATAGGAAGCCTTCTAACACTTCGCTGGCTTTGGAGGAATTGCATTAATATTTTCCATTTGTTCCCTGTAGCTGAGCTCCATCGAGAGCCTCGCTCACCTCCTTTGCTCCTCATTCCTTGAGAGGCACTTTTTGTTAACACAGAGCAGGCAGGATTTGCCCTTGTGCCCCGTCCAAGAAAAAGAGAGAAAAATAACCCCAAACAATTGCAAAGCTTTCATTTGAGAAATTAATTCGCAAGGGAGTAAGGTTAAAAATAAAGTTCTTTGGCCAGCGCCTTTATAAGCTCCAGCTATATTCTCTGGAATATAATTCATAAGCACAATATGTTTTTTGTTGTGAATGAGTGTGAAGTACCAGAAAAGGAAAGAGGAAACCCCTAATGTAGTCCTGAATAGACCTGTGAAAAAGGATAATAAAACTTGTCCTGGATTTCCTTTAGCAGCAGGTGCTTCCTTTGGAGTTTCTATTCATTCAGGCTTTGGATAGACACAGCCTGCCAAAATTTTTTTTTTCTTTGTAAACTCTGAGTTCAATTGATCTGAGTGACGGTGAATTTGTCTCCTTTACCACTGTCAAGCTCATGGTCCCACAAGGAGAACAGCAAAAATTTTCCAAGCTTTTGTGGTGGATCCCCTTCTAGATCTGACAGGTAGAAAGGTGCTACCACACCGCTCAGGTCAGTAAGTTTCCTCAAGCATCCAAGGCTTAAAGCCCCTAAATTTTAATTTTAAATATACCACCCATCCTTCTTGGCTAGCCACTGCTGAGACACCCACCCTTGTCCAGCAAGACGCTAGCTGTGACTGGGGGAATACAGCTGCTCAATCTCACAAGGCAGGGCTTCTCTCTCTGGAAAGTGCGGGCAGTATTAAACACTGATTGCTGTCTGGAAAACCATTACCCAGAGGATTAAATTGCTACGTGTTCCTAACTCACGATATGCAAAGTCCTACGCTCTCCAGAGGGTTGGAGACCCTTCAGCTCTCAACAGCTCTCTGGATGACACCAGGAGAAGCCAGTTCCCTGTCAGACACAACCTGCCTTCCCTCCCAAGCCCTTTCCCCATCCAAAAAGAGCACTGCCAGCCTCCACCAATCTGCTTCATCCCTATCCCTACATCCTATTGCAGATCATGGCTGCAACATGGTATATTCCCTTCGGTCAGCCATCAACAGCTCCCACCTCCTATGCTGGCTCCTGTAAACCTTCATTCTTCCAACCTTGGCCGTGCACTACACGTCTCCCATCCTTCTTTGCTCAGACCACGTCGGCCTTTCTTAGAAGATGTCTCTGTTTTCCACCGCCTCAAGTTCAAATTTATCATCCTTGCCTTCAGAGCCCTGCACGACGCTGCCCCTTTCCTGCTCATTCTTCCTTCTTCCTTCCTTACATACAAGTGGTAAATGCCCTCCCTGAGCACAGAGCTGCTGACAACATCGTTTTTGAGGGAAAGAGGCGACGAGTCTAGGAAACAACCACCAGCCTCTGCAGGCCTCTCATGTACAATTTGGACAGTGGCGTTGGCTTGAGTAAGAGCTAAGCAAAAAAAATATGTTTATTTGTCCCATTGTTTGCAGAAATTATTAAACACACAGCATGGAACGAAGCGAATCCCTGGGCAAATGCAGTCACCAACAGGTGTTCAATGCCATTGTTACCAGTGCTGGTATAAATCTGTGCCAGATTTGGAGTGTTAAATATAGGCAATTGGACGAGCTGTTAATGTTTGCTTTGGTAGGACTGAGTTGAAGCAGGCACTAAGAATGACTGGCAGGATGAAGCAACTACTGAAAAAACAGGTATTTGTTAAAGCTACCTAATAAACAGCAGTTTAGGTGGGGTTTTGTATTCTTCCTTCCACCCATTAAGATGGATAATAAGATCTGTGGCGCATTTAGTACCTGGTGTATGTGCCGACTGTTCCAGTCATTTCATGCAAGGTGCAGGCAGATTTTTGCTGCCTTTTTGCTGTCTTTATACACAGTCCTTGACACAAAGAGTCTTGATAGGGGTGACAGGGAAATTATGGTAAAAGTGATAGTACAGAGCAAGGTGCATCAAGGAAAGTATGTCTGGAATTAACCCCTGTTCAGCCCTAAGCAAGGCTTGTGGTCCAGATCTTAAGTGAGTTCACGGACACTTTTCCTCCTAGAGATGTTGTGTCATGGCCCAGTCCAGCCTCCCCACCCCAGCACAGTGCTCACCTCCCCAGACCACACACCTCCCTCCAAACATCCTTTCCCATCCCTGTACCAGCCACTATCACCAGAGCAGGACCCCAAACCTGTCACCCTCATCCTCCTCTGTGTCTCCTGTCTCCATGGCCCCATTGCTGCCTAAATGCTGCCAGGTTTCTGATCGCGGCTCTCTGAGCCTCAGCAAACACCACACATCAGCCACACCATGAGAATATGCCACATGCAGGTTTATTCACCACAAGGGTCATCACCTGAGGTGGCTCGACCCTCTCTAAATAGCAGAAAAGCCATCCTACAGCTGTACTTGAGCACCTCATGCAGTGTGGCTGGTGACAGGTAATGTTGTGGGCCAGCCCAGCCCTGCTGGACTCCCAAAACCAGCACCCTTCACTTAACATGGGCTTCTAAAGGCCATTCCTGCATGGAAAAAAAAAGTCTTTTTAGGTCATCTATTCCCAGGGTTCAGCAAAGGTTTGTTTCCTACAGCCCAACCTTGTTACAGATATGATTCACATGATGATATTTCAATCACTTCCTCTGGGAGACTCTTTCCAACAATGCGGATTTCTTGGCTGTAGAAGAATTCCCAGGGTCTGAGCTGAAGTGCTCCTTTGCCCTCGCAATGCATCCCCTCAAACAGCTTCAAACTGGAAACTTCCCTCCCTTCTTGCTGCCCAGTTGAGGGGCCACATCGTTCCCCAAGGGCAGGTGCCAAGCCTGTGGAAAATCTGGGCTGCAAATCTTCAACAACCAGACCTACAGTGATTCTATTACAGTTCAAAAAAGCCCACTGGAGAAAAAATGGAGTGTGTTTTTCTCCTTTTCATTATTTCCCAGCTCAGGGGTATATTTTTGGTACTGATACACCTAGAGTGAGACCAGGAAAATCCTGGTGACACCCCAGGATTGTCCCATTGCCTGGTTCTTGCGTAGATAACCTCTCTCTCTGAGCAGGCGTGAGTCCCAGGAAATAGAGGAAAAGAAACTGCTTCTCCAGGCAAGAAATTGTGGAAGGGATCCAGCAGACAAACCAAAAGTAAAAATGCAACCAGATTTGTGGTGTTTCTAATACTGAATTGCCAAACCCAGGCTTTATATTAGAATTATTTGTTATTAGCCATCACTCGAGCATCTCTGAAAATAGCCTTCCTCCCCTGAGAAAGAACAACTCGTTCCTTTTTATTATTTTTATGATTATTACGGAGCTCAAGACGCCATTGTGATACCCTTGTGGTATTAGACAAATTGTAGGAGATGAGCTGTTTTCCATTGTACTAAGTGATGCAGAAATATCATGAGACAACCCCTGATGTCGCAAATTTACAATTTAAGTAAAGCAAGTAGTTGAACACTGAGAAAAAAAAACAAGCAGGAAATTGAGGCACAGGGAGAGAAGGTATGTTGCCCCAGTGTTTTTTCAGTGCTTTTGAGTAGGAAACTGAGGTGCTCCTGAGGAGTTGGGTTGTTTGAGGTCACATAGAGACAGCTTATGGTGGACTCAAGAGGGCAAAAGCTGAGCCAGCTTTCCCAGTGTTTAAATCCAGCAGTGCATCCATGTCGCTGAGACATGGAGAGCAAAAACATGTGTGTTAGGAGAGATATTGCTGATTTCTATCTGTCTTGACCAAAGCATGTCTTGACCAAACGCACTCTTCTATGTGCATGCTGCCATCTCCTGTCCTGCATCCCACCACACCGGGCAGACCCTGGAGCCATTGTGAGGCACTGGAGGAAAACCCAAGTGTAAGGGGATCTTCTGGTGAACATCTATGATGCAACGTATCCTCACATTTGGGGCAGAAACACGCAGGCAGGTCCCATAAGTGTCATCCCAGCATGGGTAGATGGCAGGGGAGACAAGAAGGGTGGACATGCCACATGGGGATACATCCCCAGGTATATGGGTCATTGCCTCGGCATCCACCTAATGTTGTGAAGGAATTCTTTTAAGCAAGGTATGAGGTGGAAAAGGTCTCAGAGCTTCCCAACCCTGCCTTCTGGCATGAACCCAGCCTGAACTGGAGAAAGAGTTTAAGCCATCTGCCTTCAGAGGACTGAGACCCACCAAGAGGATCCTTACTCTACATGTCCCATCCTGCACCATGCTACAATCCCTGTTGGGGATATCCTGTTGGGAGTCTGTTACAGACCACCCGACCAGGATGAGGACGTTGACGAAGAATTCTACAAGCGGCTGGCAGGAGTCTCTCAGTCGCGAGCTCTTGTTCTTGTGGGGGACTTCAACTTCCCAGACATCTGCTGGAAATACAATACAGCAGAAAGGAAACAGTCCAGAAGGTTCCTGCAGTGTGTGGAAGAGAACTTCCTGACACAGCTGGTAAGTGAGCCTACCAGGGGAGGTGCCCTGCTTGACCTCCTGTTCACTAACAGAGAAGGACTGGTGGGAGAGGTGGTGGTTGGAAACCATCTAGGCCTTAGTGATCATGAAATGGTAGAGTTTTCGATCTTTGGTGAGGTTAGGAAGGGGGTCAGCAAGACCGCCACCATGGATTTCCGGAGGGCAGACTTTGACCTGCTCAGAACGCTGGTTGGGAGAGTCCCTTGGGAGATAGTCCTGAAGGGCAAAGGGGTCCAGGAAGGCTGGGTGTTTTTCAAGGAAGAAGTCTTAAAGGCACAGGAGCAGGTTGTCCCCATGTGCCGTAAGACGAATCGGCGGGGAAGACGACCGGCCTGGCTGGACAGAGGACTACTAGTGCGACTAAGGGAAAAAAGGAGAGCTTACCAGCTCTGGAAGAAGGGGCAGGCAACGCAAGAAGAGTACAGGGATCTTGTCAGGTCATGCAGAGAGGAGATTAGAAAGGCAAAAGCCCAGCTGGAATTTAACCTGGCCACTGTTATAAGGGATAATAAGAAGAGTTTTTATAAATATGTTAACAGCAAAAAGAGAGCCAGGGAGAACCTCCATCCACTAGTGGATGCAAGGGGGAACATTGCCACTAAGGATGAGGAAAAGGCTGAGATACTCAACGCCTTCTTTGCCTCGGTCTTTAATGGCCCGACAAGTTATCCCCAGGGTACCCAGCCTCCTGAGCTGGAAGATGGGGACAGAGAGTGGAATGAACCCCCCTTAATCCAGGAGGAAGCAGTCTTTGACCTGCTATGCCACCTGGACATCCACAAGTCTATGGGGCCGGATGGGATCCACCCAAGAGTGCTGAAGGAGCTGGCAGAGGAGCTTGCCAAGCCACTCTCTATCATTTATCAGCAGTCCTGGAGAACAGGAGAGGTCCCAGATGACTGGAGGTTGGCAAATGTGACGCCTATCTTCAAGAAGGGCCGGAAGGAGGATCCGGGGAACTACAGACCAGTCAGCCTAACCTCGGTACCGGGGAAGATTATGGAGCGGTTTATCTTGAGGGTGCTCACCAGGCACATGGAGGACAATCAGGGGATCAGGCCCAGTCAGCATGGGTTCACGAAAGGCAAGTCTTGCCTAACCAACCTGATTTCCTTCTATGACCAGGTGACCCGCCTGGTAGATGAGGGAAAGGCTGTGGATGTTGTCTACCTGGACTTCAGCAAAGCCTTCGACACAGTCTCCCATAGCATTCTCGTGGAGAAGCTGGCAGTTCATGGCCTAGATGGATGTACTCTTCGCTGGGTTAAAAACTGGCTGCATGGCCGAGCCCAGAGAGTCGTGGTGAATGGAGCTAAATCCAGTTGGCAGCCAGTCACAAGCGGTGTCCCCCAGGGCTCAGTTCTAGGGCCAGTCTTGTTTAATATCTTTATCAATGACCTTGATGAGGGGATTGAGTGTGCCCTCAGTAAATTTGCAGATGACACCAAACTGGGTGGGAGTGTTGATCTGCTGGAGGGGAGGAGGGCTCTGCAGAGGGACCTGGACAGGCTGGATCCATGGGCCCAGGCCAATTGTATGAGGTTCAACAAGGCCAAGTGCCGGGTCCTGCACTTTGGTCACAACAACCCCATGCAGTGCTACAGGCTTGGGGAAGAGTGGCTGGAAAGCTGCCTGGTGGAAAAAGACCTGGGGGTACTGATTGACAGCCGGCTGAATATGAGCCAGCAGTGTGCCCAGGTGGCCAAGAAGGCCAATGGCATCCTGGCCTGTATCAGGAGTGGTGTGACCAGCAGGAGTAGGGAAGTGATCGTGCCCCTGTACTCGGTGCTGGTGAGGCCGCACCTCAAATACTGTGTTCAGTTTTGGGCCCCTCACTACAAGAAAGATGTTGCCTTGCTGGAACAGGTCCAGAGGAGAGCAACCAAGCTGGGGAGGGGTCTGGAACACAAGTCATACGAGGAGCGGCTGAGGGAACTGGGGGTGTTTAGTCTGGAGAAGAGGAGGCTGAGGGGAGACCTGATCGCCCTCTACAACTACCTGAAAGGAGGCTGTAGTGAGGTGGGGGTCGGCCTCTTCTCCCTGGTAACAGATGATAGGACGAGGGGGAATGGCTTGAAGCTGCGCCAGGGCAGGTTTAGGCTAGACATTAGGAAAAACTGCTTCATGGAAAGGGTTGTCAGGCTCTGGAATGGGCTGTCCAGGGAGGTGGTGGAGTCCTCATCCCTTGAGGTCTTTAAAAGAAGGATAGATGAGGTGCTTAGGGACAGGGTTTAGTGGTGGGATGGCAGTGCTAGGTTAACGGTTGGACTCGATGATCTTAAAGGTCTTTTCCAACCGAGGTGATTCTATGATTCTATGATTCTAACCCTATCACCTACAACATGCAGCCATCCAACTCTATCCAGCCTTCAGGAACAGACATATAGCAACATCCCTAGAAACACTGTATAACCCAGCCAACCGTGCCCTGAGCTGCATCCCCCGCAGCGTGGCCAGCGGGGCGAGGGAGGGGATTCTGCCCCTCTGCTCCGCTCAGCCCTCACCTGGAGCCCTGCGTCCAGCTCGGGGGTCCCCAGCCCAGGACAGACGGGGACCTGCTGGAGCAGGGCCAGAGGAGGCCACGGAGATGGTCCCAGGGCTGGAGCCTCAGAGAGGCTGGGGGAGCTGGGGGTGTTCAGCCTGGAGAAGAGGAGGCTGCGGGGAGGCCTGAGTGGGGCCTTGCAGGGCTTAACAGGGCTGATATGAAAGATAGGGATGGACTTGTTACCAGGGCCTGTAGTGATAGTACAAGGGGTAATGGTTTTAAAATAAAAGGTGGTAGATTTAGACTAGATACAAGGAAGAAATTTTTTACAATGAAGGTGGTGAGACACTGGAAGAGGTTGCTGAGAGCGGTGGTAGATACCCCATCCCTGGGAACATTCCAAGTCAGGCTGGACAGGGCTCTGAGCGACCTGATCTAGTTGAAGATGTTACTGCTCATGGCAGCGGGTTGGACTAGATGACCTTTAAAGGTCTCTTCCAACCCAAACCATTCTATGATTCTGTGATTCTATGAACCCTTCTAGCCTCCCCCAGTGGAGGCAGAAGCTGATGCACCCCCTGGACTCCATCCTAGGCTTGATCCTACTACATGGCTCCTTGCATAACCCATAGCACACACACACACACACGCACAGACCTATTTTTCAATTGGCCACACAGATCGCAGCGAAGCCTGCGAAAGAAGGAAGCTGACCACAAGCTTTTGGGATCTGCTCCCCTTGGGCCAGGGAGGGGGATGTGAATCCCTTTATTGTTGGTTCGGGTTTGTTTTAATTTTTTTTTTTTTTTCCCTCTTTTCTCTCTCTCTGGATCAGGAGCCCGCGATGAGGCAGGGCTGCTGCCGGCATGAGAAAGCAGGGCCGACCGCGCAGATGTTGCCCGGGGAAGCCGAGGTTCCCACACCAAGTAGGAAGCGGGGCCTCACGGAGCTGGGACGGGGACTGCGGAAGTGGCAGCAGGGCTGGACGCCCGCAACCGCCAATCTGGGGATGATGGGAGAGGACAAGCGAGGGGGGGGGCCAGCATGGGGGGAGGGCGGGGGGGGCAGATGTTGCCCGGGGAAGCCGAGGTTCCACACTGAAGAGGGGGGGCATCTATTCTTAGAGAAAAAGGGGGGCCCTGGTGGGGGGATTTTATTGTAAGACTTTGTTTACACCCCAAGCCAAATGAATCAGATGACCTTGTTTATTGTCGGTCTCCTGAATGGATGGCAGAAGGAGAGGGAGGAGGGATGGGGGGGGGGGGGGGGCTTATATTATTGTTAATTCTGCCATTCACAATTTCTTCTTCTTCTTCGTGTTGTTGTGTTTTGGGTTTTTTTCCCACCACACATTGTTGCCAAGATAAAAGAATAAAAGGTGAAACTCTATTCCTTCCTTTCTCCATCTCCGCAGTATTCTCCAAATCCCCAGACAGGCGGCTGTTGGGATGAAAGTGCCAAAACCATGGAGCCGGGTACAAGATGCAGGGCCTGATCCTGCTCCTGCTGACCCCACACCTTGCCAAACTCATTTTCCATGGGGGGGGCGAGGAAGCTGAGACACCCCTACCGGGGCTCAGATGGTTCCTCCTCCCCAGGGAGGACACAAACCAGTCTTTTCCCATCACCATTGGGTGGACCTCTCTTTGCCCCCAAATTGAGGCAGCAGCACGGACACACAGCTCACACATTGGGCTGTTATTCCCAGGAAATAACAACATCCAGGCAATTACATGCCTGCAGTTTTGGGGAGTCAAACCAAAGGCCTCTTCGAAGGACCTGGCTTTTCAGCTAAGCACCTGCTCTTGATGATGCCGGCTGCACCAAGGTATTTTGGTGCAGGTCCTGATTATGGTTTGTTTTGCCTTTTAATTGGCCCCTGGTGATCCCCGTCGCTGCTTGATAACTTCATGGCCAAGAATTGAGCAGTTCTCAAGGCATTTTACTTTACAGAGCTATGAAAGTCCCTGCTTGAGGTATCATGGGGTTGCTGAGAGCATGAAATCTTCCTTTGGGTTTGAGAATCACCAAACTGTGACAACCCTCAGCAAGAACGACAGAGGATGATGTTAGTTTCCCAATAATTTTCCCTCTCTGTCACCCTTTACGAGTTCCAGGGTGGAGGAAAACAGTGCAATACCTCCCAAGCTCTGCAGCCCCCCCCAGGGCACCCTCTCTGTGCCTCAGGGTGCCCTTGGCTCCACATGAAGCCAGCTCTTGCACTGGGACTGGCTGTATTCATGTATGATGCCCTCTATCCCTTCTCCTCACTTCTCTTTCCCTTCAGACCAAGGCACTTTGATTCATATTTTCATTTCTTAATGGGTTTTGAATTTTATTAGCATGACACCAGAGATTCTTACTCGGGACAAGTCAAAACCTCATCCGGTCTTCTTCTCCTCTCTGCCATGCAACTTGCACATGTTGGTGGAGTTTTCCTTACCCAGAGACATCAGTGCAACACAGAATTGCAAGCAGCTTTGATTGAGCAGTCATCCATGGATATAATTTGGTTTTGCCCAAACCCCTCTTTCCTGCAGCAGAAATGATTGCAGTGGAAGTGCCAATCCTGGCTCACTGCCCTGCTGAATTGCAAAATGTGTCTGGCTTTTTTTTTAATCTCCTTATATTGTCATGTTTTTCCTGCCCTTGATTTTAACTTTATCAGTGTTTTAACCAGAACAAGACAGACGTAGATGCAGAGGCAGGAGAAAGCACGCCTGGTGGCCATGTCACTCATCATCCAGGTCCTCCCTGCTCCACCGAATAGCTAAGGGAGAGAGGGAGAGAGGAACATCATCAGCAGAATGGGCTGACTATGTCCCAGCTCACTCCAGTGTTTGTAGGCAATGTCATGACAGGGAATTAAACCTGCATCTCCCATGCAAGCATCCTAGATTGTTCAACCAATCTGCTGGGGACTCATTAGTGGAAACCTGTTTTCTCAGTTCAGGTCTCTAACTACGGACACCTCATGCGATGTGAGATAGCCAAACCTGTCCCATCTGACCTCCAGGTGCTAGCCCAGAAGACAGAGATCTCCCATGTCGTACCTTCCAGGAGAGGCAGATGTCTCAGATACTGCAGGACATCTCAAATGGCATTAGGTACCTGTGTGTGGGCAGCAGAACCAAGCACCTCGTGTCTATGGCATAGACATCTACATCCGAGGTCGGTGTTTAGCCTCCTGTTAACATCAATAGAAACCCAGCCAGCACAGTCAATGAAGCGAGTCATCAGACCAAATGTAGGTTTCTGACTTAGGGTGAGGTGAATCACCAGTTGGGATCATTTGCTAGGGTTTTATAGGCAATAGTGGGAGCCTAGAGACCTGATCAGATATCAAAGCATGTGCCATAAGCTTCTAAAGGGAGGTGAGATGAGCCATACTCAGCAGTGCCGCAACTGTCGCTGGGCTGTAGCCCTTTCCTGTCTCCCCCAGTGAGCAGAGGACACCTTCAGGCAGCACAGTGACTCCACCACGCAACATGGGCAGGGGCCATGTGAAACCATGACACCCCAAAATGCTCAGACCCTGAGGGCTGTAACAGCCCAAGGCACCAACACGGCATCTGCCTTGGGAAATGCACCCTTCCCAGGACAGGTCCCAAGGAGATCCTGCCTCTGTGCTGGAGCTGGGCTTAACTGAAGTGAGCCTCATCCTCATGATGTACGTGTGTCACCATGCTGGCTCATGGAGAAGCAGGGAGCTGTGCATGAAACTCAAGAGCTGGACCTACAGAGGAGCTCAGACAACAGGGTTATAATGGTCCTTTCTAGCCATCAAAATAATGGAGTTATTGTTATTATAAGGTTCAGGAGGAACAACTAGGCCAGGCTTCAAAAAAGTATGTGGTATCCCTGACCACGCTCGGCTGCTCAGCCACTGGTAGAGATGGGATGGACTCATCATCTGAAGCCATTTGGCCATTTTTACATGTTTTCATTATATTCTGCCTTACAAGCTTTGCTCCTGTTATTTATTCACCTACCCAATCCTTGTCTGAACAGACTTCTCACTAATTAATACCAAGGAGTCTCCCAGGTTCTTTGGTCAATGCTGGGCTATAGTCAAGATTTTGGTCCTTGGCTTCCTACATTCATGTGCTCCACTTTCCTGGCAGAATAAAAGTATTGCCTCATATCCCTTAGATTTACCCATCTCTCCCAGGGCTGCAAGGAAGGTGGTTTTGATAACTAGCTGTGAGTTTAGGACATGCTCCAGAAGGGTATGAGGTGGCTACAAACCTTGAAGCTTTACATCAATGTTAGAAGAGGGCAATTTTGGCTAAGGTCCAGAAACCCTTGGCTGAGAACAGAGATGGGAAAAGAGAATTAAAAGTATAAGGAAGAAGAAATGGGTGAAGAAAAGTCCTGCCTGTCACTCAGAGCCAGAAGAGAGAAAGGGCAAGGTGGTTTTTGGTCCTGATACCATGGGAAGGCAGCTACATAGAAGCCTGTTTCACTCTCAGTGGCCTGGTCTGTCATCCTCTGTTTGCAGTAACATGCAAACACCTTGTTTGAAGACCTGACCACCAGTTTCCAGCCTGTGCAGTCCCCAGCTTCAGAGGGGAGGATGGGAAGCCATACATTTCAGCAAAAAAAAGTACAAGGCTCTAATGGTGAGGCAGCAGCAGTGGTCCTCAGGTGAAGAGGATGCCCCAAGTAGGAGGAAGGAATCACCCTACTTGGGTGATTCCACAAATAGCAAAACCCAGATAGAATCATAGAATCGTTTAGGTTGGAAAAGACCTTTAAGATCATCAAGTCCAACCGTTACCCTAACCCTGCCATCCCACCCCTAAACTGTGTCCCTAAGCAGATAAGTCACCCCCTTAGCTTAGATACTCAACTTTTAGCTAGGGAACCAATTTTTACTCCCCAAACCAGTCTCTTTCCTAATAGATACATCAGGTATATGGGCTGTGCAAACAATTCTGTAATGCCCCCATCACCTCTCTGTCTCGTGCTGCACCATGCATCCAAGTAAGCCAGATCCTCTAATATTTAGGCACTTAGCTCATCCCAATTTCACTCAGGCTTAGGCTAAATGACTTGCCACCAAAAAGCATTTGAACCTACCTGGCCAGGAGGACAGATGGTTGAAGTATGGCCTAACGTCTGCAGTATGATAAGCATAAAGCAAATTCAGTGCAGCTTAGAGCTGGGTGATGCCACACTGTGCTGTGAGATCTCCAGGCTTGGATAAGGCTGAATATTTATAAATCTGTCTCTTATACGAAAACTTTTTGCTTTGTGGCATCCTGTGCAGGGATGAAAAAAAACCAAAAAAAAACCCAAAAGAGGGAGTTTCTGCCATCTAGAGGTCATATTTTTCAATTACAATCAAGACTGAAAAAAGTAAACCATAATTTGACCTCCTGTAAATACATGCATGTAAATATGTATGTATATACATATATCTATTCACTTTTTTTCCAAAAATAAACATTTACAGGCAGAGAGTTGAGCAACTCCCTTTTCTCTATGGGTTTGCCGCAAGAAATTCCATTTAATTCCTGTTTTATTCTTACTGCAATATTTCAGCACTGTTTATTTTAGAAAGGTGCTGGATAAATCACATGAGAAATCAAAGTTTATTTTTCATTTTCTGACAGGGAAGAAAGTTTTTAGACAAAGCCACAAAAGACGGGGGGATAAACAATAGAGTTTTTCTTTTTTTTTTTTAAACCTCAATTTGCGTAAGACAGCCTGGTAACATCATTAGCATCATATTTTTTTTTTTTATGCTTAACACTCACAGTGAAGCTCAGTCTTTAAAAGAATTCAAGATCTGTTTAAATAGCAAAGCAGTGGCTTGATATTTCACGTGTACGACCCTTGGGCATTAAGGTGCAGTTTTAAAAATCTTATTAAACTGATAAGCAAAAAATATTCTACCTAAAAGTCCATTAAAGTTTGAGCAAAACTCTTCTGAAGGTCAGAATCTGGCTATAATTGTTGAAATTCTTTGAAAAGCCCAATTTTAAGGGTAGTGGCTGCCATTCTGAAGTCCCCTATGAGAGTCCATTCAATGTTCATACCCACTGCGTTCAGGACTGCAAAAGGGATCCCTTGAAGTGATATTATAGAGGGAAATCCAATGTGCCCAGTTTATAACATGGACAGAGTTTCCTGGCTGATAAAGGTCTAACAATTAGGGAAGCACAAGAAGAACTTATTAGATACATAAATTCAACTTGCCAGAGCTTGTTCCTGGTGGAGAAAGTAAGGACAGCCATGGCTCCAGCTCTGGAGCTTTGGGTTTTACATTGCAGGGTGGGTATTTTTTCCTGTTGCCCTGGTTTATCTGTATTTCAGAGACCCCTATGACCTCCCCCACAGTTGCTCTCTGCACTGCAGAAAAGCACCAGTAGAATTTGCTTTCACAAATTCCACTGCAAGAAGACACATTTGCTAGCCCTGTTGTATATAATGGACACTGGAGGACAGGGACATCAGGATCTTGTTGCAGGAAATGACAAGGGGGTGCAGACTATGGGCTGGCATGTGCTGAGTCTACATGTAGCCTGTCTGCCTCACGAGATTTGGGTGATACTTATTTTCAAAAAAAACCCAAAACCAGAGCTTCCCAGTACCACTCTGGAAGTCATGTAAAGCAAAGGTCGTCTGGGTTCAGTGTTTTAAACCTTTAGCTAAACCTCAAAACATCTATGCACTATATCACTTAGTGGTCCTTGTGCCTTCGCCCTGGGCGTACGTGGTGTACCATCACCAGCATGAGTGGAGCTAGTCTGGATTCACCCCAGCTTAAGCGAGGCAGGTTGAGATGTCCCGCAATGTTACATATTTATCGTAGTCCAGCTTTCCCTTCACACGCAGCCCCAGACAGCTCTTGCTTGCTTGAGTAGTCCCAAAGCAGTAGATGGGATGCTGGTCTGGACTGGGTTTGGTTTATTGTGCCCATAGGGTTGGTTTGCCTCAGCTGGCAGGGAGAGTAAAAGCAGCCAGAGATTTCCTTCCTCCCTCGAGAAAAGAAGCACAGCAATGTCCAGAGACCTGGAGAAACTGCAGCCTACATTGCCTGGGAGCTGCAAAAACCTCAGTGCTGGATGGATGCCTCTCTTGACACATCTGCTTGCACTGGCAAGCACTAGGTTCCACCATATACTTAGGCAATGCCCCATGAAAACCACCATCCATGTGGGGAAGAAGGTGCCCGCTCCCATGCAGGGTGTCACATCTTTGGAAATGTTCAGCTGGCCACCTGCATCCTGTGCTCCAGAATGCAATCATTTCCCAAGAGACAGCTGGGATGGAGGCACCCACATGGAACAGGGAGAGTACTTAATAGCCTGGAGATGGCCAAACCAGGCCATTTGGCCTCGTGGGATTGCCTCCTGGCTAACACCGTCGCCGTTTAGTGACAGAATGCTCATACGAGTGGTACAATGCAGGTCTGTGGTTCCTACAACCCTCTCTGGGGTCTGGTTCAGGCTGAATCAGCAGATGCCTTTGCTCCTTCACTACTGCTGCTACCTTTTAAAATTGTATTAGAAATAAGTCAGTCTCTTACCCTTTTATCCTTGAAAATAGTCATTTATACGAAGCACAGCAGCTCCCATAGAGACTCCCACCACCAAACAGTCCATACACTACTGCTCTGGATCACAACTGGGGTGGAAGGTGATGTTCTTCTCACCAGATGGTAGTATGTGAAAAAAAGGGGTAGGAAGGCCTGACTCCTGCTTCGCAGCATTGTGCCTGGCTAATTTGGGGAGGTTTTTTAAATGAAAAAGCCTTAGTTTAACCACAAAGCACAACAGGAAAAATTCTCAGACTTTCCAACATGCTCCCAAGATGGGACGCCACTTTTCCACCCATTTCTAATTGGGATTTCTCCTGCTGAAATCATCAGAGGTTCATTATGCAGCAAAGCAGAAACCGATTTACATTTATTAAAGAACAGTTCTGCCGTTCTCCGTGAGATCACAGTGGGATGGTACCATTCCCTTCTCTTTATTGTATAGTTAGCCTGTAATTGTGCAGTGATTGCTTTGAAATCCTGGCAGCCGAGCAGGAACGTAGGTGGTATTGAAAAGTTTGTGATGCAACCCCTTGCCGTAGCGCCAGGCAGCGGGTTGGCCAAAGCCCTTTTCAACAGTGACTCAGTGTGCCTCTAAACACAGTGGGAAAAACAGAACACCAAACCGTGCTTTTTAAGCCCATTTGAGGATTTGAATAATGGCTTCATGACTCGAGCGAGCCTGCCAGGCTGGTAGGAGGATGTTTGGGATGGCTGTAAAGCAGGAATCGTTGGCAGAAGAGCTGTGAAAGAAGCAGGGTTTGGAGGAGGGAGCGATGCACAAGCTCTAGCTCTGTGCTGGTAAATCAAACAGGGTGGAGTGGGTACAGGACCTTGCTCACCTACGTGGTTGGGTTGCTCACCTACATTGGGGGTTGGACTAGATGACCTCTAAAGGTCCCTTCCAACCCCAAACATTCTATGATTCTATGGTTCATACCTGAAGCCCTGGCCCTGCTTCAGCCCAAACTAACAAGCTCAGTAACGCAAATGCTTCCCAGCTTAGCACAGGCCAGGGACCATTGCCAAGTGGTAGTTTGGGTCAGGCACCCTGATTTGGAGGCAGAGAGTTTAACCGTATGGATCAAGCAGGACCGTGCCAGTTGCTTTTGGGGCTGGAGAAGAGGCTTAGTGCCATTTAGGTTATCAGAGGTATGAAGCCACAATATCTGTATGCTCGTTGCAGGGAAAATATAATGGAGTCACCTGGAGCTTATGCAATGACCGACCTGCAATAGTGGCTTTAAATGCGCCCTTGGAAGTGCATGAGTGTTGGATGCTTGAACAATACCAGCAAAATGCAAGTGCAGGATCCTGTGTAAAAGCAAAACCTTACAGATCAAGACAAAGATAGTTTAATAAGTGAAGCAAAGATGCATGCACAAGCAATGCGGAATAAGGAATGCATTCCCTCTTCCCATTGGCAGGCAGGTGTTCAGCCATCTCCAGGAAAGCAGGACTTCACCATGCTTGACGATACTTGGGAAGGCAAATGCTATAAACCCAAATATCCCTCCCTTCCTTCTCCTTTCCCCAAGATTTTATTGCTGAACTGGAAGTCATATGGTATGGAAGATCCCCGCGGTCAGTCGGGGTTGGCTGTCCTACCTGTGTCCTCTCCCAATTTCTTGTGCGCCCCCAGCTGACAGAGAAAGCCTTGTGCAAGCACTGCTCAGCAATAGCAAAAACACGGCTGTGTTATCAACACTATTTTGGTCACAAACCTAAGGCATAGCACCACAGGGGCTGGTACAAAGAAAGCTAACTCCATCCCAGCCAGACCCAGTACACAGCATATGAAGGTCCTGTCCAAGATCTGTCTCCTCCTGATACTGGATGAACAGCAAGCAAAGAAGAGTAGAAGTTCATACCCTGAGATCTGGCAGCTTGTGGAGGATTTTGGAGAGAATGGTATTCCCCTGAAGGACGTGGTGTGCCAGGTTCCTCCAGGAAACAGGTTCAAACGTGGGGCATCGGAGGCATTTGCAAGGGGCAGCATCCCCTGAAACCGTACCCCAGGCACCTTGGGTGTGATAACACGCATTTGCCAGGAGGTCCCTTCTGCACGAATGGCTTCATTCTGATATTACCAGTCGTGCAAATGACAGCGCTCACTCATCCGCAAAATAACTCTCGTCACAAGGCACCCAGCAATCAGGCCCACCTTGAATAAACACTTTGTGATTCTTCATGCTTCTCTACACATCCAGCTCCAGCTTCCCCCTCCACCTCCTCGGCGCTTGCTGTGAGCGTGGCTGGGGCAGCGACACTCAGGCGGCTGGAGGTTTCTCAACACCTCCCCAGTGCCCCTGAGTTGCTGCATCCCTCCTGGGTCCCCTCCCACCCTAACAAAGCTTTCTGCTCTGTGTAGCATCACTTTTACCTTGAGTCTATGGTCAAAAAGGTGCAAAACAGGGCAAATTATTAGTGCAGCCTGAAATAAAGGAATACGTAGACCACTGGCTCAGCACACGGTGTTTCAGGGGTTGTTTGTAAACTCGTGCTCAGGATCAACAGATCATTTCCTATTGTTCCCTTGGCTCATCCCCATGATTCTGTTCAGACCAAGGTTGCTCCTGAAAGTTTTGCTAGAGGTGACCCTCTTCTGTGGAAACGCTCACTTTCCTATCTTTTTCCCAAACTCTTATGCATCCCAGACCAAAGCAATGCTTTCCACGTTGGTGGTGAGAAAATTCCTTCCCATCTATGTTCAAGGCACAAATCCATTCCAATGCTCTCCCATTGTGATCAAAGGCAAGAGGACAAAGAGCAACGCTTTCTCCTCCCGATAGCTCTCCAAAGGAATTTCAGACGGCTCACAACTCGTTGTCCCAATTTTCAAGAGTTACTCCTCTTCATAGGCAACCCTACAGAGCTCCTCGAAGATCTCACAGGATTGCTGCAGAGCTGAATTTATGCCCCTGTGTCTGCATTCAGTGCCTAAACCACCGTATCGTCCTTCCCTCCCCATTTGCCTGATCTGGAGGCACATGCGTTAGCTCTGGAGTTGCTTACACTGTGATTAATGTCTGCAGAGTTAGTGTTAAGACATATACGTTCAAAAGCCTTGAGGAAGAGGAACTTTTACTTTCCAGTGGTGTCTTGAAGCCCACCCTTCCCAGAAGAGGAGCCAAATGCAGTGCTCTCCTCTGTAGCCACATGCTAAATCATTCAGTGGTCTGGGCTGTGGGAACAAAGTGAATTGCATATTAAAGAGCCCTTGAAGCAGTGAATCATGATGAGACATGGAGAAAGCAACCAGATGTGAATACTGAAAGTGCTAGCGAGCACAAGACTGCTCTCAGAAAAGGACATGGGAGGCAGACACTTTGAAGGCAGATGCTTGGAGATACCCAATCAGAGGATGTTTCGTGATGCTGCAGGATGTGGTACCTTCAGCTGCTGCCAGCTGGGTCATTCTGCAAGCCCTAATAACCCCCCAGAATGGTGTACACCAACCTCAGAACAGCAAGGGATGATCTGCCCAGAGGTGGCCAAGCTGGTGCTCCTGAAGTAGACGGGCAGTTCAAGCATGGCTTAGACAAGCCACCCATGATCATCAGCAGTGTGGGCTGCCACAGGACTGCCAGACCAGCCAAAAACACAGGGATGTCCCTGGCAATGAAATGCTGAAAGAGTAAAAATGGCAACTGAGCAAAATCCTTTAAGCAGAATCGACGTTTCTCCAAGGTCAGCAGGCACGGCCGCTATGCAAAGGGTGGGCACTGCTCAGCACAGATCTGGCATCTTGAGCATCCCTGCATTGCAGGGAAAGGTGTGGCTGTATTTCTGGGGTGAATTTAGGGATGTCAATGGCTTGGTTCGGCATGTCAAGGGCTGCCAACCTCCCTCCTGTATTCATCCCAAAGCCAGACTCTCCTCCAGACTGTAATCCACCTCCTTAAAGCATCTCTTCAGCCTAACACCAGAAGCATTCAGCAACTGTTGAACAAATCAAGTAGTTCAATACTGGCAGCAGTGTTTTCTGTCCCAGAGCTATCTTCACTTTAGCTATCAACAAAGATCAATCACTATCACAATTGGTGCATCCCAAGAGACACCCCTGGCTTTCAATTATTGTCGTGCTTACGGAAGGGTAAACTGAGTCCTTAGCCTGAAAAATGGCTTGTCCAGAAAGCCACTTGGAAATTCACTGGGAAATGTGGGAATGGGTCAGACCCACCGTAGCCTTCAGTCTCCACCTCCAATCTACTTTACCATCAACAAAAGACACAATTAAAGACCTGACCAATGATTTTTACCATACCCACAGGTGCTTTTTCACTCATCTCCTGGTAGGTGCACAAAAACACGGGAGAGAAATAAGCCCTCTGACATTTTGCTTGCATCGAAGTTAGACAGCCAAAGACACACATGAAGTCAAACACACTTCATGCAGTGCACACAAACTGACAGATGGATGCCAATGGTTGCCATCACAGCCATGTGTGCCATCTGCCTTCTCCACAGAGGGACAGCCCTGGATGCTGGAGGGAGAAGGAGAAGACAAGCCCGTGCTTTTCATTGTGTCTCAACTGTGTGAGGAAGCACAGGCTGGAAAAGGAGAAAAATGGGAAATCTCAATCCCTCTAAAAGGATCGCACTGGGAACTGCCATGGCTCATCTACTGAGGAGGAGCTGGGCGAGAGAGGTCTGGGATCATCACCCTGAATAAAGATGGGATTTCTACAGCGGTCGTTATTTGTGACCTTGGACTGATGCTCTTCCAAGCATTCTTCTCAAGGTGGGGCCACACAACTCTCCTACTTACTTGGAGCCCTCCCCACTTCTCATCTGCAGCCAGCTCTTGCCACCAAACTTGCACAAACACCATCACCTTCAAACCTTCCATCTCTCTGCTCAAGCTTGCGTGCAAATGGCCAGCTGGGCTGGGGCAGGCAGGGAAGCACACGTGTATACACAGAGCCCTTAATTTCTGCAGAACTAAGCCAAAATTATTTTGGTATACTGGCTTTTAAATTGCTGCTTTCATTGCTCACAGGAGGTGCTTTTGTTCTTATCCCTTAGCAAAACATGCAAGCAAGGCCTGACTACCTTTTCTCTGTCTCTTTGAGTACCTATATCCTCCTATATTTTTTCCCTGAAACCTCTTACAGGTATTTCCCCAGGTCTCTAAGTATTTCCAGAGCCTACTTCTCTTCTGGTATTTGCTGCTACAGGTCTAGTGTTGAGAACAACATCTGTATTTTGGTGCATTGCCTTGTATCACCATGCTCCATGCAGCAGCCTCTTATTTTACGTTGTCCAGTTTTGCTCACTGAGCAAAGGATATTGAAATAACCATATTTCTTTTGCTCAGACTGCTTGATGCTCTCCATTGGGCTGACTGGACATGAGGAAGAGGTATCTGGAAAGAGGGAAGGGGCAATAAGAAATGAGCTGCAAATTAAGACAAAAAGCAAACATCCCAAAATATAGCTTGAGGCATAAAACTTGAGGTAGTTCAGTTTGGAAAATTTTCACTTAGATAATCTAAACCCACAAAAACGGAACGCAATAACATAAGAAACATAGTCACCAGTGTTGTAAAGCTTAAAAAGTTAACGGGTTGCATTGAAATGTTAATGAGCAAGCCGATATATTGCATTTTTGACTTTGTGTGACTCCAACACATTCCCATCAAATCCATAACCAGAAGTGACGCGCTCTCTCAAAACACAAACACCTTTGAAACGAAATAGAGCATCAATGTGTTTCATCAGACCTACTCACAGCATAGAAATATTAAACAAGCGTTTCCTTGCTCGCCCTAATTATTGAAGTGTATGAAGCAGCAAAGATGAATGTGCTTTAATGAACTCCATGATGTTTTGAACAAGGAGTAAAAAGTCTCTTTACTCTTTCTTACTTTGCAGCCACGTAGCTGGTCTTACTTTACAGAACTGATGTTTCCATAGAGTAAAGTGAACCACTTTATCTTAGTTTACAAGCAGGGAAACTGAGGCACGAGGCACAAACTTTCTTTCCCCGAGGCCATTGGGTAAATGAGCAGCAGAACGGATCAAACCCCATGGTGGCAGTGCCCTGGTGTAACCACTAAGTAGCATCGCCTTCATTTGACACAGACCATTATCAGTTTGCAAATGCTACTGATGGAAAAAGACCTACTAGGTCCTTTTGCAGCTCCCTGCTTTTTCTATGCCATGTGCTGTAGGCGAGAGTGCTTTATACAATCCCTACATTAAAATAATACAAGCAGGAGGACATCTCTCATTTCCTTTGGGGGAAACAATTCTGTAGCTGAATAGATTGCAGCATTAGGAAATATTTCCTAATGTCCAGCCCCTGCCACAGCTTCTAGAATCTGTTGATATATTATTAATAGAAAGGAAAATAAATATAGGTATTAATGCCAGAAGACACTGTCTACTCCTAATAGCTGCTAAAGTAATATATTCCCCTTGTTTTTAGCTTTTATTAGTCTTTTTGCAAAGGGTTACAAGACCCTTATGCATCCATTAGCCAGTCAGCCATGTGAAATTAATGTGGAGCAATTTTCATAAGCATTACTCAGAACTAATAATAATTAAGCATTATTTTCTGCTCAGATAACACAGAAAATAAAGTCTGACTTTTATGCCAAGATGGGTTTGCATTAGCTTAAGGTAGATGAATTAATTCTCATTTACAAGGCTTCTCCACCAGCTAGCCAGAAAATATCAAGGTAATTAAAACCAATTTGTGAGGTTCTGTCCCATTGCACATTCACTGAGTTTTATCATTGCCGCAAATTATAGGTGCTTTTATGTTGTTGCGAAGGTGGGACATGAAGAAGACCTTGCTGTTTGCCTCCTTCCCCATCACTTCCAAGAACAGCAACCTCCTTGTGAAGACCAGAATGCATTTTGTTGCTGGAGAAGCAGTGAAGGCCCATGCATTGCATGAAGGACCAGCTCAGTCCCAGCTCAGGCTGGGATGTGGACCTCTCAGCAATGCAAGTAAAAGGCCTCTAATGGAGAAAAAAGAAAAAAAGCTGTTTGCTTTTGATTTACCATTTACTTGCAAGGGTTTAATTTTGGCTAATTACCAAGCCAAAGGACTTCTGTAGCCTGCGTTTTAGGGATAGCTCAGTTCTCTTCAGCCACATCTTGACTTTGCGTCTGAGCTTAGCAAATAACTGGGCTGGATGCGACCCACCAGTGTGGAAAACTTGTGGTTTTCAGAGGATTACGGCCTCTCTTGTCTGTGTCCCGGCTCTCTGATTTCATCTCTACATCCCCTCCATCACTTCCCTGTCTCACTGTGGCATCTCATTTTGGCATCTGTGTCCACATCAGTGAGATGGAGCAGGTCGACAAAACCGTATGGGTCAGCAGCAAAAGAAGAATGAGACAGTAGTTCTGACTTTTATTATGTTTTGAAAAATCTTCTCTAGAGTAATCTAGTTGCTATTAAAGAGATAAATAAAAGGAGACAATACTGAAGAAACACCAGCTGTGTCTCAGCCCTGGAAAGAACCACCCCAGCATTGGCATCATTATCCATGCCTTCAATGAAGAAAGGTTTCCCCCTTATGGCTGTCTCAGTCTCAATCCAGCCACGGTAGTTGTAAACAGATATGAAGATCTCATGGTTTGGCTTTTCTGCACAATCTTGTCCCCAGCTGACGATGCCGACCTGAAACCACTTCATGGTGTTCCAGTAGCTGCAAACCAGAGGTCCCCCGCTGTCCACCTACGGCATAAGGAGGGTGTTATAGCAGGATCAAAACTCAGGTCTTTCATTGCAGACTGATTGGGGAAATCAAACTCTATCCCAAGGTGGTGAAGATTTGGGAGAACAAGGAAATCTTGGACTCAAAATTTCACAGCTCAGCCCTGAGATCCCTGCAGAATCAATAGACACAGAAGGTAAGAGGAGGAGATCAGTCGCAAGCTCTGGCTCTGTGCGATGCCCTGTCCTTCTCAGCCTTTTCCACATGCTCCCGTGGCCCCAGAAGGACACCTGAATCCTGTCACCAAGAGACAATGTCTGAGAGTGAAAAGGGACATTCGCTGTGACTGCTTATTCAGTCCTTGACTTCTCAGCAAAACTGGCACGTGTAAGTGCTAGGTACCTGCCACTGTTAATTTTGGGGGCTAGCTTCCAGAAATTGGACAGGAGATGAACACTAACCCTGACAAATCCTTATTGCAACCACAGTAATTTTACTGAAAACTTGCCTGCTACTGCAAGGGCAACCATCACTCACCCAGTGTGTGCAAGCCTCCAAACGCACGCGGCAGCCCCCCTGCGAAGAGGAAGGTCCTCCTGTTGGCTGCCGTCGCCTGAACGCCAAGAGCACATCTAGTTGCCCCTATGACCGCTGTGTGCAACCTCTGAGAACAACCCTAGGGAGAAGAGGTACCAGCAGAAAATGCACCCAGCCAGGTACTGCACCTTTCTGACCACAATGTGCATCTCCAGTGCTGCGTGGCCCCTGCTCTGAATGAGAGTTTCCTTCCATGGTGGGTTTGAACCTTTTCTTCTACCCTGTCTCCAGTTCTTCACGTGGCAAATAAAAAATTCAATACAAACCCATTTCCTGAGACAGCCAGCTTTCCTGGGAAACGTCGCCCTTCCCTCTTCGTAACCTACTTTGAGAGATGTCTTTGTCATTAATGAAGCCCCTTCTGCCAGCAGCTACCCTGAGCTAACGCATTAATTAATTAACGAGTAAGGAAGTGGCTATAGTCCCCTGTGCAACTCATCAGCACCTGCTAAAGTTCATGGCTGAATTCCTACTCACCTAGTTTGATGGAGGGTCCAGACCCATAATATGTTTATCTTTCTAATTTTTTTTCTTTTTTTCTTTTTGGTTCCACATGCATACAGGAGGGGAAAATGAAATAATAATAATATTATAAATAATATTATAAATAATAATAAAAAAATAAATACAGAGCAAATGTTGCTTCAGCAACCACAGAATCACAGAATCATTTAGTTTGGAAAAGGCATTGAAGACCATCGAGTCCAACTGTAAAATCAATACTATTGGCACTAAAATGGTGTTACTGTAGCTACGTGCCTGCATCCCAGCCAGTGCTGCTGGACCCTCTTCAGACGCAGGATCTAAAGACATTTCCCAACCCCGTTTCAGCCAAGAATTTGCGTGAATCGTGCAAGTGACCTTGCAGTGACCTTGGATCCATGCGTTATCGGTGTCCTTGGCGATGGCATCCTGTTTGAATGAATGAACGTCTAGGCTGTATGCACAATTAAATTACTGGGAATTTTACTGCTAATTCCCCCAGGGCAGGAACAGGCCAAACATATTATCCTGGTAGTGAAAGGAAGGCACTTGGAGCCTCCTACACAAAGATAATAAATGAAGTCGAGAGAGTGGGAGCTGTTCGCAAGCCAGTGACGCAGCAACGGCTGACGATCCCTCACCGGTGATCTGTTGTGTTGCCTTGTGCCAGCTTTTCCCAGTACAGGAGGTGTTTAGCACTGGTAGAGCCCCTGCATGCCATCAGGGCAGATTGGTTTCAGAGTGTCCAATCTGGAGGCTGCTCACGCTTGCAAAGGACCGTTCTCCCAGGGCGCTTTAATACCAGTTAATTCCTGATACCTTGTGACTCTCCTCTGGGGGAAAAGTCTTATCGTATTTTATAGCTGAGAAAACCGCAGCAGAAAAGGGGATGAGATTTGTACGAGGCAACGGCAGAGCCAGGAGTCCCTATTCAAACTACAGATCACGCGGTTTTCCTTTCAAATCAGATCTGCTTTTCCCCGTTTGCCTCTTTAACCATGTTCGGTTTGTTCCCTGCCTGGTTGGTGAGGAAAGGGAGAGCTGTTGGCAGGGCTCGAGGGACTGTCAGCTGCACAAAGCGATTTAAAACCTGGGCAGAGAGGGAGTTAGGCAGCGCTGTAAAAACCCAGGAACCGGCTGCAAAACCATTCCTCTAATCCACAAGCCCTGAGACCCAAATTCTGCTTCAGATGCCTTTCCACATGGGCTGAGCCCGCCTGCTTCATGGGTGCAACTTCTAACATGCCATTTCTCTTAACTTCAGCTATTTGACTTGATTTTGTCATGAAGTGGGCTAAATCATCCTCTTCACGTGATAAGCTCGCTCACGTAATTATAGCAGGAGCCCAGATGGATCAGTAGCCTGGTTTTTATAGGGGTAAAGAAAATAAACTCAGTTCTTCGACACTCCTGAATATCCCCGTATCCACCTTAAGCTCTCAAAAACGTTTGCCCAAGGTTTTCCATCCTTCTGTAGGAGAAGGTGTGGGAGGAGCAGAGTTTTGAGCACCGGTACAATTATCTCAGCTCTGTGATGTTTCCAGTAGCACTAATTTAATGAATGCTCAGCTTAACGACTCTGAAGATCGAAGAACTTATTAAAAGCTGCTTTCAGCCCCCTGTATCCTGGTGGTGAAATACTTCTGGTCAGCAACACACATCAGATACCTGCTCCTTCAGTCTGAGTTTCTGGAGAGCAAAACCCCTAGAAATAATGTTTTTGGCTCTGTTGCATGCTTCTTGTCAACTAGAAGATGAGTGAAAAGCGACCACATCAAACCAGATCCAGTGCTGAATTCATGCCTTCCACAACTGCATGTTAATCCTCCCATTAGCAGAGGTGAGAGCAATGATATATTCGCTGATAAATGGTTTGGGCTTGTATAAAAACTGTCCCTGACTAACACGGTGCTTTGTTCACTGAAGCTGATCAAAAGTTTCATCCTTTTCACCGTGGCCAAAGCCTGTTTGTGAACATCAGGAGCCTTTCTGCCGACTTTAGTGGGCTTTGGATCGCGAGCGTAATCTTCTTCGTTTCGCATTTGTATTCGTGTCTGCAACATGGTAATTGATCAGAACAAACACGTCCAGCCACATAAATCTTCTTAGGTGGGAGAAACTCTGGGGGAGGGAGAACAACCCATCTGATACTCATTAGGTGGATACACAGTCCCTGCAAGTCATTGCTGGTTTCATTTTCATGTTGGTAAGCCCTGTGTAAATTGGAGACAATCAGCATGAGAATAACAACACTTGCCATTAGAGCTGCCCTGGCTCACAATGTAAAGGCTTTTGCAAACAGATGATTTCTTCGGTTATTTCACTGCAAACAAGCTGTCTCCAGAGAAAGGTGGAAGGAAGGAGGCTATGGCCATTTTTAGCATGCAGTAAAAAATGAACCAGGTAACATAGGGCTCCTGGACTCCTTTCATGGGATCCCTTAGAGATCACAGAATCATAGAATTGTAGAATCCCAGGTTGGAAGGGACCTCAAGGATCATCTGGTCCAACCTTTCCAGGCAAAAGCACAGTCCAGACAAGATGGCCCAGCACCCTATCCAGCTGCATCTTGAAAGTGTCCAATGTGATGGAGTCAACCACATCCCTGGGGAGATTATTCCAGTGTTTGACTGTTCGCATGGTGAAAAATTTCCCTCTCATGTCCAGTCGGAATCTCCCCAAGAGCAACTTGTGTCCATTCCTCCTTTTCCTCTCCATGGGACTCCTTGTGACAAGGGGGTCTCCATCTTCTTTGTCTCTCAGGTGAGACCCTTCAGCTACTCTGTCTCTCCATCCCCTTTCTGGAAAATGGGAGAACAAGACCACTCTACTCCATCCACACAGATGTCAGCAGGGTCCATTAGCAACTATGGTGGCACGGACTTAAAGGCGGTTATAATGCATCTGGCCAAAGGCCCATGTGGCCCAGACTCCTGCCTCTGACAGTCAGCTGTAGCAAGTGCTCAGGGAAGGAGCATGAGAAACAGGGCAAGTATTTACAGAGCTGTATTTACAGAGCTGTATTTACATCAGAGACATTAATAGCTTTAGAGAGATCTTCATCCAGGAAGTTATCTAATTGCTTTTTGAATCCATTTATCCCTTAGGATAAATACCCACAACATCCTGGTCAGTGACTTCCATAGTTTAATTATCTGTTGGATGAAAAAAACACTTCCTTCTCTTTGTTTTAAATCTGCTGCCTGATATGGCCACCTGACACCCCCTCCTTCATGTGTTTTGAACAGTAGTGACAAGAGGACAGCTCTTGACTGTCTTCTCCTTGTTGCTCATCACTTTGGAAATCTGTGGTTTATCCCCGGCAGACATCTCTTTTACAAGCCTCAGAGCCCTGCTCTGTTATTCCCCTCTCCACCAGAAGCCATTCCGTGTCCCTGTTCATCCTTGCGACTCTACTCTTCTCCTTTTCTAAAACTACTACTCCTTTCTCAGACGGGGTGGACGGGGATCGCACACAGCACACAAGGCGTAGGCTCTCAAGATTAGTGCCCTGGCATAACAGGCATTTGCTTTGCTACCTGTTTCTTTCCCAGTAATTCATAATGCTCTCCTTGCCTTTTTGACCTCCACAGAACCTCATGCTGATGTTTTTGAAGGACTATCCACAGTTACTCCAAGATCTTCTTACATGGTAATAGCTAATTTAGAGCCTATTATTGCGTACGTACGGCTGGAGTTGCTTCTCCCTATATTCATTACTCTTCCTTTATCAACAGTGAACTGCAGCTGCTGTTTTAACCTCCAGTCACTCAGAATAATGAGATCCTGTGGCATCTCTGCACAGTCAGTTTTAATTTTGACCACTCTGAATAATGCTGTGGCATCGGCCAGCTTGCCCATCTCAGCATTCACCCTCCTTGAACATCACCATTCCTTGCACAGATGCCAACACAACCCCCCTTGTGAGCTCTTTCTCCCATTAAATCCTTCCTCCATGTTGCCTCCCTTTCAGACCGAAGCCCTTCTACTTCATGACAGTTCAGTTTCTCCATGAGCCTTTGGTGAGAAATCTCATTAAAAGAGTTTTGGAAATCTCAGCGTGTTATATCAGCTGGATCACCCTCTGCCACATGCTTGTCAACTCCTTCAAAGAATTTAAATCCGCCTGTGAGTCATGACTTTCCCTTAAAGCCGTGTTGACTCACTGTAATTGAATGAGAAGCGGCTCCTCTGAGTCATCACACCCATTCCCCCGCTCCGAGGACAAGCACAAAGTAGGTTTTTGTGTTCAGCTGGATCCAGAGATGTTCTGTTCCCCACAGCTTCACTCACCAGGCACACAAAGTAATGCTGGACCCTCTTGCTGCAAACCAAACAGCTTCAGTTTGAGGGACCAAAAGCTACAACACGGAGGAAGAAAGCAGAAGAGGTACACGACATCATCAACATCCCAGGTCCTTGCAATAGGAAGGAATTTTTGATGGATGAAAGAATTAAGCCACCACAGCCTGAATGCTTTCACTTGTCTGCCCATATCATAAAATGATCAAATGATGAAAGCCTTATAAAACCATGGGACACAGGAAAAGTGTTCGAATTCTTACAAGCTGCACATCAAAGCACCCTTCAGAAGCAAATTTAAGAGACTGGAAATGCAGAAAAACCTTTCTAATGCTTTGTTCTGAGGCTTCCCAGGATACCTTCCTACTTAAACCATTCCATCCCTTTGGGAAAAAAACTGCTCCATCACATTAGCAGCAGTTCAGTGATGGAGAATCCACCTCAAGGATGGAGAGTGGATCACTCTTCAATATTAAGGCAAAGTACAATAGTAAGAATTTTGTATAGCTAGTAATAACTTTGAACTGAAATGTGGTTCACTTTGGCTCCTGGCCCCTAGGAGACCTTTACCTGACAGGCAGAAGGGCCTATAACCTCAGACCTCATGCAGATACTCTCCATCCCTACAGACTGCAATCACACCATCATCTACCTACCTCCAGTCAGATATTTTGAACAGTCTGATGGGTTGCCCAGGCTTCCCTGCTTTGTGACCTTTTCCTTGCATCCGTGATAATTTACCTATAGGGACCCAATTTTAATTTGCAGACTTTCTTCAATAACTTCAGTTTCACAAGTCTTCCTTTGCAGTTTTGGAGCCGCATTAGCACCAGTAAAAGGGTGCAAGAGCTTTTGCCACTGCTGCACAGGTTTAGCACTCTTACGCACCGACAAAGTGAGGGTGCAAGGGATGAGCTCAGCTCCAGGCTGATCACCTCTCCCAGGTGTTTCCAGTGCAAGTGCCAAGCTCCCATTGCAGTCACATCAGTGGCACTGGGGCATGGTTTGAGATGGGGACAGCGGGATGCCAGGGGGATATCCTGGGATATCTAAGACAGCACCGGAGACTTAGATGTAGTCAACTGTCCTGCCTCGGAGCCATGTGTCTCCCCATGAGGTAGACACCTCGGTCTTGCTATGAGTTAATGGGGAACGACAAGCACTCGTGCACGGGTGTATCTCATTTTAAAATAGATGGTTAAAACAGTCTCAATGAATCACATGTCAGAAACACTTTTTTTTCTCCGTATTGATGGAAAGATGATTTGGTAGAAGCAGATGGCTATAGGAAAGACATTTGTGTCTGGCCAGCTAAATCCCACCTAGGGCTCTACAACAACTACTGCTATCACTATGACTATGTGGGGTGAGAGCCCTGAGCACCCCAGATGCTGTAAAGGGCATTTGCCCTTTCCAAACTGCTGACTGTATATGTGGGTAGGATATGTTACAGGTGAAGGAAAGAGGTGCTTCTCTGCCTTTTTCACAGAACCAAAGAAGTTAAGCCCCAGAGCCCTAGATGCATCCTAACGTCATTTCAGACATCTATCAGAGATGGCCAAGATCACCTACTGCTACAGTCGGTGGAATTAACTTAACTGACAGAGCCCTGGAACAGGCTGCCCAGGGGGGCTGTGGAGTCTCCTTCTCTGGAGATATTCAAAGCCCACCTGGATGATGTCCTGTGCCCCCTGCTCTGGATGAGCCTGCCTGAGCAGGGGGGTTGGACTGGATGATCTCCCAAGGTCCTTTCCAACCCCTGCCATTCTGAGATTCTGGGTTTCTGTGAATTACCAATACCTTCAGCCCATGGCTCAGATCAGCCCTATGCCAGGGACGGTGTAGGGCACGGTGAAGCTAAACTGGAACCATCCCACTGCTTGCTTGTGGCCACACAATGATTCCTTCTCCTGAAAGTCAGGCCAGGGACTGGGCACCCCTTCATCTGCTGTTGACCTGAACTGTATGTGAACTGTGGCTTCCAGCTGAACACACTCTGTCCTAATCACCGCAATGCCGAGCTACCCCCACAGACCTCCTTTGCAGAAACTCTCTGAAATATAATTGGGCCATTTACTGAATTTTGTCTGGATAGGCAAGGCACTGAAGAGGCATTTGCTTTGTGAGTCCCTTATACTCTAATTATTGTTCAAGTTACAATTGCATCAGAGCCCAACAAAAGATGCTTAAGAAAGCAAGGAATTAGACATCAATTGTGGTTCATGGGGTCATGGAAGAAATGTAGCACACAAAAAAAATAACACATAGGCCATCTCTAGTGTCTGTTCTTTAGCACTTGTACCCCATGAACATCCATTAATGCTAATGTTTATGACTAAATAGAACTATAAGTCAATTACAGATCCTGTTAGTGTTAATTCACAGTCAATCTATATTTGTCTGCAGAACTGCTAGGGAATTGGTATACAATAGATTTTTCTTTTTAAGTGAATGGATTTTTTTTTAAAGTACAAATACTCAGGAGCTCTGCTGTTCAATCTCCTTGAGTTATTATAGGAATATGGTCAGTGATCCACAAATTAGTCGTGTCTGTACGTAGTATGATGGCAGCTGGTGAAATGTCTGAGCCTTTCTGCATCTACACCAGCAAGCTCACTGTCTCCAGGGCTTGTTCCCTGGCCAGGGGTCTCTGCCTTGCCTGTGCTGCTGTTCCTTCCTGGCCTCTAAACTGGGGTGCCAGGATCCAAAGTGATTATTGTGGGTGGCTCCTGACCCATGCAAACGCTCGAGCTGCATCTGGGAACCATTCAGGAGACAGCTGGTTGGCACAGACCAAAACCGTGCCCAGGGTTGCTCTACCTCCTTGACAGCGCTGACTTTATAAAGGCATTTTGAAATCTGGCCTCATTGTTATTTGACACAAACCCCATAAACTTTACGGCAAAGAGTAATGCAAGAGATTGCACTGACTACAGTGCGCGTTGCTGTCTTCCCCAGGGCAGATGAATTGGGTGTCCAGTGGTCCATGTTGCAGAGCAAGCATCAGATTTGAGCCTGGCCTTCAAATTCATTACCAGGCAGCCTACTACGGGCAAGCCACCAGATTTCCAAACCAGCCTAGCAAGGCCAAAATGTGCCCTACCTGACTTTAATCGGTGCTTCCCAGCAAACCATCCATCAGCAAAATGCTTCCCCTCCAGCAAATTAGCAAATTCTGATGAAAAGTCATGTCACACGTTTCTCTCCTGAAGAGCTCCACTTCCAGCCGAGGGTATGGTTTTGTCTTGCTCTTGTTATTCCAGGTTGCAAGACATCTCTGCCTGGTCAAGCTTCCACTAAAAGTGGGCAGTTGCTGGCTCATGGCCATTATCTCACATGCAATCATTGTGTACTTCACTGCTTGGAAAGCCCACATTTCTACTTTATTTCTCAGATGACTCTAACATTATTGTAGATCAAAATAGCACCCTCATCAGCTTTCTGAATACAGGAGATTAATTTTGCTGGGTGCAAGTGCTCTTGCTGTTTCACCAGCCTAATTCAGCTGCAGAACTTAAGGCTGGGCTGGGAAGTGCATTCTTTAATCATGTTAATGTTATCCTGTGGCAGTTTTCTTTTTAAAATTTTTGATTGAATTTAATGGAGGTGAAAGTCAAGAGATGGATGGTTTCAGAGGCAGATGCTCTCCGGCTAATCAAAAAGTGATTTTTGCAAAGCAAAGCTTCCCCTCCACTGCCCAGCTATGGGCCCAGATTGTGATGGCTTTGCAGTCCACGATCCCTGTACCTGCTGCCTTTGCCTAAAGGGCAGGGGATCTCTCGCTGGCCTGGGTGTTGATTTAGTTCCCTCAATGAATAATTCCTACAGGATGAAGCTGTACATACATGTGTCTGCCCATCTGCGCCCCGCAAACACATGCACACATCTAAGAAAACCCTTGCCCCGTAGAGGACGGAGACCTTAATCCTGAAGCAAAGGCTGCAGGGAAAGCTCAGTCCTTACCAGGCACTCAGAGGAGGGGTTGAAGGTTGGATGTTATGAAAGAAAAGGTGGGTTTTGGCTTTCAGACTTTGTTTGACATGAGGACAGTGATCCTGTGGATGGAGTATATTCTGAGGGCACAAGTTCTGAGCAAGGTTTTCCCATATCTGGGTGTTTATGTCAGCTCTCTCCTCTTAGCAATCCCTGATATCAAATACTGCTTGAACTCTAGTATTTAGCTTCAGAAGTCCATCATGCTATGTCACTAACTGATTGCAATAAGATGCAGCTAGTTCTGGCAGCCACAGACCAACCTGCCACCTTCTCAAAGGACATTTGTATCAGACCTCACCTGAGAAAGGTTTCTAATATTCAAGTTAAATATACCTGGACTCAATTTCCGACCCAATTCTTTTGCTTTGACCCTCCTGGACAAAATTCTGTGTCTCCTTTCAGTATTTAACCTGGCAGTAGAGCAGCACTGACCAGGCAGGGCTGAGGGGACCCCAGGCAGGAGGAAGTATGCAGCCCATGTTGTGCTGAGCCCTCTTCGCAGGGACACCAGACCTCCCCTCCCATCGCTCCCACCACTGCACAGCTTGGCCACAGCAGACACTGGGTTTTTAAACTGCTGTGAGATGAAAGTCCAAATTCCTCTGCCCAGAGCCATCCAAAACTGCCTCTAATCCAAGGGGACTTGTTGGCAACCACCCTTTTCCCTTGCCCCCCTTTCAACTCATGTTTCTCTCTCTGCAAGGAGGGAATCAGGGCAGGGGGGAGAGTGTAAGGAGAGGCCCATTTGCTCAACAAGGTGTTTAATTTCCAGCACCACCACTGCTTTCCAACCCCAAGAGTCCTGCACCCCCACTGCCCGGGCCAATATGCCTTTGCAGGTAGTTCCATGGCCCCTGGGCATCCTGGCCTGGCCTCCTGCAGAGAAGCTTTTTCAACCCCAGGAAGCCATGGGAAGGATCGATGTTCATTCCTGACGTGAAGGACCTTCTCCTCCAATGTCTCTGTGCCCCCATGGCAGCGTGGCCATCTGGGAGCCTGTTGACTTTACCTGGCAGGTGCCTTTTTCTCCTCTCTCCAGCTCAGCACACAGCACGTTCTCCACTAGCTGTGGGATCCTCTCCAAGCACTGCTCCCTGCTGATGAGCTTCATCCGCGCTTTCTGCAGCACGTGGGATGCTGGCACCGCAACCGCTAACCAGCAAGTGAGAAGAGAATGATTAACAAACCCTGCAGAACAGCGCAGATCTGTAAGGGTGAAACCACAGCTGGAGAGCAGCCCTTGGGACTGCTCCTGGCTGAATTTGTAAGGTATCTCAGGGCAAGAGGGTCTCAGGGTGCAACCGTATGGTCTTGGGGTCATGGGGGCTTACAAGGGCTGTCCAAATGTTAGCAAAGATAAGTTTGTGCTCTTGACTTTATGCCAGCTTAGGAGGTGGGTGGGTAGGTAGAGAGGGGGGAGGTGTTAACAGGCAAAGCTGAAAACCTGGGAAGTGGAGGCTTGCTAAATAGGATTTTAAAAAATCATTTTTTGGATGAACTCTGGGATGCAGTACAGCTGGCAGATCCCAAAGGGATGGCTTAGCCTGTTGGTCTTGGTGATGACCTGAGATGAGCTGCACTGCACACCTTGGGTTTCTCACTCACGTTTCTGGGGAACTCCAGTTTGAGGGACCTTTCATGGGGTCCTGTGAGAGCCCTGCAGAGGAAAAGTCCACTGAGCTTTCCCCAGAACAGATCTTGTTATCGCCATGCAGCTCAGGGGGGGCTGTGAGGCCATGCCTCACCCAGGGAGCCAGCTGTATCTTTCACAAAGATTCTCTCGGGATGGCAGTACACGATGGAAATAACTGTTTTGTTCTTCCCTTGAGATGGAAAAAAATCAAGAAATCTCAGCAGGCAACAGCAAGCGACAAAAAGACTGAAAATATGCAGGGCTGCTTGGAAAAGCCACTCATTTCACCCATGTTTCTCCTCAAAGTGAACCTCAGTCTGAAGGCTAAAACTGACTTTTAGAGGTTGTTGCTGCTGAGGAGGAGACCTACAGATTTTCAGACACTCATTCCTTCTTCCATATTTCACTGAGCTAAATCCTTCCAGCGCTTTCGGGAAGGCAGGACTCAAAGGTAAGTTTTAGAAGATAGAAAGGTGTCAGGTCCCTTTTGCAGCTAAGATGGAGCCGCTCCATGGAAGCATTCACAGATTAAAATGCTTTGATGTAGGCATCTCTGAGGAGCTGGCTCCACTTGAAGTCTAATTGACTGCAGTCATAGAATCACAGAATCGTTTAGGTTGGAAAAGACCTTTAAGATCACCAAGCCCAACCATTCCCCTAACCCTGCCATCCCACCACTAAACCCTGTCCCTCAGCACCTCGTCTGTCCAGCTTTTAAATACCTCCAGGGATGGGGACGACACCACTTCTCTGGGCAGCCCCTTCCAGTGCCTGACAGCCCTTTGGGGAAGGAATTGTTCCCCAGGGCCAACCTCACCCTGCCCTGGCACAACTTTAGGCCGGTGCCCCTCGTCCCATCGCTCCTTCCCTGGGAGCAGAGCCCGACCCCCCCGGCTCCCCCCTCCTCTCAGGCAGTTGTAGGGAGCGATGAGGGCTCCCCTCAGCCCCCTGAACACCCCCAGCTCCCCCAGCCGCTCCCCAGCAGCCTGGGGCTCCAGACCCCTCCCCAGCTCCGCTGCCCTTCTCTGGACACGCTCCAGCCCCTCCAGGTCCTTTTGGGAGGGAGGGGCCCAACCCTGACCCCAGCATTCGAGGGGCGGCCTCCCCAGTGCCCAGCACAGGGGCACGGTCCCTGCCCTGCTCCTGCTGGCCACACCACTCCTGATACAAGCCGGGATGCTGCTGGCCCTCTTGGCTACCTGGGCACACTGCTGGTTCCCATTCAAAGGGGAGTCAGGCTAGTGGCACTTGAGGTGCCAGTTGAGAGATGTCCACTTAAAAAATGTTGATAGGGACAAGTAATGACCCATTTTCTGCCACCGTGGAACAACACCTCGTACTTTGTGGCATGGCCCATATCACACTATCGCCCATCCCTCTCACCACACTCAGCTTCTCCTGGTTTTCTTATGAAACATCTCCCAGACAGAGGGGTGTGTAGCAGGGCTGAGCGCATTGACCTCTTGCAGGGTGCAATTTGGAGAGCAGAGATGATGTCAACTGGGCCAACCCAGCAGCATGAGACCGATCCGGGGAGCCACGCTGTGCTTTTTGCAAAGAGACCAGCTAAAGAGAAAACCTGCCAAGCTGCAGAGTGACTGCAGCATCCCCCTGCTTTTCTGTTTCTAAGAGCACGTTTCCTTGGTGAAATGGGAGAGTTTCATGAGGATAACACAGTGTTGTGTTGTGTATTACGGTTATGTGAGGCAAATGAAGCCTAGAAAGGAAAATGCCGAGTTTCAGAGACGTTTCAGTTCAGTAACGCTACAGGGCAGAATAACAAGGATTAAATGGGACATTCACTTACTACATCCTAGGAAGGAATGTTAAAGCCCCAAGGCACCGCCCTGCCCACTCTGTCCCGATTACCTCCTTCCAATAATGAAATCGCTCATTAGCCATTTAGTGACATTAGTTCAGGATAGACATTTGGGGTCAGAATCAGCGCTGGAACTACTTTCATTAGGGCTTAAACTAGAGAAATTGGCAATAGCAATCTGCCTTTCTAAATAAGTGAAGAAGAGGGGTAGCCAGTACCATTGAATCAATCTGGTTCATTAAGCCAAAGAAAACCCTAGACCTCCAGTTCCCTTATTCCAGACCACTTTAGACCAAGCCTAACTTGCCCACCAGGATGGGGCTTGTCTTACTTTGGGTGCCAAAAAAGGCAAGCAAGAATCATAGAGTAGAATCATAGGATTGTTTAGGTTGGAAAAGACCTTTAAGATCAGAGGGTGAGTTCCTGCAGAGCAAATGTGGGCTTTAAGGTTTCAGCTTGAATGTGCGTGCTCAGAGTACCAGGGACTTGGCTCTGGGGGTCAGTAGGTGACCGGTTCTTGCACTGGACAGGGAACTGGTGGATGTGCAGAGGCTGCGAGGATATGGCTGTGTCTACCAGGGAGGTAGGGAGTGGAAGTTAGTGTGGGTAACCCATCCTGGAAGACAACAACTACTTTAAATGGATAATAACCAGCCTTGTTAGCAAATACAACTCCCGACAGCATCTCACCTGTACTTCTCGTTCCCCACCCAGCAACCCAGCAATGTTGCCACGTATTGATGTCATACATGAAGGGCAAGCAGATGGGGATTTTCTCATGGCTGAACTCGATGGGAGAACTGAGCAGGATGAGAGCAATATCGTTTTGCATGCTCATTCTGTCAAAGTTTTCGTGGAGGATCAAGCTGTCTGGCTTATATTTTTCCAGCGGGAAGTTGAGGTCAATTCCCCCCACTACAACAGTGAGATCTGGTGGCCTTTATAAATAAAACAGAAACAGTGTAGACATCAGCAAATATAGAATCATAGACTGTTTTGGATTGGAAGGGACCGCTAGAGGTTATCTAGTCCAACCCCCCTGCAGGGAGCAGGGACACCTTTAACCACATCAGGTTGCTCACAGCCCTGGCCAACCTGGCCTGGAATGTTCCCAGGGATGGGGCCTCCACCCCCTCTCGGGGCAACCCCTGCCAGGGTTTCACCACCCTCGTTGTAAAGAATTTCCTCCTTATATCCAGTCTAAACCTACCCTGGCTTAGTTTAAAGCCATCCCCCCTTGTCCTGTCACAGCTGGCCCTACTAAAAAGCTTGTCCCCCCCTTTCCTCTGGGCCCCCTTGAAGCCCTGAGCGGCCGCACTCAGCTCTGCCCGCAGCCTCCTCTGCTCCAGGCTGAACACCCCCAACTCTCCCAGCCTGGCCTCAGAGCAGAGGGGCTCCAGCCCTCGGAGCATTTTAGTAGCCCTCCTCTGGCCCCGCTCCAACAGGTCCATGTCCTCCTTGTGCTGAGGGCTCCCGAGCTGGACACAGGGCTCCAGGGGAGGTCTCCCCAGAGCAGAGCAGAGGGGCGGAATCACCTCCCTTGACCTGCTGGCCGTGCTTCTCCTGATGCAGCCCAGGGTAGGGTTGGCCTTTTGGGCTGCCAGCGCACATTGCCGGCTCATGGCCAGCTTTTCATCCATCAGTACCCCCAAGTCCCTCTCAGCAGGGCTGCTCTTGATCCTTTCTTCCCCCAGCCTGTACTGATACTGGGGGTTACCCTGACCCAGGTGCAGAACCTAAACATGAAGGTTTTGTGTTATAAAGGTTGGTGCCTCCTCCCCCTGAGCAGGGTAGGGTGGTGCTCAGCAAATTGCAGGGGCAACTTAGCTATAAATATCACAGAAATCTACCCTCACTTCTACGCAAAGCTAATTTTCAGGGCAGAGAGGTGCAGAGGTAGAACAAGAATGCAACCAAGTTACAAATAGCCCAGTGGCTAATGAACAGATGGAGTGGGCTGGATCTCTGGGATCACTGTGCCCTGGGCTGGCTGGTCGGGACGGCGCTGCCCCCAGCCATCCACTCCAGGTTGCAATGCCACAGGTCATTTGTCACCAAGCAGTCTTGTCTCTTGGACCTGCCAAATTTTGGAGGGGTCTCACAGAGGGCTGGACTCAGCCCCTGGGCATTGCATGGGGCTGATTTATCTGGCAAGTGCCGTTTTAAAATCAGACTCTCCACGAGGTAAAGGTGTTTCCCATATGAAAGCAAAGGTAATTTGGGGATTAGAATAAGCTGGAGTGGAATGTACCTCTTTTTACAGGGTACCACAACATGTGTAGATGTACAGGAAATGCTTAGGCCCACCAGAACATCATCACCGGCATTCATACAAGGCTGCTCAGACCATCCTTCAAAATACTCCCGTTCTGCATCTTCTGGTTACACAGTTTTGTGCACATTCCTGTTATAACACCAACTCTGGTCAAAACTGGGTCTGTTTTCCCCAAAGGAGACAACTCCTGTTTTCAGGGCTCTCTTTCTGGCTCAGTCCCACATATGCTGCACTTAACCCCAAAGCCATGCATAGCCTACACCCGCAAGGAGCGATGTTATGAACCCATTGTGCCTGGGCTGCCCTCATCTCCCCCAAGTACTCACACCTCTTCTGCAAAGCAATGGGCTGCAGTTAAAATCCACAATGCGCTGATCATGGTGCCTCCACAGATATGTTTCCCTTTGCTCTGGATGCTCACATGCCATGGGAACTCCCCCACCGTAGCATATCTCCCCGCTGTGATCCTCTTGCCGGTCTGCAGAAAGGACTCGTAAGATGGTCGGAGGCCACACTCTGGGTACAAGATGAGACACGTTGCTCATGTACAGCAGAGCCACTGCCTCTGCTACTAAACTAGAGAGGCAGGACATCAGCTAAAGCATGGGTCTATAATTATCCATGCTACTTGACCTCTACCAAAGCCCCTGGCATCGCCATAGCCTCCCTAAACCTGCCTTCTGCCCAGCAATGCCCAGGCATTTTGGGGGCTAGAGGGGCCATAGGCAGTTTCCCATAGGCAGGCTGGATAAAATCCTTGTTTAAGGGAGTACGAGTGGAAGAGTTCAGTACTAGGCTGTAGTACAAGCCTGTACATATGTGACATGAAGTACAAGGAATAAGCCCAGGCCCATTTCATTTACCGTTACGTGTATATCCTGTAGGTTTGCTAGCAGTTTCGCTCTGCTGGTCGTTTCTGAACATAAAAAGTTGAGAAGAAAAACCTGCATTGGTGCTGCTGATCAGAGAAGTTAAACAAAAGAGGATAAGGAGCAGCATTTCAATCCCAGTCTCGGACCCACACTCTTCGACAACATTCAGAGAAGCGATGCTTCTGCAGACACCTTGAGACATCTTCCCCATTCCATGTTCTCACCAAAGGCAACACACCTCTCTTCCGGGGCAACCAGGATGTGACATCACACAATCCATTTGTTTCTGTTGACATCACCATTGGAGGCTGTCCTTCCTAAGGTGCTGAGGGAAAGCTCAGTGATTTCCAAGAGGTTTGGGATTTGCTTTAGCTATGATAGGAATAGGACTGTAGCGAGGTGGGGGTCGGTCTCTGCTCCTGGGTAACGGGCAATAGGACAAGGGTAAATGGTCTGAAGTTGTGCCAGGGCAGGTTTAGGTTCGACATTAGGAAAAATTTTTTCACTGAAAGGGTTGTCAAGCACTGGAAGGGGCTGCCCAGGGAAGGGGTCGAGTCCCCATCCCTGGGGGGATTTAAAAGCCAGGCAGATGAGGTGCTTAGGGACAGGGTTTGGGGGTGGGATGGCAGGGGTAGGGGAATGGTTGGGCTTGGTGATCTTAAAGGTCTTTTCCAACCTAAACGATTCTGTGATTCTGTGCATCCTGGACTGACTTTCATGGGGCATTGCAATAGCGGACTTCATGGGTTTTGGTGCTGTAGCCCTTTTTGGATCTCAAACCATGTTCTTCTCTCTGAAGACCTTAGATGCTGGTCCTGCTTTCATCTTTGAGAAGTGCTGAAGCCTATCAAACTCTGAACTAACTTTCTCTTCTTCATTTAGACTGTGTCTATGTTCTCAAAAGAAAGAGACATCTCCGTGGTAGGGTAACCATTCTATGATTCTAGGGTAAACTTCAAACAGTGCCAAATCAAAAGTTTAGCATCAATGATGTTGTGGGAGCCACTCCCTTCTTCCCAGTGGGCAAGGGTGGCTTACAAGACCAAATCCAGCCTAAAACACTGTTCCATGAGGCTGAATCATTAGCATTTCACCCTTACTGATTATAACCCTGATATTCTTTCTACCTTCAACAGCAACTGCAAGGGGTCAAGGCCACCCTACAGTAACTCTATAATTAATTCTGTGGCAGCATAATATTTTGCTGTGGGACAATTTTAGCATCAATGGACCCATCTATGCTGATTTCTAAACGGACACATTATTTCCATCAGGACAGGGCTTAAAAAAAACTCAGCCAGGTTCCAACTTGAGCCCAGCTATACTAAGGACAGAATGGTGCTTTCTCCAAAGACTTTCCAGCTTGTTTCCAAACAGTAACTATCATGTGGAGTAGGAAGAGAGGGAGGAGAAAGGACAGAAGGGAACCAGGCAGCATTTTATGAGCACCTGAATGATTCAGCATATGAAATGTTTTGCCTCGTACATTGGGGCAAATCAGGAGTTATTCCACTGAAGTCTGAATTACGCAGAGGTTAAAATTGCACAGAATGAAAGTACGACTTCATTTTCCTCTCTTCTTTGCTTTTGTGTCACCTCATGCCTAGGAAATTGGCTGAACGTACTGGTTTCCTTGGCAGTGAGCACTAGGACAGTTTGGTGGCCACAACATGCTAAGGACAGGCGAGCAGTTACCACAGCAACTGGAAATCCTGAGTGTGATGTGGGCACATTTTGGGGCATCTCCAGAAAGAGCCTAGCATGGCAATCCTGCTACAGGTAGCTCCTCTCAAGTTTGTCCCAGGTATAAATCTGCTAAAAGGACAGGTTTCCTCTGGCTTCTGAGGCTGGAATGAACTAAGCATCAGCTGAGGAGCAAAGGAAGATGGGGGGCTAATTTCTCTGGCATGGACTTACTGCCTGTCTTTGGATAAAGCAGGCAGGACTTCAGCAGTGGATTTACAAGCCTGAAGACTGACTACCTGATGCACATTTTTCAGTCACTCCAAGCTTGGTAGTTACAGGAGATGTTCAGGGAGCTGGTTTGGGTCTTTCTGAGCCTAAACCCTGAGCTGGTGAGCAGAAAACATCAAACCAAGATATGGAGAGGAGTGCCATGGAGAGCTATCCAAAAGGAAATGATGGGGATTTGTGTCTCTGGGTCCCCACCATCTAGCCCTCAAAAATGGCTTTATGTGCTCTGCCGCCCAAAACTGCCACATCACGGTGGGCTCTGACAAGCTTTCCCTCAAGAAAGCACATCTGCAAGAGGCCACACCAATGACACGTGGTCTTCAAACTTAGCCATTAAGACAGCCTCCAAAATAGGAAACACATGAGAGGCTCATGCTCATGCATCCCACTGCGCTGAGAAATATTGCAAGCAGCAAGCTGGATGGGTGGGACAAGCCCATCCCCATCTCTCCTACTGAAGCTGTTTGTCCTAGGATACTCCATAGCACCTATATAACCCATAGGATCCCAGATCCATATAGGGTAACCCCTGCATCCCCTACATCCTTCGGCTGAAGTTTTTAGTCTCCACTCTGAGAACCCCATCAATAAAATGAAAATTTATTTTGCCTCTTTCCTGCTGTCCTGTTATTTTGACTGTACCCGCACCGGGGCAGAGACTGCCCGGCATTACGTCTGCCGTCATGAGCTCTGGTCTTGGTGGAGGCTCCACAAGCTACTGAAGTACAAATAATTAATCATAGGAATAATTATGTTACAGTGCAACCAATATGAATTCTACTCCTCTCTACTGTCATGCACGATAACACAGATTTAAAAGCCCTGGTGTTTAATTAGCTGGCTGCAGCCTTTTATAATATTTGATACTTTTTTTAGATCTACCCCGGAATATACTTAGAGCCATGGAACACATGACAGCCGACATTTTCTTTGCTTTTTTGGTAATTTATTGTCGTGCAGGAAACAAAAATTATTTCTTTTTGTGTTTATACACTTTTTGGAACTGTCAAAAAGAAGAATCACATTACAATTTTTATTTTTTCTTACTAAAATTGTTTCAGAAAATAGGCACTATAGGTGATATTACATGTTGCCGTGAAAGTGGAATTGTGAGAGAGTTACTGATCTTACAAGTTCACTGCTCTCAAAGACATCAAATTACAGGGTTGTGATAGTTAAGATGAGCCAAACCGTGTCTCCAGAAGTCAAAGCTCTCATAACACGAGCAAATTCATTAACCTAAGAAAATAAACACATCTGAAGGCATTAGCTATGCAAAGCAGGTAGCAGGTGCAACCACCCCCAAATTCATCCTTTTAACAGCACTCCAAGCCAAACTTTGAGAAGTTTCTTTTCTCTCCAGATTACAAGACTGCAAGGATACCCAGTGAGCTGCGCAGAGCAAGAAGCTGCAGTTGCCAACAGGCGCAATTTCTGCCTCTACTTTGGCTTTTAATGTCAGTGAATGGCTCAGATTAGAGAAAGCCGCCCCAACAGGCTCTCAAATCTTTATGTTTTGATGTCATGGATATACCATAACTCCTATCAGGGTTGTCGGTCTTTTTTCAAACAACTCCCTAAGCCAAACTGGAGGCGGTGGAGTAAGCACAGACTATTTCTTGATCCCAATAGGGCAGGAAAGTCCTGTTCCCCCAAGGCCACAGTATCCACCGGGGTTCTTACTGAGGTACTGCTGATGGTAATCTTCAGCGTAATAGAACTCCGGAGCCTCCCGGATTTCTGTTGTGATGGGACCAAAGCCGCCCTCTGTCAATACCTGCCAAGAAACATGATGGAAAGCCATTAGTGGTTTGCTGGCTTCTCTGCTGAGGAATGACGTGGGGTTTTGTCTCAGCAGGAACCACAGACATCTCTCAGTGCTTGGACCACAGCTACAGCAGATCCCTGAAAGCCCTTCATCCTTGCTCTCATGTTATTTTGCTAGGAGACATTGAGGGCACCAAAGTAGGCATTGGTGAGAAGAGGGAGTGCACCCTCCTGTTTTAATGGCTCATTTGTTTAATTTGCTATGGCCGCACATTCATTCTCTCCTCTTTATTGGCCACACATTCATTCTCTCCTCTTTATTACCCATGCCAGGCAGGGATGTGGTGCCATCAACGAAAGTGGAAAACAAATGTGAACGGCAGCACACTTCGATCAAGCCTGGCCAGCTGTCTTGCAGTCCAAGAACTTCACCTGGCAGGTCCCTGAGCTTTGAAATGTGCTATCCACCCCAAATTTCCTTAGGCCAAGAAGAATTTCTGGGTGAATTTTTAGCCCCACTGATGTCATTGAGAAATAAAAGCATTTGGGCTCTTTTCACAGAGTCGCTGCAAACCCACTCTTCAAAAAGAACAGTTCCATCATGACCAGAAAGATATTTTTAAGACAAATTATGGCTCATTTCTGAAAGATTTGCCAATACATGGACCAGCAGCAATAATCACTTTGCAGGAAAAGGAGGAGTGTGGGTGGAGATTTTAAATTAGACTTTAATTTCTTTCTGATATCCCCTAACTGAATTTGAAACTCCTGAAAGGTTTCTGACAGAGGAAATTTCTTTCCAACATGATTTGCCATGACATTTTTCCTACTGAATTTTCCTTTTCTAAGGAAAAGCACCAACATTTTGGAGCCAATTCTCATCTCATTGGGGACATAACTTGTGCTCACTGAAGTCCATGATGTCCCAATAAGCACTTTAACTGGTGTCAGACTACTGTTGCAAAGCATACTTGTAAAGTACTGGCCATAGATAGCATAGCATTGCTATCAGCCAGACTTGACAGTACTATCAACTATAAGAACAAAGGGTTAGCATTTAAGATTACCAGATAAATATGTGTTCTGTCCTCATACTAATTAATGAAAGAAAATAATCTCACAGAACCACAAAACCAGAGCTGGTAGACCTGTAGTAAGTAATTGAGTCCAACTTCTTTCATCACTATAAAATGAATGAAAGCTGCCTTACTCCCAGCAAACATCTTTTTAACTGTTCCTGAAAGATCCTCAGAGATGGAGAACCTCCAGTCTCCTCAGGGAGTCCATTACAATATTTACCATCCTGTTAGGGAATTTCTCCTAAAGCCTAGCCCCGTTAAGCCCACCATATTCATTTAAACCCACTATTGTGGTTGTACTCATCATGGATGTGGAAAGGAGATCATTCCCTTCTTCTTTACAATGGTCTTCTACATACTTGGTGGCCAGGCAGAGAGAAAGATGACACGTAATGGAAATAATGCTTCCTCACAGCATTAGCGAACAGTTAAATAATCGGTGATTATTTGGGACCAAGAAGACTTTGAATTTCCTACAGCAGATCCTGCCTCAGCACAGCTGAGTACTGACCACAGTCAGAGATAAATTGCTGGACTTTGTAGAGCATTAGTCTGATTTATTCTGGTAACTTTGCTTTCCGGAGGATACATTTTGCTGTATTCAGTTTTCAGTCGGGAATGAAGTAATAAGATTGATACAAAATCCATGGTTAACTTGTCTGGGGACCCCCTGGGTTCTCAACCCTACATCTAAATTTTCAGCACAGGTTAGGAAGATGTTGACTACTTAATTCATTGCATTTGAACACGGCACGGTAACAAACCCAGTTTCACAAGAATCTGGCCTTATTTCCCCATGTAAAACCACCAGTGTTTTTTCATCTTTGGGACAGGCTTTGTCCCAAGGGAATCAGATTATTTACCCATCAGATGTGTAAGCCAAGAAGATAAAAAATGTGAAGGTATGTATCACAACATGTCGGCAACAACTAACACAAAGAGGTGTCAACACAACTGCTTTTAGAAAGCAGTATTTCACTTACTTTCTAACCTTCCCAGCAAAGAAAAGCACTTTTTAAATTATCTTCACTGCAGAAAGATGGCACAAACTCTGTCATCATGGGCATTAGTCATTTACTTGCTGCTGTAAATGCATGTAAAATTGGCTTCCTCCCCTCAACTGAGTCATGAGGATGCTGCTGGAGGGATGGGTATTTTTCTACTGTGCAAAACAGTATTCGTTACAGATTTTTACCTGGGACTTTTCCACCATTGGCCTAATTTTGTCAGTTAGAAAATCCATTCTGTTCAAGAACGTACCACAAGAGGGCATAAACATCATTTATCCCTTTCAGAATTACTAACAGTCTATTAAAACACTGCACGTTGAATAAAGCAGAAGCCCAAGACAACTCATTATATTGCACTTCGGTCATTAGCAAAAGATACCAGCACTGTTGTCAGAAGCAGTGGGAACCCCAGGCTCCGACACTCTGCCAAACACTACCTTGAATGTTTTGATTTTAAATGGGAAAATATTTTCCTTGCACTAACTGTGTCGATGCAAAGATAAAAACATCACTGGGAAAGATGATGAAGTTCATGATGTGCTGGCTCCGGCAGGTGTAAATCAGCCCACTCGTGATTGATTTCCTGCCGCTGAGGCAGATATAATTTGATGATAATCCTCTTCTAGCAGACTTTTTAGTCTTTGCTGTCTCAAAATTCCTGAGCCATCCGACGACGTGACCTCCCATCACCATGCTGCAGCCAGAAGTGCTACTGCAGCCTTTGCATGCAGAAATGGGAAGGACCAAATTAGAGAGAGTGCAATTAACCCCCGGGACCTTTTACTCAGTGCAGGAGGTTTTTAAGGTACTATCAGATCTTTTTTCCCCCAAATACTCTGCTGTCATTCAAAGAGAATTAATTCGTTAATTCATTCAAGGAACTTCTGTGGCTTTTGTCATAGGAGAGATCACGCTAGAAGATCACGATGATCCTTCAACTGATAATAATCCAGCCCCCAAAAACTGGCACGTGCTGCTGGCAAAGGGCCAAACCAAACCAGAATTCAAGTTTCACCCCGCTGTAGAGGACAGTGGGGATATGGCCAGCTCAGTCCATCAGGATCAGTGCCATAGCAGGACCATGTTGGTGCCAGTGCTGGGAACCTCAGCACTACTACTTTTTTAAACAACTTGTACTTCCAGAGTGTAAAAGATTTTGTTTGATGGATTTACTAATTTGTTACAGCCTGTGAACGTTTTTTTCCTGTTGTTTGCTTTAAACTTGTTTCCTGACCATGCCATTACATCCTCTGTGGCAAAAAAAAAATAAAATTCCTTATTCACTCTGTCCATAGCGATCTTGATTTTACACCGCTGCCTTAATCCTGCTCATTCATTTCTTCAGCAAGTTTCACAGGCTTAGACTCCCCACTTCATAACTCAGGTCAGCCTTCTCGCCCTTTTCTGCATCTTTTCTAGTTCTATTTTACTGCTGCATTGAGACGGGGCGACTGGAATTGCACTCTATTCAAGATCACCACGGATTTATTCAGTGGTGTACTTACATTTTCTCTTTTATTCTCCACCTCTTTCTCAGCAATTCTTAGCATTCCACTTGCCTTTCTGACCTCTGCTGAGCACTGAGCAGACGTTTTCAAAGAACCATCTGCAATGATGCCAGGACCTCTTTCGCGGGCTAATTTAAACCCTATCATTGTGTCTGCACTTGACTTTTATCGACATGGAATTTCAGCAGCTATTTTATTGCCCAGACATTTGATATTGGTCATGTCTACTTTTGCTTACCTGGAATAACTCTATACCATCAGCAGATTTTGGCACGTCGCTATCGTCTGTCTCCCTTTCCCAGCTCTTTTATGAGTATATTGGTTCCCAAGGCTAGTAATTGGTAATCTCCCTTCACCGCAAAAACTGTCCAGTTATTTCTATCTTTTATTTCTTATCTGTAACCAGTTATTCATTCAGAAGAGAAATTTTCCTCTTATTCCACAGCGCCTGGCTCCCTTTTATGCACCCCCTCTCTTCAAAAAAATATTATGTGTGCAAGACACACATTTCCCCTGTTAAAGTCGCATCAACTCCTCCCTGAAACACCATATTCTGTGTGTGTCTACACACTTCTGATAACTTGAGCAATCTGCAGCACAAAACATCAGACCTAATTTGTCCATAATTCTGCTGGATCATCTTGGAGATACCTTAAGCACCGAAGCAGCCCACGTTTCATTCCTTCAGTAGCAGGGCCAAGGTAAATCACAGCTTACCTGTGATACTGGTTTGCAAGCCGTTTCCAGTTTAAGTTCTTTTCATACCTGAAGCCGACCACCACCTGGTCACACTGACCCGCCACTGTTTATTTCAGTCATTTGTCATTGAACTTGAGACAGCTCCTCAAAATTTTATCCATGATCTGGTGTGGGAAACCCCCAAACTCCTTAGCTGGCAACACAGGCACGAGGAATTATGTGGCTTGCTGCTATGGTATAACCTGCATCAATGGCAGGGTTAGGGTAACGGTTGGACTTGATGATCTCAAAGGTCTTTTCCAAGCTAAACAATTCTGAGTCCTTCACGGACAGCTCAAGCTTTGCAGATGCTTTTTCTCCAGAATTGAATACTAAAATGCTCATCTATCTTAAGGAAAATACAGTAGTGAATTAGTGAACTGGAGCAAATTTTTTGGGTGCAGATTTGCGTCTGTATTTGGACTTGTGCAGCACATACTGGCAAGAAGCAATTTTTCTCCTGGTAGCACCAAGACCGAAGGTGTACACCAAGGCTTTGTCTGGGGCACTTCCACCACAGATACTGGGCCATTAAATAGCCAGTGCTATACATGTGAGCATTGCATGTGTAGGACCAGCAACTGCACAAACACCCCTGTCAGTGAAGATGTCATTTTGGACACACAGGCTTGGAACCACAATGGTTTGCAGCAAATCAAGCCCTATTTTTTTTCCATTTGAACCACACCAGTTGGTTGTCCAACTATCTGCCAGTTAAACCCAGTGCTACCAGTCTCATCCCTACTGTAGTGAGGGGATCGCATGGCATGAGGATGCAGCTGGAAAGATCTTAAGGGATGCCCTAGTCATTGAGAGAGTGGGTATGATCTTACAGATGGTTTCACTTTCTGATTTGAAGGCCAGGCACTGGGTGACTGGGACATGGCAGAGTCTGCCTGTTAGCGAAATCGGTTTGTTCCACTGGCAGGAATTCAGTTCGGTTATTTATGCTAGGTGACATGAAATGCTGTCCTCAACAAGGGAGTTTATATGGTAGAATGCCAAGGAACAAACCAAACCAGTGTAACCCCAGAAGGTTGCTCCTCCCTTACGCCCAAGCGACTGTATTTAGCACGCAATCCTTCTGCACTTGATTCGCTGCTGCCCTCCGAACCAACAGTAATTGCTGCTTCAGCTTTTTGTAGCCAGCTGACTATATTGAGCCAAAGTATGTCAAAATATTTAATCATTTGACATTACAGCATGGCAACAACACATTCAAGGTGTTTGGTTCCTTGTTTATACTCAGATGGAAGTAGCTAATACTTGTAAAAAGCCTTTAGAATTTGGAATGAACTGTGCCAGAAAAGCCCGATTCCCTTGTACCTCCAAATCCTTGAAGGAACAGACTGGGAGCAACCAACACGTTGATATGTTGTGCCGAAAATGCATGGTGCATGGAAGTTTAGAGAAGGGGTTGAACCCACTTGTAAATTTGACCAAAAAAAAAAAAAAGCTTTAAAGTTGGCTTTGTTAAACGAAACTATTTAATTTTCTGAGCAGAGGCATTAGTAAAGCAGCAGAGCATTAATTGGTTTCAAGCATTTTGTGGCTTTTAATAAAAATAGCATCATAGAATCATAGAATCATAGAATGTTTTGGGTTGAAAGGGACCTCTAGAGCCCATCCAGTCCAACCCCCCTGCAGGAGCAGGGACACCTTGAACCACATCAGGTTGCTCACAGCCCCGGCCAACCTGGCCTGGAATGTTCCCAGGGATGGGGCCTCCACCCCCTCTCTGGATAACCTGTTCCAGTGTTTTACCACCCTCATTGTAAAGAATTTCATCCCGTGTTTGATGCCATACGCACTTCACAGCCTGCACTCAGGCCGCTGCTATCCCCAGTTTGTCTCGCGTCTCAGCGAGTTCCACAAAACTACTGCAACTCTGATGGCCCCTCTAAAACCACCGACGCTGGAAATACTGCAGTGTCCTGACACCTGTGACAGCCTCTGCTTCTGTGCCATCATTCATCCTTGATGTAAAACCGTAAGGCAAGTAATCTCACAATGCTGAGTGCCTGTTTAAAATCTCTAGGGCGACCACTTTATTATATTGGCTACTCAAAATTTGATACCAGCAGCAATACTGAAATTCAGCTCTGTTCCCAAAAGCACTAAGAGTTAAAGGAGCTGTACTATTTCAGGAGAAGGCCTGCAGGACTTAGTTGCACGGACTCAATCTTCTGTAGGATGGGAGTACGCGTGCCTCCCAGATACATGATTACTGTGGTATTTTCAACCGGAAAACAAATTAACTGACTTTGCCAACTTTGTGGATTAGCTGCTGGCAGTCCTGGGAGCAGAAATTCAGCAATACATGCTCGCTTACACTGAGGACTATCTATCCCCTACTTTGGTCCAGAGGAACTAACACAGCCTCAGTAACGTGCTATTAAGAAAGAATGTTTTATAGAATCATAGAATTATTCAGGTTGGAAAAGACCTTTAAAATCATCAAGCCCAACCACTAAACCCTGTCCCTAAGCACCTCATCTGCCCAGCTTTCAAATACCTCCAGGGATGGGGACTCGACCCCTTCCCTGGGCAGCCCCTTCCAGTGCCTCACAGCCCTTTGGGGAAGGAATTGTTCCCCAGGGCCAACCTCGCCCTGCCCTGGCACAACTTGAGGCCGGTGCCCCTCGTCCCATCGCCCCTTCCCTGGGAGCAGAGCCCGACCCCCCTGGCTCCCCCCTCCTCTCAGGCAGTTGTAGGGAGCGATGAGGGCTCCCCTCAGCCTCCTCTGCTCCAGGTGAACACCCCCCCCAGCTCCCCCAGCCGCTCCCCAGCAGCCTGGGGCTCCAGACCCCTCCCCAGCTCCGCTGCCCTTCTCTGGACACGCTCCAGCCCCTCCAGGTCCTTTTGGGAGGGAGGGGCCCAACCCTGACCCCAGCATTCGAGGGGCGGCCTCCCCAGTGCCCAGCACAGGGGCACGGTCCCTGCCCTGCTCCTGCTGGCCACACCACTCCTGATACAAGCCAGGATGCAACTGGCCCTCTTGGCCACCTGGGCACACTGGTTCTCCTTCATTTCCTAAATGTCATGTGGATACACCTCTCCTTTTCCACAAGACAGCCTGCTCTGCAGTATAACACCTCAGTGACATATTATTTTAGATGGCTTCCTTTGTGCTGCCTTCAGCTGGTTGGAGCACCTCACTGTTAAGCACTCCACTGTTATTCTATGATTCTGTGAATATTAAAATTCAGTTTGCAATGCTGGGTCCAGTCTTCTCTATGTCACTTACTGAGGTTGGCTTTTCCAGTCTAATTGATGCCAGTGACCCCTACAAAGCCCTGGAATGGGCTGAAATCCTGTCTAGCTGCTAAAATCTGCATTCACATCCATGTAGGTGACCTCCTTTTGGAAACTGTGTTTATCCACAGTGAGCCAGATGGACAGAAGGATCCTGCCAAGGAAAATGTGGGAGCAGTGGCTGTCAAGTGCTGAAGTCAACCTCAGCTACCACCCTGGGCAGCGGCATGGACGAGGACCAGGTATCCACCTTCTCTTGTTTCCATTTACCTCTCTGCACAATGGACTGACTGATATTGATATATTCGATAGATGCTGCAAGAATTGATTAGTTAATGTTTTTCACAGGGCTTTGGAGTACTACATAATTAGCTAATGCTTGCACAGGGGTTTGGAGTGCTATATAATTTCTAAGTATTATTAATATCCTTGCAGGGAAGCTATCTAGCCTCAGAACTCACTTTGCAGCGTGCCTCTCGCGACTCGGGCAGGGTGGAAACTGTGACTGATCGAATTATGTTGGGATAAATTCTGCACCCCTCATAGTGTGGGCCTATGGATCTAAGAGCAGAAATGGTGACACCCATTGACTTTGCGACTTGCTTTGGTCTTTGCTGGGAGAGAAAACAAGCTGCTGTGTGACTATTTTATAATTCTGAAGACATAAACATCCTATAGGGACTATACATAGCCTGGTCAAAGGGGAGAAATGCTGTTACATGGGCCTGCTGGAATTGCTTGTACGAGTGTATTCTCCCAGTGCAGCACAGGGAATATGCAGATAAGAAGGAAATACAATAGAAATGTAGAAGATGGCGGCGCAATCTTGATTCTCATCTATAAAACTGCAAACCTGAATTTGTCAGAGCTCTTGCCTATTGACAAAACCCACAAACACAACAGAGGATGTCATCTGAGTCGAGTAAACTGAACCTGGCTAGAGACACAGCTTCGTGAGCCATAGGGGAAAGCTGCACGTATATATATAGCCTGTCCCATTGGTTTGAAGAGTGCTTTCTCTGAAACACTTTTCGCTTAAATACTTTGCTTGAAGGAGGCCATTTGGTCACTCATTCCTGCCAGAGGGGCAAGAATTGCTGGGCTTGGGTATAAATCAGACCTGCCAAGGTAAATCACAGTTGGCCGATAGCCTGGCTATTAATATATCTGAGGCTCCAAGTGGTTATGCTCAGAGGGTCTGGGAAGGATCAGGAGTGCAGTTAGACTGATATTTCCCACTATTTTACACCCGAGTGTACTTCCTCGTTGCTCACAACGATCAGCTGTGCCAGCTGAAATGGCAGATTTGTGCAGACAGACTTCTTTGCACCTTCTAGCAACGGGAAAAGAAGAACATGGAATTTGTCCTAAATTGTATTAAATGGAACTGACAGCGAAATAAAATCTGCAATTCTATTTTTTGCCTGATGGATACTGATCCTATGAAGACGCATAGAAAGGAAGTTGTATCCTGCTCTCCATCGTATCAATCTAATTCTGGATTCAAAGCTTTTGCTCCAGATACTGACTGGTATAACAGGATCAACTTGACCCACAGTCTTTACAAGCTTGACCTTCAGAACAGAGCTTCCTGAACACCAATCCTGCCTTCTCTTGAGGGAAGAAAGATGAAAGTGAAGAATGGCACCAGGGGGCATTTAGGAGGTATAGGAAGATAACATTAGCAAAGATAAAAGACGTCTTGCTCAACTAGCATCTGGGAGCTAATTAGGTGTTGAAGGAGCCATTGAGAGAGATGGAAATTCTGTTTGTCTAGCCAATTTTAACGCAGCCAAACAGCCTTTTACTGTACATCCTGCATGGATAATTTATGACGGCTAAGAAAAGAAGTGCCCTGTTCTGACTTTCAGTGATCTAAAGCTAAAATCTATTCCGCGGTTTGAGACAGCAGACTCTTCTTCAGTAATCACTCATCCATTACTCTCCTATTCCTGAAATCAAAAATGGACAGGCCCAAACCGAGATGGGGCCACCAATAGCAACCAGTACAGAATCTTCCAAGCTGCTGCAGACCAGAACTGGTATCTCCACATGGTGCAGTCCTCAACGATCCTGAGACGCTAACTTGGGTCCAAAAGCAGCGTAACGGTAAGATCATCCAGATCCATGCCTTCTGTGAGCAGAAGAAAACACTCCACATATAAATAGCGTTGGCAAGGCTTTACAACTTCTATTAGCTCATGCTTCGTTGCAAAGTGCAGACTAGCCTGTGCAATGCAAGGTTTTCCCTTGTGTACATATCCTTTGCAATAACTGGAAGCTATTGCAATTATTTTTCATTCGGGGAGCTGCAATGTAGAAGTAAAAATGTTCATTTCATGTATTTAAAGGTAGAGGGCTCAGTTCAGCTCTACTGTTACATTGCCGTCATTTTATTCTCCTCACTGGAGTCAACACTGCATTTATATCAAGTATTTCTTCCACAATATATAACCGTGACAGTTTCTCAGGAAAACATATGAATTTTTAAGAGGAATAAACAACTTATCTTTTCCTAAACTCATCCTAAAAAATCCAGAAATTACTTCTGTTGTGATCGGAGGGAAAAGTTTCAGACAGAGACCAAGCATGAATATTTACTTCTGAAATGATAAAAATTGTTATACTGGAATACCTGAAAGAAATATAATGGGAATTGTTGGGCAACCTGTCAACTCCTCCACTTATTTTGCCTCTAATAACAAGCTCCGTTTTTCTATTCAGCCTCTCATGACCATTAGTACATAATGCTAAACCATCTCAAAAATATCTCAAACCCCCAAAAGCTGGGCGATGATTTGCATTGTGCTGCCCACCCTCTTCAGAACGTAGAGGTGTTTGTGGTGAAAGCCCTGAGTCAACTTGCTCGAGCAGCAGGACGATCACCCGGCTTGCCTCCAACTGTCCGGGTGACTTGCAGCAAAACAAGCGCTCCCAATCTCTCGTTCTTCTCTTCAGTCTCTCATTCTTTAAAATGGCATGAATGCCACTCATCTTTTTATTTTAATTCCAGCTCTGCAAGACGCACGCTGTTTCTTACAATGGCCATATGGGCATCACTTGGCACAAGGAGGAGCCTGACCAAAGTCACAGGCTCCGGTTGCCACAATTAAAAGAACTATGAAGGAAGCTATCATATGAATGCCTCACAGCCCCTAGGTCAGCTGAGAGCACAACTCTTAGGAGGAAACTCTGGCTATATCGAGGTCAAGTGGATTTTGTCAATGCTGTTCGTTCACCCAAACTTTCACACAGCCACAGGGGGATATTCTGGAGTGGAAAATTACTCACCTTGAATGCCTACCACTAGACTCACCTATGAAACTAGCTGCCTTCACTATTAAAGAGTTTTCAGACTATATTGCTGATTTCCTATATAAGGAAAGATCTCAGAGGGATCTGACATGGACCTACCACTCCTAGCAATTTACAGCAAAATTATTTGTTATGCTATACTTTAAATGTTCTACCCAAGCAGAATCATAGAATCGTTTAGGTTGGAAAAGCCCTTTAAGATCATCAAGCCCAACTGTTAACTTACCCCTGCCATCCCACCCGCAAACCCTGGCCCTCAGCACCTCGTCTGCCCAGCTTTTAAATCCCCCCAGGGCTGGGGACTCAACCCCTTCCCTGGGCAGCCCCTTCCAGTGCCTCACAGCCCTTTGGGGAAGGAATTGTTCCCCAGGGCCAACCTCACCCTGCCCTGGCACAACTTGAGGCCGGTGCCCCTCATCCCATCGCCCCTTCCCTGGGAGCAGAGCCCGACCCCCCCCCCCCGGCCCCCCTCAGGCAGTTGTAGGGAGCGATGAGGGCTCCCCTCAGCCTCCTCTGCTCCAGGCTGAACCCCCCCAGCTCCCCCAGCCGCTCCCCAGCAGCCTGGGGCTCCAGACCCCTCCCCAGCTCCGCTGCCCTTCTCTGGACATGCTCCAGCCCCTCCAGGTCCTTTTGGGAGGGAGGGGCCCAACACCCAACCCAGAATTCGATGGACAAGCTCATCAGATATCTCTTGTGCTCTTAAGGGGATGGGATGATAAAAGCTACTTGTCCCTGGGAAAGGAAAAAATCAACACCATACTACTCTGCCTTTCTTGAAAAGTTACATTTCATTTATACCACATGAATAGGACAGGACTGTATGCAAGACAGCACAGAAAAGGTCTAAAACTGCCTGGGTAGTCTGTCCTTGTCTTTCCCACAGAGATAGGCACAGAATGGGAGAAGAGGAGCAAAGAGCCTGGCTACCTCCCCCAGGCATCAGCGAGCAGAGGGGAGATGGATCCAGCATGAGACTGATGCGGACACCAGGCAGTCTGACCCACTGCATGTCAAATGGAACAGAAAATAAGGTCCTTCCCCACTGTGGAAAAGGCTGGGGGGACTTCTCAGTAGCAGATCTCAAGGATCAGTGCAGCTAACGTTTTGTGAGATTTCCAACAAAAATTCCCACCCTGGTTTGATATGGAAACCATACCCTTCTGCGCTAAGACGCGTGCTGTCAGGCAGCTGCTGCACTTCCAGCCTGGGTCTCTCTGACCTTTCCGTCTGGCCAACTGAGTTTGGTGGAATATTCTCTGGATTTTCCATCTGAGTAACAGATCACAGATAGGTCGACCACTTTAAAGCAATTTGGATCCTTCAGGATGACAAATTGTTTCTGTTATCGAATATATGCATAATTACTACTAAAATTATATTTGAAATGGTTACCAGGGAATACAGTTTTAGCCCATACCAAGGACTGAAAAGTCAAAAGAAAATGAACAGAGCATGTTTTAATCAGAAGACAAGTAGTTTTCCAGCTACTATAAATAGAAAAGGCTGGAAGAATGCACCCGACAAGCAGAAGAAAGTGTGAGGAGGGTAAAATTCCACAGTGTTTTGGCTTTGGACTTCAGAAGGTAGTGAGTATGAGATAGTGTGAAATATAAAGAAGCCTTTGTTGTTTACATCTGAAGTTTAAAAGTGGCACAGTGTGAATAAACAAAGGATGTTCCATGAAACGCTGCAGCAGCGACGTACTCCGTTTGAGTTCCAGAAACGGCATGTAAATAGAGGCATCGCCGCCTTCCTTAAAGGGAGAAGGAGGTAAACTTTAAAGCTTGCCTTCCAGAAAATCTCATTTACCCAGATCTTTAAGTTTTTGAGAGGCTTTTAAGTGGTAGAAAACACACAAGCTTAATAAGACTAAGATCTGGATCGTTTAGCATTTGCTTTCAGGTTGGTTAAGCTTATTACTAACGATAATAGCACACATGCTTTTGGAAACCTGAATTAGCTATTTGTTATCTTTTCGAGGAAAAAAGTTTTGCTCTCACATATTGGGATAATATCAGGCAATTTATTTTTTGTGCAGGCATGAATAAACCATACCGCCATGGCAGTTCCACGGGTTGAGTGACTATTTTACAGGAGGATGCATCGTGATCACTGATAAGGACAGAATGCAAAGATACATAGATTCAGCTAGAGATTCAGAAAGATGTTTCACGTTGAGTGGTTACGTAGCATTGAACGCGATTCAAGTTAGTTATGGTACCTGTACATACCTTTCAATGCAAAGATCCCCCCATATTTGACAAATCTTTGATCAAATTTGATTTTAAGTCAATCTTTTCTAACCTGTTCCTATGGCATAGCTAGAGGGTAACTTCTGAGGAAGTTAAAAAAAAAAAAAATTGTTACTGTTTGAATTTGTTGTATGTGAGATCTACATTGGAGCCAGCAGATGAAAAAACCTTTTGAATAAGCATACAGATTGAGAATTTCCATACAGATTGGTTTGGGTTTGCTTATTTGATGCTGAAACCAACTGATCCCAGAGCAGGAGGCAGGGTGATGCTGGCAGCTGCACCCTTTACTTGTACTGCAGTGAACTCTGCGTGTGCAAGGCAGCTCAGGGTATCGGAGACGTGCTCGGCAGGTTGGCACATCTGATAAAAGACTGACAGGAACCCCCCGTCCCACTGGAGAGGCACCTGAAGGCCAGAAGATGGCTCTCCAGGACATCACGAATGTCACAGAATCCCAGACTGGCCGGGGTTGGAAGGGCCCTCCGGAGCTCACCCAGTGCCACCCCCCTGCCCAAGCAGGCTCACCCAGAGCAGGGGGCACAGGACAGCGGACAGGCGGGGGTTGAATATCTCCAGAGAAGGAGACTCCACCACCCCCCTGGGCAGCCTGGGCCAGGCCTCAGGCACCCTCAAAGTCAAGAAGTTCTTTCTCACGTTCAACTGGAACCTCTTCTGCTTCAGTTTGTGCCCATGGCCCCTTGTCCTGGCGCTGGGCACCACTGAGAAGAGTCTGGCTCCATCTTCGTGACATCCACCCTTGAGATATTTGTATGTGTTGATATCTGTGTGTCACCATGACACTTGTGCACCAGGCAACAGAATCCAACTCCAAGGAGTCAGCCCATGTCCCAGAACAGACAAAACTGATAACGCACGAAAGGGAAATGGGCACAGCTGGGGTCAGACAGAAGCTGGTGATCTACTAAATCCAGTGTTACTGCATGACCCTGCCAGGGCCGGATCTAAACATACATTCCGCTGAAATCAGCTCCACAAAACCTCTCTAGGAAGATTAAACTGCTGGTGAGTTACCAGCCCAGCTGCACATGAACAAAATAAGCCACAAATAATCCAATTTCTCTAATCTCTACCCATCCACAGACCCTTTGGTGAAGGTTTTGGTATGAACTGTGGAAATCAGACTTTGTTTTCATAGCAAGCTGGTTTACCAAAGACAGCCTAAAAAGACTTGAGTTATCGTTCAAGCATTAATACCCACTTCTTGCGTGAGTGCCCTCGAAAGCAGATGGCTTCTGCTTACAAGCCCACAGACTGAAAGCACGATGATATGCCTGAAATCCGCAAATACATGGCAAAAAAAGTCATACCTGGGATGCAAACCAGAAAAGTAGAGCTAAGACCTGCGCCCTTTGCGAAGCGAGTTCGCTTCAACAGCCCAAGCCCGGTGCATATTTATTTAATACGATTACTTTCCTTCTGCAATTTTGAAAACTGGTTACTTGTGCCTGCAGCAAAAGTATTTTACCAGAAGAGGGGAAAAAAACGCAGCTGGCCAGAGCATCAGCTGCAAACCCAGCATCGTTATTTCTTTCATGCCCTCTGCCGGCTGCCAAAAACGCTGAGAGTACAGTGGCAGGTGAGGAGGGGTGAAACCAAAAATCCTTCGTAGGGGAACAGGGTAAACCCTAGAGCTTCAGCTCCTTCCACGCCACCCCTGCATGAGCTTCCCCCGTGTAGCTGTGACCAAACTGCTTCTGAGCTGCCTTCTAACCCCACATACCTTTAATTAGCACCAGATTTCTTTCACAAGATGCAGCCGTTTTTTTTGTATTTTCACAAGCTATAGTGTTTTCTTATTAAAGAGGTGAGCCTTAGGCTTACAGGAAAAAAGCAGCACAGGAGACCTCCAGAGCTCCTTTAGCTTATCCATCGACCCCACGTTCTACCTACGCCTTCCTGGGAGAGTTCAGATACAAACTGCTCTCATCTACGTGATGAGCAATCCTCCCCACAACCGCACCCCACAGGAGGGGCTGGATGTTCGAATGAGATTCACAGGCAACAAGTTAATTTGTCAGTAAGCTTAGAAAATGCAAGACCGTCCTAGTCTTCAGGGTCAAATTCCACTCGTCGTATAAGCCTCCTAGCATCGATGAAATGGATTTATGCGGCTGGAAGGGAGATCTGAATTTGGCCATTAGTAAAACAAAATACCGCACTGATTGTGGCTGGATAGGAAGCAAAGAAAATGCAGGGAATGCACTTTATATTTCATCGAGAACCTGGCATTTGCAGCACATCGTCCTCCTGCCAGCTAGAGAACAGCAGTGACTTGGCAGAGGTTCGGTAGCCAGATGTCATCCTCATCTGGTTGCCTTGGCTCAGGCTGTTTGTTTGAAATGAACAGCAAAACAGAGCGAGGAGGGGTCTTCCTGGTGCTACTTGCACAAGGAACAGAAGCAGGAACGGTCTTCGGGGCGATGCCGTAGCCCTCCAAATCTGGCACGGCTTTGCACCGTTTTGTCGACTTTACGGCCCTCGCTAGGCAAAATGGGGGAGGTGGAATCAGAGTTAACAGGCCAAGACCAAAACGGGATAGGAGGTTTTGTCTGACAGCTGTCTCTCTTTGGGTGATGGATACAGAACAAATGAGCTCCCCGCGCACTTCCCCAAGGCAGCTTTGAACACATTTCGGCGCTCGGAGTCCCGGCTGTGTTTCCTGGTGATAAAATGCTGCAGTTCTGTTTCTTTGTTCAAATGCATTGCTATGTCTCTCCTCCGCTGTGAATTTTCAGGTTTTTGTTTTTTTTTTATTTAAGGAGAGAGATAATTTCTGCATTTCTATTACAAAGAATCATAGAATCATAGAATGTTTTGGGTTGGAAGGGACCCCTAGAGGTCATCCAGTCCAATCCCCCTGCAGTGACCCTACACAATGGCAAGGAGAAAAACTTCAGGGTTGTCCCGATCTAAAACCTGCTGGGTTTCTAGTTCATTGTTATTTAAGCTCGTACAAGCTCTTACAGAGGCACCAATAAATATGGAGGTATGCAGTCGAACATTACGTACTCCTCCTCCCGCATGGTCCTTCAGAGACAGCAGAAGAGTCGAACTTAATGGGCAAATGTTTGCCAGGGTTTTGATGTGGCAGCTAAGTCAGAAATGCCTTTAGACCCAGGATACAAAAGAGAGAAGTACATAGCGTTCTCGCTGGGACCCCACGTGGCTGACCTTCTATCAGACGGAGAATTACTTCTTTAAATGGAAAGCCTGATCGCGCGCATGTATGTTTTGTATACACATCAATATGTGTGATAAGAAGGCTGCTTTGTGGCAAAACCTGCCAACAAACCCATTTTTTTGTCGCCATCTGCTAGGAAGAGAGCAAGCACCTGTTAGGAGCAGCTGCTTGAACGCAGAATGTAGGTAAGAGAAAAATCAGTTTCATTTTGGAGTTGGCCTGCTGCAGGTAGCACATGGCTCTCACCAACAAGGATGCCAAGCGGCCCTTTTTAAGCTTGGCCTAATTAGGAAGCGGCTAGCGTTATGAAATCTCAAACCCAGTCGTTTAGGTTATTACAGCAAGTAGAGAGAAATGATGGGGCTCGCCCCCCTGCCTCCCAAAACACCTCCCCAGCCTCTGATGGGGCCTCTGCCCTCTCCCCTGCCTTTTCCTTTTGCTGAAGCAAGAGCTAAAGCTAAACAGACCATTTGGAGGTGTCACGCGTGGCTCTGTGCCTCTCTTGGCATGGCAGGTGGCATCAGGACATGTTGCTCCGAGGAATCACAGTGTTAGCAACACCCCTCTCCTCCTTCCTTCGGAGAACAACTGCTTCCCTTTTGCTGCCTCTTTACGTCCGTCTCAGTGTGGGTCCTTTGAGGGTTTGACAAGAAGGAAATGAAGGAGCTCGGTCCAAGCGCTCGCTGTGATCAAGGCTATAGGCACCAACAGATGCCAACCCTGCCAGGCTGTCGTTTCTCCGGGGGAAGCAACGGGGGTCCCACCATCCAGGCAACTCAAGGCGGACGGGAGAGACACATTAAAGGATTCCCCGTGCTCTTCCCAGTGATATATCTAAGGTCACAAATCAGCATGGTCTCTCCCACCACCATGCCTGACACCATGGATGGTCTCAAATCTGCTGCCCTTAAGCTGCGCTGATGGTATCTGTGTTTCCACTGAAGGAAAAAGGTCATTTGGTTCATTCTCTCCCAATCTCCCAAGCATAGGCTGTTTCTGTCTCATCTTCTTCAGCTGGTGAACATAACATTCATGCCCCGCAGCTGAGCTTGCCTGGCACAGCCTGGGGGACACAGCCACTCACCTTATGAAAGCGGCTGGCATCTGCCCAGCCCAGGGTGTGAGAGGGCTTTGGGGTCTTAAAAACCAGCGAGCCTGAAGAGGATTTTCCTGCTCCCCTTTACTGCACAGCACTACATCTAATACCCATTGCGGGAGGTATAATAGCACCACAAAGAGCTCCTATGCCCAGGTAACGGCGGCGGGAGGTCATCGGATGGGTTTCATTTGCACAGCGAAAATTTGCAATAGGCACTGATATTTAAGGGCTCCATCAGGACCAAATGTTTTCCCTTTTCCTCTTTTGCTGCTTCCTCGTGTTCTTCTTTAGCCTCTATCTCTTGCTTTCCCAACTCCTTTTTCCTACCTGCCTATCTTCTGATTTGCCCCGTGTCACCATCCTGTGCCAGAAGGATGATAAATAGTTGGCTCACGTAACCTTTTTATAAGTAGCATGTCCAACTCATTCCATCTCGGAGATTAATATCTTCTTAAATGGCAGCAAAGAACTGGTCTGGGGGTCACAGCATGCTCAAAGGTGAAAATACAGAGGCTAATGCACCAACAAAGACACTGCCTTGAGAAACAAGGGATGTTCCCAAAGTGGTTTTGAGGCTCCACCCTTACCTGGATCGAATCTGATCAAAACAACCTCCCCTGATTCCTGAATGGGAAAACACCCATCCGTATTGGGCTATGGAAACCAGAGCACGTATGTATGGGGTAATGGCTTTAAACTGAAGCAGGGTAGGTTTAGACTGGATGTAAGGAAGAAATTCTTGACAGTGAGGGTGGTGAAACCCTGGCAGGGGTTGCCCCGAGAGGGGGTGGAGGCCCCATCCCTGGGAACATTCCAGGCCAGGTTGGCCGGGGCTGTGAGCAACCTGATGTGGTTCAAGGTGTCCCTGCTCCTGCAGGGGTGTTGGGCTGGGTGGGCTCTAGGGGTCCCTTCCAACCCAAACCATTCTGTGATTTTCTATGATTCTATGTGAGGCTGACAGAGAAAGAATATTTCTTCTGCTTGTAAAGGACTAAATTTGATCTTGATGCAATGAAACACACATCAAATCACTCAAAGCCGTCCCACAGAGTCACTTCTCTGCACAAAGCCGCACTTTAAATCGCGTGTTTTAGAACAAATACCTTCGGTCAAGCAGGATTTTTTTTTCTTTAATGCAGATTTCTCTCTGTAAGCACGTCTGTAAGCATATAGATTCATGCCTCCTGGGACATGCCTAATGGGCTCTGAATTCCCTCTGGCTCATTTCTTTGTAAAGCATTGACTATACAGTGGGAGAATTGAATAGAGTCTTTTTGCTGATGGATGTTTTTTCATTTGGAATTTAAATGTACAAACTGAGATCGCGGGTTATTAGTGCCATGAGAAACAACAACAGAAAACGCAAGAGCCATAGATTAGGGAGTCAGTGACACAGAAACGTTCAAGGACAGGATGAGCTAATTAATGTTACCCTCTGCCCTCTAAATTAGTCATATATTTACTTAAGTGCTTCTGCTCAGCCCTAGCCGAAGGGCAGCAATGCAGGAGTGCGCGGAGAGGGTAACTCTGGCTGTCCTAGCTCCTTTTCAGGCTCTGGAATGGGCTTCAGGCTCTGGAATGGGCTGCCCAGGGAGGTGGTCGAGTCCCCATCCCTGGAGGTATTTAAAAGAAGGAGAGATGAGGTGCTTAGGGACATGGTTTAGTGGTGGGACAGCAGGGTTAGGTTAATGGTTCGACTTGATGATCTTAAAGGTCTTTTCCAACCTAGACAATTCTATGATTCTATGATTCTATGATTTTAGCCAACAAAGCCCATCTGATAGCGAGGTCCACCTCCGCCTGCTGTATACGCTGTGATTCACTGCTGGGTTTGGGCTGTCAGAGAAGAGACGGAGATGCTGAACAGCTCGGTGCCGGCTTAGCTATACCACGTAGAAGAGAACAGGAAGAAGCCATTAGGAAGTGGGGAGCCGAGCTCAGCAATACGGTTCACGACAGCAGAAATCAAAAGCGTCTATGCTCAAAGAGTACCCGACCAGGAAAGGTTTCCCCCAGGTACAGCTAAAAAACCACAGCCTAAATCCACCATTGAGAGCAGCCCAGGCACCGGTGGAGCTCTACTATAAAGCAAACCTGCTCAGGGGACCCTGAAACATTAAAATATTCATATTCTTCACATTTTTACCACTCGCCTGCACTCAGATGAAGAACCGTCAAGTCGGGGAACAGCTCAGGCTCGGAAACAATCTGGTGAAAAGTCCTAACTCTCCTGCCTTTTCAAAAAAAAAAAAAAAAAAGGCCTTGTTCATGCTGTTACAGTTTAGGAACTGCTGGCATCCCTGTCTCCGAAAGGAAGGGGAGCGGAGAGCTGACTGCTCAGCAGCTGAAAACGTGTGTTCTGGAAGCAGCACGCCTGAGCAGATGGTGAAATGATTACTGCCAGTAAATGTTAGAGTCCTCTTTTTCTTTTTTTTTTCTTTTTTTTTTTTTTTTAAACTCGAATTCTGAACAACAGGGGAAAAATAATTACAAAGAATACATGAAAGCAGCTTGATTTCCTTTCTTTTCCTTCTCTGCAAGCGTGTGTGTCTTGTTCCCTTCTAATACCTAACGCTGCAAAAAAAAAAAAGAGGACGTTCACTGGGCTTGCTGGATTAAAATCTAGCAAGAAGCACTTTGCTCTGACGAGTTTGACACGGCTGTTGTATTTAAAGCTGTGTGCTCACTGGGAAATAAGGAGGGGCAGGATCATGTGCGGCGTGGACCTTAAAAATGAGATGGAGAGGAAAGGGGGAAGGCTGCAGCTCTGTGTATGGGAGCCTGCAGGTCAGCTTTGAAATAGGCTCTGTGCTGGCTTGTGGTGTTGCAAATAGGGCTCGGGCTAAGCAAAGGGAATTATGCTCAGGCTATGCCTCTCCCTCACATCATCAGGTGGGTTTGATTTCCCTCCAAACCTTTCCTCACCGCTGTCACCTCTGCCAGCCCCTCTCCAAGCTCCGCAGGCTGCAGACCCAGGTACCGGGGGCTTCACTCAACTCCCTCTCCGAGCAGCCCTAAGCGATTTCTAATCCCGTTATCACTCCTGTTCCCCTCTCTCTGTCCCAACTTCCTCCTTTCTTTCCCCACTTAAAATCTGATTTCTTCCAGTTTTGCCTTCTAGCCAGGGCAGCTTGCACCTCCTCATTGCACTGGGTGCCTTTGCTTTTAAACCCCAAGGAGAACCCAGCTCCCAAATCTGCAAAGAGCAACCATCAGCGGCGATGGTAAGGAGCATCCCAGTCGTTTCGGTAGCGGTGGGAAGTGAGCTGCGGCAACAGGGCGCACACAGTCAGAGCAGGCACGACACTTACCCCGCGGCGTCTTTTGAAGGCTTCAGCTGCTAAATGCCGTGACATCTCTCCCAAATGTGTGGGATTTTTTTTTTTTCTTTTTTTTTTTGTTTTTTTAAATGCCTGCAAATTAAGAAAGGCTAGGGAAATTTCCACAGGGAGATTAAAAAAAAAAAAAAAAGCAGAACATGCGCAAAAGACGCCCCCTTACCTCCCTCTGCAGCAGGGAGGTACCAGGGCTCCTTGTAGACAGGCTGGGAGAAATATTTTAGTATTAAAAACAACATGTTTTTCTCCAGCTTCCTTCTCTGAACAATTTTGGCTGGATCTTTAAAAATATCAGTCTGAGGAGGCAGAAAACTGGCATGGAAAGTTTCTCCCCTCCAATTAGTTTGCTAAAGTATCAATCAACTGAGGGAAAGATTTCTGAGAGGAACCGTCAGACATCCCTAAAATGGGGAGCATCCAGCTCCACCTGCAAGACTGAGGTTGGAAGTAACTTCTTCTCTTTCACCTGTTCACTGTTTCAGCAGTCAACCTCTGTTAAGGCAGAAATATTTTTTTTAATGTCTCTCTGAGCAGTCAGCAGAAGGCGACTGGCAAGGGCTCCATCTTACTCCTCTACAGGAGACGCAGCCAAAGCTACAGCTCAGGACCTCCCGCATAACCTGAACTTAGGAGCATGGTCCGTGCCCCAGCCAACATCAACAGACACCCACCTCCAGTTCAGTCCTAAAATTTGCCTTGCCCTCCAGAGGTGCCTGTACTGCACTTGACTACCCAAACCCCCATCGTTTCTACGTTCCCGCGTTAGGTGCATCAGTCAGGTGCCACAATTTCTGATGGTGAGCCCAGGTCAAAGCAAATCAAATTTGAAATTAGAAGACTGAGACTTCCCTGGTATTTATTTGTGACCGTATAAGAAAGAGAATGGCCAAAATCTGCTAAATTATCAACGATTATTATTACTAGCCATGAAACTCTCTTCTTTGAAAGTCAGGCATGATTTTCTCAAGGTGAAACCTAATAGTAGTTAAAGAATAAGATTTTAATTTTGGTTATAATAATTTTGAGGCTTTGTAGGGATATTTTCAATTACAATCACAGCTCTTATCCCTCGACAGTTTCCAGGAAAGAAAAGAGAGGAGTAATTGAAATGTTGCATCTTCATTCAAAGACTCCACCACTTACCAAACAAAACTGAAATGAAGGGTGCCAAGAAAGTCAGCAGTGGACGATTGCATGAATACTTCTCTCCTCAAGATAGAGCACTTGTATCAAGGACATGCACCATCAATAATGACAACAGCGGCATTTGTCTTTGCAATTTAACTGTATTCAGAGCCTGCTACTTCAAATGCTTGCTTAGATAGTAATAACATAAATGGAGTCGGACAGACGCTGGTCCTTGTAGTCAGGCGATACTAGCTTCTGAATTCAAAGGCTGAGCGTTTTAGCTGTGCAATAGGGGATGGTATTACCAAGTACTGTGTTGAGAAGCAAATATTCCTATGCACAGAAATACCCTGATCCCGCAGAGCATGAACCCGACTTTCTCCTTCTTCTGTACTCTATCGCTGTGATTTGAAGAAAAACACTTGTGGGATAGCACTTCCTGAGAAGGTACGAGGGAACAGGACAGCTTTGGGGTTAGGTTGGGTTTTTTTTTTTTATTTGTTATAATCAAACTAACTAATCCTCAGCTAACTGAGGACATTTAGATTTAAGATCGACAGCGCAAAACCAGAGAACACAGGAATACTTTAAATGCATATGTGAAATACCCAAGCATTTCTTGGCTGATCAATAAAATAAAAATCAATAGTAACTGAGGAAGTGTGCAAGGGATTTCATTCGGTTTGAAAGCGACACATTTTCAAGGTGATTTCCACATTCCCCAGGAGTGGCAAAGAACTTGCCGGGCCCAGAAGCAGCTCAGAATATCTGCTTTGTTATCCTAACTTAAAGCACATTTGCCTGCCCATTAAAAGCATTTGCCTTCAGCTACTGAAGGTTTCTTATTACCTTCTCTGAGCCTGGCTTGGTGAAAGGCAAATACCCCCACAGTTCTTTCTTTATAGGGTTTATAAAGTCATACCGTGTTCATCAAGAACAAGGCCAAACTGTAGTCCAAGACCTCTGTGCAACCCCAAAGGTGGGATATTATTTTCATGATTCCCCCGAGTGCATCCAGGAGCTGCATAAAGCAAATGTGCCGGCTCCGGCTGCTTTCCAAGCGCATGCTGTCTAATGCCTATTTCACAGGATTACAAGGTGAGGCTTGTAGACCTCACAAAAAATATCACCCAAAAAAGTTGCCGTCAAATCCTTCATGGCAACAATGAATTTGTGATCCCACAAAGTCAACACAAGGTGTACGAGCCTGTAGCTGAGAGGTTGGAGCAGGCCCCTTCCCTACCTGTGCCTCCATTTGCCCACTTGTAAAACAGATGTTACAACATCTCTACCTACAGAAGAGCTGTTGCCCAGCTAAATTGTGTAATATGAGGATGCTGCTTGACCTCACGAGTGCCTCAGCATTGCCTGACTTGGTGAGGAGTCTCAGGAGATGCAACCAAGAAGACCATACATCTTTTTTTTTGCTGGAAAAAGCAATGTTTCTCACCCCAACCTTCCACTTCCCTCTAGTTAGGATGCACCCCATCCCTCATCGTGACAGAAAATCCAGAAAGTCTGAAGCTGAGTGAGCCGAGCATTACTGAAAGGATAATCCTGTTACCTCTGCAGCGACAACTCCTAAGCAGTGGCTCCTGGGAACTTAAGGAGGTATTTTAAATTTCAGCAGGGCTTTGCTCTTCACCTTTATCTAGTTAGTGCTTCTGAAGTGCTTTGAGAACCTGGGGCAAAAAATACAATATGAAGCTTAGAGTAATTCCACATTGGTCTATTGTATCTGGCCTCTTAGCGAGTATAATTTATAGAATTCCACTAACATAAATGCATTCCAACCGTCCCTGCCCCTCAAAAAGGAATCAATCGAGGGAAAATGGTCCATGACAGGAAAGAACGAGAGATCGATTAAATATTTAAAGTGTTACAGTAAATGAACAAGGCGCACAAGCCAGGTCAGTAATGAGCTTCCCTCTAAGCCACTGGGAACTTACATTAATGCTGCACTTGACTCCTGCAGGTCACTCCCACGTGCCAGCAAAACTCTCCCAAGTTGCCAAGCAGACCCATCACACAAAGTGGTGGGGTGGGCTGGCCTGCGCGCGCGCACGCGTGCGGGATGGAAGGAGAGAGGTTTAACTGCTCCTGTGCCTCCAGCGTAGTAAAATAGGAGAAGACAAGAACCTGAAACAGGTTTCCTTTGGACCTGGGACTGACTTCGAGCAACAATCAAGTTCCCAAAAGAGATTCTGATTTTCTTAAAGAAATTTCACAAAGCATAGAATTATTCAGTTCTTAGTCAGGAAAACATCAATTCAGAGTTAAACTGAAGATCTGGAAGTCAGCCCAACGACTGCTTATTGTCAGTTTGTTTAAACCAGGCCGTAACATATTTTTAGGAAATGAAAATGTGGTATGAAATACAGATAGAATTAAGTTCCAAAAATGTGAATTTGTAGCACACCACAGGAGAAGCACCTATCAGTCATATCCACAGAGTCATGGGATCATTTAGGTTGGAAAAGACCCTGGTTTTTTTTACAGTAAGGGTGGTGAAACAGTGGAACACGTTCAAGGTCAGGCTGGATGGGGCTCTGAGTAACCTGATCCAGTTGAAGACCTCCCTGCTCACTGCAGGGCGTTGGACTGGATGACATTTTAAAGTCCCTTCCAACCCAAACTATACCATTTTAAATTTATGAGAAACTAATTGCTTTCCCTTGCCATCTTCACTTTCTGTACAAGGTTTAGCATTGACAGGATTCTGCGATCATCAAGTCTGACCACAAGCCTAGCACTGCCAAGTCCACCATTCCTTCCCATTTGGTAAGAAGAGATATTGGAATTAAGACTCATTTCACCGTATTTTTCCAAAGGAATTCATTATATTACGTGTATAAACTGTGTCCTGCACTCAGTATAGTCCAGCTACAGAGGAGAGGCCACAATAAATACAAAAACCCCATTACAGATGACTAACACGATTGCCTTGGCTGCTGTGACATTTAAGCTCAGTTCAGACTACCAAATATAGGAGAGGCAGACCCTGAGTCCCTAAATATTCAGCATACATAAGCAGACATAACATATCTGACAGGTTGCTACATCACAACACCTTAAGCAACATTAGCGTCCATGGGAATTTCCCAGAATGGACAGAGTTAATAGTCCTTCTTAATTTTCTGGAAAATTTTGACTGAACAGCTCTGTTGTGACTTCTAATACTAGAAATAATTAAGTATTTGATTTAGTGCCAGATGGGAAACTATTTGTGATAAAAGTAAAGATGCTAATTAGTACAAGGACTCTGGCTAAAGGAAAGATGACAGACAAGCACCCTAAATTAGAGCAAGATTAGACTGGAGGAAGATTAAAACTAGAGTTCCTCATGGAACATTCTTAGGACTAATCCTGTTTCCTATGTTTGTTCACTACTTTGACAGAGAACAATAGAAATGAGTTGTCAAAATACAGAACCACAGAATCCCAGAATGGCAGGGGTTGGAAGGGTGCTCCAGAGATCACTCAGTGCCACCCCCCTGCTCAAGCAGACTCACCCAGAGCAAGGGGCACAGGACAGCGTCCAGGTGGGGGTTGAGTATCTCCAGAGAAGGAGACTCCACAGCCCCCCTGGGCAGCCTGGGCCAGGGCTCAGGCACCCTCAAAGTCAACAAGTTCTTCTTCATATTCAACTGAAACCTCTTATGTTTCAGGTTGTGCCCATTGCCCCTTGCCCTGGTGCTGGGCACCACTGCAAAGAGTCTGGCTCCGTCCTCGTGACATCCACCCTTGAGATACTTGTAGGTGTTGATGAGATCCCCTCTCAGCCTTCTCTTCTCCAGGCTGAACAAGCCCAGCTCCCTCAGCCTTTCCTCACAGGGGAGATGCTCCAGTCCCCTCATCATCCTTGTTGCTCTCCTCTGAACCACCATGGCATTACATGGTTTACACTTTTGCACGTTATCCTACTGTCCCACAACAGAGGCAGCTGCATTTCCAGCTTTCTTGATGGATATTTTCCCAATCTTTTCTCACCTCTGACCATTCTTATTGCTTTACTCTACATCCCCACCAGCTGACCTATGCTTTTGTTGAAGGCCATCACCCAGAACCACGCACAGCAAAACAGCTACAGCTCTGTGAGAGCAGAATAAAGCAGGTTTACTGCACATGGCGTGTAGGCTAACCTCATAAATGTACATCCTAGGATGTATTTGTGTTTCTTTTTCAAGAACATGGCACTGTTGGGTCCCATCCACCATACTCATCCTAAATCTATTCCTATAAAATAGCCTCCTAGCCTTGCTGTTTTCCACTCCAAATACATGCCGCTAAATTTGCTTGCCTAAACCAGAGCCCTGTGCAACTCCGTTCAAGGCACCTTTCTATTTTGACACAGAATAAATGTCAAAACTATTGTTAACTTCTCTGACTACAGCTTTCCAGCAAATTTCATACGGACTTTACGGTAGTTTCATGGAGACCTTTTTGCCTTAGCTTGCTTACAAGAATGTCATGAGGGGCAGCGACAAAAGCTTTCTTGCACAACGCTATATGACACCTACTACTTCTTTTCTGTCCACAAGGCTTTTTATCCTGTCACAGAAGGAAATTAGATTAGTTTGATGTCATTTGTTCTTGACAAGTCCATGTTCACTGTTACTTAGCTCCTTGTTATCTTCTGGGTGCTTGCAAAAGGCTTTGATTATTTGTGCCAGTATATTTCTAGGAATTAACTTAGAGTGGTTGATCTCTACATTGTCAGGTCCTCCCTTCCCATTTAGTATTAAGACAGGCACCAAATCTGCCTTTTTCCAGTCCCCCAGTACCTCACCCGTCTCCTGCAAGATCCAACCACTTGTAACTGCTAACAGCTCTGAGATCAATACAAAGAGAATTGGAGTATCATAGAAAAACAACCGACTGATCTTGAGGAGTGGAGCACTTAGAAACGGATTAAAATGGAAGACTTCAAATCCAGACATAAATAGTGAGATCTTCAGCTATTTAAAAAAAAAAAAAAAAAAAGCTAAGAAGGAGAGAATCCCTTTTTTTTTTTTGTAAGATTTGATATGATGACCGTGAAGTTATCACTGCTTCCTTTGCTATCAGCCACATCTGATCTAAGGCAACTAAGCACCCTTCCTTTCACATTTTCTAATTAATTAATGCAAACAAGTTACACTCAAAGATATTGTTCTCTAGCTATACTCGCCTTGAAGCATACTGTGTCTACCCAAAGAACCCCATCAGCTCCTGAAAGATTGTTTGATTAAATTACATCCACAGAACTAATAAAATACAGCATGGCTACAGTCGTGCCAGTAAATTCAACTGTGCCAGGGCATGGGCAGAGAAACTCAATCATCAGTGCTGTTAAGCTTTTACAGCAGCCCGTGGCATGCTTTTAGCCCACGCCAGCTAACACTCTTTCCCATCCTTTCCAAGCACGGTTTCAGAGAGCGTGGGCCAGGGATCATTCCCAAAGGCAGTTTCCAGGCAGCCACCCTGTTTCCAAAAGTAAAGGACTTTAATAATAGGAATGAAGCCAGACTCTGCCCTTCAAGCTTTGCCCCACTGACATGACGCATCTATTAATAAGACAAGTGCAATCCAGGGATGCAATCATTCAAGGAATCTTTGGGAGAGAGAGAGGTGGGTTAACCATTTATCCCCATCACAAGGTATACCACAGCAGCCTGTCTAGAGCAGTTCTTACGTGGTTTCTTCACATTACAGAACTTTCACGCAGCATAATTTTAGAGGCTGTTTTGGGGGATATCTTAATCCGTTCCATATTAGCACTGTTGTGGGTTTTTTTTTTTTTCCACTTGTACATTATCAAGCAGCTTAAAACATTGTTCCATTAATTTATCTGCTGATTACATGAGCTTGGGTAAGCAGTCTTAAGTAATTTTTCATTTTGATGACACTTTGGCTCTGGTATTTACATCCATCTTCTGCCATTAAATGATATTTGCAGCTAAGCCCTTCAGAATTATGTGATTTCTACCTCCATGATAGCTAGAAGTCTTATGAGCTGATCTCTGCTATTAATGGCAGCTGCTTGCCAAGATTTTGCGATAAAACTGGCTATCAAAAGAAGCTTTTTTGGCAAGCCAGCTGGACGCATCCAAGGATCTCACATCCACAGTCTTCTGACACTGACCCTCTCCCACTGCTCTTTGGCGGCAGAACATTATACTTCACTTTAGACCAATTTGTCCCATCTTGTTGCCTACTCATTGCTCCATTCAAATATTTGTGTTGTATCAGAGAATCCACAGCCTTACTTTTGCCCTGGCTATCAACAGGGCATACAGCACCCTACCACATATTTGGACAAGAGGACATGTTAGTCAAAGCGGCAACAGAGATGAAAAGCTCACTCAAGCTCCCGGTGTAAGTACATCTCTAACCCTCCCTGGTTTCAACCTCCCAAATCGTCTATGATCAGATGTGTTGTGCTGTGGTTGGCATAAAGTATTAATCCAACAGGCAGTGACTGACAGCTTTCTTCTAAAAAATTGTACCATCTGGCAAAGAAGAGTTGCCATACCTTGTTACCCTGGTCCTCTAAAGCATTTCTGTGCTCTGTCCAAGGCCAATGAGTAACCAGCAGATGTGGACAGGGTTTGTGAGAGAATACGAACCACAGGTGTGGCTAAACTGGCCAAGAAGAAATCAAGGCTGCAAATTAAAAAAAAACCAAAACCATAATATTCTTTTACTCTTGGATAAATGAAGTTAGGAAATAGCATCCCAATGGGAAGAGAGAAAAACTTCACTAGATGTTAAATGGGACTCGACTCGTTTATGGGAAAGATTCAATGAGATGGTTGCCCAGAATAACAAGGAACCAGATTAGACGACCCAGAGAATCCCTTCTAGACCCAAGTTTCTGTTCTCTTTAAACTTTGTACACAGAAAATGCAGTGCTCATTTTTGAAAGGAAAATGTGTTTTCCTGTAGCTTTGACATGCATACAGGACTCCTCTTTTCCCAACTGCAGCAGTTCAGCGAGCTATTTAATGTGTTAAATGCTGCTAAACTATGTCACCTATGGCATTTTTCTGCTTTCCAGTAGATGAAAAGGCTTCTGTTCGAAAAGAAAACTGCAATATGTGCTGCATGAAATGCCAGCTGGGGGTGGAAGAAGAGACTGTAGTGATGGCAGATACTTGATTTAGCTCTGCATCAATAAAACAATCCAGATTTATAAGAGAGAATGTGATGGAAAATGCCTTAATGGAACTATATTTGTAAAAGTACATTGGTCCACTCACCTGTAATTACTTCAAGGATGCTCTGCTCTATTCCTTGTGACACCAGCAAATCTAATGGGGCAGCCTCAGTCTTTCTTATTTAGCCACTAGCAAGTTCACCTATCAGATACACCAGCTCTTCAATATACTAATGATTCCTTGAACATAAACTTTGTGAAGTATCGTAGTATCAATATTTATGCTCTATGAATGCATCAGGTGTTTCTGAATTTCTGTGTTTAAAAAAATGGCGTTTTACATTTATAAGAAAGGAGTGATGTTTACAGTGCTGGATAGTGTGCATTCTTACAAAGAATTAAGGGCTAAATCTTGAATCCAGACTTAGATCTTACCCATTCAAAGCTGTCACTGAAATCAGTGTGCCAAATAATGATCTTAATGGTTTTCAGGCAAACTTCCATTGGATTCAGTTAGGAAATAAAACTGGTAAGGTTTGGCCCAGCAACCATTTTGCTGCAATAAAAGCTTGTCAAGATCTGAGTGAGGACTTCCATTTCTGGCCCTATTAATTGGATCAAATTTTCAAAATCTGTGCTCATAGTTCTGGTTTTTTTTTTCTCATTCATGCAGTTGTACTGAAGCTAAATGGGTTACATTCAGCTGGTTTTTGACTATTCATATGTGGGCTCTTCATCAACAGCAAACATCATCAGGTCATTTGAATTGACTCTGCACCCTGGCAGTCAGTGTGGATCAAATGACACATAATAAATTGTTCCCTTTTCACAGAATCCCAGACTGGCCGGGGCTGGCAGGGCCCTCCGGAGCTCACCCAGTCCCACCCCCCTGCTCAAGCAGGCTCACCCAGAGCAGGGGGCACAGGACAGCGGCCAGGCGGGGGTTGAATATCTCCAGAGAAGGAGACTCCACAGCCCCCCTGGGCAGCCTGGGCCAGGCCTCAGGCACCCTCAAAGTCAACAAGTTCTTCCTCCCATTCAACTGGAACCTCTTCTGCTTCAGTTTGTGCCCATGGCCCCTTGGCCTGGCGCTGGGCACCACTGGGAAGAGTCTGGCTCCATCCTCGTGACACCCACCCTTGAGATATTTGTACGTGTTGATGAGATTCCCTCTCAGTCTTCTCTTTTCCAGGCTGAACAAGCCCAGCTCCCTCAGCCTTTCCTCACAGGGGAGATGCTCCGGTCCCCTCATCATCTTTGTAGCCCTCCTCTGGACTCTCTCTAGGAGTTCCTCATCCTTCTTGAACTGGGGAGCCCAGAACTGGACGCAGTGCTCCAGGTGCAGTCTCTTTTTTGATGAACTGTTCCTTTGCATGTACCCAAAGAAAGATTGCTTCTCTTCACCATAGATATTAGCAAAAGCACTTTTTAAACTTGGAAGTTATACAACCTAACTCAGCCTCAATATCCTTGGAGATTAGGGAAGCATCATACAAAACATCATGTTACTTAAAAAATAAACATGTTTGTAAAACAAGCTGAGGTGCTAACATCAGCTGAGCAAAGGAGCAGATGCTGCTGTAATGGACAGCCCTGCTCAGACCTCTCCCCATCACTTTTGTTCATGTACTCCCAATTTCCTCAGGTCAGTGCTGGTGCTCCTCTTTCCTTCTGGTCAACTTGCCCAGGGAATTGTATCAGTGGAAAACTAACCCCCAAAAGAGTTAAAAATATTGTGCCAGCTTAGTTCTCTGAAGCGGCTCAGCATGGTCTCACATGAATGCTTGTGAAAAAGAAGGGGTGGAAGAGGACAACAGAAGAGAAGAAGCCAGGATCACCTCTTCCAATAGCAGACGGTTGTGCAAGTTGCTTGACTGAGACGTGCAACTGCACCTGAAGTGTCTGTTCCTCCTCCTCCTCTTCCTCCTCCTCGCTTTGCTGCAGCTCAGATGTAAGGCCTTTGATGTCAGTGGAGCTATTTTGGTGCAAACTAGGCGTGAAGGGAAAACAAGCCGCGGTGTCCTACATAGCAGTCTTCTGGCAGAGGTAGCGATAGTACTGAAGAGTCCTCACTCAGAGCCTTGACGTTTCGCATTCACAGAAATCTCTTCTCCAAAGTTTACATCACATGGAAGCTTTTGGGCTTTATTATTTCGATACCTGGCAGTCAGTCATTGTAGCTGCTCCAGTTCTCCTCTTTAATCAGGAGAATAAAAAAAGCAGAAGACAATATCCAGGATGCTACCAGTGACCAGAAAGTAACTATGGCTTTATAAAAGAAATTATCACGTCGTTCTTACTGTATTTTAATGGAAGGATGTTACCGACAGTGGGGTGTTTTACTTTGTTCTCACTGTAAGTTTTTTTTTTTTTTTCACGTGATAATAGCGTAGCGTCTCAACCAACCTTTAAAGATTTGTGGTAGCAAAGTAAACCTAAAGCCTTCCTTTCTCCTCTACTGGCCACAGCCACATCCAGGCAAGGTTCAGGGCAAACATTCCTCCTCTGGTCTGGCCAGGCTTCCCTATGGCATCTAAATCTCTCCTTATCCCATGTATCTGCCACCATGAGGTCTTGTAAATCCTGCTGAGGAGTGGCACCAGGCTCCAGATCCTCAGATTATGGAGGTTCCTGATCTTTAGCAGAAGACCTGGACTGTGCATGTCCCAGAATAAGCAGTAAAACACCAGAGCAAGGCCCTCAATGGCTGGGCTTTGCTACTGGGCACATGAGCAGATGGCTTATGAGAACCTGGCCTGAGCAAGAGCTCTCCATCCCAACCCAGTCAACCAGGTGCACCCTCAGCCTGTTCCACTGTGCCTGAAAAGTGCTGGGGTCCACAGGGAAGGGTGCCTCGCTCCTTCTTGTTTGCTCCAAATCTCCAAGAGAAGAACTCTTCTCTGCCGGAAAGTAGGTGATACATTTCTCAGAGCTGCTCTTCCTCTCCAAGGTGTGGCAGGAGCACATTTTGTGATCCACCTAATGAAGGAGTAGGATATGCAACTCAGTGAAGAAAGAATGACGATAACCCAAACATCACAATCTTCCAGTGCCTAGAGCTTATCCTTTTCCTCCTAACACCTTTGGAAAAAGAAGGATTGGCAGCCTGGGCACTCAGGCTCCCTTCCTAATCTGAAGATCTCTTCTTCTGCTACCGTCACCTTATCTCCAAACCTGCCTACTGCCTGGCTTTCTCCGACCACACCAAAGGAGACTGCCCCATGCTTTTTCCACACCTCATCATGTTTAGGCTGAGGGAAAGGTACACCTTTCCTCCTGCCACATGAACCAGAACTCCAGAAAAGCTCTAACAGCATCCTCCTCTAATGGATTTGTCAAAATGCCAATAAGCCAGCCATGGCCACCAAGGTGTGACAGTGATGGACACCAGGTGAGGATCCAGCCTAGATGGATGTCATCAGAGCAATGGGCTGGGTGGACCTTTGGCCAGACCCAACACATCTGGTCCTGTGTTTTTATGCAGTTTGTACAATTTTCAGCCTTCCAGAACAACAGATTGGGTGAATGAAAATTGGCCACATGAGGGTAGAAAGCCATTGGCAATTCCCTGCCCACAGATCAGACCCGATTCTAACCTGATTCCTGTCTGGTTTAGGTCTACATCTATAGACACAATTATTCCAGGGTTTCATAGGTAAAAAGTGACAGGGACCATGAAAATGCCTTAAATACCCATTAAAACCCATTTGTGCACATTCCAGTCTCCTTGCCACACCTATCCAGACATTTTATTGATCTGATAAGAATATTTATTATGGGGAGCGCTCATGAGAGACAGATGTAAATACGTTTTTGTGGGTTTGTGCAAATTTCAATACAATACATGCAGTAGCCTTGTATCTCCTGAAGTTCCCCCCAAAATCATCTCACATATTTTGCCTATACCCAAGCCACTTCTGTCTCTCAGTCAGTCCTGCTTGATAATAAAGGGTTGGTACTCTGATAGCATCTGCATGGGTGTTTGGTACACAGAGAAGGTCTGAAGGTGAGGAAAAAGCCCTGGTGGTCTGAGAGCACAAGGACAAGAGCATGCCGTACCTGTTCAAACGGGAACAGAGCTGCCATCGTAATTCACGGTCCCCATCAGCCCTCCCATGTTCAAGCAGAGAGGTGCTCACACAGACACCCTCCCCGCAGCGTAGAAAATAACTCATCCCCCCAGACGCAGCTTTACAAGTCTGCCAGCAAGCACAGGGTGATGGACACCGAGAGCGACAGCCTTGCCACTATTTGTAGCGCTGCCTCGGTACCCCCCCTCTGCCAAGTGCTGCGCATTGATTTCGGATTTCATTATTTAACGTGGATCTTCCATCTGCAAGGCTGTGCAGACTTGTGACTTTTACACCTGAGGTGCTGGAGCTGGAAGGCGGCGGCAGAGCCAGCAAGGCAGATTAAAGAGAAAGCCGGCAACGCTCCACCCAGGACGCCTGCTGTGAATTCACTTTCTTTTAAGAAGTTATAAGAGGAAACATTTGCGGTGTGTCTCAGCGACATCTCGGGGAATAATCCCCACTGAGCCCCTTCCCCACCACTTCTCAAAAAGTCACTACCTCCCCTTATGTTTGGAAATCTGTTTCTAAGCTGCTTTACCTCATTTGTAGGAAGTCTTGCATTAACGGGGCTCCAACATCCCCAGCAGCACAGTTATTAATATATTCTAGGTCGGTTCCCCAGACCGTGTTTTCCTCCCCACTCCTAACCTGTTGCTCTGTGTAACAGCGTGTTGCAGAGCAGCAAAACAGCCTTAGCCTCTTTCTGTTTCCAACCAGAACAACACTCTTCTGTTTTCGTATTTAGCTCTTGCCTGCCGAAAAGCAGCACGGACTCTGGTGCTGGAGAGAATAATACACGGCCCAATTTACTAATACGGTGTTATAAATTGGAATTAGAAATGTGGATCATAGCCCGTGTCACTTCAATTCGCATCATGCAGATACCATCAAAACAATGCATCTTCCGTGAAATAATTCAATACCGCCAAGTAGCAGGAAAGGGACTATTTGCTTATAACATGCACCTCTCCTTTATTTTAATATAACATTAAATATGCACAGTTAAGCACTCAAAAGTCAGGAAATGAGAAACGCAAGGCCCATGGAGCTTTAACTCTGCCTCCTTGAGGATATTAATTATGTTGTCATCTTTTATCAGATCATTGCATACTGTTTCTTAAATAATCTTTTTCCGCAACCTTTCCCACATCTATACGTTCCAGAACAGCCTGGGCTGGCTCTGCTAGAGGCCACAGCAATTTATAACGACGAGAGGACAGGTTGAGGGATTCACATTTCAATTCTGCCTATGACTTCCTTGGCTTCCCAGCGTTAAAATGTGCAACTTAAAATGTTAAAATACTGCTTGCATTTCACTGTTGTTCATCCTGAGATTGAAGCGGCGCTCCCTGTGCTGCAATCTGTTACTGTCTGGTCTCAACATTTCAGGCATCGTGCGATTCTCAGAGAGCTGCGGTCCCTCTGCTCACATTCCTGAGGATATGCTCGGACACCGAGCGGGAATATTGGGTAGCACTTCCAAATATTCACAGTGCTGCTGCTGTAGATTAGAAAGCTGTGAAGGCATCAGACCCTTGCACAGAATCCCAGAATCCCAGAATGGCAGGGGTCGGCAGGGCCCTCGGGAGCTCCCCCAGGGCCACCCCCCTGCCCAAGCAGGCTCACCCAGAGCAGGGGGCACAGGACAGCGGCCAGGCGGGGGTTGAAGATCTCCAGAGAAGGAGACTCCACAGCCCCCCTGGGCAGCCTGGGCCAGGCCTCAGGCACCCTCAAAGTCAACAAGTTCTTCCTCCCATTCAACTGGAACCTCTTCTGCTTCAGTTTGCGCCCATGGCCCCTTGGCCTAGCGCTGGGCACCACTGGAAGAGTCTGGCTCCGTCCTTGTGACCCCCACCCTTAAGACATTTGTACGTGTTGATGAGATGCCCTCTCAGTCTTCTCTTTTCCAGGCTGAACAAGCCCAGCTCCCTCAGCCTTCCCTCCTAGGGGAGGTGCTCCAGTCCCCTCATCATCTTTGTAGCCCTCCTCTGGACTCTCTCAGGAGTTCCTCATCCTTCTTGAACCGGGGAGCCCAGAACTGGACACAGTACTCCAGGTGGGGTCTCAGCAGGGCAGAGCAGAGGGGGAGGAGAACCTCCCTCGCCCTGCTGGCCACGCTCCTCTTCATGCACCCCAGGATACCATTGGCAACAAGGGCACCCTGCTGACTCATGGTCAGCTTGTCATCCACCAGGACTCCCAGGTCCCTCTCGGCAGAGCTGCTTTCCAGCAGGGCCCAGCGCGATCCTCTGCTCTAGAGCCCTTCACCTCAGTGGCCCTTTAAACCTTCTCTTCTCTGCAATATTTTAGGGATTATTTTGCAACTTCTTTTTACTGCTGTGCTGTATGTCTCCCAGTGAGAGCCAAAACGACTTCTTATTTCATTTAGGTTCGCTTTTTTCTTTTAGAAAAACTAATATGACTGAAGACATGCTGCCAAGCATATTCAGGCTGCATCCAAACTGCCCTGCAATAACACCCGCAGTAACATCTGAGACCACGCTCCCCAACCATCCACCCAGAGACAGTTTTAGGGTGCCCGCAGAAGTGCAGTAGGAGCTTGCTCATCTGGTAACATGGGGACAAGGTCTCCCAGGCCCAAAGACATTCCCCAGAGAATTCTCCTGGGCCAAACTTGCCTGGACCCTGCCTGAAACATCCAGGCTATACCTAGAGTAGTAAATTGGGTTGGGTATGGGAAGTCCCAGGAAATCCTCCGTCACCTCTGGCTGCTGATGGCTGAGTACATGGATTATGGATCTGATAGCTTGCACAGTGAGGACACTCAAGCCTTTAAAAACTACCTCCAGAGAAGACAAAAGTGCCACACAGGGTAGTTCAGTCTCGGAGAGGCCTTTACTTGCTGCTGGCAGACCGCTAATCTGATGGGACTTCCATCAGCTAAGAGATCACAAACCCAGTTAGGTTCATCACCTAACAATAATCTGGATCTCTCTCCCCTGGGAATGACATCCACTAGTAACTAGGTCTTCATTCATTTCTACCTTTGTCTGTGGCTCTGCTCCAAAGCTGATCCTGCAAACCCAATGAAGGAGCTTTCCTGTTCCCCAAGTATCACTAGCAAAGCAGAACATCAATAATAACTAGGCCACTGGAGACCATCCTACATGTCATCCTATATATCCTACATCTCCTACACATGACACCCAAATATCATGTTCTCAGAGAATTGTGTCCAGCAGAATCACTTGCAGCATGAAGCTAGGCTGGAACCACCCTTGGTGTTGGATCTCAGGAGGATAGCAGGGCTACCTCCTGCTATGGCAAGTCTGCTCGGTTTTGACCTCTGGTGAGATTCCTGCTGCCTTTTTTTTTACTTTCTCACTCCTCGCATGAAGCAACTTGGCAAAGCATGAGGAGGCAACAAGGTCAGAGTGGATGTGGAAGAGTCATAGCAGATGTCCCTGCTTCTCTAGGGCAATACCCGGAGTTGAGGGTTATGCTTAGCACAGAAAACCCAGGTATGGAAGTAGGGTATGGTGGGGCTGCTGAGTTCCCCTGCAGGAGTTTGTGGCGACAGATCAGATCTACACGGTGCAACATGGACAAGACCAAGGACCCAGTCTGAAGCCAGTCTTCAGTACAAATGCAGAGGTGCCCCTAACCATCCCACTGGCAATCCTTGTGAGTACTTGAAAAAAAGCAGGGTAGATCTTCCCCTAAAGTCACTGCTGACTGCCGCTTGGGCTAATAAGGGCCAGCCCTATTAGCAGAAACCGATTTTCACTTTCTAGAACAAAGATGATGATGAATCTGAATCCTCAGACAAGGCAACCTTTAGAGAACAGCAATTATAAGTAAGCACCTTCCTGTTTGCTAATAGCACATACTCATAATGAACCTCACTCTATGAGATTAATAAGCCAGAGGCATGTGTCTGTCAGACTCAGTACTAAGTAACAGAGAAAGCACTTAGCTAGTCGTGAAATAAAGGTACTGCATGAAAGCTTTTCAGTTCAGAAATACTGTATATATAGTAACAAGTGTTAGCAAGCAACAAGCAAAGAACAAAGGCGAGGAAGATGAAGGGAGAGGAAGACATGCTAGCAAACAAAAAATAAGGAATTTAAAGCATAATCAAAAGAATGGAGAAGGAAGAGAGGAAAACATAGTCCAGTCCTTATATCACACTACTTTAAATGAATGGCCCAGATTTCTACCAGTAAACAAAATGATCCTGGAGGCCAGCTGGTCCAGCTAAATGGGCTAAATGTCCAGAACTCTCTGGGTAGAGCTCTCCTTGCTTTGGGCCAAAAGCATGATAAGGAGCCCCAGTAACAGTTTCACAGCATGGAAGATCTCAGGACACCGCTAAGCTCAGGGCTGCTGGTATAGAATCATAGAATCGTCTAGGTTGGAAAAGCCCTTTAAGATCATCAAGCCCAACTGTTCCCCTAACCCTGCCATCCCACCACTAAACCCTGTCCCTTGCTTAAGCACCTCATCTACCCCGCTTTTAAATACCTCCAGGGATGGGGACTCGACCACCTCCCTGGGCAGCCCATTCCAGAGCCTGACAACCCTCTCGGTGAAGAAGTTTTTCCTAATGTCCAGCCTAACCCTGCCCTGGCACAACTTCAGACTATTTCCCCTCATCCCATCGCCCGTTACCAGGGAGAAGAGGCCGACCCCCGCCTCACTACAGCCTCCTCTCAGGCAGTTGTAGAGGGCGATAAGGTCTCCCCTCAGCCTCTTCTCCAGACTAAACAATCCCAGTTCCCTCATCCACTCTTCGTAAGCCTTGTGCTCCAGACCCCTCCCCAGCTTTCTGGCTCTCCTCCGGACCTGTTCCAGCAATGCAACATCTTTCTTGTAGTGAGGGGCCCAAAACTGAACCCAGTATTCCAGGTGCGGCCTCACCAGCACCGAGTACAGGGGCACGGTCACTGCCCTCCTCCTGCTGGCCACACTATAGATATCTATATAAATACAGATAAAGCCGCGGAGCCCAGCTAGGTAAGGCAGATCCTATAAAGGAGGAGTGGCTCAGAGGGGAATGGTATCTGTATGCTGTATGTCTCACTACGGTGCAAAGGGAGTCCTTTCCTCTTAGTTTTCCCCATAGCTAAACCTTCAAGAGCAAAAGTGGCCAGGTCCTACAGCGACCATCAGCAGGACTAAGTCCAAAGATGGAATGTAGCTTCTCTTCACTGCCACCCGGAAAGGATGAACCAGTAGCATAAGCTTGAAAGGGGAAATTCGTCCCTAAATCAGAAAAAGGAAAAAAATCTGAGGAGCGAACAAAAAGTAGGCTTCTCAGATATTTTTTTATTGCCTTTATTTAATCCCTTCCACATCCTCAGTGGCCTCACAGGACAAACCCAGAGCACACCAACCCAGAACCCAGTGTTTTGCCCGCTGAGATGGCTGACATCCTCTGGCACATGCAGAAAAAACCAAATTGATACTCAAAGTACCCACCCACCTGAGTTCTCCTGCTCACACCGACGCTTGCTCCCTAAAGGACAGCACTACCATACGAGTTACAGAGCTTTTGCTGGATATAAGGATTACGGCTTCTTTTTTCTTACCATAAATTGGCCTGATCCTGCAGACTTTGTCTTTTTCTTTCAGTATAACTCTTTTTTTCCAAAGGAGATAATTAAGAGAAGTGTTGCTAATTCTCCTTTGCTATTAACAGAGGGACAAAATCTGTTTCAAGTCCTCTTTTGTCAGTGCTGACCCAGGCCACCAGAGAGAGAAAGAAGCAAAACCCTGCCTGATGCTAACACCATTCTGAGCACAGTCACAGGAACCAAAACTGTAACCACATTGCTTGAAGGAGCCATAAATAAAGGTCCCTGAAGTACCCCTGCCTTCTTCCCCTTGCTCCCCTTACACACTAAAAATGTACAACCCCTTTTCTGAACATCACACGTTGAAACTGGTCCTTCCCATTGCTGAAACGCACTGGGAGTTTGGTACCTTTCGTAATAAAATGCGTTCAGTGCTACAGGAGCAGCAGCCACAGGTTAAAATACCCGCTGATGGATTGACACAGCAAGGGAAACCACATAGGCTTGAGATGGATGGATTTCTCAGTCTTTAATGAGGGAGGAGGAAGACCAGTCCATCCATGGACTGGATATGGAAAGAGCAATATGGGCTCAGCAGCCTCGTGGGAACCCAGTAAATAGAAACGCCAGAACATTACAGGTAATCCTTCACAATGCTGCTAAAGTCCTCAAAACTTCAGCACGTACAGAGTTCATCTGAAGCAAATCCCCCAAATTAACTGCTATTCACTCTCTCCCAATCACTGCTTGAGAAGCCAATTGGTGCTGCACACACAGTTGTTTTAGCAGTTTAAATGCAATGACATTCAAAAAGAGAGCCCCTAGGTTAAAACAAACCAACTACAGAATGGCAACCTTAACTCACCCACCCTGGCTGGGGCTTTCAGCACGCCTGGGGCACAACAGCCACCAAAACCAGAGCTGGACCACCATAAAATTGCTTTTAGGATGAAGTAGTAATTTCATTTTATGCTGGTACAAATTCCTTCAGACTGAGCAATATTACTTGGGAACATCTCGTCCTTGTCTACAGACTGAGTTTCCATACCGATGTGGAAAGAATTGTGTATTTTTCACTTAATGATGGGTACAGAAAGGACTCTCTTCTGGAAGGGCCCATAAGCTGGCCTCAAGTTGCACCAGGGGAGGTTTAGATTGAACATTAGGAAAAATTTCTTCAGTGAAAGGATATGTCAAGCACTGGAAGGGGCTGCCCAGGGAAGGAGTCAAGTCCCCATCCCTGGGGGGATTTAAAAGACGGGTAGAAGAGGTGCTGAGGGACAGGGTTTAGTAGTGGACAGGTGCGGTTGGACTCAATGATCTTAAAGGTCTTTTCAAACCAAATGATTCTATGCTTCTATAACTTAAGAGTCTTTGAAAATTAGATATTAATACTTTTACCTCTTTTTTGTTTCACAGTGACTTTTCGAGGCCTGATCCCATCCTACTGACTTCCACAGGAGCTGAACTGCTCCCTACAGAGCATCTCTACAAGTACAGCAAAATTCATCCTGCTTCTTTTTTTTTTTTTCTTTCTCCTCTGGTTGCCTATTCTTTGAATATTTAAGGACTCTACCACATGGAGAAAACAGCAGTTTCTCACCCTCATGCTGAACTTTGAGGTGTCATTAAGAATTACACACAAGGCTCTTCCTCCATGTGAGCCCTGAACCCCGACAAAAAGCTATAATTTATGTTTTGTAAATGAGAGCTGAGGAAGACTCTTTGCATGGCTGTAGGAGTAGCTGACAGCATCTGGCAGCCAGGTGAGGCCGAAAGCAGTTGGACGCTCAAAATATTACTCCCCCCAAACCGCAGCTACGCAGCCTGTGCAGATTTTTTGCTCCCTAAGGGGCGGGTTGGATGCCATTACATATAAGGTGACTTGTCATATGGCTGATTTTAAATAAGTGTAGATATGTGCATAAGATTATCTGCATTACAGCAAGCTTTCAGGGAGTTTCAGATCACCATGACAACCCTGGGTTTATATGCAAGATGATTTCAGATATAGAGCAGCAAGGGTGTGCATGGCTCGTGTCAGGGTAATGAGGACTGATGGGTCTCTGCCCCGAGGAACCTACAAACCGAAAGAGGCATTGCAGAGCACGCAGCATGTACGTAAGGGGCAGGCAGGCACAAGGGTGCAAAACAGACCACAGGTATTTTCTGCAACAATTTAAAAAACTCAGCCAGGTGAAACCACAGTCTGCAGATGTGATTGCTCAGCTTTTTCCGGGAAAAATAGTGGAAAACCCCTCTCTTCCTCTAAATCAGAGAATCATAGAATCACTTTGGTTGGAAAAGCCCTTTAAGATCATCAAGTCCAGCCGTTAACCTAGCACTGCCATCCCACCACTAAACCACGTCCCTAAGCACCTCATTCCTCCTTTTTTTTGAATACCTCCAGGGATGAGGACTCCACCACCTCCCTGGGCAGCCCATTCCAGAGCCTGACAACCCTTTCCATGAAGCAGTTTTTCCTAATGTCTAGCCTAAACCTGCCCTGGTGCAGCTTCAAACCATTCCCCCTTGTCCTATCATCTGTTACCAGGGAGCAGAGGCCGACCCCCACCTCGCTACAGCCTCCTCTCAGGCAGTTGTAGAGGGCGATCAGGGCTCCCCTCAGCCTCCTCTTCTCCAGACTAAACACCCCCAGTTCCCTCAGCCGCTCCTCGTATGACTTGTGTTCCAGACCCCTCAAGGACATTTGTCTCCCACAAGCCCCACATAAGCATCTGGGTCCTGCGGCGTGCCCTGGAGATTGTTTATTCCCCTTGAGAGCAAGGTTTGGTTGGAGATTTCAAAAGGCAGGGGAATGCATTGCCCATAGCTTTCTTCCAAGGGACACCCGGATGGGGATCACTGCTGGCCTCTGCTTGAGGTATGCAGCACAGATAGAAAGAGGCTATCTCCCAGGCAGGGAAATCCCAGGCCATTTCAATAATTTATATATGAGCTGAGCTGAATGGATCTGATACGAAATTATCACCGTCTGTTGAACAAACTGTGTTGAACTGTTGAACAAAGGGATATTTTCGCATCTGGCGTTACACAACAGAGGCCCCATACGAGCATCTGTGCAAAGCCGGGGTTTGTAATTGCGTTTCATCGCAAGCATCTCTCCTGCTATTTCACCGCTCTGAGAATGTCTATTACCCAGCCTAACTTCAACCAAAACACTATTCTTGCTAATACCATGTGTAAAGGTAATCTAATAATTTTTTTTTTCTTTTTTCCCTGCAAAGGATTATTACAAGAAACCCTCTTTTGTTGGGGAAATCATAGCCTTTGTGCTCGCCGATTCCTGTATTTCATAAAATGCACCTGAGACTGCTCTGGGGCCCAGAGGCTAAATGTTACGACACAGCTCACATCCATCCTATTAACCTCTCTTAGGCCCTGAAGATGGGTTTCCACGTGCAGGTTGCATACTGGGAATGGTTATTGGCCTGCGTTAGCTTGTACGCCGTGGCCAGGAATTGCCCGGGCTAGCGCCAGCCGGCAGCAAGCCCCGTGTGTGCCAAGGACGTGCTAACAAGTGACCGGTGTGGATGAAGGAGCTTCTGCGCCTGCAAACCTCACACGGCACGATTTAATACAAAATAATAGGTTCAGGCTGTTCTTTATGCACTAATTCACACTGGGCTTATTTTACGATCCTCATGCACAGACGATTTCTGGATATTATAAATAATGGTATATTAATTCCTCTGAATGATGTCTTTCGTGGGTGCTATTTTTTCCACTAATGTGTTAAACGACTGAAACATTGCTACACTGGGGGAGGGAGGGAACTGGGAGTAAAACTATTTTAAAACTTAGCTATTTCTTTTACCTCTAATCACGGATCTGTTCTGCTTTTCATTTCTATGTACATCTCTCGGTATCCAGGCAGTTTTCCTACCCATCTGCCATCAGGAGCTGCGATTCAGGGAATGATTTCGGTTTAAGATGGCTGCTCACATAGAAAAGAAACACATACTGTGGCCTACCCTTATACTTGGACTTTCTGTGTCCCTTTCCTTTCATCTGAAAGCAAAGCCCTTCATTCTCAAAAGATGTTGTTGCTCTTTATTTGTGAGCCGATGCAGCAGCTATGAAAGGAGCTCCAGCTCTGTATTTTTGGCTGAAGAAACTACAAAGGGAAATTCTAAGACTTCTGTTATTCACAGACTAACTGGTCTTAACATCTTGGGAACACTTGTACCCCCGATGGCCTTCTTTAAGACAAAAAGGAGAAAGCTTTTTTCCCCCTCAGAGGACCCTGACAACTAATACGGAGCCAACATCTGTAAAAATGCCAGTGTTTGCCTCTACTTTCTGTGGCTGCTGGAAAAACTCAGACTGCAAAGGGCTCTCTAAAGTTTGCAGCCAGGTCTGCCCAACACTTCAACTTGATAACACGCACCGTACTAAACTTATAGAAGCACAGAATCACAGAATGGTTTGGGTTGGAAGGGACCCCTAGAGCCCACCCAGCCCAACCCCCCTGCAGGAGCAGGGACACCTTGAACCACATCAGGTTGCTCACAGCCCCGGCCAACCTGGCCCGGAATGTTCCCAGGGATGGGGCCTCCACCCCCTCTCGGGGCAACCCCTGCCAGGGTTTCACCACCCTCACTGTCAAGAATTTCTTCCTTAGATCCAGTCTAAACCTACCCTGCTTCAGTTTAAAATCATCCCCCCTTGTCCTGTCCCAGCTGGCCCTACTACAAAGTTTGTCCCCCCCTTTCCTCTGGGCCCCCTTGAAGCCCTGAGCGGCCGCACTCAGCTCTGCCCGCAGCCTCCTCTGCTCCAGGCTGAACACCCCCAACTCTCCCAGCCTGGCCTCAGAGCAGAGGGGCTCCAGCCCTCGGAGCATTTTAGTAGCCCTCCTCTGGCCCCGCTCCAACAGCTCCATGTCCTCCTTGTGCTGAGGGCTCCAGAACTTCATATATTTTACTCCGCTGCAGGTGGCAGGTTGAACAGGCAGAGCGATTCAAAATGCATATCTGACATTGCAACATGGAAATGGCTCCTGAGGGACAGAGCAACTCTTCAAAATAGCTTCTTGATTCATTAGGAATAACAGCAAGGTTGACACATCCCCCACATCTCATCCCACCCATAGATTCATTACAGACACAAGAGAGATGCAGGCTCTGAAGAACCGAATTCCTTCCCCCACTTTTCTTCCCCACGAAGGCTCTTGCTGGATTTTATCTGTAACTTCAGCAACAGCTTGAATTACTGTGTAACTTGACAAGGTGATTTATCATAGCTTGTTGCATTTTACTCAGAACATCCCAAGCAGATGATATTATGATAAAAAGGGAGGAAAAATAAGATGTAGTCATTGTACATGACAAAAGCTCATTATTAGGGCATCACAAAAAAGATGATGATGATTTGGGGCAGGTAATGACATCCAGTGCTGAAGACGTATAAAAAAAAAAGAGAAAACCAGGCAACTGAATAAGCAGAGTATTATAAAAATAGGACTGGGAAGGACCTCTAACCCATCCCTCCGCCTGAAGGCAGGCTCAGCTCTACCTATGTCGGTCCCGACAGATGTCTGTAAGCGATCGTCCACAGTAATAATAATGTGCTGCGCTAAGTAATCATTTGCAGAAACATCAGTAGAATTATGAAAAGCCACACACTGTGCCATAACTGCTGATTAAACTAAATTTAAGGAGGAAGAAATAGCTTGCCATATTGCAAAGGAATAAAACCCCCTTGGTGATATAGAAAGAGCTGACTACATGTATTCAGGGGGCTTGGGGAGGGGGACTGGGAAAGAAGGTATTTGCTTTCTCTCCAGAATTGTCTCTGCATTGGAATATTGTTCTCCTCCGAGCTTGCTTTGAGACAGCACGTGCTCATTACATCCATTTGCAGCAATACTTAGAGACAACAACACTGAATAACCGGGTCTTAAATAGAAGATTAAACCGGGTTTTTTTTTTCTGTTTTACAGATCCATCTAGAAGAGCTTCAGAATACCAGCGAGAAAGACAAGAATTCTGAAAATGTCTTTAGATTCCCAGAAGTTAGGAGGGCAAGGTGGATTCAAGCGTACATCTCAATGGGTTGGCTTATTTATTTCAGGCACCGGCATGAAAGCAAGTTCCAGGCTTTATCCGTTAGATCAGACACAGAACACAATGGTCTTCATTTTCTGATCCTGACAGATAGCTTGAGTCTATCTTTTGTGAAAGGCTGGAATATTACAGAGTTACATGTGAAGAAGCACTTTAAAACCTGTAAAGTAGAAGAGTGGGTAGGTGACCTACAATGCACAGTCTTCTTTTAGTGCTTATTTCACTGAGCAGTAGGGAGAAAAAAATAACTCTTTTCTTGAGCCAGTGGTGAGTCAGAATGAAAGAAAACAAACCCACTGTCCCACACCCTACCCGAAAGCCACAATGCTTGAAGATTAAGTTATCCCTGTGTCATGGCCAACGTGTCACCTGAATTCATCTTCAGCCCTCAATGGTGTCCACATAGTACTACGGCAAGATGATCTCAGAGCTACTGGTATGACCAGTTTGGGACTTCTTCATCAGCCACAGCCTCCAATTCATACCAATTTTACATTGGCATAATTCACTAAAGCCAACACAGCTCCACTGTGTTCTCCAATGAAGAAAGAGGGCAAAAGAGTATAAAATCCATGACTAACAGCATCTCCTGTAGGTGAAGGCTGGCCTGCCCTGATATGCGAAGAGTGCAGGTGACAAATATGAGGGAGGACAAACTTGATAGCTCTTCCTTGCTGGAAGTATGTAGACTATATTATTCTAAATGAGTAGGACATGATCAGACGTCAATTAAAACAGAAGCAACGTCTTTGATATTGGCCTCAAGTGCTCAGTATTAAGTAGCTCTCCCACCCATTTTCAGTCATCTAGCTTGCTTTCTGCTTCAGTGCATCCTGTATCATCTGACCAGACCCACATTTCCACATTATCTTTGACCTGCCAATTCTTGTTGGAGATAGTCCAAAGGTTTCCATGTTGGCTGACCTATTTCTGCACCTGTAGGCAGCTATTTGACAACACCAACATCTATTTTCCATCCCTTGCTGCAGGTACTGAGCCACAAACACCTCCTTGGTCAGAGTTGTCCACAGTTCTTCAGGCAGTTCTGCTGCAGAGAAAACACTCTTCTGCAATTCGAGTCGGCAAAGAGCTGTGGGACACCTGTACAGTGAATGCCTTGCACCCCAGTTGCTACAAAAAGACCTGTCAAGACTCGGTAGTAGGTACTTAGGAACACAGAAGTGTAGACAGTAGACATTTCTTGCCCTACAACTAGCACTTTTATTGAAATGTTGGGTTGATATAGAAATTTTTTTGTTTGGGTTTGTTTTTTGGTTTTTTTTTTTCCCACTCCTGTATTTTATATACCTGTCCCTAAGCTCTTTGGGAGGGTTTCTTTAAAGGATAAAGGATTGGTCTCTTCCCTAAAGACCAACTGCCATGGCCCTGTTTAAGTACATACAACTAATACCCCCAATACCCCTAAATACCCCTCTTGTTCAACTTGTTCATCAATGACCTGGACGAGGGGACAGAGCGCACCCTCAGCAAGTTCGCTGATGACACCAAACTGGGAGGAGTGGCTGATACGCTGGAAGGCTGCGTTGCCATCCAGTGGGACCTGGGCAGGCTGGAGAGTTGGGTGCAGAGGAACCTGATGAAATTCAACAAGGACAACTGCTGAGTGCTGCACCTGGGGAGGTTGAACCCCATGCACCAGTACAGACTGGGGGCTGACTTGCTGGAAAGCAGCTCTGCCGAGAGGGACCCGGGAGTCCTGGTGGGGGACAAGCTCACCATGAGCCACCAGGGTGCCCTTGTTACCAAGAAGGCCAATGGTATCCTGGGGTGCATCAGGAGGAGCATGGCCAGCAGGGTGAGGGAGGTTCTCCTCCCCCTCTGCTCTGCCCTGCCCTGCTGAGACCCCACCTGGAGTGCTGTGTCCAGTTCTGGGCTCCCCAGTTCAGGAAAGATGAGGAACTCCTGGAGAGAGTCCAGAAGGAGAGCAAGCAGGATGATAAAGGGACTGGAGCATCTCCCCTGCGAGGAAAAGATGAGAGAGTTGGGCTTGTTCAGCCTGAAGAAGAGGAGACTGAGAGGGGATCTCATCAATACATACAAATATCTTAAGGGCAGAAGTCACGAGGACAGAGCCAGACTCTTTACAGTGGTGTCCAGCGACAGGACAAGGGGCAATGGGTACAAACTGAAACGTAAGAGGTTTCAGTTGAACATGAGGAAAAACTTCTTTACTCTGAGGGTGACGGAGCACTGGAACAGGCTGCCCAGGGGGGCTGTGGAGTCTCCTTCTCTGGAGATATTCAACCCCCGCCTGGATGAAGTCCTGTGTAACATGCTCTAGGAGAACCTGCTTTAGCAGGGGGGTTGGACTGGGTGATCTCCCGAGGTCTCTTCCAATCCTTGCGATTCTGTGAAACGAGTGGCCACATCCAAACTTCTGTTTGGTACCTGGCATGTGCTGACTCTCAGACCACATCTGGGAATGGCACAGTTAATCTGGCTAAAACTGCAGCAGAGGCTTCACTAAAAAACCTGGGCCAACAGCTGGCTGTCTTTAGTTTACTGATATAGATGTAGTTTATTAGGCTCCAGTTAAAGCATATTAAAACACCGTGGGCTTGTGAAATTCAGCGCTGCCAGGACGTGCTCGCTGGGGTCGATTCGCAAAAGGACTCAGCCCATTGCAGCTGGAAACGGGTGATCCTTCCTGGTGGTCAGCTCAGCGCGTTTGGGTCTTCACGTCCATTTTATTGAAAGTGGATTGCCAGCACGCGCTGCCTATACTAAACATAATTAAAGCCTCTTTCTTCAATTAGACCCTTTGTCTAATAAGGCAGAATCCAGGCAAATCTCAGTATAATGCAGAGAAATGCATCTGCACATGGCTAATATAGGTCCAAATGGCAAATGTAGGTCTTGTGAATTTGATTTCTTTCCCTTACGCCTTTATATCTGTAAGGGGTTCCCCTCCAAGCCGTGTCAGCTGAGATGGCCGTGGTCGAGCTGAGGTAGAGCGCCAGGCATCAGGCACTCCCCACCTGAGACGCCATACTTTCGTCTTTCTGCATTCTTATTTTCTTCAACTCTAAAGGAGACGCTGTGCAACTAAAAGAATCTGATACCTTTAATATAGAAAATATCATGGCTGGCTGTAGGGTACTCAGCGCTCTCCGAGGATTGTGTCCTCAGGCCTTTCTCCACTTTTATTTGATTTTTTTTTATGATTTGGTTCCTTATCACTGTTAATAGAAATAAAATCAAAATGTCTTAATTACAGAATGTGCCTGAATTAAAATACCATGAACAAAACCAGTTTAGGAAAAGCCAGAAGGAACTGTGCCCTTTAATCAGCTGGTTTATTAATAATGTAATAAATTCTCTCAAAGTCCTCTCAGGGCTCATGACTCTCTGATGGAAGATTTTGCTAGAGGGGTGTGAAAGGATCTTGTGCTCAGTGAGCCAAATTATGCTTGGGGTACTAGCTGGACTCCTATAGAAAAACATTTAAAGCTAGGCTTTGTGTCACCTTCAGGTTGAGAGATGTTTAAGCCAAGCATAAATAAATAATTGCAAAACCTATGTGAAATAAAGCCATAAAATAAATACACCATGGGAACAACATTTTTTCTTTTGGTCCACTTTCAGACCAGCGTACTTTGAGGGTTGCTTATGAAATACTTCTGATTTACCCTAATTAAAGTGAGATTAGGATGTGGCCATCTGTAATATCTATTTCGTCAAGACCACGCGTGAATGGAAAAGGAAAAAAAAAATGGAAGAAAGCACTTGGCTAAAAGCTTACTATATATACACCTGTTTATCAAAAGGTTTTCTATAGCAACCACCAACAAAGGGGTTTTAGAGCAACAGCATCATTGTACATAAATGCTAGAATTCATTATATTTTCTTAGGAAAAACAAATTTTGTCAGCAAATGAAAACTTCAGTGGGAAAGCTGCATTTTCTTGAAATACTCTAGCTTTCCTCAGAAATCACTGCTTCACTTTAGGGTTCTTCTAAGTCTCCTGTATGCATCAGAATAATGTTCACCCTTGTCTAGCTCTTTTTTGCCACTTTTTTTCTCCCTTACCATCAAAAATAATATCAAGGAAATAAAATACAGCAATGAAATAATGAAAAAGTATCAAAGCACTAGATCTTTTTTTTCATTGTATAACAGAGAAAAATGGGGGAAAGGCAAGTAAACACATTGTGAAATTTTATTTCTTCGAAAATGGCTTCATGAGCATTTCAAAGGAAAGATTAGAAATTCCATTTCATTTCTGTAAATATGTAGCTTTAAAACGCCAACATCTTCATAACATTTCCCTCCTTTCCATCTCCCTCCCCCTAAATAGCTCAACTAAGGACTCATGGGTCAAAAAGGTTTCTGTTACAGAATATATATATATACACACACAAACAGATACAGAATGTATATACACACACACATGCTGAACATTTCTGATCATCTCAGATCATTTCTGCTCATCCCCAGGTTTCTGGCTATGAATTTTCACTTTCTGTTGTTAAGCTGATGAATTTATTTCACTTGAAGAATTCAATGGCCTTGAGGAGAATGCAGCAGAGAGCAGCTGCTCCAGTTTTTCAAGGGAAGCATGGTGCAAGCCATCTCCAGGAAGCAAAGGTTGAACCAGTGTTCCTGAACCACACCAGGGAATCAATTCAAATTAAAATGAAACCAAACAAAAACCTGTCAACCCCCCCTTTTTTTTTTTTTTACAGCAAGAACAGTCTTCTGATCTGGTTTGTAGTATGGCCTCGTCAGCCACTTCTTTGCACTGTAAGCCTAAGGCTTAGCCATGGTATACAACTCACCTTAACAAACTAGTGCCTGGGTCAAAATCTGTGGCTCTCCCATACAAGACATGGACTTGACATGGGGAATGAGTTAATTTTTACTGAAAGCTGTTATTTTTGCAGGGGACATACACTCATTTTGTAAGAAACATACTGCACAGAGCAATGTTTCATGGGTTTTCTCAGCCAAATTGTACATATTTACTACAGCTTTCCTACCCATCCACAAATGACTAAAGCAGCACAAGCTCCTTGAACAATTTGTTATGATCTCTAATTATTGACCTTCCTTTATAGAGCAGGCGAGATTAAAGGACCAGTGTTTACTCCACCATGGAAAATTACTTTAAGTTGATGAAATCATGGTCAGTTGCTCCACACAAAATGGATATACCATAATTCCATTGCTAAACAACTACAAAAAGAGGAATTCATATTTTACAAAGAAGGTTCTCCAGAAAGTTATCTAGTGTCCTGTTAAAAATTTCGATCCAATCCATCATTTTCTCCCCTGCCTGAAGGCCACCAAGATGGTTAGGAGCTTGGGGCACAGAATACACAAGGAGGGGCTGAGAATTTAGTTCATTCCACCATGGGAATGGCTTATGGGAGATCTTACTGCTCTCTTAAACTATCTAAGGAGGGTATACGGAAGACAAAACAAGACTCCTTTACAGCTGCAAAGTGGAAGGACAAGAGGCAACAGGCACAAGCTGTAACAGGGGAAATCTTTTCCACCGTGAGGGTGGCCAAAAACTCAAGCCAGGAGCCAGAGATGCTGTGGACCATCCATCCTTACAGATACTAAAAATTCAACTGTACACAGCTGAGAGCAACCTGATATAAGCTAGACCTGCTCTGAGCACAGGTGTCAACTAGAGACCTACCAAGGTACCTTCCAATCTAAATTATTCCAAGTTTCCACAATCCTAATGTTCAACTACCTTCACTTCCAAGCAACACCACGTTAGATTTTACCCAGTGGTAACTTCCAACCATTATCTCTTGTCATGTCTTTGTCAAAAGGACTGACATTTCCCATACATGAGATCTTTTCCATGTTTAAGCATTTAAGATTAATGGTAAAATTACCTCTCCCCTCATGTCTCCTTTTCTGTAAGCTGGAAACATTGAGTTTCACAGAATCACAGAATCACAAAGGTTGGAAGGGACCTCGGGAGATCACCCAGTCCAACCCCCCTGCTAAAGCAGGTTCTCCTAGAGCATGTTACACAGGACTTCATCCAGGCGGGGGTTGAATATCTCCAGAGAAGGAGACTCCACAGCCCCCCTGGGCAGCCTGTTCCAGTGCTCCGTCACCCTCAGAGTAAAGAAGTTTTTCCTCATGTTCAACTGAAACCTCTTACATTTCAGTTTGTACCCACTGCCCCTTGTCCTGTCACTGGGCACCACTGTAAAGAGACTGGTTCCATCCTTGTGACTTCCGCCCTTAAGATATTTGTATGTATTGATGAGGTCCCCTCTCAGTCTCCTCTTCTTCAGGCTGAACAAACCCAACTTCCTCAGCCTTTCCTTGTAGGGGAGATGCTCCAGCCCCTTTATCATCCTGGTTGCTCTCCTCTAGACTCTTTCTAGGAGTTCCTCATCTTTCTTGAACTGGGGAGCACAGAACTGGACAACCCCCTTGGTTTACAACCAATGGCTATTTTCTGTATCTGCCTAGGCAGTTGGCCTAGATGATCATTGCAGGCCCCTTCCAACAGAAGATATTCTATTCTATTTATTCTACTCTACTCCATTCCAGTCATTGCCATTGCTTTCATTTCCAATTGGATCCAGAACTGAACAGAGGATGTTAATAACTGTTTTAAAATCACATGCAAATACCAGATCCTTTACATTTTTCTACTCACTACACCACTCATACCATGTCTGTTACCTTTGTGTCAGACATAAAGTAGCAGCTGGCTATCCTAAAACAACTTTTTGTTAGCTTCTGGCCATTTTTTCCAGGAGATCCTCTCCATAACCTGTCTTCTTCATGAATGAATACCTGCACAATATTTGTCTCAGCAAACTTTACATGACATCAACTCTATTCGTATGGAGAATGTCAAGCTTTGTCAGGCACAAACAGCACGAAACCTCTTGGAACCACTGTGGCTGCAAACCGAGGTGGAATTTAGTCCACAGTCCTTATTTTCAGAACAAGAGTTGAACATTTTCTGAATTCCACCCTTCCCACAGACAGCATCTTATGTCGGATGCATGTATTTCTCAGAGGGAGGTAAACTAATGGCTTTTCTGTCTTCAAAACATTCCTTTCTACATATAGCAGAGATTCTGTCTAGTGTGAGAAAGGTAAGCAAGTTTGCATCAGGCATGAAAGTGTACACAGGAATGTTCTAGCACCGGCTCCTGGGAAAGGGTGCTTCCACTGGGGAATAGTGGGGAGTCAAAAAAGAGTCACTCTGAGCTGTTCAGAAAGCAATTTTTATCACCACTTGCCTCACTCCTTTTCACAGGGCCACTCTCTGCCCAGTTTCCTGCTGTCCTCAGCAGGCCTGAGGAGTACAGGACCTCCCAGGGCTCACGATCCATAACGACCTTCTCCTTAATCATGCACACTGCTCTCCTGCTCCAGGAGCTGCTGAGCAGCAGCGAGGTTCTGAGCACTCCCAACTGATGGATCATTACAGCTCTATGGACAAGGCATGGGTCCAGCCCAGGTGCAAAGGTCTGATCAAGTTATTGACTCCTGCCAAAGACGGATGCACTTTGGTTTTCAGACGCATATGTAGCAACTAGAAGTCAAGTCTGGAAGTCACAGCATGGGTCATCTCATCTGTGCCTATTGCAGTTTTTTCTTCAGCTTCTGTCCTTCAGTGATCCTTTCTTAATCATTTTTGTGAACGTTTCTACTGACTGCTTCTCAGAAATATCATCACTGCCACATCTAAATCTGTCCTCAGTAGCTTCACTGTTCCTTTGCCTGAGTGTTATCTATTTTAGTCTTATAAATGGCCAGTATGAAGACCTTGAATTAATTCTGACGGGCTTTTCTTTTTTCTTTTTCGCAAAATGGAAGAATCCATTTGTATCAAGAAAGAAATGATCTTCCTAACGATTACATCCTTTGCAGCACTTCCTCCAAAAATGACATCATCCAGATGACAACACAGTTTGCAAGTCTTCCATGAATTAACTTGGGCACAACACCAAGCACAGTACATGGTTGCTCATTATGCTTTTTTCTTTAATAAAGTGTGGTTTTCAATTCATCCACCTACCATTCCTGTGTCTCCTTGGTTTCTTATAAACAAACAGTACAGAGATTGTGGATACTAATATTTATATCTCAAATATTTTTGTTTATAAATTTCTTTGGGCTTTAAAAGCTTGAAGCTATTTATAGAACTAGAAAAAAAATGTCTGATCTTCTGTGGATATTTCCATCCTTAAAGGCAAAAAATACTGTAAAAATAAACTGACTTCCCAATTTTTTTTGCCCTGCAAATGGTTTCTTAACAGAGAGACATCAAAGACATTAAAAGTCAAACACAGATTTATAAAATCTTCCACAAACCTGAAGTAGTTGGGTTCTCATAGCCTAAGCCCACCTAGAAAGTCCAGAACAAGTGAATGCCTCCCACCCCCCAAATAAGAGTAATTTTTGCTAGGTGCTATTTCTTGTAGCTCTTTTTTCCTTTTCTGTAAGGCAGCATGATGCCTGACAGTTCCCATGGCATCCTGAGAGCAGCATTTTGAGATGGCTAAGCTTCAACTTAGGTATAAAGAAGAAACCACAAGATTTGCCGGTAAATGCATTTACTGATAAATGCAAATCACAGAGCATGATCTGATACTTCATCCTTGATTTTCTCAAAGGTAACTGTTTTCAAATGTTTCTGTGAGAGTTTAAGAGCACTGAAGAGTTGGAATTCATTTCTGAAGAAACATCTCGGAGACCTTGGTCAGATGGAAACAATTTTTTGCTAACATTCCCACAAGGCTGGCAGGTGAAAGGATTAGCAGAGGCTTGAGCTTCTCTATGAATGAGGAGAGACGTGAAATGTTAGCAACTAGCAAAACTAAAGGTTTGTGTTAAGGCACCTCAGATAGCTTTAAACTAGCTAGTTTGCCTATGAGTAGCAGGCTGAGCATGCAGGCATGAAGCTCAACATGGGCAATTTTCCCTTGTTCAGAACCAGCTTGAAAATAATTTGGGTGTCGATATGCTCCACTAGTTTTTCTGGGTCTGCAGTAAAGACACGTCTACCAGCTTGAACCTTGCCACCCTCAAGAGCTAACTGAAGTTATTGTCTTGAGTTTTATTTGTAGCTTTATCATAAACTACCTTGTGCGAGACCTTTGGGAGAGGAGGCAACGAAGGAAATTTATCGAATACCTCTCCTAATGGATCTCTTTGTTATCCTGTGTTCCCACCATCTGTTTCTTGAAAATACTTCTTACCTCTCATCTTATACATGAATCATAAGTGGGTTTGGAGACAGGACAATCTTGCTGTTACATGTCAGCATAACACTTTGCATAAGTGGGTTTTGGACTTGCAGTGGCTACTAAAACACGAGTACATAAATAATGCAGAAAGAAAGCTCCCAAAACAGAATCTGGGTCTTTGCCCAGTTCTGAGCAAACCAAGGCACGTGCAGTGAGATTCGGGCTGCTTCAGGTCCCTACTTAGATTTTATAACACCTAAAATGCAGGTGCCTGGCATTAATTCAGAGCACTTCAATTAAGCACTCTGCAGATAATGCAGACTTAAGCTACCATCTATACTGGGAAATAAAATGTGCCAGGTCCCATTTTCTGCCCCTGAGGCCTGACTAAAATGGCACAGCTACATTTTCTAACTTCCCAAACACACTGGTTGCATCCAAAGTGCCAACTGGGAATAGTTCCTTCTCTGTCCAAGCTTTCTAACCATGCCTGGTCACTATCCAGGAGAGTTTCTGTTGGACCCAAACTGGCCAACTGTACCAGGAACCCTTACAACATTTTAATAGTGTGGAAAATGCCTTTCCAATGCAAGCGCCCATGCCATGGCTCTCTTTGCCTCCTCCACAAAATGATACTAACTTAGCCCCAGGCACTTCTAAAGAGTAATTTACAGTTAGCCCATTTGAAATCCTAGGCACAAAGATGGGTCAAGCCACATGGTTTGAAGCTTAAACATCTTAAACACACTATCAATGTCCAACCCAGATTCAGAATAGGAAGTGATCTCCAGAGGCCAAATGTTTAACTGAGAAGAGCTCGGGCTTTCAAAAATCAATAAAAAAAAAAGATTTTCTAGAGCAGCTGCTGGGTTCTGGCAGAAGAAAGACCCAGTGTGCAGTTTCTGTAAAATAAAAACCAAACAGGAACCCAAAAGAGTAGGTGGAATCTATTTTAGTAGGATTTGTCTAAAATGTAGGCATGTAGTTTTAGCTAAGTTTTAAGGTTCAGGAGAAAGGTGGGAAAAGTTGTCATTGAGGTCTACTGACTCCAGACCTACACTAGGATAGGTGGAATTGTTCCCTGGAGGTGCTGCTCTCTTTCCACTGATAATGGAGGCAACCTACATGACAAGCTTGGGTTCAGGCCATTAATTTTAAATAGTTAGAGCAAGGTAAGAGTAATTGCCCGCTGAGTGCTTAAGTAATCAACCTGACATGCTTCTGTTCTCCGGCCCAAAACATATGTTCCATCCGAGTTTACAGATCCTGGAGGAGATGCTGCTGGAAAGAAGTGTTTCTGGGTACTCAGCATGTATTAGGCACCACGGACAAACAGTCTGACTCGTACTCAGTGCCTTGGGCCTAGATGCAGACGCATCAGTTTTTGTGACGATTCCATTTGAAGGAATTAATTTACTATTAACGGGTGGATATTGCTTCAAATACACCTTTCCCATAGTCCTGGGAGATGAGAAGACCAAGACTGCTATTATAGCATATGCTGGAATATGCATCTATTTTCCCCTTAACTACGAACTAAATACATTGGAAATGCATCTTTGTGGGCTGACATTTCAACGCATTTATAAGTAGTCTATGTTCCCACACCTTCCATTACTAAAGGCAACTAATCTAAGTGGACTTGTCACTGTAAGTGCAGGCACACATCCACAACTTCTTCAGCAACAGGGATATTTGCAATACATTGCCTAAAAGAAACCATCACACTAAAGCATTTTTTTAGGGCTCAAGAGACTCTGGAACCATATGGAAGGTTTTGCGGGAGGAGAGCGAGCCAAGTAAAGATGGTTTTAATGGTTTTAAACTAAAACAAGGTAGGTTTAGACTGGATCTAAGGAAGAAATTCTTTACAATTAAGGTGGTGAAACACTGGAACAGGTTGCCCAGAGAGGTAGTGGAGGCCCCATCCCTGGGAACATTCCAAGCCAGGTTGGCCGGGGCTGTGAGCAACCTGATGTGGTTCAAGGTGTCCCTGCTCCTGCAGGGGGGTTGGGCTGGGTGGGCTCTAGGGGCCCCTTCCAACTCAAAACATTCTATGATTCTAAGATCTGTTGGTGCTGCCTGAACCCCTTTCTGGTTTACCCCCTTTCACAACAGGCCATGGGTTGGAGATGCAGATGGATTTTTGTAAGTAGAAATAGACTGGACAGTATTATGGTTCAGATGACAAGAACAGAGAGACTGCGATCAGTCAATAGGATTCTTTATTTATTTAGTAAGTGTTACAAGCAAAGATCACCTACGGAGACCTCCATTACAGGTATAGAGTGGGTGGTATTTCTTGATTTCAGAAGAACTGTCAGCTGCCTGACATTGTCACCAAAATATATCCTAAAACCTCATGATTAAGTGTGTTTAATAGCAAACAGCAGAATGTGTTTTGCAATTTTAGTAAATTTATTATTTTTCTTCCCAATGAGTGGGATTAAGGAGTCAGGCAAATCAGATCTCCACTAAGTTAATACTCCGCTACAGCTGACTCATTAATTTACAGCTAGCTGATGCAGTCATGAAAATCACACACCCAAAGACCAGACCTAAGGCCAGAGTACTCCAAGAACTTGTGAATACTTAGTTTGAAGTATTTGAAGACAGAGAAACTGAGGCCCGAGGAGTATCATCTGACTCAAGAAAAAGTCACAGAGTCCCACACCATGCACAGAAACCAGTCCCCATTCCTCCCGCTCCACCCCACCAGCTACCAAGAAATTGCTTCTGTGTTAAGGAGATTGCATTTGCGAGGTTAAAATTATCAACCCCATCGTCTCACTCCAGATCAGGTAAACAGCAAATTAAAAACTTTACCTCTCCAACTTCACCCCCCACCACCACCACCACCCTCCCCTCCCCACTCCTTTCGGAGGCACATTTGGTATTTGTTTTTAATCCTGGCTGATTTTCAGTTCGCAAAACCTGATGCAGAGAGTTACTTGATATTCCGAAGGCGTTATTTTAAGATGAAACAATGTAAATTCTGATTCGGATGGCAGATGGCTGGCAGTTCACTGTTTGGCAAACCAACTGGTATGGTATGTTAGAAAGTCGGAGCAGCAGGTAGTACAGCTCAATTTGAAACGACCACAGATGCTCGGAGAGGCGCGGGGGAAGGGCGCAAGCTGGTCAGGAAATTAAGAACAGTAGTCAGAGCTTGCAGGGGGAAAAAAAAAAAAAAATTAAAAAAAAAAATTAAAAATGACAGTAATTAGCTGAAAGTTTTCTTCTCCCAATCAGCACTTTCTGGACGTGACTTATCAGAGATGCGAGCAAGCCCATCGCGATTCACGTGAACGTATCGCTCAGCCGTGGAGGGCTCGTTTCTGAGCCGTACCCAGACGGCTTTACAGCTTTTGCACCACTTGCATCCCGTGTGAAGGGCGTGAGATTATACAAGCCTTGTGGCTGCTCTTTACAGAGGGTTGAATTTCATCCACGTTGTCCAAGCTGCTGGAGCTTACAGCCTGGTCGCACGCTGGTGGCACATCCATCTCTGTTCCCACCAGCTTCCTGCAGTAGGTTTCTGCCCTCCCGTAGACATGGACGCCCGCTCCGCTGCGGGAGGGGAGTGTTTGTCACCCACTGCCGGTCTTTCCCAAATTGGTAACTAAGTGGGATGAATCGCCCTTTCTAAGAGCCCAGCTTTCGGCACTCCTGCAGGCACTTAGATGAGAGATCTCGCTTTGCGGTGGCTAAAAGTAGCTGTGCTGGATCCCACCCCAAGGGATGGGAGCTCTAAACCAGAACTTCACTTAAACTGCGGACCTCCACAACTCAGCTAGCCTGGTGCTGGAGGCCAGCTGGCACAGTCTGGCCATGCCCATGCTCTCCTATGCCCCAGGACTGGGTAGCAGTGTCCAAACTGCCCTTTGGGAATGGTGTCTGCAAGGTGCCAGCTCCCAAACTGTGCTTGGGAAGTGTCTGGGAAGTTCACCAGGGCCAAAACTGTGCCAGGATCACCCAAACATTAGGCCTGTGCCCTGGCAACGTTTATCAGCACAGATATAGCCACAGGCTGTGTCTTGATAAGCCACTCCAGGCGTCCCCAAATGCATCTCCGTAGCACCGTGTCAGCAAGCCTGGGAGGTGGGTGCCTACAAACTCTATCCTTGCAGCAAAAAGCAATGGAGCTCTCCACGGCAGGATCCTGGCTCATCTCGTTGCAAGCCCAGTTGGGTTGATTGAGGCTGCACATACTGTGCAGGGCACATAGATAATCAAGATGTAATGCAGAGCTAAGCTCTCCTATCAAAATACCTGCAGGGTCTGTCTGCTGTCAACCATTAGTCTTGACCTAACCTCAGCCTTCCCACAAGCAAATAATAAAAACTGGTTTTGAACACTCTCCTCGAGTCTTCCCATCATGCACAGAAGCAGCATTATGGAAGAATACTTCATTGCAATGTACCGCACGCATTAGCTGATCAAACGCTCCAAAGCTCCGGATCCAGGTTCAAGTTCTCATATGTCATCATTTCCAGCCTTGATGCTTCCTCCGGGTATTTTTTTAACCATGATAATGCTGGCTGCTGTATATCTGTGGGTGCTAATGAGCTCTGAGTGTTGTTCATTTAAGAAATTTCACTCTGAAACAAGTGTACTGAGAACGTTACAATTAAGCAATCAACAAAATCAGGAAATGCCACAACTGGAGTTGCACCTGCACGCTTCCCTCTGCCCCCCAGGCAGCACGCGTTGACGAGACCTTCCTTTGATCTTGCACAGAATTGATTCTGGTTCAGCCCCCCGGAATTTAACCAGGGTATTCGTAGGAGAAGGATTCTGCTGTTTCATAGACCTCCCTACACTGCTGGTGTGTCTATAAGGGTGGGTAGCATTCCTTCACAGTATGCTTACTCTGTTTAACATGATCTTAACCAACTTTAGATGATTTTTCTTCTCTCTAAGGCATCTATTTCAATATTTTAGCAAGCAGCATTGTACTACACCGAGCTCTACAACCCCTTTATGCACACAATTCATGGAAATGAAGCAGTTAAACACAAAACCAATATACCTGGGAACACATGCAAATTGCCGACTGGCAGATGAGGCAATTAGATACACAGTTAATTTATATGAAAAAAAAATGCAGGAGAGCTAGATATTTCCTGAGATGTACATTGTTATTCTACAACATTGTACAAGCAGAAGGTTACATAGGAATACTGTATTGTTTTGCTTATAACTTGCGATACATTTTCTAATTGTAGAAAATGTGTATACAGTATTATTTGGAAACCAGTGTGCAATCAGGAGATTAAAAATCACTGTAAAACAAGCGCAGGCAGGGGAAGCATTAGGGCTGCTTGTGAAATGTTAGCACTGTCACTACTCTAATGCCTAAAATGGCTCCGGAATGTTAAGATGTTAAGGCAAGTTCTTTACGTTATTTATTGAGGGAATTGCATAGGTGCTTGGCACCTCAAATTAGAGTGCCATAAAAAGTGAAGATTATTATTTAACAGCTGGGGAAAAGGAGTAATTCACATCGCCCAGCTTCAGGCACGGACGAGAGCCGGCAGCCTTCAACAGTCCGCAGAGACAGGAGGCAATTCCGCGTGCCCAAGCCCTCGCCTGCGCCGACCACGGAGGAGCCCTTCGCTCTCCATTAACTACAGCGGGAACGGGGGGAGACCAGCTGGCTAAGCCAGCTACCAATATTTGCCTCATTTTCACCCTTAAAATGCTTCCTTTTTTTTTTTTTTTTTTTTTTTTTTTTGAGCTGGAGGCAAAGCAGGCTTTTATTGCCCCACCTTGACCATCAACAAATATCGCAAGCCCTGCTACTCACTGTTCATCTGCACCACTAAGAATTTAAGAATTCCTCCCCAACACGGATTGTTTCACACCGGCTATCAAGTAAACCATCTGAGCCATCTCCTAAGTGTTGCGTTACCCTTTAAAGGCCTTGTCTTAGGTCAAAAACTATTAATTTTATTTTTTTTTTATAGGATCCGGAAACAAATATAAAATCATTGCGGATAACATTTGTGAATGACACAAAGTTTGACATCACAACAAGTATTAAGGGGAGCAAGGTAGTCATAAAATCAGCTCGGATTCCTTAGTACATTAGGCTCAATCAGCAAAGCCATATTTTAATATAGACATATGACTACGGTGCTCAGCTAGGAAGAAGGAAAGCAGGAACAGAGAGAACAAAGGATTGCATAATGGAAAATCGCATCTGAAAGTAATTTAGGGGTCATGGTAGCCAAACAGCTTAGCACTAGCTCCCATTAGGATGCCGAGATGAAAAGCACTAATGCAATCTATGGACATGTGCGCAGCAGAGGAGGAGTAGAGAGTGACTCGATTTTCGTTTACAGCAGCGTCAAGACTAATGCTGGAATATTAAATCCACTCCTGCCAACCATATTTTTAAAGGATGTTGAAAAATTGGGGATGGCGTTAAGAAGGGTCTCCAGCAGGAATTTCAGGACTGGAGAGCATGTCCCTGGTTTCCAGGTGACTGGCTTCAAATTCTGCACGTCAGGAAACACAAACTCTTATTACGTGAAAAGCATTGTGCGGCTGTCCAAGAGCGACAGTGGCCCATGGATTATCCTCAAGATCATAGAATCATAGAATGTTTTGGGTTGGAAGGGACCCCTAGAGCCCACCCAGCCCAACCCCCCTGCAGGAGCAGGGACACCTTGAACCACATCAGGTTGCTCACAGCCCCGGCCAACCTGGCCTGGAATGTTCCCAGGGATGGGGCCTCCACCCCCTCTCGGGGCAACCCCTGCCAGGGTTTCACCACCCTCACTGTCAAGAATTTCTTCCTTAGATCTAGTCTAAACCTACCCTGCTTCAGTTTAAAACCATCACCCCTTGTCCTGTCACAGCTGGCCCTGCTAAAAAAATTTTCCCCGTCAAGATTTTATTGATATAGATATTACAGTATACATGAAACTATGGATTTCTTAAGAATGCATAAAATGTGGTGTGGTACTTGGAAAGATAATTACACCAGCCTTCATGAGATCTGAAAAAAAGTTTATTTAACAGCCATCGGTGATTTTTAGTGGCAGTGGCAATAAGACCAAGACCAAGAAAGCAGTTCAGTGCAGAGGGTCTTGCCAGGTGGCCTGGATTGTCCCGTTTTCCACCTCCAGAAGCAGGAAAGCAGTTTTGGTTTTGTAACCTTTTGGGATTTTTATTACTTTGAACCAACTGATGCAAAGGGGAACAAACCCAAGACAAACCTTTCAACGGATATAGCCTACAAAACGGATATTGGAATGCAGTGATTTTCTACATCGTTATCCTAATCACAGAAAGTGCTGCTGACTTAGAATGAAAGACTTGATTCGCTTCATCCCATTACTTCATTTTCATTTTCCACTGGGTATTAAAACCTAAACCCCTCATATATTCAGCCCCGGTGAAACTGCACAAGGAGTGCACAACTGATTGGGTTTTTTGCTGCTTTAATAACAACAAATACATTCCCCATACAGAGATCTCACCCATAACTGAGTTTTTATAAGCCCATTGAGCAGTATCACATGTCTTCTGAGATTATTTTAGCTAATGAAATCACAAACCTTTCACAGCATTTTCTTCATTAGCAATGAAGAAACTCTACAGCTAAAATTTAGTTGAAGAAAAATATGTCATGGGTCAGCACCATCTTTAAATCTCTAGGACAGCTGCATTTTCAAGCCAGCAGGAAAAGGATTCCCGGAATGACTGAGACATGCCTTCTGCTTGCAGCCCTGAGCAGCTGCGATACATGAGTTCTCGATAAAATACATCAACCAGTGTACCCACTTGCTCCATTAAAGGCCAGATAACACAGAGAGTAGCAGTTTGCCAATGTTTTAACTGTAAGGTCCACTTTTTTAACCCATGTTTCTCTGCTGACCATCTCCTTTCATCAGACGTCAGGCAGATATTGTCTTTCCTATTTGTGGGCGTATAATACCTTCACAGAAAAGACAGCAATTAGGTGGCCCTGTCAGGACACCTAATATTTGTATTTCTTTTTAAGAAACATTTTAAAGAAATGCTAAGAAACAGTCTTTTTAAGAAACATTTGGTTTCTTTTCAACTTCTTCTGTTAGAATTCAATAGCTGAAACACCAACATCCAGGAGCACGAGTCTCAGCTTTGTAAGCTTTGTAAGCCCAGGACTGCAACTACTGACATAAATACTAAATAGTATTTTGTTCCCAGATGCCTCAGAGGGGGAAATTCCACTATCAGGCAGAGAGTTTGTCCAGGGTACAATTCTGATGCCTGCAGACAGTCATATAATGCTATTTCAGATGCACCTACAACACCCAAGACATCAGCACAGGACATAGAGAGCACATGGTATCTTCATGAGACACCCCTTCTGGAGCAGCAGTTTGGGGTAATTTGGGACATTCCCTTTCAGCTATTATAAATTTTCCTCTGCCAAAAGGAAAAGTGACTGATCTGTGCATATAGGGAAATTGATGAAAATTGGTAAGATAAAAAAAGACCAAACACTTGAATTTGGTGAATGAGAATCTGGTCTGTCCCGGAGCTTGGTATTTCATCAGTATGTGACCATCTAAATTTTAATGCAACAGTTAATGAGGCAAATGAAAAACTTAATGTTACGTGTATAAAGATGATTAGGATCAAATTATGTTCATGAAAAGAAACTGCCTCTGAAATGAATTCCTTAAATGTCCCGAGGAAACCGGGGAGTGTTGGGAACGTTGTCGTGTACTGCGCTGACATATGCTTCACTTTTGTCGATTGAATTCCCGTGTACTCTTGCATGACAGATCAGAGAACATCTTTCTAGAAAACTAGGAGTGACATCCAGCATCAGGCTCAGACGCCTATATTTAGGTGTCTACATGGACTGAGTTCCGTTACCATACATTGACATCCAACACCATTTGCAACACCCTGGAGCATCCTAACCATCTACACAGGTCTGGCAGGTGACATACACAACCTACAGTTGACCTGCTCCTATCTGGACAGGCTGCTTCATGCGAGGATGAATGTGTCAGAACATTTTTTGAAAGGGTACAAAGGAGGACCCTGGGAACTATCAGGTAGCCTCACCTTTGTGCTTGGGAAGATCATGGAACAGATCCTCTTAGAAACTATGCTAAGGCACAAGGAGGACACGGAGATGATTCGAGACAGCCAGCAGGGCTTTATCAAGGGCAAATCCTGCCTGATCAACCTACTGGCCTTCTCTAATGGAGTGACTACATCAGTGGGCAAGGGAAGAGCTATGGATGTCCTCTATATGGACTTCGGTAAGGCCTTTGACACTGTCCCCAGAATCCTTCTCTCTAAATTGGAGATAGTGGATGAGGAACTGGTCAATGTCCAGATGGAGATCAGTAACAAGTGGTGTCCCTCAGGGGTATTGGGACCAGTACTGTTTAATATCTTCACCAGGCAGTTTGGTGCAGTTGACATGCCTGAGGGAGGGGATGCCATCCTGATGGACCTTGACAGGCTTGAGACACAGGCCTGTGTGAAACTCATGAGGTTCAACAAGGCCAAGTGCAAGGTCCTGCACCTGGGTCAGGGCAACCCCCGGTATCCATACAGGCTGGGGGATGGATAGATGGAGAGAAGCCCTGCCAAGAAGGACCTGGGGGTGCTGGGGGGTGAAAAGTTGGCCAGGAGCCGGCAACAGGCGCTGGCAGCCCAGAAAGCCAACCGTGCCCTGGGCTGCATCCCCCGCAGCGTGGCGAGCGGGGCGAGGGAGGGGATTCTGCCCCTCTGCTCCACTCGGCCCCCCCTGGAGCCCTGCATCCAGCTGGGGGTCCCCAGCCCAGGACAGGCAGGGACCTGCTGGAGCGGGGCCAGAGGAGGCCACGGAGATGGTCCCAGGGCTGGAGCCCCTCTGCCATGGAGAGAGGCTGGGAGAGCTGGGGGTGTTCAGCCTGGAGAAGAGGAGGCTGCGGGGAGACCTGAGTGGGGCCTTGCAGGGCTTAACGGGGCTGGGGAGAAGGGGGGGACGGACTGGTTAGCAGGGCCTGCAGCGTCAGGACAAGGGCTGATGGCTTTGCACTGAAAGAGGGGAGATCCAGGTGGGATAGGAGGGAGAAATTGTTTGTGCTGAGGGGTGTGAGACCCTGGCCCAGGTTGCCCAGAGCGGTGGTGGCTGCCCCATCCCTGGGAACATTCCAGGCCAGGTTGGACAGGGCTCTGAGCTACCTGTTCTCACTGAAGATGTTCCTGCTCATGACCAGTGGTTGGACTGGATGACCTTTAAGGTCCCTTCCCACCCAAGCCATTCTGTGATTCTATGATCTCCAATGACACTAGGTCATTTAATCTAGGGCAGATCACTTGGTCCTAAGTGAAGAACTGATTTTGAGGCTGACATCCCTACATAGAGGTGTCTACGTATGTGGGTGTACATGTGTGTTACATGTCTAACCTCCCTGTACAGTTAATGGGGATCTAATCAATAGGACACAAGAGGAATTCTGCTCTCCCTGAGCAGACATCTGGTCACCTGCATAGCTCTCTGGATTCCACAGGCTCTGCTGACTAGTGGTGCAGGTAGCCCCTACCTGCAGGCACTTAAATGCAGAGGCTGCTTTTCACCATATATGTTCTTCCCTTCAGGAGGGAAACATTTCATATCTGATGCACAATCAGATTTTACAAATCTGGACAGTGGTAAGAAAAAAAGCCAAAACAGGACATTGCACCTAAAGGAAACCAGAGGTAGTCTGAGTAGGAGCACATACCAAAGGAAGTTTGAGATGACAAAAACCATTCACTTCAAGGATTTTGAAGGACCCTGGAGAGAAGAAGATGTGAAGAAAATGTACTCCAAAGAACCAGTGCCTGTTTCACTCTGTTCTGTTAGGTCAAGTCCTCTCCAGAAGCACATTTGTATGGATACCTTCCTGTAGCAGCTGGAGAAATCTGGCTATATCCACTTATTTTGGTAAATAGTGTCAGCCATTCCCGGTTAAGCATTCTCATGTGCCACCCAGAAATACTTTTATCTGTCTTGTAACTTTTGGGTGAGCAGGTATGTTCTCTGAGGATATGAGTCTGCTGAATCTTCCCTGCAAAGTCCATGTGAAGTTTCCTCCTCAAGTTTGCTGAGGAGCAGCAGACCTGTGACAAAGCATTGGACTCCTATATGGGAAATCAGTGCTGGAAAAAGAATCCATGAGGAGCTCCCAAAAGGAGAAGTTTGGGCTTTAGAGCCCATGCAAACATAGTTTCTTCACCATTGGTATCTTCACTCTAGCAGTCCTGCACTATTCAGAAGCTCGGAATGATGGAAGGGTAAATTTATCTCCATCACATATTTCCATAATCAGCTACTTTGGAAGCAACGATATTATTTCCTCTGCTCTTAGAAAACCTAAGAGCTGTCTGTCAAGAGACTGACATGTGGAAGAGAAATTGGGGAAAGGATGCACTACTAAATAAAGTCTGATCATCTATAGGAAAAGGACCAGATGATATGATATTGTCTGCAACAACATAAGACTGAACTTTGAAGACATGAGATATCCATTCCCATTCTACAGTCATTGTATTTTTTATTTGCTTGTTGATATAATAATTCATAATAACCTCAGAAACAAGGGGAATCTGAATACTGCGCTCAGAAAACAACGGGTTTTGTCATGAACATCTGCTTATTTTAAGTCTTATTTGAGGGTCCGGTGAGATGAGAAAGAAAGCGTTTTATAAAAACACAAGTATTTGCTTATCTTTCCAGGACTTGCAGACTTTCAAAGCTGCCTTAAAAAAAATCTAAATTAAAATGGTTTGTCAGAACTCAGGGTCCCCCTGTTCATACTGTCACCTCTATTGCAGAAGATGCATCCATTAGTTTTCTTCTTTCTCAACTCTCTAATGCCATGAGCAAGTGAGCACCACAGGATAGGAACACATCTCAGAGAGGAACAGCACTACTCTTTCAAGCACTATTTCATAGTGTCCTTAGCATAAATGGAGGGCAACGCTCCTTTTTTTTCCTAAGATGTATGCATTCAAAAGTAAAAAGAGGCTGAAAACACAGAGCATTGGGGTTTTTTTTCCCCCATTATGAAAATGAAGCACAGCTTCTGGGCTTTGAAGAGTGCAACTACCATGACTGGATGACACCCTGTGACATTTGTAGCTGGCCAAGTTGTTTCCTAAGGCACAAAGAAGTGAGGCAGGGGATGAAGAAAGCAGGCAGGGGAAAGGATTACATAAAAGGATTAAGATAACAATTTTGTATGGGAAAGGAGCCCATGAATTTTCTGGTGAGATCGGATGAACACCTTGTTTTCCTAAAACATCTCTATTGACTACTGCCTTGAGATATACGTAGAAGAAAGGTCTGATCATCATCAGAATATCATTTCTATTACTTTTGTTGTCATTATGTAGGGTTCAGGGGTCTGTCCACCACCACAAGGCTTCACTCCTATTTTACAGTCTTGAGGAACACCCTCTGCCTTTAACACCTCCCCCTAAAAAATTATCCCCCCTGAGCTCATTATGCTGCAAAACCAAGAACTACCTGTCCTATCATCTCAACCAGTACTGCAAGAAGCAAAAAGAAAGAGCATTTCAGAAGGTATTTCACAAGATAAAAGGATTTTCCTGCTGAGTCAAAGAAAGCACACACCTACCTCCTTTGAAGTGCATCCCCACGCATTGTAAGTCCCACTTCTGTACCCAAAATTCAGAGTACAACTCTGCTGCGGCCCCCAGCTAGGCCACAGCTTTGGTTCGAGCAGTAAAGGCTCAAACCCCAGTAGTGACACGGGTGAGAACTGTTTAAGTAACATATGGGTAGGTGATAGAGAAGTGACATTACTAGGACACAGGGCTAAGCTTCAATTTCAATTTTCAGACTCCCTGTGAACCCCAGGGAATGTATAAATTACCTATCCTGCTGCTAGCCATGCTATGCACTTGCAAGAGATTTTTTTCTTGATTTAGCCTATTAGAGATATACAGAGTTTGAAAGTCCAGAGTTAGCAGCTGGCTTTTGCAATTGGGCATTTATAACACGCAGGCAATGGCCAGAAGCAAAGACTTACAGTTAAAAGTAGAGCCAGTAGGAAAATTCTTCCCTGTCACAAAAAAACCCAAATCAGATAAAATAGGAGCATTGGATTTTAATCTGTTCTTACCCCACTGATTTTTTTTTAACTTTTACGAAAAAGCAAAAATCTAGATAATGGCTGTTTATCTAGCACATACACACACATATATCAACATATGTATATATATATACACACAACCAAAAGCCTGAAATGGATTTTTTTAGACACTTTGCTCTCCAAAGATATAAAATTCATCCCCATGAGAAAATTTCCCTTAGTTAAAAAACACATTTTTGGTCAAGAAATATTTCTGTGCAAAATGTTCAGGGAAGTCTAGTTTAGGTCTTTAATTTGCCGGTGGTTCAAATCCTTTCCAGTCTCTTTTTCCTGGAAATCAAGGCTCCATATGTAAAAGGGATAATCAGCCTTTTCTTTTAAAGAATATGCCCGGAGCTGAAATGTTTAAATTTAAATCTCAGTAGCTGTCACACTACTCCATCCGGAGATGCCCATGGTGCATGTAGCAACATGCAGCTTGCGTCTGGGTAGGATTCAGCGCTGACACTAATTCAGCATTTCTTGCTTGTGGCAGAGGAACGGAAAGAATGTGATGCACAGAGGAAATGCTGTATTTGCTGTATTTTCAGTGCAAATCTTCCGCAGCATTCTCTGATGGGGCCATATGATCCTAAAGAAATAGAAGAGTGCTAGCTGCTGCTCAAACGTGACGTTCAACTCCTACAAGTGCTGCGAAGCTATAGCATGACTAGCCGAAATGTATAGAAATTTATGCCTGTTTTCTAGAAAATGACTGAATTGTGTTTGCGTAAGTCTGTGATGAACAGAACTACTATATAAAAGGTGAATAAGCAAAAGGGAATCATGGATCTGCCACCGAGTTGCAAAAGCAACCTGTTAAGAACACAAAAGGAGACTTTTTTGTTTTCTTTTTTATGCTTTTGCAGCTTTTATTTTTAACCTTAGGCAGCGAACACTGTTTATATCTATTCCTGCAAGGACTGTCCAAGCACAAGAGTATGTACTCTTAGAGAAAAAGTCAGTATGCTTTCTTTTTTTGTCTATAGAAACTTCTGGGTTATTGATAATGCAAGGGTAGGACATGAAAATAAAAGGTATTAATGCATCTCTTTATATCTGCAAAGACACAATGCGTACCATGTTCTCTCTCTCCACAAAAAAATATCCCTGGAAAGTTCTGGTTATATATTTCTATGTATACTCTTGAGCAATAAAGTAGACACAAATGCATTTTCAGAGACTTTTGGACTTGATGTCACAAAATCAAAGTGAAAATTATTTCAATAACATAGCCCATAGCCTTCTCATTATGGAGGTAGGGAACTATCCCTTGCTAAAGGACTTGCGGAGAGATGAGTACCTATTTAGACACCATTGTAAACGAAGACAATGCATTTATTTCATTGCTATGGTTACTAAATCAGGTATGAGGTATAGAAATATGGTTCACAAGGAAAAAAGAGTGAAGAAAAATAGATGATATACCGCTTTAGAAACGCAGAAGAAAGATCAAACAAATAGGCTGCACAGTTTAAGAAACAATTAATTATTAGAACGTTCACAACATGGTTGATATAATCTCATTGTAACCTGATTGCAGCCATTCTTATACCACTGCTATCGCACTCGCTTTACTTTTACCCATCTCGCCTTTTGTACTGCTGCTGGGGCAGGAGAAAAGCTTGTACCTTTTATCTGTGATACCGGGGAAAAATGATGTATCACTGCAAGCCTGAAGGCTCTGCGGAGCAGCTTCTGCTGGGCATAGCGCTGGGCTCCAACAGACCCTCTCCTCTTCTCCAACGTCTTTCCAGGACTTGTTTGACACAAATGGGCCATGCTAAATGGTTGCTTGCATCCAGCAAATGGGAGAGCAAAGGAAATGTCTGGGCATAACTCAAAGCGTTTCCTGGGGTCATTTCTAAAATGCAGAAGCTCGGAGGGCCAAAGGGTCAGAGCTGTTTCTACGTGACACACAACCCCCCAGATTCCTTCATCCAGCCTAAACGCAGCTGCCGACTGACCCCTGCCAAGCGGGTTTGGTTTAGACTGTTCCCCACCAAGGGAGCAGACTTAGGCCAGTGAGGTGATCCAAACATACCAAGATTAGGAGAACAGCCAACAGAAATGGTCAGCATCACATTTTATTGCTTGGAAATGTTGTAAAGCTCCATGCTATATATGGTCCAAAAAGGCTATTTAAAAGGCTTTGTGAATCAAAACGAAGAAAACTAATGTCTAAGACTGTAAATCCCTCTCTCCTTTATTTAATGACACATGGTCAACAATTTAATTCTACTCACTCACACCGCTTGCTCCAGAGGTGGCAGTCAAATTGTATTTGGTTCATGTGAGCCTTGCCAGAACTATTCAAATGCATGGGTAAAAATGCTGCAGTTAAAATCCTGGGCAAAGTGGATGGGAGGCAAAGGGATGACGCTCCGGGACGGGATGTACTAAAGCCAAGATTAATCTAGCTGACATCCTGCAGCCATCTCAAAGCAAACCCAAACAAATTCAGTGCAACAGTTTCAGAAACAGTCTCTCTCATATTTAGGCAAAGCCAGCTATTCGGCCACTTCATGCACTTGGCACGCTTGGAAATCTCTTTGCCATAGTCAATTAGGAAGAGATCTGATTAATTAGGACTTCTTCATTCTTCTTTTCTAACCAACACCTAGCAATGGCTTATTTACCCATATTAAATGGAATTCTTCAGACATACTGCCTCAAAAAAGAGCTCTTCTAGAGTCACAGAATAGAGCCAAGAAGATCCAGATGGAATTAAAACATTTAAATTAATACCGTTCCCACGTACCCCAGTGCAAGTGCGCAGCTGTACCGCAGTCATATTTATAAAGGGAGATATAAAACTGGCTCTACCCTGTCAGTTAATATTGTGCCATAGCGTCGTGACACAGTACATTGGTATCGCTCTAGACGCGGTATGTTGGCATAGTATGTGACAGTCATTGCCCCCGTTAGCTTTCAGAGTAACATATTTGAAATCCCCTGAAGTGACTGAGTAGCCTGAACTTTGCTGAGTTTATTGGGACTGAGCCTATTAAATCACCAAGGGGCTGTAGAAAAGGTGCCCTCCTACTCTGGAAGGTATGCATAGAGCTAAACAAGAGAGCCAAGAAAAGAAAAGAGGAAAGGATGGAATAAGAGTAATAATAAGGACACCAGTAATGAATAAAATTCCTTCTTTTTATTCTCTGACACAAGACGCAATTTCTGAAAGGAAATAGGAACAGAAAAAAGGCAAGTGCAGATCTATGAAAATAACCTTGGTTTATCCACTATGGCCCCCGAGATCTCCACTCCTAGAGATTAGGAGTTATAAAGTCTCCCTCAGAAAGCACAAGTGAGCCTCTCTCAGTAAGCCTAACGAAAAACAAATTGAAAATCGCTCTGCTGAGGTACTTCTATCTGACTGAGAATTGCATCTAACCACATAATTTCCATGAAACGGCGAATAACTGCCTCGCAGATTGCAATAGTGGGAAGTGTGGAGAGCAAAAAGCAAAAGCTAGTGGTTGTGGTGGATGAACCGCGACGTGCTCGGATGCTGGAAGCCGTGCTAGCTCAGGTTGCAGTGTGCTCTGCTGCTCACGTTGGAGCCTTGGGAAGCTTCAGAGGTCTTCTCAAGGCAATGCAAAGTCAAGTCTGGTAATGAACCTTTAGTTCTCCTTCAACAAATAGCTACGCACCTGATTTTCACCTTTGCTAGGGCAAAGAAGCCACAAAGTGACTATAAAAGGGGCTTAGTAACAGGCAGGTAATAGAAAAAGAATCAGAATCCAGAATTTTATTAGCATCCAAAATCCAAAGACTCAAACTGAAACGTCATGAGACCGAAGGGAGAAAAGCAACCCTACAGAGAAAGAAATTGCTGTAACTTTGAAACATCCTTTAATAGAAGATGACAAAGAATCACCTTGTCCTATGGAAAAAGATGCTTGGAAAATGATCTATTAGAGCCTGAAAGTCACCCACTTTCTTGCGTAAATGAGCATGAACATGCATTTCTCTTCCTAGGGGTGGCAAAAAGGAAGAGCCAACAAGAGTACTGAGAATTTTGCAAAGACTCCAGTACAAAGTATTGAAAAAAGAGACTTCTTTGGAAGGTAAACTTGATTTCCCAAAGGGGATGAGTAAGCAGTCACTTCCCTCGCAGGCAAATGAAAGCAATGATGAGCTTTCAAAGATGTCATTCACAAAACTGCCCTTAATGGGAGAGCAGAGTGACTGAATCCAGGCAGGAAATTAAGAGACAGAGCAGGGACGGTCATTTTGATGAGAAGACTCAAAGCAAACAGAGAAAGGAAACAAGGGGGCCGTGCAGTACTGTCGTCTCCTTTGACTGGGTCCCATTAATAGGAGTCATTTAAGCGAGTGATGAAAAGAGTCAGAATCTTTAAAAAAAAAAAACCCTCAACTTTTTCAAAGGCATAATTCTGTTTGAGTTTCAGAATTTTTCTTTCCAAATATGCCAAAATACATCCCAGCAGGACAGACAAGCTTATGCTGTATGGTTTATCTGGTGATAGGGGTATTGTCATGGAAACATTATCTTTGCTCAGAAGTGATTACTTACTCCTGCTCTCATTCCCTTCATATATTAATAATAGATCTATTTTTTTTTTATTAAGTCAGTGACAGACTATGGACCTGAATCTTCTCCTGTCTCCTGTATGGATTTCATCCTGGTTGTCACGATGTCATGAGGACGGAGCCAGAGTGGTGCCCAGCGCCAGGCCAAGGGGCCATGGGCGCAAACTGAAGCAGAAGAGGTTCCAGGTGAACGGGAGGAAGAACTTGTTGACTTTGAGGGTGCCCGAGCCCTGGCCCAGGCTGCCCAGGGGGGCTGTGGAGTCTCCTTCTCTGGAGATCTTCAACCCCCGCCTGGACGCTGTCCTGTGCCCCTTGCTCTGGGTGAGCCTGCTTGGGCAGGGGGGTGGGACTGGGTGATCTCCGAAGGGCCCTTCCAACCCCTGCCATTCTGGGATTCTGTGATCCATAGGCATTATCTGAGATGCCATCTTGTCCAGCCCCTGACTGCCATTCCCATAGCTCAAATCTCCTGTGGGTACTAAGTCAAGTCTGCCAGCTTTACGCGGCCATCCCAGATAATCTTTAAAAGCATTCGACATATATGTGTGGGCAACTTAATTGAGCCCAGGGGAGCCCACAGAGCAATTCAATTCCTCCTGAAGTAAACATCTATCTTTGGGCAGAAGAATTGCTGTAAAGGCTCTGATTTCAAGGGGTTCAATTCGGTTGCCTAAACACAGACATCAAGTACCTAGGAGATACTCGGGGGAGTGATTACTGTCCTGGACAAAACCCTGTGAGGTACCACTGAAACAACTCAAATGATACGCACAACGGCTGTGGCACTAGCTCTTTTACAGCTCTAGATAAATGGCTCTTTAAGCAAGCTCGCAAGAATTTCAGCTCCCTCTTGGAGATTTTACCCCTCCTGATGTTAAAAAAAGAAAAACCAGATGAAGTCAGGAACAAGCAGATGTTTACAGTGACACAGTTGGCCTATTCAAGACACGATAACCTTATCTAAAAATAGTGTAATGTGTTATTATAGGGATTGAGGCTGGAAAGAAAAAGCAAAGTTTATATGCACATCAATTTTGGTGCAAAGTACCCGCTAGCCCCAAAGGTTATGTTTGTATGAGCGAGCTAAGGAGGGCCGGGACATGGTCACGGGCACTGGTGGAGTTGGGTGGCCCAGGGCACCTTGCAGACCCTACTGTCTGCCCCAGCACTGCCTGTACCAGGGAACGCAATGGGCCCGGGACTTACCTCAAAAGACAATATGGACCCAGCCACCCTGGTTTGTTTTTATTTGAGCAACTCTATGAATGTGACAACTTGGCCTCAGGATCAGAAAATGGGCCTGATCCTTTTTACTTTTTTGCCACTACACGGTTGACCCCAAGTACACTAAATTCAATCCTTCCCTTTCTCCTAGGCAAGAAGCTTCTTATTACTATGTAATAACATCTTATTTTCTGCTGCTGATTCACACTCCAGCTTTGCTGAGTTTATGTGTTCATGGACACATAAAATATAAACACCCATGTATGATAACTGGTCTGTCATCGTCCTCCCCCAGTAACACCATTCGCACTGGTTGTGTTCAGCCCAGTCACGCCTGCCTGGCCTGTGCCTACCTCTTACTCATCATTCACCCCTCCAGACTTTGCAGGTCCTGGTAGAAAGGAGCAAAAGGGAAACCAAGTCACATATATTTCTTCAGAAAAGAAAAAATGTTTCATGTCAGGAACCATGTTCTTGTCCCCCTCACTACAAGAAAGATGTTGTGTTGCTGGAGCGTGTCCAGAGAAGGGCAGCGGAGCTGGGGAGGGGTCTGGAGCCCCAGGCTGCTGGGGAGCGGCGGGGGAGCTGGGGGGGTCAGCCTGGGGCAGGGAGGCTGAGGGGAGCCCTCATCGCTCCCTACAACTGCCTGAGAGGAGGGGGGAGCCAGGGGGGTCGGGCTCTCTCCCAGGGAAGGGCAAGGGCCTCAGTTGGCCAGGGCGGGGGTTGGCCCGGGGTTCCTTCCCCAAAAGGCAGGCGGAAGGGGCTGCCCAGGGAAGGGGCCCCGCCCGGGGGGATTTAACAGCCGGGCAGAGTCGGTGCTGAGGGCCAGGGTTTAGTGGTGGGATGGAAGGGGTAGGGGAATGGTTGGGTTTGATGATCTTAAAGGGCTTTTCTAACCTAAACAATTCTATGATTCTATGGTTTTATGAATTTAAAGGAAGTGTTGGGAGGTTTCCCACAGCCCCGAGTCTATGTCATTCTCAAGCGTATACGAGGGTTAACGGATGAAAAATGATGAAAACGTGATGCAGTGCAGATGGGAGGAGCCGGAGTCACGTGACGATGAACTCACAAGGTTATACAGGTTTGCCGGTGGAGCCTGGTGACTTTGGATCAAATCTCAAAATACGTGTAGGCTTAAAACTGGCTCTTCCCCACCCTGTGGGACCACCCAGCTATCACTGCAACCCCTGACAGGAGTGAGCTTGGAAGAGATGAAGCTAGAGCCCAGAAAAAACACATACAGGAGAGGCAGGAAGAAGAAAGTCTGGAGACATTTGGATGAGAAACGTATAAAGGCTGCCAGGTTGGTAATCAGAGTGGATTTCACAGAATCATAGAATCATTTAGGTTGGAAAAGACCTTTAAGATACAATCAGGGCCTCTAATTACCACTCCTTTTTTCAAAGTTTTCTATGAAACGCTACAAAATCTGATCCAGTTACGCCAACGTAAGTGAAAACGCCACTGACTTACATTGGTGCAAACCCAGAAAAACTGAGAAGGGCTGTTTAGATTTATTTCTTATGTGCATCTGGGTAGCTGGACCCTCAAGAGGCATTATTTAAAAATTCAGAGAAGCACGGTACTATTTAGTCATTTTGTACACAAAATAATGAGGGTGACAGGTACAATTACTTTAATGGCAGGCAAGCACCCTGAAGGTTACTCGAATGGTCACTGATGAGCCCAGAACAGTTTTACAATAGTGTAACATTAAACTCTGAAATTGGTTGTCGAGCAGAGTTAATTTTTTTTTAAAAAAGAGCGAAATCTATCGTCAAGTACCCTCTTCCTCCTCCCTCCACCCCCAAGCCCCCCAAACACTGGGTCTGGCGGTTATTCTGATCCCTGGAGTTTGATGCATGTTTGATTCACAGACTGCAGCATGTCTGCACCAGATGGCCCCGAGTTAATGAACACAAACTCATCACTTTTACTCACGAGGGAAATGTGTAGCTCAATCTGATTTGTACTCGACAACTAAAAATATTTTAGTATTTTTAGTGCGCGTTTTACTGTTACAAAATGGCATTTGAGGAAAGCATTAAAAGAACACAGCCTACCCAACAAATGTACTTCCACAGATGAAGAGCAGTGCTGCTGCCTTTTCCCCTTCTCATCGGAGCTAAGTTAACATATTCGCAAACCTTAAAACTGCAAGCAGCACATAAAGAAAGCTATAAGATCTGGGGCCTTCCCAGGCACCATTAAGCCGTTTGCAAAAAGTCTCCTGAGTTTGCTGAAAGCGGGATTGGGCTCTGAGTTTGTTACCACAGCAGGTTTGAAAGGATATGGGTCATATTCTCAGCTAGCATAAAACAAAGCGAATGCCTGGAAACCACAAGGGCTGTGATTAGTTACCCCGGCTGGTGATGGGTCTGCATGGGGTCACGGTGATTTTCATCCCTAGTGCACAAGATGTAACTGCATGAGAATATACCACACATATAAAAAACAGCATTACGCTGCCATGATACACGGAAGATTTCTCCCCAAGGAACCAAGAGGCATTTGTTAAAAGATAAAAACCAGATCCCCCAGTCTATGACCCAAAATGGGATTAATTGCTTCCCTTGGAGTCAATGGGCACAAAATCATGATTGCAAACACATGGCAGGAGCCACATTCCCAGAATTTAAAGGAATCTTGATTTCACTTTTCATTCAAAAAGCTGTTGGACATGCCAAAATTGTAATGTGATTTTAGCCTGGAATGTGCCTTCCTTACTACTCTCGGTGATTTTATGTGCTTGAGTGTGATACGCACCACAGGATCACAAGATGCAATTCTTAACGAAACCATATAGTTAGCTGAGAGGTATTGCATGTTGATGTAAATATTTTATATAGTTGGGTGTTTTGTTTGCTGCACACAGTTTTTCCTGTTACTTTTCCACTATAGTGAGGTGTTCTCTACCCACAGTTTCAAGACCTCAAAGAATAAATCAGATTTAAAAAAATGAGAAGAAAGAAACACACTAACGGTAACTTTACACCACGTTCTTCAAGAAGCAAGCTGGCCAAGCCAGGTCACTTAAGAACTAACTCCCAGATGCCATGGATAAGCTAGTCAGAACCAGGCATCTGGGTCTTAGAGCTGCGAAAGTCATGCCAACGGTAGGCACCTGCCAAACCAATCTGATGGAGGCCCGAACACATTTCCCTTCCCCTCTGAAAGGAAGAGTCAGGGCCAGGAGGGCGTATTGCTGTGTAATGAACGGGTTGCCCAGAGAGGTGGTGGAAGTCTGGGAACATTCAAGACCAGGTTGGACGGGGCTGTGAGCAACCTGATCTGGTTAAAGGTGTCCCTGCTCCCTGCAGGGGGGTTGGACTGGATGGGCTCTAGGGATCCCTTCCAACCCAAAACATTCTATGATTCTATGATTCTATGATTCTATGATTTCTTACAGAAGTAGAAGACAAACACATCACGTGTTCAATGCCAGCTCCATAGTGGTATTCCCACAGAGCACGTGGCATCGCTGCTTGACGGCCTATTTACCTCTCTAACTACAAATTTTCTCAACTAAACCCATCTCCATTATAAAATGGCAATAAAGTTATTACTTATTAAACAGCAAAGTACCAATACAGCACCACCTCGTATGAAGATCAGTGTCAAGCAGGATATTCTCAATGGTAGAGCCAATAAAAAAGAGAGAGGAAAACCAGAAGATGCTGAGAGGCCACTGTGGTCTCCTAAACCATGGAATAAGTCCCGTTCATTGCTAGATGCTGGGAAGAAATCCCTAATCAAGTTTTGCTTCCTGCTGTCTGTGCTGCCTCACTCAACTTTCTTCTATTCTACAGCTCTCCACTAAAGCCTCTATGTTCATTAGATCAGAACAGAAATATTTGCTGTTTGCCATGAAAACCTGTCAAGGTAGGGATCACCTTTGGTGATAACGCAACATCAGTGCAATATGGCAGGAGACCCCAGCTCACCAGGACCATCAAGGAATTATTGCTGGGGAGCAATCTCACAGCCATCGCAGACTGGGCAGCATGAACAAATCCTCCCTCTCTCAGGGTATCTCCATTCTTTCACACGCACAAAAAAATCCAATCATTTTAGAGTTTGTTTCAATGTGAAACAAAAGCAAGTACTTAAACCTTGATAATCTTGATGCTTTCTAGGAAACAGAATTGGTTTTCTGACCTGCCCTACTCAGTTGACAAAGTACAATAGAAATGTTGGAAAGAAATCTGTTTTACTTAACTGAGGGAGTCAAAATTCAATTTTGAATTAAATATTAATTGCAACTTCACCTCTCTAATCATTCCGGCTTCTATGTATTGCCATGTACTGAAGCTATAACCTGAACACGTTCTCTGTTTGGAAATCTTTCATTCAGACTCCTCTAAGGATCCAAATGGCTCTAGCAAGTACATCTTCATCTCATTCATCTCCCCTCCAATACAAACTTTCTGATGTGCAAGCTGTTCACTCTCGCCATCCTTTACGACTGGATATAAACAAGGGATGTGCGAGGTCTTTGATGGGGGAGCGCGGGCCATCTATCACCCGCGACAAGCCAGCACGGTGGGAAAGCCGTCACTTCTTCCATCTGATGTTCCCAATTTTGACTTTCAAAACAACGGGAAGAAACGCGTGTTCCTCTTCCAGGCTGCAAGGGAAAACACTGCTCTGATCAGGATTGCTTCTGGTTTGCTTCTATATGGCTAATTAATAAATAAACCATTTAACTAGCCTGAATGTAGGAAGCCTACTGTTAACGCTGCCTTGCCCTGCAGCTATAATGTCATTTTATTAGAGATGGTGACAAAGGTACCGCGAAGTTACTATCATTTTATATGTACTAATTTTAACTCCTCATGGAGCAGTATTGCTCTGCAGTGCTGGGCTGGCATCTCTGTGATCAGGAAATCTCAGCCCATGGTTTTAAGGCAGATTCCTCTGTTCACCTTCGCGTTCTTTCCTTACTCACGCCCCTCTGAAACGTAAGCTAGGGGAAACAAATAATATTTCAGACTATGCCCATGCACCATTAAAAATAGGCATGCAGCACTTGCCATGCATAATTCATCCTTCCTGTATTTCCAGTCAAGACGTCTTCGCTTTGCAAGTGTAAAGTGACAATTCTTGCAGATTTGGGAAATAATCTTTTACATCTGTTGCAAGCTAGCAGACACCATTTGGCAAGTGTTAAAAAATACTATATAGGACCAGGGATATGGCATTCTGTTTGGTTAGAAGCGATCTTGAACTAAAAGTCTGTAGGAAAAAAAAAAAAAAGAAAGGTTACTTTCATGTTCTTTCCTCCTAACAGAAATATTCTAATTTTCCAGCCATTTATCTCATGAGTTCCTTCGTGTATTATGTCCTCCTTGTTCCTCATTCTTTTCACATGCATCATTTCACTGGCTCATCTTTGCAAATATTGGGGGTTTTTTTTCCTTTTTTTTTTCTTTTTAATGTTGCCATGTCAGCCATCTTTATCATGCCAGGCTCCGAATAAGCTTCAATTCCCTTCCCGCTCAGGCCTCTTGTGCCCCGTTCACGTAGCCCAACTCCCCAGGACCTCTCCTCATCCCTGTTCACGCTCTCTCCACCTCTCCCACCAGCCCAATCTTTTCCATCCGCCCCAGCTCAGTCTCTCCCCTTGCCTTCATTTCCCATCTCCTTAATTTAACTCCCTACTTTTCAGTCTTATTAGTCTTGCCTCAGAAGCGCGAGGCGTAATGCTGTCATAACAAAGAGAGGGAGAGCTTGTAGGCCCACTTTACCAAGTGATTGAACAGGGCGAGGAGCACCTTGCTGCATACTAATGCTGGTTTAATAACGCTGCCCAAACGCCCCGGTGACCGTGCTAACAGCATGCAGGCTCCGCGTAAGCTGGGGATGCAGTTTGTGTGCACACGAGGAGCTAAGCTAATGGGTCAATGCACATTTCAACCAAGTTTGCCATAAGCAGTAATATCACCCCGACTCAATTCTTTTCTCTGCGTTTCATTGAGATGTTTTCTCCTACTACAATGCCATCCTTTGCTCTCTACACTTAAATGCACTCCATTTGCATTCCAGTCCTTCACCGAAAGAAATAATACAACTAATGCTATCCCTATAGCTAAATAAAGCGCTATACGTCTCATTAAAACGATGCTGACGCGGCAGCTAGGTTGAAAATTCGCCACTGCTTTTGCACCCGCTTGCCAAGACGGTCAGCAAAAACGTCTAAAATGCTTCAGGGACCCGATCCGGCCGCCTCGACCGAATTTGCAAATCTCCTTGAGTATCTCGGGTGCATCCTCCGAGGCTCAGCCTGGGAAAGAGCTCTGCCTTGCGCCGGGACTTGCAAGCGCTGCCTCGGGCATGGCTGGAGGGCGTCCTCCAGAGCCCTTGGTGCTCGAGTGCATTTGACAAGTCCTCAGCACTCCTGCCCAAGGAAGAATTTGCTTTTACTGGTACCCTACTGGCAGAAATACACACACAACCAGTAACAACCAAGCGGTTTCTAAGAAGTCATAGTCAATGCGTGGAGGGGAGGAAAACAAGCTTCAAAGTTTGTTTCAAGTTTTGGAGGTGAGACCCTAAAATATCAGATTTTTTACATCATTAACAAAACAATGCGGGGGGGGGGGGGGAGGAACCACTGGCAGTGTGTCCTTTTTCAGGCAGTATTTGAGCAACTTTAGAAATGCTAGATGAACCATATTGATTTTTCTATTTGTGGCTTTGATGGGAATTTAACTGAACAGCTCGGTAACTCAGGTTTTGAAGCTTATTTGCAGTGTTCCACAGGAAAATTGTGAAAAAGACAAAAAAAAAAACCCAGACCCAAAGTTGTGTTTTTTTTTTTTTTTCTGGTCGGCCAGAAGAGGCGGTGATGAGAGACCTGCTACAGATTTTACGTTCTCATCTCCTGGAGTTTGAAATCACACGCACTTTATTCATTGCCTATAGACAGACATTGCATTTTGTCAGTGCAGCTCATCATGAAAGCTAGGCTGCTGGCAATTAATTTTTCTTCTTTTATTTTCCTCCTTTTATGTGATTAGAAATGGTCATAAGGATTTCCATCAGCGTCATTTCAATGACCTGCAAAAGGAGGTACCACCCTGGCCCTCTCCTTTACATTCTATTAGCTCAGTATGAAACACTGGAAAAAATCCGATAAATCTGAAGTTGTTCTGCGCACACATCTTGGGTTCAAATATCCTTTATTGCTCCTAGATCAAAAAATGCAAAGGGAAAGCCTGAAGAAGCAAGGAGTAAGTGACAGGCTGGAATGGCAGGCAAAGACATGGAGCTAACTTTTGAGCGGCTAATAGGTACGAGTGACACATCCTACAGTTTTCCTCTACCTATATTTTAGGGTAAAATACCTGCAAGAGGCTTTGATGGTGTCACTACATTAACTTGCCGGTGTGTAAAATGATCCTTTAATTTAGTTCTGGTCCAGAATGTGAGGTTTTTTGTCCCAAACTTTACACGGCAAGGAGCTTGAAACTTTTCCTGCTAGCTGCATCCCTCATCATAGCACGGCTGAGTACAGTAATGTGTTTTCCCAGAATGAGAGCCCGAGCTCAATTAAGATTCGAGCTAGGGGATAACACATCTGCCTGTTTATTTAGTGGTAATGCCACAGATTTGTGTTTTCTCACCTGGAACTATTTTCAGTTTAGGATGAGAGTTAAATATTCACTTTTATCTGCAAAGCCTCGAACAAAACTGGCTGCGTTTTTGCCTGTTTCCTTGTCATACAGCAACGAGCAGCCAGCACCAGGAGAGTCCATCCTACAGCTTCCCAATGCAAAGGAGAAGAGAGCCGTTTTGTGATGGATCTGAGGAGGATCCTTAACAGAATGAGTGTATTTTAATCTGACAGTAACATCCTATTTTCCCAAGTGCTCTCAACTTTCAAGAAAGCTACTGGCTAACTGCTAGACACTCATTCCACGGAAATAACTTTAATTAAACAGGCGAGATCTGTCAGTCCGATGCACCATTTCTCCCTATCTGTGTCACAACTCTAAGCTATGCTCAACACAATATTAGGCAGCTCAGAGCCTAATAGCATGGCACAGGAAAATGTGATTGCATTACAGTACCGGATGATGATATGAGTAAAGTCATCACATGAGAAGTTGTCCCAGGATGATAGTATCTGACCCACATTGTATTATTTTGGGAATAATAAACATTATATGTAGGAAAACACTAAGCCAAAATAAGCTTGGTCATCCCACAGAGCTTGTGACAGATGGCAATTCTAGCTCAATAATCAAAGCAATAATTAACCTAGTAGTTTAAAAAAAAAATAAATAAATCAAACCACATTTGCAATCCAGTTCTCCCCATCAGGGATACACTGCAATATTCAGTAGTGTTTTCAGATAGACTGATCATCCAAATTAAATATGGTTACTGACAGGAAGCCTCTGGTGGTGCAGAAGGCACCATGGATCACCAATATCTAGTATTTATCTCAAGTATTGATGTCTTTGGCAAAACAGACCCTGAAAGTGGAAATGAGGATCTGTTCAAAAGATGTAAAAACCCCACTGCATCCACTTCACAGATTACGTGGCCAGTTGACTCCAGGAATGCATCCCTTTTTATTCTATTCATTCAATACCTGTGAAGAGGCTAATTTCAGTATTTCACTTGTTTGTGATTTGTAGTCACAGAATCCCAGAATGGCAGGGGTTGGAAGGGACCTCTGGAGCTCACCCAGTGCCACCCCCCTGCCCAAGCAGGCTCACCCAGAGCAGGGGGCACAGGACAGCGTCCAGGCGGGGATTGAGTATCTCCAGAGAAGGAGACTCCACAGCCCCCCGGGCAGCCTGGGCCAGGGCTCCATCACCCTCAAAGTCAACAAATTCTTCCTCCCGTTCAACTGGAACCTCTTCTGCTTCAGTTTGTGCCCATGGCCCCTTGTTCTGGCGCTGGGCACCACTGGGAAGAGTCTGGCTCTGTGCTCATGACCCCCACCCTTGAGATATTTGTAGGTGGTGATGAGATCCCCTCTCAGCCTTCTCTTCTCCAGGCTGAACAAGCCCAACTCTCTCAGCCTTTTCTCACTGGGGAGATGCTCCAGTCCCTTCATATTCTTTGTTGCTCTCCTCTGAACTCTCTCTAGGAGTTCCTCATCTTTCTTGAACCTGGGAGCCCTGAAAGTCACTCTGGAAGTCACCAGTGGAAATAAATTCTAAATTTATCATTTGCTGGTAAACTGGCTGGCAGGACATGGTCACTTCTGCCTGACAACCGCAACACCTGAACTTTAAAATCAGGACCTTCCCTTCAGGTTAGCAAGTTTAATTTGCAAGAATATTTTCACACTCATTTTTATTAACTATTACTTGCTTTTTTGCCCAAGTTACAAGGACCTAAATGAACTTATGCGCATGAGATATCTCTCCTGATTTTAGGGGTCTCTCTGCCTCATCTTTTATCAGATCCACTTTTATGAACTTAACTGACACGTGGGAATGGTAAAAATAAAATAAGTAAGTATATATATGTATATATATATAAATACAAACCAGGGATAGATTCATCAATCATAATTAGCAAAGAGAAGCAGCCATCTTACATTGTGATTATTGCATAGGAAGAGATGCATTAAGCTTCTCTGTTCATGGTCACCATTAGGAATGGGAGTTCTGTGGTCAGTGAATGAGGTTTTCATGGGTAACTTTAGGTAATGTTGGAGTATTTTATGATGATGTTGACAACCAGGCGTTTGCAATTTGACTGGCTGTCAGCGGCTGATCCCAGGAAACCAAGCTTTCTACCATCATGGGAGTACTCTCTGGCCATAGAATTGCTTATTTTCTGTACATCGTGTCTTTTCAGTCTGTGCGTCTCGTGACATTACATAAACTGCTGTGAATAGGGGGAGACACAAACCAGGCCATACCATCGGGCCCAGGAAATCGAATATTGATGAACAAAGTAATGGTTCTCCCAATGCATCTATAAAGACAAGGCATGGGATGCAGTATAATGGCTTAATGCAGTCCCAGCTCTTATAAAATAGGGAAAAATAGAGGATAAATTAGTTCATAAAATGATAGCACTTTGCACTAATAGGGCCGCAGGTCTGAAAGACCTCCTCCCATGTTATCAAATTCTGTTTTCTGCCACTGGAAGCTCACATGCATCCTTTCATGAACTTTGCAAGCACTGTCACACAAATAGTCAGATTTCTTACCCCCTCTATTCTGTTTGGGCAGCTGTTTCTGAACCCAGCTGCTCTAATGATTATAAAACATCTCATTTCCAAACCTAAATGTGATGGTGGCCAATTTATACCCACCTGGATTTGTGCTAACATTGTTCTTTACCTTTAGCAGCTTTTTCCCCTCTCCCTGATATTTACTCCTTTCCTATTTCAAGAAAAAAAAAAATATTTTTCTGCTCAGCTTGCTTGCTAGATAACAAATCACAGTCTTTTCTCATTTAATACTTCCATATTCCCTGATCATCCTAGTAAGACTTCTCTGCATCTGTCCCGGATGAGTGACCAGAGTTGTACATAATATTGCAGAGGGGTCTGTACTAATGGTGCCCACGTTATCATTATAGCTCCAGTTCCCCAGTTCTACAGAAAATAACTTGGCCAGTAGATCCCAGATCTACCCCCTATACCCTGCTGGTACCAGATAGTGTCACCCAGAAGTGTCCCCAGGTCCTACCCTGTCTCACTGCTTGGAACATCTGAAAATCTCCAACCACCAGAGAAGGTTATGGCACTGGTTTTGCTAAATATTTCCATCCATTTCCTCAACAGGCAAAATGAAGCCCATCTAAGTGAAGTGCATTATTTAAAATAACTGCAGAGGAGAGTGTTTCTTGATTTCACCGTTATCAAAGGCAACAGTATAAGTCCCTCTCATTCACAAAAGTAATTGTTCATGTGGAATGGCTTCATTCATACTGGAAAATAAAGTGTGCTGAATCATTCATTATCGATTATGTGGTCCACACGTCAGGCGGTGCAACTGGGCTCACATCCAAGCAACCAGACTCCCCTACTCCCAACGGTAAGGTCACACTGAAACTGCCTCTTGGGAACTTCCTACACCTTGTCACCCTCGGATCTCTCATGGGCACTGCTTTGGAGATTCTTAGTGAGACAAGGCTAAAGCCATGCCAGCGACCACGCTAACAACTGAAGAGCGTGCACAGTCGCAGGCCAGCACTTGGCCCCAGGCCATAACCATGTTTAGCACACCAATATCAGCGTGGCTTCCACATACACCATAGCAGAGAACAAAAGAGTCCAAGGAGAGAGCCCAAGCAAGTTCTCTAATTGTAGCTGACTTTGTGACCCTGTTCTGGACAAAACTACAGCAGGGGTGTCTGCTAGTAAACTGAAAACTGGATTCCGTTACCTAAATACAGATCATACAATCATAGAATCATAGAATCACAGAATGGTTTGGGCTGGAAGGGACTGTTAAAGCTCACCCAGCCCAACCCCTGCCATCAGCAGGGACATCTCCAACCAGAGCCGGTTGCTCCCAGCCCCATCCAACCTGACCTGGAATGTTCCCAGGGATGGGGCAGCCACCACCGCTCTGGGCAACCTGGGCCAGGGTCTCACACCCCTCAGCACAAACAATTTCTCCCTCCTATCCCACCTGGATCTCCCCTCTTTCAGTTCAAAGCCATCAGCCCTTGTCCTGGCGCTGCAGGCCCTGCTAACCAGTCCATCCCCCCCTTTCTCCCCAGCCCCGTTCAGCCCTGCAAGGCCCCACTCAGGTCTCCCCGCAGCCTCCTCTTCTCCAGGCTGAACACCCCCAGCTCTCCCAGCCTCTCTCCATGGCAGAGGGGCTCCAGCCCTGGGACCATCTCCGTGGCCTCCTCTGGCCCCGCTCCAGCAGGTCCCTGTCTGTCCTGGGCTGGGGACCCCCGAGCTGGACGCAGGGCTCCAGGGGGGGCTGAGAAGAGCAGAGGGGCAGAATCCCCTCCCTCGCCCCGCTCGCCACGCTGCGGGGGATGCAGCCCAGGGCACGGTTGGCTTTGCTTTGCTTTGATCTCCAGTCACTGATACAGATGGGTGCAGGACTCCTGAAGTTCCTTTGACCTATCTAACTGCCCTATACAAATGTCTCCGATATCCTGAAGCATCTCAAATTATACCAGGTGCTAAGTTGAGGCAACCAAATTTTTACCCTAGCATTTACTACAGGATTACCAAGCCATCGGACCCTTGTGTTCAAGTTTTAGGAACTGGCCTAGGTCATCCAGGATGGCGTAGCCAGACCCAAGCGCAGGCATTGACTGTATTTTTGCACAGAAAAAAAGGGGTTGGGGATTTCATTTTGAGGCAGCACAAACGCAGCCGAAAGAGGGAAGGTGGTGGGGGAAGGCTGAAGCAGGGCAGCCATGCAGAAGGTTGCAGGAAGGTTGGGGCATGACGTTAACAGTAAAGACTTCACCAAAAGAATAAAACTGGGCTTCCTCCACTCTGTGCACAATGTTTCAAAACCACGGTGGAAGTGAAACCTGCTTATCAGCATGGATATATTTGGTGCTTTTATGCTTAGATATGGAATTATTTCGTTTTTGCCTTTTTTATAGCGAGCAAATCCCAAAAGTACATGTCGAAATGGAAAAAAAAACACAGTGGCATTTCAGTGCAGGTTGCATTTCTATATTGAACCAGCAGCATTAATAAACATTGCAGAGCTTTCCGAGGGGGAGATCTCGCAGCCCCTCCGTGCTCTACCTCATTACCTTTTCATTTTGTTTTGTTTGCTTCTTCCTGTCAGTATCAACATGACGCATCGTCAGGCGTGCAGCAGGTCGGGTGATGACATTTTTTAATGTTCACAGAACAACCTGACCTCCTGCTCACAATCACTAAAACGAAAATAAGGAAACCCTCTGTTTTCAGTCTTAAATGCTAACTAGGTTCTAGATTTGATTTGTTTTTCCTTCCCAGCAACACTAATTTCCAATTGAACTGCTGACTCAATTAGCAAAATGCTGAAGTTGTTGAGACCTTGTATAATATTACGTCCCATTAACAAAAAGGAAGCCAGTAGTGGTTTTATGCCAGTAACTAAATCCAGCACCAGCATTTTAATGGGCTATTTTAATTAAACAAATTAAATTAATGATGGCCTCTGCAGAATGATGGATTACGCTATTTAATATATCATTGCTATATGCTAATCCCATTTTTAATATTAGCTTTAAACATTGATCAATACATAGACACATAAGTCATAAACTGACTGATCTCAAGACAAAAAAAGCAACCAACTGCTGCAAAAGAAATGTACAAAAATGTAAATATAACCACACCCCACCTCCAACTGAGATGCCATGGACTCCAACAATGATAAGAAAGAACCTTTTAGTGTGTATTATGCTAGGAGCAGTAGTATGAACTACATATATTGAAGCATTAGCCAAAACAGCAAATGGAATTTGAGGGCATGAGCATGGTGCCATGCATGCAAAATGAACTTATAACAGTATATAACTTGTAACCTGAATAAATCAGGTGTCTACCCAACTGAAAGTAGCCCTAGGCCTTTGGATTTTTCTTGTTTGTCTCTCACACTCATCACAATCCGTTTCTTTCCAGCACCATTTTAGGAAAAGATCTTCACCTTCTCCAAGCAACTGCTCAGGCCATGCCCCCTCTCCTGATGTGGCCTCTCCTATGAGCAGAATTCATGTTCCACATCTCCAAAGTGGACCAGAGGGTCTATGACTGTTCTGGGCCAAATACTGGGAAACTTGGGATGATCTCAGCTCCCAAAGAAATCACTTACAGTTGACGCTACAGCAATGAACAGCACCTCTATGGGATACTTGGCCATTCGAGAGAAGCCAGGTGCCGCCTATGGTGGGTGCCCTCTGCCAGTGAGGGTGAGGACTCAGACAACTATACCATCTTTTAGAGGGATTTGGCTTTTTGTTTACAGCTACCTTTAGAAGGCCAGTGCAGAATTTAGCTATCCAATATGACCTCTAGGCAACTCAAGGGAATTGAGTCAGACTCTTACTCAGTTTAAAACTCAATGAAGCCTCTCACTACTGTCTGCTCTTAGACAAAAAAAGAAAAAAGAAAAAAAAAAGTAGTTTATAAGGAGGACTATGAATAATAAATAGAAATGAAATACCCTTAAAGATGGGAGACTAGGATGGGATTTCCATGCAACTGGAAGAGGCTCCACACAACAGGTAGGAACAGAAGCAAGACCAAGGGTAGAACAGGCAACCAAGCAGCATTTCAAAATAGGGAGATAACCACAGAGCCTAAGGAACCTCATAAAAGGTTCTCCTCTTCTTTTGGCATAGTCTTCTGTGATTTTTTTTTTTTTTAAAGCCTAATCTGTATTATGTTAGAACAGCACCAGACTACAACTGAGTGTTCAAGAATGTATCATGCTATTGACAGCTACTTAAAGCAGACTGAGGGGGAGCTGAGGTCTGGCACACTGATAAAGACTCAAGGAAAGATTATACGGGATTAAATGGGACTAACTGACAACATGGAAAAGATTCAAAGTACAAACACAGCTAGGTAATACAACCATACAAAGTATAGCAGGCAGGCCTGAAGACGCAAAATATTCACATAACACAAAGCACTTGGCCTCAGCTTCCTGAAATTCCAAGCATTAAAGAAAATGGAACAAAAAAAGGAAAAGATTTTTCAAAGAAAAGGAATAAAAGAAGTACGGACATGAAAAGGACTTGTTCATCTCCTATAAAAAGGACTGTTCGGAGTTCTCTAAAGTACATCCAACACTAACTTTATCCCACCAACCAAGCTAGTAGCTGTCTCTCTGAAGACACGTCAAAGCCCAGTATCATCCATGAACTCACACACCGGCACGTGATGCATGCCCTTCGCTATACCAGATACAGGAAACAGGAGTGGTATTAACCTCTGGCAACCTCTCCTCTCACATTTGCCAAGCTACTATTAATTTACTAGAGAATCCCAGCTCCTGCAGGCTTAGTCTCCCATGTACGAATTGTTCTAAAATAAATGGTGTAACATAACATCGATTCTGAACATGGGATGTTTCCCAGCAGCAACGCCCCACGGTTAGCAGTGGCACACTAGCCATGACGTTGCAACCTGAATGACAATCCTCACGGGTTTTTCAACCGAGAAACACAAACCATATTCTGATTCCATTCTATAAAGAATTTTAAAAAATGAAGAAGAAGAAGTAGGGTCTGTAATTTAGTCAACTTAGTCAACTCACTGTAGCTGAAGTGAGCCAACTCAGAATCCCGGTGTTTATACCTGGGCGGGACGGAGGAGTGAAGAAGCCACAGACGATATGTCAGGATGCTAATTCAGGCCTCTTAATGAATTCACAGCCAGAACAAATCAAAGAAGAAGTGTGCTTAAAATAATAATAATAAAAAAAACCCAACAGCTACAGGTGTAGATTGTGAACTGGCATTATCCTCTCTTGTTTAAAAAATGGCATGGTAATTCTAATGACAAACTATGTTATAAATAGACACTTAATTATAATATCTTATGTCTGGCATCTGCATTTTCACCATCTGAAAGGCAGAAGCTGAGGACCGTTTGCTGCAAAATTGGAGACCTAACCAAGACAAAAGGAAACATGGAGTGAAGTTCAACCAAACCCACAATCTGCTGTTCTTCACACCCTCCACTTGACTATTGTCCTTCAGCCACTTCGCACTGGAGGAGAAAGCAAATGCCCCCGGCCCCGCATGCCACAGCAGTTGCCGGCCGTGGGAGCAACGTACACTTGGGGCACCCTCTCTGAATGCATCCCAGCCTACCAGCCGAGGGCGAACAGCTGTCAGGCACCCAAATCCGGTTACTTTGGGCTTTTTCTTCCTCTTCTCCCCACCGGGTCCGCAGGTCCGCTGGCTGAAGCAGCTACCATAGAAACCAAAGCGCTGCTCTGCAGCACACAGAGCAGATGTCACACGAAGCAAGATGAATGCGATGTGGCAAGGGAGGGGCGGGTGGATGCAAGAGGAGAAGGAGGAGGGAAAGCAGCATCACACGTTCAGAATTAAATGTTCCCACCAGAGGGAGTGAGTCATTTTTGAAGTAAGTGCAAAGCTGCAATATTTTTTTTCCTACGCTCTCAATGCGCATCCGCAAACACGGATGTACAAATAAATGTGCTTTCATCTCTTTTGCACAGGTGCTCGAGTGGCCCGTGCTTCGCTCTCTAATGAAAGCTGTGATTTTCTCGTGATACAAATTAATGCCTGACCTAAAACAACGATCTGAGCCAGAACTGTGCTGTCATTTCAAAAATGCCCTGTAAAGCTTTTTGCCTTCCTCTCCTTCCAGGATAGTGCAGAAATATGACATTGGATAAAGTCAATATGTATTAGACAGGCATTTTTCAGCAAAAAGTCACTCCGTTTTTAAGACTGATAAGCCATAATTCAGACTTGCATTGTGTTTTAACTCAAAGTAAAAAATAGTAACAACCAGTCTGGAGCAGTGTTTGATTTCCTCTGACCTTACCATTCAAAATTAGTATCTTTGCCTCAAGTTTTGGTTGTTTGGTTGGTTTTGGGTTTTAATTCACAAAAGGCCATTCCCAATATTATAGTCTTTTCCCAACACAAGCATTATTCCCCCTTCTTCCTTCCCTCCGTACGTCCTGTACATATCTAAGTCGCTTCGCCTAATGCACCTTACTGATGTGTTTGTTGAAACATTATCTTGCAATGAAATTTGGGGGGGGGGACGGGACACACGGACTCACGTTCTTTCTATTGGCAAAATAAGAATTAGGTCCCATCGGTTTTTATGGTCTCTGTCTGGTGTTGAGCACTGAGCATCACAATGGTGAAGAGCTCGCTCTGAAAGGTGCTGAGCGCTCGTGATTTCCATGGGTATCAATGCAGCTGAAGATGCTCAGCAAGTCCAAGACACAAAACCATGAACTCTCATGGGCCTTCAACATCTCTGCACCTGCAAGTCGACCCGCGCATACCCAACCATCAGACCCTCTGCATGCCAATGAAGATTTCCACTCCAAGATGGAAAGATAATTTTCAACTAAATGGGATTCAATATTTGCCAAGCTCTCCTTCAGCTGGACTGTGTGAGGAATTCAAAATTATACGCAGCAGCAGCAGCAGAAAATGATGCCTAAACCACAATGTCTACTTCTGACTGTATATAGTCAGAGTCTACTTATCAGACCGCATATATTTAAATGATGGGCCATCATATGTGAGTTTTCCACCCAAAACTCACTTGGTAACCAAAGTTCATACAGGTAACGCACATCTTCCTCTTCTCCATGGCAAAATATAAAAACCACAGAATCCCGTTGTCATAATTTATGAAGACCATGAAGATAATTCTCCTTTAGCTGATATACGAAAGAGTGGTTTACATAAATGTGGACAAAAAACTTGAGGATGCTCAAATGACCAGAAACCTGATGGTTTGTGTGGCACACAAAGAGAAAGGAAAACCAGCTCCTGCATTCCCTGCCACTGCAGAGGTGCTGCGATGCCACTAGAGGGCAATGAAACAAATCAGGTTTTCCTCCAGCCCTGTTAAATTTCGCATTGAAGGTTTTTTTCCTCTAATACTATATCATGGCATAATGGGGAAATTTATTTCCTATGACTGTTGGTACATAAAATAGCAACCACGTATATTTAATGGCAAGAGGAGTTGGATGAAAAATAATCATCTGAGATATAATTAGCTGATTGAGATAAAAATAAAAAATATTACAGAACGTAAAATGAGGGAGATGATATTAAAAGTGCGCATTTGTGTGTGTGTGTGGAGAATGAGGAGGGATGCTACAACCTCTCGCTGCAATTTTCAAACTCCTCTTTATTCAGAATTTTTCTTTGGGTGTTTTAATCTCCATGCAACTTTACCTTCTGGGCTGAAAGTCATCATTGAATTGTATTTGCTGGTGGCAATTATTTTTTCAAATTTTCTAAGAATTCAGCCATTTCTGAGAAATACAGCTGGGGAAAATATTTTATTTTCCATATTAAAAAAAAAAAACAAACAACAAACTGGGACACTTTCTTTAAGGAATGCAAAACCTGAGCCTTGAAGTTTGCAGTTGGGAGTCCGTCAGCATGAAGAACTGGCTAATAAACCCCAAGTTCTCTAATTTTTTAACTTGTTAGGAAAATGAGGTTTTCACATGATCAGTGGATGGCTAGCATTGAATATTCTAAAAGAGGGAATGAGCACCTCTTTCCTGCAGCACTTCAAAAGGGACAAGTAAGATGACACACACACCACTCTGCCAATTTGTACTGGGTTAAAAACAAAGCCAAACAAACAAAAATGAAATGACATTCAAATGGTAAGGAATATAATTAGTGCCAATCAAGATGTTTTTGTAGAAAACAGGTCAGGTATAAACCCAAAGTCTTTCTTTGATGAGATTACAAGTTTAGCTGACAAGGGAAACTTTGTAGATACACTGCAGTTAACTTCTCACGTTTGATTTATTAACTGTTTTAATAAAGAAGTGCTACACGGTATCAATGCAGCGAACGATAATTGGATTAAGATGGACTTTCACCAGAATTGTTATGAAGTGCAGTGAGCAAGCCTTAGAATTAATTATAAAATTAGTGCTGGTAACATTGGAAGAGCACATGAAGGTCGGAGTTACAGTAAATGCTGATAACGTTGGGATGCTCACACTGCACAGTTGAGACCGTTATAACATAGCTAAACCCCGAATTCTCCATCTAGGAAGGTGAAATCCAAAAATGTTACATCTAGGACCAACGAATAAAGACACATCTACAGAAACGTGTACAAACAGCAGGGTGTCTAGGGAGGTGATTTGACCTTTATTTACATTATTGATTAAGTTCATTCTGTGATAGTGTATCCAGTTCTGGTATCCTTTTTTTCACAGGAAAAAGAAAGCTGATTTTAAAAGACAAAAACTTCAAGAAAGTTCAAATCTAAATTTAAAGAATCTCTTTGGTGGAAGTCACCGATACGAGAATGGTGATGCATAAAGCTACGATTTTGACTACACGCATTTCCTGATAAAAAATAATTCTTTTTTTTATTTTTTCATTTGAATGACATTTCATTTAAATTGAATAATACTGATTATTGTCCTGAAGAGATGATCCATCCATGGCTTTCACTGCCAGTCACCTGCTGTTACAAATATATACCTACACCTCATTTAAGCTTCTGGCTATGGGTCGTCACTATGCCTTTCCCTACTAGCTTACAACATGCCTTTAGGTGTAAAAGACTTTTTCTTCTATGAAGACCTCAAATACATTTCCTTCAAAAATTGAAAAAGAAGTGGTTTAACAGAGTCGCCTAAAAATAACCACAGCAAAGGGGAAAGGAGCAGCCAGAATGGAAATATATTAACCTCAATAAGCCATAGGAAGCGGATTGCTTGGGGAAAGGTCAGGATCAAAACCTACAGAGCAAAAAGTCCTGGGGGTTAAGAGCACTGCGTCACTGAAGATGATTTCTCCATCTTTGATGACACTTTCTGCAGAGCACACACCTACATGGTCCTGCAGTAGGAGATATCTTAGGATGCTTTGGGCAGCAGGAAGAGGGAATATATTTTGCCCACCTTGATACTGGGCAGTTAGATTTACTTTTAGACCCTGTGACTAAATGGCATGTAATAAAGGTCAGCGAGAAAAAAAATACAAGTTTATCTTAATCTGCAAGGATAAAGAGAAGATAAGATTTTTCAGAAACATAGCCCTGAGGAAGAAAGTAGAAAATATGAAGACTGGCGAAAACGTGGAGCTAGGAAGAAAGGGATGTGGGGCAAAGTCAAATGATAGAAGATCCTGGAAAGCAAGGGAGCCAGGAAACCATGTGGGGAGGAAACAAACAACAACTAAAGGCTGAAATAAACTTGGGTGTGGGAAAATGAAGAGAGGAAGGCAGAAGAACTGATTCTTCTACATCAGCTCAATGGAGAGCTGTAACGTGGGCTTTGCTTGTCAGCATTGCGTGGTGTGAATGCAGACATCCATCTAGCTGGTACTTCACCAGCTCGGCTCATAAGCCCTGCAGCATATGATGACAAAATCACTAGCTACAGAGCCACTGAATAACATCAGTCGAAGTCATAGAAGCAGAGATTCCTGAACTGAAATTTTTGTAAAATCGAACTGAACTCAAGGCAAATCCCATCCCTCTATGTCCTCAGACAGGCTCCAATATTTATGGAGAGCAGCATCTGTCCAGCATGTTTCCTCCTTTGTGTTTCACAGCAGTGTTTAACACAATATCTTTACATAATCCTATGTACCAATGAATTATATACATGATTTATATACATGATTTATATATATATACACACATATATATAATGGCTTAAGCCCATTGATACACCATTGAGAAAATACTTATGTTGGTATCTGTTGTAACCCCATGCTTTCTGGGGAATGGCAGATATGCATTAACACAAAGAGAAATGTCCTGGCTTTTCCTGGCTGGGTTGGTTTTAATGTCTGCAAACCTACAAAGTTGTAGCACAAGACTGATAATATTAGCTGGTGGTATTGCCCATCAACCAAAAAAGCCCATTCTGACCTCTTCCTGAAATCTAGCTCTTACTGAAATCAGTAGAATCATAGAATCACAGAATGGTTTGGGTTGGAAGGGACCCCTCAAGCCCACCCAACCCAACCCCCCTGCAGGAGCAGGGACACCTTTAACCACATCAGGTTGCTCACAGCCCTGTCCAACCTGGCCCGGAATGTTCCCAGGGATGGGGCCTCCACCACCTCTCTGGGCAACCCCTGCCAGGGTTTCACCACCCTCAGTGTGAAGAATTTCTTCCTTATATCCATTTTAAACCTACCCTGGTTTAGTTTTAAAACTATTACCCCTTGTCCTGTCACAGCTGGCCCTGCCAAAAAGATTGTCCCCATAGACATCCTGGATCTAAAAGAAAAAAAAAAAAAAGTCTACAAGTGATCTGTGGAAGTCAATATAGGAGAAAAAGATCTTTGTTGCAAAAAGATCACAAGATCAAAACAGACATGACAACGTTGCTTGCTAAAACATGGTCTGATTTTTCTTTCCAGGAAGTATTGACTTGTTTTCCCAAAAGCTGAGAGCTATATTTGGCTGAGTGGCATACTTCAAACAGAAAATAATACACAGAATTCTCTGACAATTCTTTGGGGAACAAAAATGCTGAAATTAAAGAAACTCCTGGGCCAAATTTTTATCTCATTTGCATTACTGCTAATCCAAAGTAATTCCATTGATTCTGATTGTGTTGCTCTGGACTTGCAGCTGTACGGCTGATTTGCATTGGGTCCTGCGAGAAAATCTTGAGTTATTTAAGCAAATGTTAAGATCAGTTGGAAAGCAACCTCATCAGGGCATGACAATTGTCAACACATGCTGTAGTACATCCAGTTATCAAATTGTTTGAACTGGAGTGCTTAAGCAGACACTCCTATATCCCTGTTTAGATATCCAAGCAGCATATTTTATGAATGCTGAGTGTCTGTCATTTCCATGTGTGAGCGTTGTGGAGCTCAGAACTTTTTGAAGCGTCGTTGTGTTCTTATATGTGACTTGAAAAGCCCCATTTCAGATAAATTTTTTGCTTTATATTTTAGACTTGGATAAACAGTGGAAAAGCATTCCATGAGCACTTCCTTGAATTCTGCCTTAGGCACGCTTCTGTCACTGAGAAAACTTGAGGTTTCAATAGCGTTCTTTGGATCCCACAGCTTTGCACTAAGGATAAGCAAACTGTTTGGATTACAGAAGCAATGCTCTCAGACTTCACCATGCTCGTTAAAAATGCATGTGTTATTTAAAAAAAAAAAAAAGGCTTTTTCATTTTTTAATTTGGATGGAAACTATAAACCAGGCCAACCCCTCTCCCCCTCTCCAGATCAATGCACTACAAGCCTTATCTTTCACCTTGACATAAGTGAATTCAAAGGCCAGAGCAGAGTGTGTCTTAATGGACACAACATTCTCAACACGTCTTGAGGCTCAACACATCTCTAGATTATTTCTCAGGTTTTGTTTCCTGGAAATTTTTGCTTAAGTCAGTTTTAACGGTTACATTTAACCCAAAGACAACAAGATCTGACACAGAACAGCAACAGCTGATCATAATCATCTTTCTTTTGACCATCTAGACTATTTTTCACGTCCTCCCCATAACTAATCTCTTAGTTAAACTAAGCTCCTTGAGAGTTTCCTTAAGAGAAGGAACTATATCCTCTTCCCTGTAAATCACTGTGTACACTTCAACCATCCTTATTAATATCATTATCAAATATGATGCTCATATTTAATATGCATGTAAAACTTTGAGAGTGCTATAACGGATGCATAATCAAGATGAAGAAATTCAAAAGCCTGAACCAGAAGCCCTTCAGAATGATCCTAGGTGCCACTGAACCTCGTGGGAACACATTTACACGGTGATGTAGAAGTATTTAGCTTCAGTGTGTTGGTATCACTACGGACTCAGGCTCTGGAATGGGCTGCCCAGGGAGGTGGTGGAGTCCTCATCCCTGGAGGTCTTTAAAAGAAGGATAGATGAGGTGCTTAAGGACAGGGTTTAGTGGTGGGATGGCAGTGCTAGGTTAACGGTTGGACTCGATGATCTTAAAGGTCTTTTCCAACCGAGGTGATTCTATGATTCTATGATTCTATGTTGCCTTACCACTGGTATGACCTAGGGGCCACAGGAGTTCTGTGCCCAGCTGGAGTGGCAACCAGGGCAGATAGGGTAGGACATCTCAGATGGCACTAGACTCCTGTAGGCAAGTCAACTCAGTCCTTTAAATCTTAATCTTCTGGATCAGCATGGAGATCTGCCCTGGAGACTGAGAATTCATCTGCCTATGTATACGAAATCTTGATGTCTAGACAAATTTAGGGTGTTTTTACATTACTGGCAAGGTGAGAAGAGCAAGCAATACAAAGCAGGATATGTTTTATTTACAACCCATTCTTGGAGTCAAATCTATTTGATATTTACATTAGTTTATTGTAGGGCAATTTCTAATATAAGTTTAAACGTCCTATATAAGCGTTAGCTTGAAGCACTGGCTTCATATTCACAGTACAATAAAGCAAATGGCTTCTTTGCTGAACTCCATGACCTCCCAGATGAAAAAATGATTGTAAAATAGAAAGTATGGTTTCATAATGTTGTTCATAGTTCTAACTTCAAATGCATGATTAGCTGTATTTGCAACAGTCAAAGGGCTAAGTGAAATGCCTGGCCTTTGATCAAATGAACAGCGTATAGGCAGAATCGAAAGCTAAAAAAAAAAAATCTTTCCTTCTTCAGCATTGATAAAAGCAAGCAACATGTGCTGTTGCTGCATCCAGGAAAACAGAAATCATATGCAGTTGGTAGGATGCTGCACTCAGCATAGCATGGTGGCACTTCTCCTCCACCTCAGTGAATTTTGAGAGGTGTCCTTAGTCCTCCCGTGCTTTCCAGGGATGCTCATTATGTTTTCATATGGACACATATATCCTGTACATTTCATTGTTTCAAAATAAAGTCATCTTGGTGGTGATAATAAGATGGTTTTCCTCCCACAACGTGAGATGTGATTCTACAGCACAGAAATGTAGGAAAATTTATTAAGAAAGAAAAGTCAGGTGGACACTTCTGGTAACCTTGGGTTCTGGACACTTTCAAGACACATCTGGACAGGGTGCTGGGCCATCTTGTCCAGACTGTGCTCTTGCCTAGAAAGGCTGGACCAGATGATCCTCGAGGTCCCTTCCAACCTGGGATTCTATGATTCTATGAGATGAACAATAACCATAATATGGAACGAACTCTGATGTTGTGTGTCATGGCTGCAAAGAAAACCATAGCGTGCTGACCTTGTCTACCATAACAGAATTCCCTATCAAAAAGGTAGGAAAAAAATAGACACAGCAGAGAACCATAAAGCTTTACAAATTGAACATATAGATGCATTTCAGCATAAATTCAACAAAGAAAGCACAGGTGGGTTGTTAATCAGTGCTGACACTAGGACAGGTCATCTCACAGATGTATTTATTCTAAGAAACTCAAACAAGCCAAGCACAGTATCATAGGTTCATGCCATCAAAGCTTTTACTTTGTTGCCACTGTCATCAAGAAATCCATGTATTAGTTTTGAGCTACCTTTCTGCTGCAAGATGACAACATTTTCTTGGAGTGACAAACAAGTCAAATTTTCTGCAGTTTAAGGTAATATCAAAACAATTAGCAACTGTTCACACAAAACCTCCTCATCTGTAGCTGAATGCACCTTTCTCAGAGAGGGATGAACATAAAAAGGGTATCTCTGTAGCACAGATGAGTGATTACAAAATAAATAGTGGCTTGGCTTATCAGATCCAGTTTGCTTATTTTCATAAGAACTACCACTATCAATCAGGAATCAAGTAGCTACTATTCACATCAGAGTGAAGCAAAGATAATTTCATATGTAAAGCTCCGAGATAGACATAATTTGAAGAGGAGTAAGCAGGTGTGGGTTTTTTATCGACTCTATTGTATTGCTTTAATAACAACTACCTACCTTTTAAAAGAGCCATTTAACTTTCCCCAGCCAAAACACACATGAAAAACTGTCTCCCCGCCAAAGCGTGTTCTAAACTCACACAGCACGTAACATTAAACCACAGCTGAATGTTGTAAATTCGCTCCACGAGGCATTCCTTCATGCAATCAAAAGCTCAGAGCTGGCGATCCCGTAGGTCTGTGAACAGCCTTTCCTCCAGCCTTGACAAACACAGTCCTGACCGCTTAATTTCCTTGCAGATTCCTCCTCCAAGGCTCATCGCGCTGGGCAAGGCAACTCCAGCTTTTAAACCTCTCCTCTTTTCTATGTTAACAAATATAAAGCTCTTGGGTTTGCAGCTGAGGGTTTTGCTGGTTGGTTCCCACATCATCCCACAGCAAGCGCATGAGAGCTTCACGATACCTGTTAGGCTGCTGAGCTGCAGAGACCGTTGCGTCCTGTGCTGGCCAGTACTAATTCACTGTTTCCCTTATTCCGCAGAATTTATACTAAATTTTAATTTTTAAATTTAATCTATTCACCTCTACTTACAATACTTCTTGAACTTCTTAAACATATGTGCAGGCCCCAAAGCAAACAATTAGCATTCCTTCTTTCTTTCTTTTTTTTTTTTTTTCCATTGTAACTCTGGCTTCGGTGCAGTTATTGTTTTATTTGATTTGTTTTCTCAATCTATTGACCAGCTGGTTTAGATTGCAGAGAGGATTTCTATCAGCATCACAACCTACCCCTGCAGAGAAACTTTCCAAGATTATACCCTTACAGTCCAAATCATAAAACCAACGTTTTACATTACTCTTAGCAAAGCTCCATCTATTTCATAGAGTCACAGAATGTTTTGGGTTGGAAGGGACCCCTAGAGGTCGCCCAGCCCAACCCCCCTGCAGGGAGCAGGGACACGTTTAACCAGATCAGGTTGCTCACAGTTCCATCCAACCCGGTCTTGAATGAATTTCTACGCAAAAAGAAAAGCAAAGTTACTTCTGTACTTCCTCTACATTTCCTAAATGTTCAGTAAAAACCCCCTTCATTCCAGTTCTCTGGACTTTAGTAAAGGCCCCATTTTTAATGTCTTTATAAAATCTCAACATTTCTGTACTGCTGTCTCGTTGAGCCCTTATAGCTCTCTCCAGATCACAATGAAAAGAGCAAATGGCAGCAACTCTCCCCACCAACTTCTCTTGGCTATACTAAATCAGAAGCTCATTACCTGCTTATCACCCAGCACCTCTGTCAAGAGCTCAAGACTCAGTTCATTCATATTTATTCACAGAGAGGCCCTTCAGTTGCTTTGTGGAAAGGTCTTCTGCCAAATATTTCCTTTTGTAATACAGTAATAGACCTGCTTTTTGCTCTCTGTGTACAGTGTTCATTGTTAGTGCTGTCCTACATGAGGATGCAGAGATGGCGGCATTTTGGGGGATGCTACTTTCATATAAGCCAGACACGGAGAGGAGGGACTCGGTGTATTCTTGGAGCCTGAAAACCCACTGTTAGTGCTTGACAGAACAAATGCAGGCCTCCGATTCAGAAAAAAATAAATACAAACGTCTTGCCACCCTGATTTCACTATCTGGATTATTGCCTAGATAATTCATCTGAAAACCAAACCCAGCCGAGCAACTGCCTTGAAAATTGAGTAACCTCAGGTTCAACTGTATTAAAAAATTTCAGCTTCAGGCAAAACTGATGGAACAGCTCATTCGCAGTACTTTCACCAAGCCCTGGCCCTCATTTTATGTTTTTCTGATTACACTTACATTGTGTTACAATTTACCAGCAGCACTATTGTATTATAATATATATTACCGCTAGCCGACTCTGACTGTATGCATTCAGCTTCATCAACAGCTAAAGATGTGTGGCTCGATGCATATTCATCACTGTTTTGCCATTTCTCAGCTGTTAAAACAGCTGCATGAATCAGCAACAAGTTTCACAACTTAAAATAGACGTAACCCTGCAGGATACTTGGGCTCAATGCGCATTACGGTTCTCACGCGTAGACTGGTAGGAGTTAGGGATGCGGTGCACTTAACAACGGTATTTCTCCACTCAAGCAGAGCACTACCCTAAAGGTGTAAGCGACATTAACGGTTCGGTTTGGAGCAGAAGCGTGCTTTTGCAATCAATGTCCTGGTCATTGTCACTTATCACGCTTTGGTTCACTTCACAGCGTGATCTTGGGGTGAATGAACCCAATTCCTTTTGATGAAGCTAAACCCGAAACGCACCACTGACTTCCATCTGCTAGTGGCACGTGGTTCAGAGGACCGAACTACAGCTACTGAAAAGCGAACCCTCTCAAAACGCACGCAGCATGTTCTGGGTCCTCAATACGGACTGTTCTGTTCTGCAGACCTGCTCCTCTTGGGCCACACCACTTGCTAAATTTAGACAGAGCTGAACATGGCTATCCGGCTTCTAGAGAGGAGCTAGCACTTCGGGTTGGCCTGTCATGGAGGCAGGAATTCATGATATAAACCTCAGGGTTGCATGGTTTGTGTCCTATTTCCCTTACGTTGACAATCATATCTGGCTTTATGAAGAAAAAAAAGAAAACCCCAAACATCTAGCAAGTACATAATTTTCTGTCTGGAGGACATTCTCAGCTCTCTTCCAGGACCTCAGCTCACATAGACATCTAAGAGCACACGCTCAATTATCCAGTCAACAAGCAAATAAACTACCTTGTCTTTTATTCATTGCTGTGCCAAAAACCTGCAGAGTCACTCATACATGTTGCAGTACTTCTAATATTTGCTAGTCCTCCCCCTGTTTGGGGTATGTACCACTGCTTATCATGGGAAAATCAAGTGTTACGCCATCCCCACGTGGGTTTATCTTTCATTATCAGGTGCATAGATACGCATGCGTCACTGCCACGAGAGCTTGGTATTTATTTCAAATGACTGCAGTAAGAAGGAAAGTGGTTGTATTATGTTCACATTAAAATAATGCAATGCAAACTACTGAATATGAAAAGGGATTCCTGAACATATTGTTTGCTCAGTATGTTTCCAGTACAACCATTCTACTGCTACTGCAATGCCACGGTAGACAACATTGTAGGTTTTGTTGTTGGTAATACATAGAAACCACATCTCCTTTAGGAATTTCAGTACATATTTGCTGTGTTTCCTTAGTTGGCAACACAGTCCCTTCCTTCCCCTTACTTCAGCGCAAAAACAAACTCTACATGTGATCACTTACAGAGTTCTGCCTAATTATATAAATGTACTAATTATACACACTTTTCAAATGGTGATAGACTTCAAAGTAGGTAGATTTTAAATTGTGCCATTAAGGAAATCTATTTGATGATGGAAATTCCTGTAATATCATATTGCAATCTTCTACATCGTAATTTTGCTTTCAAGTCAGTCTTAATTAAATGACAAATAACAGCAGAGAATAATAGAGTTGGGAAAGCAAACTGAAAGCCGTAATATTTACAGCGTGATATTGGTCAGCAGATGTTAACAAAAAGGATCAAAAAAAGTTTGGAAAAGAGGTGGATCTAAAGTAAACAATGAGTAGAAAGAAGTTCCACACGATAAATTTGAATACCGAACCTTCAGAAACCACTCAGTTAACAAAGATAAACACCTGCAGGCCCAACTTATCCCCATGTGCTCAGCTACTCCTGAGAAAATATGTGTGTCATTGAACACTTAATTTACATGCACAGTTGTCATACTGCTAAGAATGACTTGCAAATTAGTTATTTGTAGTTCGGAGCATCTCTTTGCATGCAAAATAACGCCAACTGCATGTACAAACCAGCCCTACAGCACACACGTAGCTCAGGCCACCAATGCCATATGTTTATGAAAACCCAACTGCCACTTCAGCACCTTTTTGTACCTTGGTTCATGCTTCTGACTGATAACACCCTCACTTTTCCAAACACAGCTCTTTAACGTTAGATATTCACCACAAACCCTGGTTCTTCAACATAACTCTTTAGACAAGTCACAGGACAAGTGAATGCATGAACGCTGATATTCTTTTAGCACTGCTTAATAGTTACTCTGTCTATTGTCCTGATGTCCTAGGCGAATAGTTCATTTCCTGCAAGTTCTAAGAATTTCTATATCTCTGCTGTAGAATCTGGATCTTGCCTTGCCAAGACCACCAGGCAGATCAGACAGCAATTACAATGCAGCAACACCACAGGACACCAATCCCTCTGCCTTTAGTTAAAAAATAGCTTATGTGGCAGGGAAGAGACAGAATCTATCTCCACTGAAAAATAGGACTGTGTACAGAAAGGGAAATGGTCAATCTTCTCTCACACAAATTTGAGTGTCAAAACAAATAGGCTTACCAAGTCACGGGCTGTCACATTTAATCAAAGACGTTTATGGAACGGCTTGATAGAAGCATCTCATAAGCAAGAGGTGGGTGATCCTGAGTTACCAAGCTCAAATATTGATCAGGACTTTCTCCCAGCATTCAAGAACTCCTAGGTCTGAGATTTTGGCTACACACTTCAGAGTATGGGGTCCAGATACGCTTGAATAGTTTCAAAATCACAGACCTTTGCTCTGGGGCACCCACATAAAAAAATCTCTAGAAGAGATTAAAACTATCTCTGCGCAAGTAACTATTTTTCTTTCTGCATAGTTATAAAATGACTCACGTACAAACAAAAATCATAAAAGTTGGAATTTAAAGCAAAAATAATGCAAGTTCACTATTGGAATGAGGAGCTCTAATAGCAACACGGAGACAATGCACAGCACAAGAAGTGATTTTGTGCTAATGGGTGACGTCTTTGACCTCCACTCACATGTGAAGCAACTCCATGCCCTGCCTAGTGTTACCTTTTGATATTCTTCCTTAGATCTCAAGGCAGCTTCCATCTGTTCCTGAGAAAATGTGTAGATGGCCGAGCGATACTGTGTGCCAAAGTCATTACCTTGTCGCATTCCTGGGGAGAGAGAAAACACAGCACACCATGAGGATCATCCTCCCTGCCTGCCTGAGCTGCAGGCACGAATTCAACAGACCTAAATTTAGGATTGCCCATACAACTGGATTAGCACGGTCTCTTACATGCATACTCAGTAGGTATTTTTAGGAAGTACAGGTCTTTCTTTGGTTAAATAGTCCTGAAGAGATTCAACTCTGATATCTCCTTCTAAATGACATGCAAATGAAATGTGAGCATTTTACATTTTGGTACACGACACAGTAGTCAAATACAGATGTAAAACCTTAAATAATCAAGCTGCAGCTACTGTAATCAAGGTACTCTTAAAATATTTATTTTGAACCATACAAATGGCTACAAAAAAGTTTATTTTACCAAGTGCTTAAACTTCTTTTGTGCTGGATGAGTACACCTTAATGGGAGAAGTGTTCAAACTACCCTTGGAGATAACTCACTTTTCTCCTCTATTCACAAACCAATGTTCTTGCTAAAAGACTAGCATGCAGGTATTTCTGAATTAACTCTGAAGTTATCAATTCCTACCATCATCACCACTAGTTATGGAGAGAAGGAATGACTAAGGAATGACTCTTACAAATCTGAGCTCCAAAGAGGACTCAGAGAGAATTACGCCAAGGAGAGGGTTTGCAGAAAGTCTGGCTGTGTTAGTTCTGTTATAGAGTGAGTAACGCTTAGGAACAGCAACCCTCTCATGATTTTTTTGAGTTTGGGAGAAGTACAAAGCAAAGGTATATATGTAATCTCTACAAAATTCTATTTGCAACCTACGTGTGGATAATATGAATGGCCAAAGTATATAATACTGCTTCTATCTGTCATTAGGAAAACAAAACCCCAGTTATACATATTCAGTAACTCCTTGAAATTATATCATAAATGAGTAATTTTGGTACAAGTATTAGCCCCTTTACTGCTTATATACGTAATCCCTTCAAAAGACCAGTTGTATGCAGTTGCTCATGTACAAATTTCCAAATATGAGATGGATTATACCTACAAAACTATAAAATAATGGGCCAAAGCAGAGGGAAGTTTGCTATCCCCTTGGGTGATGAGCCCAGATATGGTTTGGCGTTGTGCAGTCCTAGGCAGCCACGCTGGCCAAAGGCATTGCTGCCTCTCATCGCTATCCATTCCCATTCCCTCAGGCAGCAATACCATAAGCCAGCTTTCCTGGGGATCATTCCATGAAGTCAAACAACAGTCTTAGAGAGGAGCTTTAGCATTGAGAATGATCTGGAGGTGCGGTTTTGCCACTGCAATTGTAGTTTTGCACTTTCTGTCTTTTGCAACCTTGCTCCCAATTTTGCATTCTAGAACTATTCTTAGTGGTGCCCAGCACCAGGACAAGGGGCAATGGGCACAAACTGAAGCAAAAGAGGTTTCAGTTGAACGGGAGGAAGAACTTGTTGACTTTGAGGGTGCCCGAGCCCTGGCCCAGGCTGCCCAGGGGGGCTGTGGAGTCTCCTTCTCTGGAGATACTCAACCCCCGCCTGGACGCTGTCCTGTGCCCCCTGCTCTGGGTGAGCCTGCTTGGGCAGGGGGTGGCACTGGGTGAGCTCCAGAGGTCCCTTCCAACCCCTACCATTCTGTGATTCTGTAATTCTGTGAACAGAACTTTTTGGGTTGCTGTAATAAAATGTATTAATTTTGAGTTTGATGTTGTATACGAACTTGGGTGAGTGAAAAAGCTGGAGTTTCTGAAGCCAACTCAAAGAAGCAGCCTCCTCCCAAATGCCTGCAACCCAAGACAAATTGGAAAGCATCACGATTTGCCTTTTGACTGCCACCAGACTACAGAATCCCCTTTGAAGATTACCATCAACTCTCAGAACTATGGAGATGAAATGGAAAAAAGCCCCTGCACATCCTGATACCCTCCTAGCAAAGGGCAGAGGGTAGAGAAAAAGCCTGTGATACTGGGGGGGAAAAAGATGCTATCAACATAATAATACTCATTAAAACATGGTAACTTTTATCCCTCTTGTACCTTCCAAGAAAATAGAAAAATAGTTTAAAGGGCAGTACAATAAACAAATGAAATTCTGCTGAAATATTTATGAACTAAAAGATGCAGAAATGTTTTTCAGAGATGCATTTGGACAGAAAGTCCATTCAGTGACCAACAGTACACAAAAATGAATGTTACGGAGTTTTCTGATGATTTGGGTTACTTGGGTTACTGCTGGAATGTTACATTATTACACTTAAGAACAACAACCACCTTCTTCATCAATACTTATAGTGTGGTCTGCAGGGCAGAGAGTATTTTGCTCATTTCTTTGCGAGTTATTTTAGGGTGTTAAGGAGCTCTTGTAAAGCCAGTGCTACTGAATAATTAGGCATAAAATGAATACGGGCCAGTAAAGCATTAGTTTTGCCAGGACATGTTAATGCTGATTGATGTCTGAGCTTAAGCATTAGCATTCTACAAATCTATTTATTGCTTAACAAACTACTTAACAACCAACTGGGGAGTAGATTACAAAAATCTCTATAAATGGAGGATCACCATATAGTATGCCAGTTTCTAGCACGCACTCCAAGAGTACGAGTTCGACATGAGCTCATGTGCATGGTTCTCTGTGTGAGAAGAGAAACAAGATTATTTAATGGAGGCCCCATCCCTGGAAACATTCAAGACCAGGTTGGACGCAGCTCTGAGCAGCCTGATCTGGTTAAAGGTGTCCCTGCTTCCTGCAGGGGCTTTGGACTGGATGGGCTCTAGGGGTCCCTTCCAACCCAAAACATTCTATGATTCTATGAATATATGCACACGCCACCATTACATAGCAATAGGGAAGCGGTAAGTTTAGTTAATTTAATGAAGAGAAGGTTAAGAGGAGAACTGACTCTGACTTACAAATACGTATGTAGAGAAACAACCTGAGAAATAAGGCTCTTTCATCTTGCCAAAGTCACTTAACTACATAGAACAATTGAAAACCAAAGTATACAAAATCCAGATGGGAAATAAGGCAATGTTCAAATAGCGAAGAGCATTTCTCACTGGAACACATCCCTTTCCTGAGGGCTTCACATCAAGGATATACATTTTCCCCAAAGATATACCAAAGCTCAGAGAGCTGTCAAGGTCAGTGATGAAATTATAAAGTCGCAGAGGAGGTCAGACTATGATAATAACGGCCCCTCCTAGCACTCAGGTGTTGGCTCGCTCTGTCAAACCATCCACAAGCTAAGAAGAAGACTGAGCAGGTATTGTAAGCATTACCCCAAAGTGTAGCTTTAATGTGATTGATTGTCTAAGCTAAAATGTCATTTATTTTTACTTGTTACCTAAATTAATTTGTACCTAAACCTCCCACAATGAGTAGCTAATACATTATCTAAGCCACAAAGACTACGAGATAATAAAATAAATTCCACGTGTACAGACGTAATCAATTTCCACTGTTGCTTGTGTTATTCATACTGTACCTCACGTGTACAAACTTACTTCTCAAGGGTCCATCACGGATTTTTTTAAAACCCTCTGGCAAGTCTTACTTGTTGAGATTCACTAACTCAATGAGTAGCAAACAAGGCAAGAAATTCAATTTACTAAACAGCTGTGGTAGGAAGACTGAGCTTAACAATCTTGTCTTCATCTGAAAGAAAGTATAGTAAATCAAAAACGATCTCTGCCTGGCTATCTAAAAATTCCACAATGTCATCTGTAGTTAACTTCCCTTCCGTTTCTGAAATGTCTGTCTTATTTTGTCTATCATGATATTATGCCTCTCTCTTAACATAACCCCGCAGTTAGACACATTAGGCTTCAGATAAGAATGCGAAAATATAAATAATTAATTTAATAAAGATGGTGAACATATTGGAAGATATGGCGCACCGCTAAATCAAAAGCCATTCTTACAAGGGATTGTCAACATTGCTGCCATTGATTCTAGCTACACTGGATGTACATTAGAGTCCAAAAAAGTTTTCTGCTGAGACAATGAACCAACCACTGATCTTCTGTGCACCAAAATGGTTCCACTGACATCAAGGAATTAGTTCAAAGTTTATAATAATACAACTTAACCCACAAATAACCTCCACAGGCTTCAAGGCATTCACCTTGCCTACAAGGTCCCAGGTAATTAAACAGGACTTAAAACACATTTGTTAAACGACTGGTAAATTTGTTCAAGACTGGTATCTATCGCAAACTGTCATCAGACATTATAAAAACACTGAGATTTAGAAGTACGTTGAATGACCACCATTTTTGTTACATTTTCATAGAAAAATGAGCAAAGCTCTTGACATTATGGTTTGTGTGGATTAAAGTAATATTTATTATCTCTAATGGATGCATTTCAGGATAAGATTCCCTGTAAAAATTCTCTACAAAGAATTTCGTCAGAATAAGACATTTGCACTTGAGAAGAAGAAAGTTCTTTTTAGCACCTGCGCCAAACTCCATTTTAAGAGATGGATGTGACTTTGCTTTAATTCCAGATCAAACCAGTGAATCAGGTTTGTCTAAATCTTCAGTACTGGAAGAAGGAATAATCCTATGGAACATCAGCTGCACATCTCAACCAGCTGGATCTCCAAGGCAGGGAAAAGAAGAACAACTGTTCTTCTGCAAGATGTCTTAAAGTCACTCTCCATGCAAAGCCTGCCAATTCAGGGACAGAATTCAGGGTAAAGCCAGGAGATAACCCTTTCCTCAAGGATATAATATATGGGGGAATCTGGCAGTAGGGTCTGAACCTCCTTTTCATTCTAGGCTGAGATGATAACCAGGTTGCTTAGTAAAGATGTTAACAAAATGTATGTTTTGGGGAGGAATGGGGTCTCTGATTGGAAGAAAGACCTTCAACCAACCGAGAAAAAACCTTCTCTGCAGCTGTGATGACCAGTAGATACACCTTGAGTGATCTCAAGCCCATTTCTCTCCAACAGGTAGTTTGAGGAAAAGCTTCCAGAGGCCTGAAAGCAGAACGTCATCTTACATGTAGCTTCAGACCTGGTCCACTTTGGCACAAAGCACACCCAGAGGATTCATTCCCAGTGTTGATCAGAATCTCTATAACTAGAGACAACCAGGCAGACTTCCAAGAGCTACCCAGTGTTCCTGCCATGATGCAGAGGAAGCCAAAGCCTAGGTGATTTCCCTGGTCTGTATCTGGTGTAAGAAGGTTCAGAGCAGAGGCAAGCCCTTGAGCTTCACATCAGGTCCTCCAGGATTTTGACACCAGAACCCCCTTGGCCAGCCTAGGGTTTGCAACATCACCTCGCTTCATCTGGCCATACTTTAGTAACATCAGTGGTGCAAGACAGTAACTGGCAAAAAGCCAAATATCCCTCTCCCTGACCAGGTGATCAGGAACACATCCAACAGGAACAAATAGAGCCTGGAGTCAAAAGGCTGGCACCTGCTGTTGATACCCGAGATGAAGAAAATCAGCTGCGACGTTGAGCAAAGCTGTAAAATCTCTTGTCAAAGTGATGTTTAGATAAAGAGGCTGAATTTAGAACTGATAGAAAAGCATAGAATTTGAACCTCCTGGCAAGATACAAAAATACATGGTTTTGCATATGGCTGCATGGTGCCAAAGAGTACACAGTGCCTGTGTGAGCACAGGCCAGTCCTTGTAAGCTCTTGTCTCTAGAGAACCAGCAAGGATGAGGGCATTTGGAGCTCTAAATGTGTTCAGGTCTCAAGCATGGATCATATTCAGGAATTTCTCTTTGGCTGACCAAAGCACCTCAGTGATTCTCAGCCTGGACCACTCCAGAGAACACAGAATTTCCTCGCTGTGCCAGCAGAGACCAGAACACCAATTAATCAAAAAATGCCCTCAAGAGCTGAGTGCTTGCTCTGACTTAAATGAAGCAGAAATTTGTGGCCACAGGATGGCAGATGGAAAGGACAGGGAGCTGTGATGGTCTCTCAGACACTGCAAAGGGAACCATTCCCAGGTTGAGATTGCCATGCAAGACAAACACATTGCCACTGGGAAAAACTATTATTTGCCAAAATGTAGATAACAAAGAAATGGCTCTTAAAAAGCCCTCTTACCAACACTGTGATATCTTCTGATGCACCTGGGTAGGAAGGCCTTAGTTTTGGTTTCCCCCATATTCCCTGGCATCATAGCAGTAAGTACTAACTGTCCTGTGATTTGAATGATCAGAATATATGAAATCACCCCTGCTTCTATTCAGCTGGTCAGTGTTTTTTTCCTTTATAGCTTCTATACTTTGTCAAAACTACAGTGTCTTCTTGGCTGGGGCAAAGCATTGCTCCACTAAAGGAGTTACAATGCTCTGACGCTCGTTTGAGTTTCTCTCGAGGTGCACCTTAGGTGCGCCTGTACTTGGCACTGGTGAGGCCGCACCTGGAATACAGTGTTCAGTTTTGGGCCCCTCACTTACAAGAAAGATCATAGAATCATAGAATGTTTTGGGTTGGAAGGGACCCCCAGAGCCCACCCAGCCCAACCCCCCTGCAGGAGCAGGGACACCTTGAACCACATCAGGTTGCTCACAGCCCTGGCCAACCTGGCCTGGAATGTTCCCAGGGATGGGGCCTCCACCCCCTCTCGGGGCAACCCCTGCCAGGGTTTCACCCCCCTCATTGGAAAGAATTTCTTCCTTACATCCAGTCTAAACCTACTCTGGTTTAGTTTAAAACCATCACCTCTTGTCCTGTCACAGCTGGCCCTGCTAAAAAGATTTTCCCCACCTTTCCTATAGGCCCCCTTTAGGTATTGAAAGGCCGCACTCAGCTCTGCCCGCAGCCTCCTCTGCTCCAGGCTGAACACCCCCAACTCTCCCAGCCTGGCCTCAGAGCAGAGGGGCTCCAGCCCTCGGAGCATTTTAGTAGCCCTCCCCTGGCCCCGCTCCAACAGGTCCATGTCCTCCTGGTGCTGAGGGCTCCCGAGCTGGACGCAGTGCTCCAGGTGAGGTCTCACCAGAGCAGAGTAGAGGGGCAGAATCCCCTCCCTCAACCTGCTGGCCACGCTTCTCCTGATGCAGCCCAGAGTACGGTTGGCCTTCTGGGCCGCCAGTGCCCATGGCCGGCTCATGTCCAGCTTTTCATCCACATGTTGCATTGCTGGAACATGTCCAGAGGAGAGCAACCAAGCTGGGGAAGGGTCTGGAGCCCCAGGCTGCTGGGGAGCGGGGGGGGGGGGGGTTCGCCGGGCGGGGGCTGGGGGAGCCCTCTCGCTCCCTACAACTGCCTGAGAGGAGGGGGGAGCCGGGGGGGTCGGGCTCTGCTCCCGGGAAGGGCGTGGGACGAGGGGCACCGGCCTCAAGCTGTGCCAGGGCAGGGTGAGGTTGGCCCTGGGGAACAATTCCTTCCCCAAAGGGCTGTGAGGCACTGGAAGGGGCTGTCCAGGGAAGGGGTCGAGTCCCCATCCCTGGGGGGATTTAACAGCTGGGCAGAGGCGGTGCTGAGGGCCAGGGTTTGGGGGTGGGATGGCAGGGGTAGGGGAATGTTTGGGCTGGGGGAGCTTAAAGGGCTTTTCCAACCTGAACGATTCTGTGATTCTATTCTGATTCTTGGTGATTGTCCTTCCTGCCTAACTCCAGAGTATCTTGAAGTCAATAAGAAATAGGAATATCCACAGCCTTAATAAAGACATATATTTCCCAGTACCGTTTTTTTTTTTTTGCTTTGGAAATGGAGAATTAATTGTAAACAAGCAGATTTGTTTCAAAACAGTGATTTTTAAATAAATTACCTACAGAAGGCTAAAGCAAAATATACTTTATTTATTTTATTGGCTAAATCAGGGATTTTTTTTTTTTTGAAGACTCAACCCTCTAATGACTTGAAAGTAATACTTATACACCACTCCTTATCTTCTCTCCATTTAAAAATAATAAAAAAATGTAATGGCATCATTCGTCAACCTTGCTATTCTCAGAGGATCCCAAGCGTAATGGAGATAAATGACTGAGGTCTGTTAGACTCCTCTGTGCCACCCAGTGAAATTTTAAAGGGCAGTTCATAGCTCTTATTTTTATCATAATTTTTTCTGTGATTTATAGACTTTTCTGCAGCTGTCACTTATTTTCTTATACCCGCAGAAACCTGATATACTGATTGGTCATTTCTTTTCCCCAATCAATCCTTGCTGAGTTAAGACTAATAAAACTCCTTCTTCCAGCTCATCATATAATTATTTAGTAAAAATCAATTGCACCATGTCACCCTGGCTTGATGTCATCACTCACTGTAATGATTACATCTATACAGCTTAAAAGTTGCCAGGGGAAAGTAAAACTCTTTATAGCATATTATTAAAGGAGAAAAATGTTAATAGAAAAGAAGTTAAGTTACAGTGCTGTGGATTGAGAGTTCCTGATGATTTTCAAGGTGCTGGGGTGCAGGAAGGAGAAATGAAATAGAAGAGTTTCTTCAGAAGGTTACAATATGTTAATGAGTTTGTACATATTAATGAAAACTTTTACTGTCAATAGACCAAATGGTTTACAAAGCTCTCAATATATGTGGTTTTCGTTGTCAAGGAGGAAACTATAGTTCCAGTCGTCCCCATTTGCTTTGGGATCGAGACAGCAAATACCAGCTTTCCCTACAAATTCTGACCTGCACATGTACTTAGAACATCACAGCTACAGCAATGTTATTAATGATTTACATCAGCTGCAAAAATGTCTGGTCTTTAACCTTCATCAAACCACCAGATTACAGGTTTTCTGGTGTGGCTCTGAAGCTAAAGCAGAATCACGGATTTGCTGAGGTTGGAAGGGACTTGTGGAGGTCTCTATTCCAACTCCCCTGCTCAAAGTAGCATCAGCTAGAGCAGGTTGTCCAGGGCCTTGTCCAGTCCATTTTTTTAATATCTCCAAGGACAACGACATTACAAAATCATAGAATCATAGAATGTTTTGGGTTGGAAGGGACCTTTAGAGGCCACCCAGTCCAACCCCCCTGCAGGGAGCAGGGACACCTTGAACCAGATCAGGTTGCTCACAGCCCCGTCTGACCTGGCCTTGAATGTTTCCAGGGATGGAAAATACCTGCTTCCATAAGATTTCCAGTGCTGGTGTAAATGAGCTTGTTGATGATGGTCAGTACAACACTCACTATGCAATAACAGCAGCTCTTTAGGTAGAGACTTTTTCGGACAACAGATCCTTCATTAATGCCATAACATACCCAGAAACACTGATGGAGACACAGAACACACTCCATCACTCTCTTAGCAATGATATTTTGTGGGAATGGGATGAGTTGCTGCCACCAATTTGCTGCAACAAGAAATCTTGCCTGTTCCCACCACCGATGGTCAACATGCTGCTATAACAAAACCAAAATAACAGTGAAAAAGAGCAGCTTTACAAAGCTTTGATTTTGTGGAACCTGCCACAGCAGTAATGTCCCCTTCCCAGGGTGCCCAGGCTTGACTCTGACCTACACCACCCAGCTACGTGACACTTCTGCCTTCTCCCCAGTGCTGGAGCATTGATACCTGCACTGCTTTGATGTGCAGATGTGAGGAGGAAGGCCTTCCAGCAAAATACTGGAGAAGAACTGCGATACAGAAGGCATGAAAATGGGTTTGTGAAACGAGGGGAGGAACAGCCAAGAAAAGAGGTCCTGTGGGATTGGGCTAAAAGGAAATAGTCTCAGCACTGCCCTGTAATGAAATAAATTTCCCTGCCAGGCCTGCTACAGCTTCCTCATCGCTTATGCAATTTCCCATCCCAACTTACTGGGGAGGAGTGCAGTGAGTACAGTGACAAAGAGAGGTCCATCACTATCTGTAGGTCCTAATGACACCTGTCCAAAAGGTCTAACAGCATTGCAATACCAAAACCCATCACAATAAGACCACAATGGACAATGCCCTTAATAATATGCTTTAACTTTTGGTCAGCCCTGAAGTGGTCCGGCAGTTGGACTTTGATGATCATTGTAGGTCCTGAATATTCTATTCTATTCTATTCTATTCTATTCTACTCTAGATTGGACATAAGGAAGAAATTCTTTACAAGACAGCAGTGAGACACTGGAACAGGTTGCCCAGAGAAGTTGTTGGATGGAGCTTTGAGCAATGTGATCTAGTGGAAGACGGCCCTGCCCAGGACAGAAGAGTTGGACTAGATGATCACTGAAGGTCTCTCCCAACCCAACCCATTCTGTGATTCACATACTGTCATCACACCACACTAAATTAGTATGTCCCACCCTAGCATCTGCTGGGAAAAGTCATCCAAGAACTAGAAGCTGACAAGAGAAATGCTCTCAGGAGATTCTTCACCTCCTTCTTCTCCCATCTGGAATAAATGTCGCCTGCCTCTCTGCATTTAACAAACCCATTTTCTGGGCATTGGCCTCTATAGTTTTGGCAGCCTGCTTTATATCCAATATGAAATAAAGGGGCAGCTTTGGACCTGATGATCTTAAAAGATCTTTTCCAACCTAAATGATTCTATGATTCCGTTCTATGATTCTAACTTTCAGAATGCACAACTATGCAGCGGTAGGTTTTAAGTTCAATCCAGTAATATGTCCACCATTATTTTCTGCTTCCAACTTTTATCTTGGTCTTGTCCATATGCTAGGGTTCTATTCCAGTAAAGGAGAAGCACAAATACCACATGTATTTTATGTAGGTCAATAACTATTGAGTTGCCCTTAGCTGTTCACAGAGACATTCCCATATGGTATATCAGGGACTTTATGCAGGCCTCCAACATCAGATTTGGGCCATGAAGAGTTATCAGGTCTCCCTTTTGTCCATGAGTGGAAATGACAGGCTGCCCTCAGGAAGGGGTAGTAGGATACCAGCCTAGGCTCTATCTCTGACTGATTCTCTTTGGGTTTTATCAGCATTATTATTCAATAGTTATAGTTATTATATATATTATATATAATAGTTATAAAATGCATCATATTGCTTTGCAAGATAGTTCAAATATTTTACAAAAATAGAAAGCCTGAATGAAGACTTGGTTTGAAAGAAGTGTTCCCTGTATGCTTCATTATTTATTAATTCATTCAGATATAACACTGCTTACATTCATTTTTGAATGCTCTTTGACCTTTGAAGGAAGTGCATGATCTACTTGAGTCCACAACAAAACATAAGTTGGTTTTTGATGAGTGTCACAAAGCTTGAGTATTAAATGTTACTGGCAGATAGGAATTTTAATCCATTTCTAATTATTAACTGAAAATACGTCTTCACCAGTAGTGCATAGAACAGGCAAACAGAATGGTGAATATATGTATGTCATCCTTAATGGCATTAAACTTATTGTAAGGGACTTTTTTTAACTTAATCAAAAATCAAATTATAAGTTTTAGACAAGTTTTTAGACTTCTACTGTCATAAACAGACATTAGGCGCTTTCAGAGGTGCCTTCTCTTAAAAATCTGTCTCAGGGCTGGATGAAGGACAGGAGTGAAATCTTTTAACAGCATTTATTGGTGCAGATGGAACGAAGCCTCCAGGTTTAGGTGGTCAAAAACTGACCAAACGTCGGTGCCTAATTTGGGACGAGTCAATCATGTTGACTAGATCTCCACATGGCAGCTGAGACACTCCATGCCTATGGAAACATCTAAATGCGTGTGGCTTAATCTCAGTCTTTATCCCACCTGACGTGTCTATGCTGGTCAAACAAATCTGACCAAAGATCTTGATAGGCTTCAAAACCAAATAAATGTATATAGCGGAGGTGTCTGGAAGAGACTGGAGGACATGACTCGGGGTATAAGGGAGCCCCACATTTTCTAAAGCACAACTGGAAGATAGGCAGAATGCGCAAGAGGATCTGGCGTGGCAAAAGACATTTCTGTTTTGGCATCTGCATTGGACCCTCACTGCCTCTCTTCTTCATGGACTAGCTGTGTTGTCATGCTTACAAAAAGCTGGGCAACTACTGATCATGTGATAAAATATAATTAAGAAATAGAGCAATTCAGATCAGGTTCTATATAGAGCTCAGCTATGGAATCACACAAATTTGCTATTGTTTTCTTTATGTGCCTTCTCCTTTCTCTTCTTTTATCTGCTTTTCACTAATATCTTGCCTAAATTTAGGCGTCTGTTAACACTATGAATCTAAGCCTACTATGATCCACCAGGTGTTATTGCAATAGTAATAAAAATAATTAGTGATAATAAAAATAACAGTGTTGTCATTTGCTTGTATCAGCAGATAAGCTCATGGGACACTGCTCTCTCAAAACAGAGACAAGTATGCTCTTATAAATATGCGAGAGAAAATTGCAGGCAGAGAAAAACAGTCATTCAGTGAAAATACTGTTGTTTAGAATAGAGTCGGCTTTGACCTCTTGTACCTAATTATACATGAAAACAAAGATTAAAAGCCTACTAATAATCACCATAAACTATGATTAATGATGGCATGCTTCAGTGCCTCAGATTTCTAGACCCAAATTCACCAGTGGGTTATTTGAAGAAGAAAAGAATATTTGATATTACTTTGTTTTGACTTTCTCTATTGCTTTCCCTGTATAAAGATTAGGAACACTCCATCAAAAAAGTCTGCAGAAAAAGACCTTCTGAGGTTGCTCTTTTCTAATTCTATAAACACACATGCAAATCCAGCTGCTGTTATTCACACCGCATACCCATGGATATTTGGACTTCGTGGATATTTGAAAGCCACTGAAGACAGTCCTAAGCATTGAGGAGCCCGGATTTTCCTTCAGAAGTTAAAAAAGAAACAAGCCTGAATTAAAATGAAGATTCCTTTCCTTATCCCTTCCTCCTCCTCTCCTCAATTACAAACACAGCTATGCTATAATTAGAAAATAACCCAGAAGTCATCTCAAGGGTGACCATAAGAGAATAAAAGCATTCTCCAAAGTTGTTCTTAGCAGATACAGGCATTATGAACAAAAAGAATCCCCCCAGGTTAGTGGTGGGTTCATGTTTCCCACAGCGTAAGAGTCACAGTGTCATCTTAAAGGTGGATGTCACGAGGACGGAGCCAGACTCTTCTCAGTGGTGCCCAGCACCAGGACAAGGGGCCATGGGCACAAACTGAAGCAGAAGAGGTTCCAGTTGAACATGAGGAAGAACTTGTTGACTTTGAGGGTGCGCGAGCCCTGGCCCAGGCTGCCCAGGGGGGCTGTGGAGTCTCCTTCTCTGGAGATATTCAACCCCCGCCTGGACGCTGTCCTGTGCCCCCTGCTCTGGGCAGGGGGGTTGGACTGGGTGAGCTCTGGAGGTCCCCTCCAACCCCTGCCATTCTGGGATTCTGGGATTTTCAATGGCACAAAAGGCTGATGCCATGGCTTTTCTCATCTCCAGGGATCTGTTTTATTACTGACTGTAGCAATACTGAAACATAAAGTTAATTTCTAGTAGTTCTGGAGAGCTGGTTAACACATCATTCTCACATACAAAATAACTAAGCTAAAAGTAGTTCAAAGGTAGGAAGAAATCAGAGCCCAAAAGGACTTTTTCCCTTCAGCCAGAATTGATTCAGTACCACTTACTTCATCATGCAAACTATTCGGCCATCTCAGCAACCACTGCACTGGCTAATAATCACGTTCATTAAAAAAGATGCAGAGTCAAATCTCAGTTTCTCACTGCGATATGGAAAACCAACATCTCCTAAACTGGAAATGTAGGTCAGAAAAAGTCTACTCTAATTTATATGGATAAAAAGAGTGCAATATGTAAATTAGGTCATGACAGCTAAAATTCCTGGGGATGCAAAACTGCCTAATAATATGTATTTATTTTTAATGCATGTTTAGTTCTAGAGAAAGGACAAAGAATAGCAGCAACATAACATTAGGCATTTCAGTTCATGAAAGGAATGAAGTCGCGTTCTCAAAATGCAGTATTGGCTAGCACCACTGGCAAAGACTCTCTCTGCTACTCTGCAAGAAGTATAGAGCACAGGTATTTATGAGATGATTATGGGCAAGGAACCACTAAATTGGTTGCTGGTGGGATGACTAGACATCAGTCAGCTATGTCCCACCATTGAGATTTCATTTGTGAGAGAAGAAATTAGAAGAATCTGAAGCAATAGCACTGTCTCCTATCCAACAACTCAGTGCATATTGTTATTTTTGAGTATTCAGTCCTGCATGAACCAATATACATTTATCTTTATTGTGGCTCCGCATATCGATTTCCATGGCTTTTTTAATTTATCAACACAGAGCTGTGTTTTATTCGTTTCCTCCAAGAGCCTCCTAGCAATGTCTTTACCACAGATTTAATTAGCATCCTCTCCACTATATCCTCCAAGTCATTAATGAAAATATTGAAGAGTATTGGACCAAGAATGGCTCCCTGAGGGGCTGGTAATTCTATTTTGAATATATTTAATATGTCTGGTGACAATAGATTTTGTATTTCTACTGTTTTTTGTTACACCTTGTAATAAAGCTGAAGCCATCAGAACTCTTAATAACATTTGAAATACAAGACAAAGGTGCTCTGTGCTTTAATCTGAGACTTGCAAATTTCATTCAAATTATAAAGGGAAGAGAGTTACAGAAATGCAAAGAAAAAAAAATCAAAAATGGTTATATTTTACACGGAGAGATTACTTTTTTCCCCTTTAATCTCTAAATGAAGTTACAGGCCTGTAGCAGAATGCATAATGCTGGTTTAGGGTCGCTGTAGCGTTTTTTATGTGTACAGCTGTTCTTCCACTGGTATAAGTAGACACATCTGCTCATTAGCAATACAATGTCATTTCTAGTGTCTAATTTTAATTATTTGCAGATGATAGATTCCTTATGCAATGTCTAAAAAAAGTACAGTCCTTCAAAACTGGGGAGAAATAAATATACCCTCTGCAACTAAAATGGGTCAGCACAATGAAAAACAGATATTAATGTGGAGAATTCATGTATCAGCACTAAGGCTAAATGCCAAACTGTTTGGAAGGTCACAGGGAGGAGAAACGGCTCATACATTTCTTCTTTATCGTGGATACACAAGACATATGGACTAAGAGATGTTCTGAATGAATCTGGCAGGTGATGAGTTTGTTGTAGTACAGATGGTCCTCAACTGCTGGAAAAATATCAGTTCTGCTTACATTTCCTGTACAAACACAGGCAAGATAAGGACTTCTTCATGACAGAAAGGAGGAATGAGATTACTTACCTGTAACTTTGGTTCTTTGTATATTCAGACTCAAAGAATCGATAAGGCTAGAAGAAAATTTCCAGAAGCTCCTGCATAGTGGTGGCCATGGGTGCCTTTGCCCTTCACCCCGTTGTCAGAGGGTGGTCAAAACTACAGAGTCCTGGCTTCCTCTCAGCTCCTTCCACTAATTCAAAAATCCAAACAGCAAGTCAGAAGAAGCAATGAAAAAAGATGGGATTTGTGTACAACACGGGCTCAGCCCAGAGAACTGTAGTACCTAAGTTATTTCTTGTGGGCTGGGAAGGATTAGGTACTCTTGAGAAACATGGGGAGCAGAACTACCAAAACAAGCATCCATTTTGGATCGTATTTGAGAGAGAAAAGAACTAAAGAAGGCAAATGTTTTTTTCCTTTGTCCCAAACATGTTTTAAAAAGAAACAAATAATGTTTGGTTTGTCTTCTGCTTGTCTTCTGTACAGCCATTGAAAGCACCAAGGAGCTTTTCTCTGAAGTTGCCTTGGACTGGGCTGAAGTCTTTGACACATGTAGGACTCCAACCACACACAGCATCAGGAGAATTATGAATATGCTTTACAGGAATGACATTTGCACCATGAGAAATGGAGTCCTCTGGTATCGGACAGATTTTGCCAGAGGTTTGGAGAACACCCCACAAAGAGTTACCAAACTTTCTGATCAGATAAAATATGACCTCTCTTCCCTGAACATAAGCGCAGTCGAATTTCGTAGTTGGCTCACACACCACAGGACAGGGCTCATGCCAGAAGGGGGGTCCCACTAGCAGTCACGCTCCTGGCAATTTAATTCCTGGCTGAAAATTCCATCTCGCTTCAATTCATGCAGGGTTGATTTTCAGCTTGATCAGAGAACTTTGTGATTGCCAGTGTCAACACAAAGGAAGAGGTTGTATCCCACAGACAGGTCAGGGAGAGAGAAGAAAATGGTCCTTCTTCCTAACAGTTCATTCAAAGATTGGCTTAGAGCATTTGTGAAACTACAGGTTGAGGCATAACACAGACAAACTTATGGTCTGAAAGTCCACTTCTGCCTAGACACCCAGCATGGAGGTGCCAGCAGGACCATCGTCAGGGTGCAATTTGAAGGAGACAGTCAGGCTTATATCTTAAAAATCTGGAAGGCTGGGAGGATGGCCTCATAGCGCAAAAATGGGGCAATAGAGGATCTGCCCTACACCTCTATAAACTTTAGGAAAATAAAATCATGTACAAAGCGAATAGCCAAAAGACTCTTTCAACATCTTTTCAGCATATCACATTCATTCTCTTTTTCTGTATCAGGGACAAAGAAGCAACCACCTCAAGCACTTACAGAGCTATACAGAGCAATCCTCTTATAGATAAGATCATTCCTAGGAGAGAAGGAATGCTGATCTGTGCATTAGAGGCTGAACAGAGATGACAACCATATGTCACTTGGCAGAAGTCAGGGGTTTGTTTGTTGCTTTTTCAGTATCCCAAATGTAATGAATTATAAAATAGAGCCTAAATTAATAGTCAGGGAGGACTTTATCATGGCCCCACACTTAGGAGATGCTCATCTGGGAGAATCTCTTTCAACTCATAGACTGTTTGACTTGATCAAAGGTTCTTGCTTTTCAATAGACTTCTGTATAATACTCAGACTCAAGAGCTTCACGAAACAAGAGCCAGGCTGCCTCCCAGAGAAAATTCGAATCCCAGTGAGGTATCAGTCTCATCTTGAAGGCAGGAGGTCCAACTGTTTGGAAAGCAGGAACTTTTGAATATTAATACACTCATACAATAATGAACGATAGGACTGCCAGTCTGTACTGTTCAGCAACTTGGTAGCATCTAGACTGATATTTGAAAGGTCTTTAACTGCAACAGAATGTATGTATTTGATGTTTAATGACATTAGAACAATTAGACAAGTCCATTATCTCTGCTGGGGGTAGGAGGGCTTAAATGGCGCTAACCCAGCTTCTGGAGAAAAGATAAGACAGGGCCACAGATAAAGCTTTTATACTTTTGAGTGAGCACTATATTCAAGAAGTCCGGCATTTGCTGGCTATATGAGATGCTGGATTCATCCAAAGAGTGTGCTGAATTTCATGAATAAGAAATCTTCCTAATTTATCTGCTTATAAAAAAACTTCTCTTTGACAGACTGAATCCTGCATTCCCATAAGGCCGGCTAAATAAGACTTACTGTGTGCACACAGCTGAACCTCAGGAAAGGAGAAAAATATCACAGGTCAGAGAGATAACTCTCACTTTCAGTATCTTTACATAAAACCACATTTCCCATAGCAAGCTAAAAGCAGGGAATAGATACAAATCAAGGCAAAGAAACAATTCCACCTTAAAGATCTACTGCTAACTGCTCAGGCTCGAAAGGATATAAAAGCATACAATCCCTCTCTTACAAACCATCTAAACTTGGAAATTGGGACCTTGTGGTTTAGGTTTTCCTCATATCAAGAAAGGTGGTAGAGATGTGATGAGCATTGCAAAGTTCTTAAAGAACAATTAGCATTAAGCAACCATAAAAATACATAGGTAAAGCAACCTGTCCAAGTCTGGGGTAGGCAAAGCCTTCAGAGAAGACTGATATCTTCTCTGTGGATCAAGTTACACTCTTGCTTTTGGCAAATTATTACAGAAGAACCATTTGGAAATTCTACTGAGCCAAGCTTAGATAAAGGCTTAGGTATGTTTACACCAAGCACTGCAGTGCCACACAGATGCCTGAGGTAGCTGTGAATGACTTGGGTATCTACACAGCACAGTGTCATGCGGAGATATTAGCTCACATCCCAGAAGGAATACAGCCACATTAGCGTGGCTCTGTGCCCAGGCTAATTAGGTGATGTTTCCCCAGTTGCCAGAAATCAAAGAGTGAATCATACATCTGCCAGCATCCAACCTTCTTCTGAAAGCACAGGCTGGAACTATTTTGAACCTCTGCTATGTGAGAATGGAAGGTGAATATAAAGACATAATGTCACCATTTTACTTTGTTTTAAAGCCAGAAAGAATCATAAATTCATCCGATCTGGCCTCTTTATCACAACTACAACACTTCATCCACATACTGTTGTGCCCAGCATATGAACTTCAGTCAGCCTGAAGCACTGAAGCCCTTTAGAGACTGACCTACCACATGCGTGCCACCGGCAGAGCCCAGCCATACGCTGGCAAAGCCAAGACTACAGACATGGCAGACAATTGATTAGGTGGTAGTTGCCCAGATTATTTCAGCAGAAATCCATTCCTCATACTGCTCTGGAAGGTGAAGAATCCTATAGTTCTGCCCATTAGTTCCCAGCTCTGGCAGTCAGGATGAATCCCAACATGTGAGCAAGATCCATGAACCAATTATCCTGAAATAGGATTCTCTGCTATATCAAAACAACCAGCCTGTTACAAGAAGCCAGCCTCTGGTGATGGCCAATCTCTGACAATCCAAAGAAAAAAGAACACAAAAAAAAAAAAAAAAAAAGACCTAAACCCAACCACTGGTAGGCTAGGGAGAAAACCTCCTTCTTGAGCCCTACAAGCACACCACAAAGGCCCTGAAGCTTGATTTGAAGATGGTCATTGTCTTACTGCAGAGCTGCAAGTTTTTCAGGCATGGTACAGACAAATTACTCCGAACACAACTATAAGGGAAAGAGTTGAAAAGGGAGGCTCATAAATCAACAATATAGGCCACCACACTTGACACACAGACATAGAATTTCTTCTCATGACTTGAATCAAGCGCCTCTCTTAAAATGATAAATTCTCTCATCTTAAAGACTCAGAAGGATGGTGATGGAAAAATACGCCAACATTTAATTACACTGAGAGCTGTGAAAACTGTTTTATTCCAAGGTGGAACTTTTCAAACTTCAGCTTCCAGCTACTGGAACTGGTTACGGCTTACTAATGGTTGGGTTGTCAATCTTGCCATGAGGTATCTGCTCCTCACATAAGCACCTGTAAAGATTACTTCATCGTAGTGTTCTGTCTCTTCAACTTGTTGAACGTATTTATTCACAGCACCAGACCAGTTTTCAAGGGTCTATACCCTTTTTCTCTCCCTCCTTCAAATACCCAGTGATATCTCTGTGTAATTCCTGGTTTGACAACAGAGAAACTGCACAAAACTTTCTGAGATTTTACTGACTCTGCATACAGAAAATAGGTTTCATACTCCCAACTAAGGCTTCCCTTTTCACATAGGTAGGAGTTGCAATAGCCATTTTTGTCTCTGCAGAGTGCTCTGGGCTCACTGGAAGACACTTATGCATGACAGCCCCTGGATGCTTGTCAGAGTTACTGTTTCCCAGGATGGTATCACATTTTGAAGGTATCATCTGCATTTTTTGGTTCCCAGATGTAGTAACAAGTGGCATAATTAGGATAGCTGTTAAAATATTGAAATGAGTTAGCGTTTGTAGTATTTCTGGGAAATGGTAGAAAGGGTGATGTTTACTGAAACTATTTAAACATGTAAAATGTTTTCTCAACACAGTTTCCCATTTATGTTTGCACAGATGTTTGTAATGTCATCACGAAGCCTCTTCCAAGAAAGATAAATTAAAACAAAAGGTTTGAAGAAGGCAAATAGCTAGAATGCTCTGATGGTGCCTCTACGCACCATCTCTTACCTCTTTTTGTCCCCTTTTTCTAATGAGAAGAGATATTCACTGCCATCGAAAAATAGAAAAAGCAAACAAAATTTTTCATGGAGGATAAAGTTCCTCACCGCAAATAAAATGACCAGCTCTGAAGCTGCGAAGAAGAACACTTTAATTTAAAAGACAAAAGGTAGTATTACAGAAGAAATTGTCATAAGCAACATTGAAAAAAATTTTCTATTGTCTACCATGCCTCTCTGTGGGAATTTTCCCAGCACAGACAGCTGTAACGGAGGAGGGGTACCATGAGCTTCCGTCCGCTCAATCTCCCTCTCCCTCTCTTCTGTTGTCAATAAATGTCTGCAATCATATTCTTGAGCTCCAGTGTGATTTCAAGGTTCATCTCTTCCATGCAGCTCAAACACTAATTATCCCAGCTGTAATTAGTAAGATAATTAAATACTGGCTCACTCATCACTCTACCTTGTGTCGGGTCATGATTCTCCCAGAAGACCTTGAGTAGTTTCTCAAAGCTGATGTTTTCTGGCTGATATACTACTCGTACAGCCTCTGTGTGGCCAGTTTTACCTTAAAAGACAAAATAAATTCAGATGTTATTAGTGAGAATTAGTTGGTGCTTATCTAGTTTTTTGTATCTGAGATTCAAAGCACAATCCCTTGTTTTCCTTTTCTTTCCCCTAAAGTTATTTTGATTTACCTTTATTTATACTTAAGCCTTTTTACACAATATTCTATATACATGCCAACTCTAAGATGTCTGCTGGTTTGGACAAGGCCAGGATGAAATAAACTATCCCGAGAGGCGATAACATAAGACAGTGATGTTATTACTGTAGTTCATCAGCTTACAGGAAAAAAAAAAAAAAAAAGAATAGTTCTTAAATATTTCTAACTGACAACTAGTAAAATATTTTAAAATATTCTAAATACAACATTGAAATATGAAAACATCTGTGCCTAAGTTGTCTTGACAGAATAAAACTTCATTTCTGTGAGGTAAGATACGGATAAAATAATTGATTATAAAAACAAATTTCAAGGGTGTGCTTACACAAGATCACACAGATAATTTCAAACTATTTCATGTCATCCAAACCACTGATGCCAACGGGCTTCAAAAAGAGTCAAAGAGAACCTGACCAAACTTCATGACAGTAGATGAAGTTCAAAGAAGATTGGCAGGTGTTAGAGCACATTAAAACACATTATTCCTATTTTTCAGTTACACTATGGGCATGATTTTTTTCATTCCTTACCTGTCTAATCACTCGCAACAATATTGAAAGATCCAGCTTCAAAAAATGTGAAGGATTTGGCCACATAATTCACTTCCTTTAGAATCACAGAATCATAGAATGGTTTAGGTTGGAAAAGCCCTTTAAGCTCATCAAGCCCAACCGTTCCCCTACCCCTGCCATCCCACCCCCAAACCCTGGCCCTCAGCACCGCCTCTGCCTGGCTGTTAAATCCCCCCAGGGCTGGGGACTCGACCCCTTCCCTGGGCAGCCCCTTCCAGTGCCTGACAGCCCTTGTGGGGAAGAAATTTTTCCTTAAGTCCAACCTAAATCTCCCCTGGCACAGCTTGAGGCCGTTTCCTCTTGTCCTTTTTGTAACTAAGAGTTAGATGCATGAGTGCTCAGACATCTCAGGGTGACAATCCATTGCACTGAGCCCTACACAAGCATTTTATATTTTATAAATATTATATATTATATAAATTTACAATTTATATATGTGAGAATGGAAGGTGAATATAAAGGTGAATATATTTGTTGTCAAAATATATGCAGGAATGGGGAAAAAAAACTTATCCTGCTCTTTAGTTAAATCATAATAAGTAAGTACTAAACAAAAGTAAACTGGACAGCCACATCTGCCTTTTGGTGGGGACATAAGTAGTTCCTTGATCACACTAGGCCAGGTTTTTATTTCATTTATACCAGCACAAACTTCAGAGTTACTCAATTGCCTTCAATAGAATTCTTGAATTTCATGCAGTGCAACAACCAGCTGAATCTGGCCCAGGGATGGGTTCTGAATCTGCCACCAAAAAAGAAACATCAGAGTCTGTGAGTAACTGAGGAGTGTTCAGTAGAAACACCAATTCAGTACCAAGAGAAATTTTAATTTAAAAAAAAAAAAAAGTAGAAAGAAATAAAAAGGATGTTACAGTATGTTAAAAAGACATAACAGGCAAAAGTATGACAGCATTATGTCAGTTAACGGGGCACCTGAAATGAGGAAATCCTAAATGAGACACAGAGGGGTGGGCTAGCTATTAAAAGGGATTTAAAAGACTGGGATTAAATTTAGTCTAGAATGCAGAGGAGTAAAAGGGGACACATCTAGGATATCTGTAATGAAAATTTTGATAAAATCAAATCAGTTCCTATCTAGCGTGCTTCACATACAACACAGATATGCTCACTGAGATAAAAAGACAAAAATGTACAAGTTTCATGTAACCTGTAGCTAAAGCCACGTTATCCTGTCCACCATGTCCAGGCAAATGATGGCCCAATTCCTCTTTCACATGCACTATGCCTATTGAAGGCCATGGAAGCAACTCATTATCTGAAGTCAAATTCTGGTGGTAGGTTATCAGAAAAGGGATCGTACAATTAGTAGAATAAAAGTGCAAGTCACAGATAATTGGCTCAATAATAAAGTGAAATGGTCTTTCTATATGATGGCATGAAGTGATGGCCATCTTAGGTTGGGGATGGAATTTACTCCAGATTACATCATTTAATATGGACTAACAGTGAAAAAAATGGGGTTTGCCTTAGCTGAAGCCCAGGTCAGGAATTCTGTTGTTGCTTGAGATAAAGAAGGAGAATAAATGGACAGTCGCAAGTCTAGCTCTCGCAAGCTTGCATTGTGTAACTAAAAAGCAATTAAGGAGTGGCTTCTGACTTTAATTCTGGGGGTTTTTTAAGCCGATGTGAACCTTACAAAAGGTTCTTATCACTCAGGAGCAAATTGCTTGTCTATGATGACTAGCTTTAGATCACAAGAGAGTTTCTTAAACAACAAAACAACAGAGGCATTGCCTTTCCTCTCAATTGAAGCAGCAATTACATCTTGTCAACACTGTCTGCTCTGACTAATCCAGAAGTTCAAAGAATCAGCTTTCTTCTTTTCCTCTGAATAAGGAAATAATGGTGCTACTCTGAGAACTATAGCCTGACCTCGGAAAAAAAAAAAAAATCCTCAGATGTGTGGCTAACAGACTGTTAGAACCCAGAGCATATTTAAAATCAATATTCATCCTCAGAGGAAAAGCAAGGAGGTAATGATGCTGGTCCTATCAGATTCACCTCTAATTTTCCTCAAAGCCTTTGTACAATCTAGTGGATTTTCTTTCAGAATACAGCATGGCTATTTCTACTAAGAACAATCTTAGTAATTTGTGATGAGCACCTACTTCCCAACAATTTTAGTGGAAACTAAACGAATCAACTGGGTACACATGAGCAAATAGACGGGTAAAAGGCTCCATGTGGGACAGATTAACCACAAGATTTCCTCGAAGAAGCACAGAGAGAAAATGGTATCAGGGGACAGGAAAACAAGAGAGCCATCTCTCTGCAGCTGCAATGTGCCTCTCAACAAGGTATCAGAAGATACCATGTGGTTACTCCAAGTAGCACATAGAAACTACCAGCTTAACACAGCCAAAGTGGCAAAAGGGAACTGAAATTGGGTTCTCCCTGTTGATCTTCTCAGTTCACTTTTTGCATTAGGCTGAAGTTTGGCTATGAAAACAGAATAATCACATTTTGGTTTGGGTTTCCTACATTTGGCATGCTACAATGCCAAAGGAAGAGAGCAGGCATCAAACCAGCTAACTGCTCCTCTCTGTTCCAAAAAAAAAAATAAAAATAATTGAAATATTTCTAATCAAATATTTTTTGTAAGATTTCTGTGGTGGTTTGACTTGGCTGGATGCCAGGTGCCACCAAGCTGCTCTATTGCTCCCCTCTTCAGCAGGACAGGCGGGGAGAGAATGAGATGGAAAGAAAGAAAAAAAAAAAAACCAGCACCAAAACCTAGGGTCAAGATAAAGGCAGTTTAATAAAGAAAAAGCAAAAGCAAAGGCCATGCGTGGTAGCAAAAGGAAAAACAAGATTTTATTCTCTGCTTCCCATTAGCAGGCAATGCCCAGCCACTTCCCGGAAAGTAGGGCTTCAGTACACATAGCTGTTACTCCAGAAGATAAAACGTCACAAAAGACGAATGTTCCCCCTCCTCTTCCTTTTCCATTAGTTTTTATATGTGAGCTGATCTTACATGATATGGAATATCCCTTTGGTTGGTTTGGGTCAGGTCTTGGCTATGTCCCCTCCCAAGATCTTGTACCCTTCCAGCCCACTGGTGTGTGTGGGGGAATATTGGAGGCACAGCCTTGATGCTGTTTGAGCACTGCTCAGCAGTAGCCAAAACATTGGGGTGTTATCGACCCCTTTCTACATACCAATAGAAAGCACATCCCTATGCAGCTTGACCCAATACAATTTCTTAAAACAGAGAGGCAGTAACCAAAGAGAAACAATAAACCCACCTATGCTCGAAAGAGCTGCATGTCTTTTAGCAAGAAATTTAACAGGCTAACACTGCACAGCTGAAATGATGTCAAACGATCCGTGAGAGCCGCCCTCCTTACAGTGAGATTCAGCTCTTCACTTTAGTGCCTCCTTCAGAATTTCTCACAAAAGGTCCATTTATATTAAGGCAGAGAGTCACGGTGTCCTCAGTTCACCTATTGCTTTTAATTAGCTGATCTTTCATATTCCACCGTAAAAGCGCATTTCACTTCAAGTTCCAAAAGTTTTAACAAGCAGGGACATTTCTAGAAGCCTTGTCCCAAAAAAAGCTCAAAGTTTGAATCGTGTTTTTGTAAATAATTTATCAAATCACTAAATATAATTTCATTTGCTGTTAACTGTGCAAATAGAAATCCTTTCTTTATAGGTGCCATTATCGGATTTCCAGTTCTGGTGCTCAGTTCTCCTTCGGCGTTAGAAGGAGCTTAGTCATTGAAGAACCTCGCCGCCGATGATAAGACTTTATTACACCGTGGCAGAGAGGGCTGCGTGCCAACAGCAGATTGTCTGTTTATCCTATATCCATTTCCCACTTAGAAAACATAGCCACTCTCAGAGGATTAGCTACAGTGAGTTCTTTCAGTGGGGATTCAAACTCTGGCAAAAATGTTCCTGTAAAGAGCAATAGAAAAAGACATCTGAGTGACACCTCAGTGCTCCTTTTCAATTTTTTTCTTCTTAATAGTGTTTAGATTTTCACCTTCTTAATCATCTCCCAGGTGAGTGCCCAAGCTGACGGATTATAGAAGCGAACTCATTCTTTTTAACTCGCTGTATCCAGTAAGCATTTAATTATTTCCGGCAAAGTGGAACGACTTCAAAGGGCTGGCTTGAGAGCACCTCACCTGTGAATATCCAACCACCCAACAGCCGCGGTGCTGCTGCCCAACACGGGGGCTTCATCTCCAGCTCATCCAGCCCTGGGTGAATTCAGTTATAAAATTCAAGCAACACCAAAACTATTCCGTCCTGCCCCACTTCTTCCATAAAAAAGGACTTGCCTCTCTTTACCCACCAAAATAAAGGGCCTAAATCCAGTAAAGGGCTAAATATTGTTAAAAAAAGAGGTGGCAAATCTTCAGCTGATGCGCATTTCAGACCTCATTGATTTTGGAGCTAAAACAGTTTGCGCTGGCTAAAGCCTAGGCCCTAGTGAATATGCAAAGCATTACATGAAAAAGAAGCAGGCCTTTTGCACATCTGTTTCTCCAAACTAGCCTGGGAATTTTTATTAAATTGTAGTTATCGCTAATACAATTTCCAGATTCTCACTAAAATAGGAAAGCGTTGCATAAACCCACCAAGGGTTCAACATTAACACACCGAGAACCCACATTTTGGGGATCTATTTAACTTTTACCTTTTTACTTTCAAAGTAATGAAATAATGACAGATTGATAGATTTTTAAGACGGGTCCATTATGATAATTTGACTTCCTGCCTAATGCAGATGAGAAAATGTCACTGGAGCAGGATCAGATTTTGTACTTGGAAAAGCAACAGCTCTTGACTTAAAGAACCCAATGGACACAAAATCCAGCGGAAGTCAAGGTAACTTCATCGCGTGGTTAATACCTCTCACTTTTGAAACAAGCAAAGAAGAAAACCAAAGACTCCAGACATCTTATTTATTACCCGAGTTTATTTATTTAAAGGCCTTTCTGTACAGACAAAGACTACTAGGATGACATCCCTTGCCTATTCTTTCTGAATATTTTAAGTGAATCGATCTTTCTAATGAATCTGTTGGACACTCATTTTTTTTAACTTTTTGAGAAGAATGCAGTAAGAATGTTCAGATCTCCAGCCCTTCTCTGGCCATGGCCATAAGCAGATGCCCAGGGAAGGGTTGAAAAGACATACGTGATACATCTACCACAATGTACATGAAGAACCAACTGCCTTTGTCTGAACTTGGCTCCCACTGGCCTCTTCTGAGAGCCCCTTGGTGTTCTGCTTGGCAAGACGGTGAGCAGCCCGCATCTACACATTTGCCTCCTGCAATTCATGGTTTCATGACTACTTTTCAGTTTTTCAGGGTGATTTTCCCCCTGTTTGGAAGAGACTGTAAAGTATATCAGGCATACAATGGCACAAACATGTGGCTACTATTTTCTTACCCTCTTTATATTTCTAATAACTTTAATGACTTTGGTGGTCCTGAACTAGGAGACAATGTTTGGTTTATTACGCACTGTGAATTTCTGCTTTACCAAATATAATGATTTGCCTTCTCAGTGTGATCCATGCTCTCTTATACAGTTGTACTAAATATGTCAATCTTATACAGCAAGAAGCCAATGTATCAAATTAAAATTTCCAATAAATTCAACAGACTTCTGCTTGGAAGGCAGAAACTTCTGCCTGGAAAACAGGAAACCAAGCCTTTTCTAGAAGCAGCTGGTGCATATAGCTAAAGAGAATTTTCTTAAATGTTATTCATTTGTTTTAGTAAAGGACAGATTAATTACACAGTAAATTAAAATTTTAAGAGGTAAGAAAATCTGCTAATAGATCAATGAACTGCTATGAAATGCATTTTTTGTTACAATCACTTAGTTTTTTACCCCATCAAATGAAAATTAAGAGAATAAAGGTCACAGTGCCAAATGGGGTACAAAATTATGTTATTGATAATTTTTTGCATAGAAATTTAAAATGAAGGAGATTGTCAGTTTGAACAAAGAATATTGCTTTTTTCTAAAAATCTTCAAAACTAAACTACTAAATGAACTTGTTTCTTATTTGCAAGTATTTAAAATTCGCATGGTTTAGCTACAAAAAGTTCTTACTTTTGTTCGCTAAATTCCTATGGGTTCTTTAGCGGCAATTTTTTTCTGATAATAAGACACTGAACAGAATACCTGAAAGCAAGACCACTGCTACTGATACTTTTTCTACTCTTACTCTAAAATAACTGTACATTGAAGAATACCTAAAAGGAAAAACCCAATTCTATAGCCTATAGGACAACACAAGACAGCAAAACTTTACCATTTTGTTCACTGTCCTTACAGGTTATGTCTTCTATAGGCTGAATGTCCACACTGCAAGCACTTCAGGAGGGATTACTTCAGACTCATTCTGGACTGAATGCTTTTCACAGCTGGAGTGCATTAAGTGGGCTCCTAGAGAGCATATTCTGATTTAATTTCATTCGAAAGGGATCTCAGATTCAAAAATAATTGCAGTGATTTCTTGCAGATGTCGGTGGAAAGCCTCTTTACCGTTTGTATGGGGAGAAATGTCTGCATCCTAGGGAAACTGGTTGTGGTTTGGTTGCAATCCGTGATATGGGCTATCTCTGTTTTGAGTTGTGTTGCTTTGCGAGCCTGGGTACTGCAGACATTGCGGAACTGGATAAACCAAATCATCTTAAGGATTAGTCTGACATTGCTCCTGAACAATACAACAGAATATCTCATGCAGCATTCAGCTGAAGAAAAAATGTTGAAGATAGATAGACATATAATTAATGCCAGTCAACAGGGTTGTATGGAATATAGGTCTTGTCAGCCAAACTCGATTTCATTCTCTCATGAAATTACAAGTCTAGTTGTAATAAATGTAGGATGTAATAGCATGGATGTAATAGACTTAGACTTTATTAATGCATTTGACTTATTACTTCATGACAGTCTGATTAAAAAATTAGCACTATACAATATCAATAGTGCACATGTTAAATGGATTAAGAATTGTCTAAATGACAGTTCTAAAAAAAAAATTGTCTAAAGGGAACAAGCACTGAATGGCAGCATTTTTATCTGTCCTCTGCAGGGATTGGTACAAAGTCTGTGGCTGTTAAAGTCTTTCATCAGTAATTTTAAAGAAATAAAAAGTCTCAACTTGCGGAATCTGTGGCTAACTGGATGAGAAGGCTGATAGGATGGTCTTATAAAGTGATTACTGGCTGCGCTGAGCCCGTTCAATCCCAGATGCATTAAAAACAGTGATACATAAAAGCTCTACTGAAGGGAACCCATGACACACCACCATACCTGCAAATGGGAATGATCTTTGAGGAAGGTGCAAGGGTGGCAGTAGACGAGCAAGCAAATACAGAATTTCATTGCAACATTGCGATAAAATTCAAGAGTGACAGAATTGGGAAGCCTAAGTAAAAAAGAGGTTGGTAGGAACAGCAATCCTGACATTAAGTAGATCCTCAAAAATAGTTTCAGTGACAGCCACAAAGAGCATGATATGTTTAGCCTTTCAAAAAGAAAACCTAGAGGTTTTTAATTAAAGCATACAAGCATCTTCTCAGGAAGAGACTGACTAAGTGCAAAAGGGGTCTTTGAAGAAGCAATGAAAGCCGTATCACAAGCCAGTGGTAGGAATGGAAACCAGGGAAATTCAAATGGAAAAGTAGGCACATAGTTTAAATACTGAAGACGGTTATCTGCTATGAAACACTGCGCTGCTCAATTACCCTGTTGGATCGTTCAGTGATCCTATAAACCTGTGTTCTATAAACCAAGGGAAGTGGTCAATCCTTCATCTCCTAATGTTTTCAGATCAAATCAGATTTCCTTCTGGGAGACACACTTCGAACAAACGCCAGTTAAACTTAAAGGCAAAAGTTATAGGGCGTAATAAAATAGTAACTGGAGGAAACATAATGGCCTATGATATAAAAGATGTCAAATTAAATAATGCAGCGAGTCCTTACCAGCCTTAAACGCTGTGAATATACGAGTGAATTGCCCCTCTTCTTCCTTTGTTCACTTTGCTTTAACAAAGCCTTTCTATCCCAAACACTGTTATCTGTACAAAGAGTTGGGACTTACGTGTTCTCTTCTTTTTATCACGGTTGACGAAGTAGACGCTAACCTAACTACAATATCCAGATGATCTTTATATAGGTGAGTTAAAATCTTTCAGCTACAGTGTTGGGAACCGAAAGACACCATTTTGCCACATTTACAAAGTTCTAATCTAAAAGCCCAAATTTAACCTAAACTTACACACCAGATGGATGGAGCACTTACATGTCAATAAATTATGTTTATTGACAAACCACTTCTACTCGGCACCAAGGAAATGCAATGCCAGGCTTGTAACATCTAGTCTGTGTGAATCTGAACACTGGATTAGGTGAATATAGAACAAAACAAGTGATCAAGCAAGTGAGAAATGCTAGCTTTAGGTTAGGACACATTAATTACAAAGTTAATTAATAAAGTGAAGGATTAAATATGGAAGGAGTAATGGGAATCACAGAACCTTAGCCTCATGGCTAACAGCAATCTTGTATTATTGGCAGCATCTTACCTAGCCGTGAAGCCAAGAATTAGGGCATAACTGGTTTATACTGTAGGTTGTCTGTAAAAATGGCACACTAAAATAACCATTGCTCTCACAAAAACTTTAAGTTTAGCTCTTGGAAACAAAAACCTTTTTCGTAGACTTTCAACTACTGAAAAATCACAATGTATCTCATGAAAAGCAGTTTCGAGAGTGGTAAGAAATGAAAGAAGGTCAAAAATGCAGTCATATGAACACACCATGATACAATGAAGACAGGTGGTTTTGAAGAATGTCACTGAATTTGTCACTTTCTTGGTTGGGACTGAAACACTTAACAGCATAAAGTAGCAAAAATAATTCCATTTTCTTCCCAAGACTCAGATCCAAGCTTTGGAAGAGTACAACAAAATACAGAGTCCATAGTTTTTTATTCCAAATATTTTTATTTCCATCTCAAAGAAAGCACAAGAAAATCTACTACTTGTTCCAAGGCCTTCCTAACAGCACAGTAGCAGCACAATATACAGTTTTGATTTAACTGTATATTAACACTCTATCCTCGGTCTATATGATGTTTATAAGATGACCTAAAATCCACAAAACATTTATTATATTTTCCCCACTCATTTTACATAGAAGATAATAGAAGAATTTTCTTTGATTTCATCACCTTCTACTTTGACAGTCCCCAAAGTTGCTGCATTTCATGTCTGTATTTCTCTAACCTGTATTAGATAATAAACATATCAGTAATACAGAAAAAAAACCACAAAACAAGGGAAGAAAGACTTCTACGCTTTATACAGAGTCTCCTTAAGAAAAAGTGTGTCCAAAGTACGTGATGAACTTGCTATCAATAGAGTAACACATCATGAATGCAAAGGTACTCTTCTAATTACAATTATTCATATTACAGGAAAGATTTAGTGGTCCACAATGTTAGATTCTGTGTTCGGGGACAACAGAATCAAATCGAATGGAATAGAATCAAATAGAATCATTTAGGTTGGAAAAGCCCTTTAAGATCATCAAGCCCAACTGTTCCCCTACCCCTGCCATCCCACCACTAAACTCTGTCCCTAAGCACCTCAGTTGCCCGGCTTTTAAATACCCCCGGGAATGGGGACTCAAACCCTTCCCTGGGCAGCCCCTTCCAGTGCTTGACATATCCTTTCACAGAAGAAATTTTTCCCAACATCCAACCTAAACCTCTCCTGGCAGAACTTGAGGCCATTTCCTCCTGTCTATCTCGAACTGCTCGGCTTAGGTTTCTGTTGGATACTTTGGATTGAGTGAATTTATTTTCCTCAGAAGAAAATAATGTTGCCATTCAGAACTTAGGCCCTTGTATTCTGCAGTCCTACTCATTCACTTCTCCTTGAATTAATTCCTTATCTGACATAGTCGTGCCTATTAGGTCAGATGAGAAAATGCCCATTCAGGAACATAACAAGGCTACTGTAACAAAGCTGTGAGAAACTGAAATCCCATAGAAGACTGCCTTTTATTCATATATATGCTTTTTTATATATTATAAACGCACTGATTCCTTGATTAGCATTAGGTATACAGGTCATTCTTGAAAAACATCAAAAGGGAGTATGGCAATAGAAGAGAACTGGGGACAGAACACAGCAGTGTAAGACCTTGGGGCATCCGACATAAACTCATGGCCCTTTGCTTGGGGGATAAGAGCCGTACCAAACTGCGGCTCAAACTTCAGCCACTAACTAAAACCCAGGAGTCATTATCCCACTGCGTTACGTTCCACACGGCTTTAGCCTACTTCTAGCATCATCGACTTCTGCTGCCATACAGTTATGAATTTAGCAGCTCGGAAGATTGTTTCATTGCAAAGCTCCTTGGAAAACCTCAAATTAATGAAATTATGTTGACATTTTTATCATAACAGATAAACACAGTGAATAAAGATCTGCCCAGGAAATATATCCTGTTATCCATGGGCATGAAAAACTTTGAGAATAGAAGATTAATACTACGTCAGCTGCACCATGCCTTTGTCCTAAAGAGTTCAAAGTACTTTCTAAATTTGGATTCCATTATCCCCATTTTGCAGAGCATAACCCTCTATTACATTATGTTCTTCGTAATTAATTTTCCATATATGCAACATAATTTCTCTAAATACTACAAGCCTTGGGCTGACAGCATGGCTGTTCTTTTAAAATACAAATGCCAAACCTTGCCTAATATAAATATTTAGTGTGGGGCTAAATACTATCATGCTCAGGTAATAAAAAATTCAGGTATGACATTTTTAATTTCAGGTAAGAATTTAACTGAAATTTTAATTTCAGGTAAGAATTTCAAAAGGTAATAATTCGGCTGTAGTACCTACCATTTTAAAAAATAATCTTTTCTCACAAGCTCAATTAATAAGATGCTATCTTCAGCTGCATGAAATTAAGACACTAACTCAGTTGTGCCATGAAGGCGTGTAGTTTATTTGAGATGGCTTAGGACAAACTGTCCAGGCTCTAGCTCCTGCTCCAGAAGGCAGCAGGTCCTACACATCCCATGATAATTTGTCAGCCCTGCGTGGATGTCTAGGATACAGCATCTAAACGTCTGTCCCTTTAAGCAACTAAACCATTCCTTTAATCGCTATTTATTTTATTGTAAAATCCACTGACACAAACTGCAGGCCTCTGGCTCAGTTTTGGTCCAGGCACAGATCTGCTATGTCATCTTCAGCAAGCAACCTTCACAATTTTGCATGTAAGATATGTGAAGTTGTCTCCAGATACAACCCATTGCCATGGGTGAGGTGGCAGACTGTGATCATTTCAGAAATGGAATTGTGTATAATGATTGAATCCTGCCTGAATTATGAAAACGCCACCTCGGTTACTGCCTTGGTGGATGTGAAGGCAGACAATAGCTTTAGGACTTGTGTCATCTCCTTCTCTTGCCAAAGACAACACAGAGTCACAACACAGCTTCCCAAGCAAAGAACCCTTGGACAAGAAGATGACTGCAAAATGAGGGAAGATGGTTAAAACACTGACATTTTTCTTAAAGAGCAGTGAATAGACCAGATGTTAATACAATCCCCAAAAAGCTCTCAGAGAAAGAGAAACAAAAGACATTGATGAGCAGGACCCTTTCTGACCGCCGCATTTGCCAGGAATAGAGGAAGCTGATTGCAGAGAGCGAAGAATCACAGAATCATAGAATCATTTAGGTTGGAAAAGACCTTTAAGCTCAGCAAACCCAACCGTTCCCCTAACCCTGCCATCCCACCACTAAACCCTGTCCCTAAAATGACTCGAGAGTGGTAGTAGCACAGACGGTTTGAGTAGGTGCAAGAGCCTAAACCCCCACTAAATCCCAAGTTCAGAAATGGTTAGGAAGCTGAGACTTCTCTGGATTTCTAGATTTCTCTAGCTGAGACAATTTCTAGACTGTATTTCAGATTGCCTGAACATTTATGCTTCTTGTAGCTCCTAAAGCAAAAGAAAAAAAAGAAAAAAAAAGTTTGTGTTTAAAGAAGTCAAAGCAAAAGTGTTCACTAGCCTGAGCATCGCTGTCTCACATGAAGCCTTACTTGCTTCCTTCAACTTTTTCCTGCAAAGTCAAATGGAAGCCACAATTTCCCTTTTGGTTGGAAAGGGAGTGATATTCCAGGACAACTTGTGGCCTTTCAGTGCTTAAAGGGGGCCCAGAGGAAAGGGGGGGACAAGCTTTTTAGCAGGGCCAGCTGGGACAGGACAAGGGGGGGTTGCTTTAAACTAAAACAAGGTAGGTTTAGACTGGATCTAAGGAAGAAATTCTTTCCCGTGAGGGTGGTGAAACCCTGGCAGGGGTTGCCCTGAGAGGGGGTGGAGGCCCCATCCCTGGGAACATTCCAGGCCAGGTTGGACGGGGCTCTGAGCAACCTGATGTGGTTCAAGGTGTCCCTGCTCCTGCAGGGGGGTTGGACTGGATGGGCTCTAGGGGTCCCTTCCAACCCAAAGCATTCCATGATTCAGCTTCAGGAGTAAGGAGCTATAGACACCCAAGTCTCCAGAAAAGAGTCTTAATGGGAGATTTGCTCACAAAAAAATGGCTGCAATATCCCAAACCGAAGCAGTACTGGGGCTCCGCTCTGTACAGAAAAAGCATTGATGGAAAAGTGAAGAATATATATATATATATATATATATATATATATATATATATATATATATATGAACTAAATGCCTGGACCTGCTACTGAAATCCAGCTTCAGTCTATAAAGAGAATATTTTTTAACGTCAATTTAGCAGAAAATTTGATCGATTTTTTGCTTAAAAGTTTACATCTTCTAGCTGCAAAGCCTCTGTACTACAGTTACGCAACACAGCATTTCCTTAAATAAATGGGCATAATGGAAGGCAAAGAATAACAGAAATGTGAAGAATAGGCCATGCATTGAGAACAGAAGGGACAAAGGGAGGTAAACATAATACCTAGGGAAATCTATTTATGGCAAGCTCAGTGTAAGGACTTGGAAAATGTTAAATAATCTGGAATATAAAAAAAAAGAAATGAGAGTCAGGTATTCTAACACCTATTCTTTTCCACTAGAATAACAAAAATTGTAGTTTCATCCATTTCTCTCTGGAGTAATTTCAGTAGGAGGTTACTGCTCTGAGGAGATCTCTGAATGCAAGGTTAGTTTTCGAAAATACGCTAATTCTCACTTTGTCAACCTGAACACCAACACAGTGCTTGGAAGAAAACTGTATATATCTTAATACGAGTGAATTGTAGGCTTGAACGCAAAAAAAAAAAAAGGATAGATTGCTCTATTTGTACTCTAAAACCTTCTCTCTCATATCTAACTTTTATTAAACTAATCTGACAGTTATACGTTATACATAAATATGATTGGGATGATGATTTCCCTCACGATTTCCCCAAAACAAATATGCAAGAAGCAGTACAGGCAACCTGGTTTCACCAGACACCTCTCACAGACATCAAACTGAAAAGAGACTGCAACAGAGCAGAGCCTGTCGTTCTGACAGACAGGCGTTCAGAGGGCGTCCAGCAAAAACAGTACTAGGATGAAAATTCAGAAGTAATTTATACTAGATAAACACTTTTAAGTCCACCAAAACTAATAAAAGGATTACAGAAAGTTCTAAAAATGCCCAAGAACCTGTTTTGTGTGAAAGCCTTTAACAACAACAAATTCTGTAAGTGGCTAAGAGCTTAAAAAGATGAAATTTTGACAATTTCTGTATATAGAACACAGCCATGAGAATGCTGGGGAAAGGTGAGTAAGTAGACATTGCATGTAGCACGATGAAAGATCAATGACTGGGCATGGAGACAAAATGGAGCACCTTTCCACATGAAAGCAGACTACAGACGCGGCAGAGGAACTGTGGAGAAGGACCTTATGGATCAGGAAAAAATCTCCAAGTCAAAAGCATTAAAATTACATTTAGTTGTTTCATTTACAGTGCCTTGGCAAAACTGTACCTCCCCTTTAAGACCTTTTCAAATCCTAGTATTTATTTTCATAGAGTCATAGAATCCTAGGTTGGAAGGGATCTCAAGGATCATCTGGTCCAACTTTTTAGGCAAGAGCACACTCCAGACAAGATGGCCCAGCATCCTGTCCAGCTGCATCTTGAAAGTGTCCAATGTGACGGAGTCAACCTCATCCCTGGGGAGATTATTCCAATGGGTGACTGTTCTCATGGGGAAAAATTTCCCTCTCATGTCCAGTCGGAATCTCCCCAAGAGCGACTTGTGTCCACCTGCCTTGTCCTTTCCATGGGACTCCTTGAGAAAAGGGAGTCTCCATCTTTTTTGTAGCCACCCTTTAAGTACTGGTACGTGGTGAAGAGATCCCCTCTGAGCCTCCTTTGCTCGAGGCTGAACAAACCCAGCTCTCTCAGCCTGTCCTCATACGTCAGGCTATTTTAAATAGAAAGTGTAGCTCTTGCCCTCTTAAAGCGATACCGATACTCCTGAGAGATTATTGAAGGAGGGGGCTAAAAATTTTCCCTGTATAAGTATTAAAAATCGCAGTGAGGTCAGAGGCAGGTAAATCAGAAATGTGTAGTCTTTGGTGGGTGGTACCAGTATACCAGTGCCTGTGAAGAGCGAGAAAGGGGAGTTCAAATCAGAAAAGCTGAAATACTTGGTTGGCTGGTTGATAAAAAAAGATATTTTAAAAATTTAAAACTATGATAATGAGTCTGAACGCAGAAGATTGAATTGGCTGACAATGCCAGGACACTGCAGAGAGCTCACTGGAATCAGGTTGGCTCCTGGACAACTTAAGGTTAATGAAGGAAATGTAGTTGCAGTCTAAGCCATGCACTTACGTTCCCTGCCTCCCAAAGAATGCCTATCTGATGAAGAGAAACCACAGAGCTCTTGGACCCGGCCTGACCTTTGACATCACAAAGCATTTTGACAAATGATGTCATAGCCTACAGCCTGGTAACCAGGATATTCTGAAGACTAAGTCAGCAGTGCTCTTCTGGAGTTACCTATCAGCTGGCTCAAGGTAGCTCTTCGTCCACCATGAGGGAACGATAAATTGTTCTCCATTAACTGTAGGTGGTGTTGAGGCACACCAAGGAAAATGTTTTATTTTCTTTAATCATGAAGATGAAACCAATGACACTAGCAAGGGGTTCCTTGCAATCACAGCTCCTGCTGGGGACTCTCCTGAGCGTACGTTAGAGCAATGGGTTTTCCTTCTGCTAGAAAATAACAGCTCCTCTCTTTCCTGTCTTGTTTCCTTATTATAAAACCTGGACATTGCATTTAAAATTGTAGCTGCCATCTCACTGTGCAAGGTGCTGTATAAATACAGAATAAGGCACAGCCCTGTCACCCGCTAAAACTGCTGAAAGAATGAACAGTTCCTCAATTGCAAGTTTATTTTTCCCAACCATCCTCATGAAGGTCTTCTCATGCAATGAGAAGAGGCGGCTTGTTCTGTGCCTGCATCATCTGAGGCTACACGAACATTTTAGAAGATCTCATTTCTGATTATGGTAAGTGGAATTCTTCATCCCTAGAATCTCACCCTGAGCATAAAACCCCACTTAGTGATGACAAGCATCTTCCTAAGGACACCGTGAAAAATATGCTACATGGTGTCATAGGTTTCACAAAGACCATTAACCGCTGGAAACAGATCAAACCCCAACTAATATATTTCTACAGCTGCATGACCCACATTTGAGATCAGGTTTAAAAATAAAGGCAAGTAGATCAATCATTAGCCTTTAATAAATCTTTACAGATATTTCACTTTTTTGTGGCAAACCTTTTAGACATTATTAATTCTCACCCCAATTTTAATGAATGGCTGTGCCAATGCTTAACCTCAAGAAGTCACGTAAAATGAATTATTACCCATGATTAATTATGCTGTAATAGGCCAATAAAAGCAACCTTTGTTTCAGCCACTGATTAAATTAATTAAAATTGACTCCAGTAAACAGTGTACTGTTTATATGGCTACTTACACATAACAAAAAATATTTGTGCTTGGTTTTTTGCTAAAATGTAGATGTTATACTTCACATTAGACCAGTGAAAGCATTTAACTCCTGCTTAAACCTAATGAACATTCATTGTATTTGACTATCCATTATTTCTATTCAACTAGTCAGAAATCAAGAGTTTTAAATTACAGGTCACTTGTATCCTTTCTAAAAATCCCATTTCAATGGGAGCATTTAAGAAAAGCAAATAAATTATTTTAATTCAAGTGAAAGCAGTATTCCTTGACATGAATTCATCCAAAAAGAAATGTCCAATTTGGATGCCCAAAAGTACTTAGAAGACAATGAGAAAAAGAAAGTAATTGTTAATCGCTTAAAAAAAAACCCAAAACCCAAAACTCAGGGAAGTAATATATTCAAATAATGTGAATCACTGTGCTCACATTTATGTGTATTGTACAGTACCTACTACTGTGAGATCTATTTGAACTTATTCTACCTGTAGTAAAATGCAGTTTCTTGACAGTGAGGGATAAATGCTGGACATTATTTATCTTCTTAAGATATTTTTAATCCAAGCTTCAGTGATGAATTCTGTGGTCTGCAGATGCAGGAAGTCAGCAGGGATGATCATGGCGATACTGCACCCAGTTCTGGGCTCCCTGGTTCAAGAAAGATGAGGAACTCCTAGAGAGAGTCCAGAGGAGGGCTACAAAGATGATGGGGGGACTGGAGCATCTCCCCTAGGAGGAACGGCTGAGGGAGCTGGGCTTGTTCAGCCTGGAGAAGAGAAGACTGAGAGGGGACCTCATCAACACCTACAAATATCTTAAGGGTGCATCTCATGGGGATGGAGCCAGACTCTTCTCAGTGGTGTCCAGCGCCAGGACAAGGGGCAATGGGCACAAACTGAAGCATCAGAGGTTCCAGTTGAATGTGAGGAAGAACTTCTTTACTTTGAGGGTGACAGAGCACTGGAACAGGCTGCCCAGGGGGGCAAGTGCTGACTGCACTTTTCCATTGCCTGCTTCTTGTATCTGGCACATAGGACTACAGTTATCTGAGCTTCACAGTGGAAATGTGGGTGAATTGTAGAAATGTGCCACAGCATGAAGATTAGATTATTTGGTGGCCCCTTTAACCATTATCTGTGTGAAACTGTAATTACACAAAAGATGACATTGACATTTGCTTTCTTTTTTTTCCTGCATGAAGAAGGCCAGATTGTTGGCCAGTGCAAGGATGAGAAACTAAGCAGGTCCATAGAAAGCAACCAAAATGGCAAAGGGCCTACAGGCATGACCTGCAGGAAGCTGAGTCTGTCAAAGAGGACACTAAAGGGAAAGCTAATTCCAACCTAAAATATTTAATGGGCAGTTACAGCGATGATGTAAACAAAGTCGTCTTTTTTTCAGCAGCAACAGACAGTATAGCAATTGCCACAAGCTGCAACCTGGAAGGTTCAAATTGGGCATTAGGAGAACCTTTGTCACCAGAAGAACAGTGCCGCAGTGGAGCACATGACCCCATGCACTTCTGTAACTTCCATCCTTGGAGCTTCTCCTGACTTGGCTAGACAAAGCCACTGATGACCTGACTGAGGGTCGGAGATGGTCCTGCTTCAGAAGAGAGTTTGGAGTAAAGACTCCCACATGCCCCTTCCAACCAGCATTTCTACGATTGTACAGCTTGACAATAATTATGGTAATAAACTACAGCTAGTTCTCTTCATTTTCCATTTTAAATTTATAGACTTGTTCTGGATGAGACAGTACAGCTTGAACGTACAAAGAAACTTTAGCATCTTAAATTCTTTAGCAGAATTTAAGACTATGCCTATACTAGCAAATTAAACAGTAATAGGGAACATTCCCAGGTACTGGGATTCAATATCTTCAGCTGTAAATCGGTGGAATGGTCATCTCCATGGCACTGGGTCACACTGTAAATGTAAACTCTCTCCTCTCCCTACACATGTGTGTGTAAGTATTGATTGGCACATATATAATTACTGAGTTGGGAAATAAGGACCACCTGAACCCTCACTCAAAATGGAGTTCAAGCGTGTGAGTGATGGATCGTCTGTATTATAGGTCGTACATGAGCTAGCATGCACTCTTTCAGCACCTACAATGATTATAGGATCAGAAATGTGTGTCGCTGGAGGGTGCGTGGGTATATATACCCGTATAAAACTAACCTCTGTCACATTTTATCTTTTCCTAAGCCTGACAGAAGTCTCGACTCCGCTCTGCCCCAGACCAGCTGTTATCATTCACATGCGAGACTCTCCTTTATAAATGCGCTGATCTTGTATATCAAATGCAGACTTAAAGAAGGGATTAAAAATAAAAAAAAAAACCACCAACTTTCATTTAGCAAGCTTATATTAAAAAATAAAAGATGTTAATAAATACTGTGTCTATAAGCTGGTCTAAATCTATCTGAAATGCCCCACAGTGAAGTCTTACATCAGTTATTATTGAAACATTAAATGCTTTTCTTACAGGCTTACAGCAATCAATTTAACTTTCAGTCATCTTGTACCCATATGTGCTGCTCCTGTTGATGAAATGGCTATTAATAAAGGAATAGATGGCTATGAATTAAAGCAAGCTCTACTTAATCACATTAATCCAGAGTATGTTAAAGGCTTCAATTTTCTAAATAATTTTGGGCTTAATGCCTCTGAGATGGGCAGACTGTTCTATTGATGCAGCATCTGGTCCAATTTAAGCTGCATTGTGAAGAAGGAATTGTTAGGCCCTTGCAAAAATAAGGAAGAGTGACAGTTTTAGGGATGCAACCAAAACTGCTACAGCTGAGACAAAAGATACTGCAAGATATTGAAAAAGACCTACAACAATTAAAAGGCAGCCCACTGCTCTGCAAATGCAACTCTACTGTTCAGTGAATTGTATATGATTAACTTACTCTTACTGATGGGATGAGTACTCCATACACTTAACCATCACTGTATTTTCCAGTCATTGAACATCCAACAGCTGCTGCTGTGAAATATGTTCACTTACCCATTACATTGGGTTACCAATTAGAGAGGAATTATTTAAAAGGGAATGGCACAACCACTAACACTATCCTTGCATAAGCAGTAATTTCTGGCTTCAGGGCTGGGGCTTTTTTCCCCCCAATTTTTATTATTATTATTATTATTATTATTATTATTATTTTGGTTGTGTCAAGGTAGTAGTTTTACAATGAAATAAGATTTGCCTTGGCTTGTAGCACTGAAATACTGCTGCATTCAATTAAGTAGATACAGAAAAAGTGTTTTAAATGCTTCTGGGGGAATAAAAATCTTCATAGGAGAATTAGGCTTTTTTAGAACATTTCTGCAGGAGAGAGGTTTTTTAAAACCCAATCTTCATAGAAGGTCTTCAATTAAGGAGACAATGTGGTACAGTCCATCCACTGGAAAAATAATATTTCCTTTGCTATTACATTTTTGTTACATTTAATATGTCAAAATTACGGAAGTTTTAGGGGCAGATCTTTTTGTCAGTAGCTTCATTATAAATGAAAACAGTAACTCTAATGAATTCAGTGCATTTGCACAATGTGTGTACGTACTGCATGAAGCCATCAAGTCACGTTCTACAGAGCTGTAAAAATCTCTGTCTGAAAGCTTATTTCAATTAAAAGTAATGTTTTCATGAGATACGCAGAGCAGGTTTGGGGGGCAGACATTGCATATAGTATGTGTGATCACATATTGTAAAATTTGGGCAATTATAAAGTGCCCAAAGGAGATATTTTATGGTACACTACTGCAGCTACTTGGGCATCCTACAGGACTAGAAAGGAATCAGAATTTTAAAATTGAGATTGAAAATTATGTTTACTGTATACATACTTCCTTTTCAGCTGGCTAAAACAATTTCTATCTATAAATACCTAAATATATCAGTTGAAATTCTCTATGACTGCAGGAGATAAAAGAAAACTTTAGATGTCCCCTTATTACCTATGCTTCCCTCCAACACTCAGTACCAGAAAAATCCACATAGCTGTAGATTTCAAAGTGCTTTATAAGATAAGATAAAGTATCTCCTTTTTTATAAATGAGGACAATAGGCAGGAAGAGCTGAAGGTCATCCAGGTCAGCCCTGGAGCCAGGAGTAGATGGAAATCAGCTGAGTCTCAAGCTCAGCTGAGGTGCTCCTCCTTCCTTCTGCAGTACGGGCTGCTCCAAAGAGCTGCCAGGCAAAGTCCAGCATCAAAACCGCTGCTGAGGAATATGAAAGGCAAGAGCAACAAAAGCACCGAGGCCGTGGTGCTGCACAAGAGAAACTCCTGCTAACCCTTTGCGGTACAAGTGTAATTAAATGGGAAGATCTTCCCCTACTGCATTCAGGGAGAAGTTCCATTTCTAGGAGGGGTTTCAGAAGAGGAGAGGAAGGTTGCGTTGCTGGTGTGACAGCTACCATGGTAATTTAGGGATTCTTAGAAGAGGTGAGAAAAAGGACATGGTTTAGCGGTGGGATGGCAGGGTTACATTAATGGTTGGGCTTGATGATCTTAAAGGTCTTTCCCAAACTAAATGATTCTATGATTCTAAAAGAGGGAGTTATTTTCTCATAACTTCCTGAAAGAAGTTATCTGAAAGAGTTTTATCTGATCTTTATCAAACACCATGGGAGCGGTAGTTCTAATAGCGAAGTTATCCCTCAAACTCTGTGCCATTCTTCTAATTAAGAGCAATTAAGTAGGCCTAAGTACAGATAAATAACCACTTATCGTGCCAGCAATATAAAAAGAATTCATATCTAGGTGTAACACTATAGCAACAGCTTTTGTGAGATGCTCTCTGACACTGCCGCAGAGCTCCTGCAATTTAAATGCAGAAAGATGAGAATAAAGGAGGCAAAAAGCAACTGATAGCCCTGCTCATAGCACAATTGTTGTGATGAATTCTGCCCTCACATGTTGTATGAACATATCATGTGTAGACAAATTGTATTTCATGCTAACAATGAGTCTGCATGGGGAAAAGTCTATTACCACATTGAAAATAAAGGAATTAGAGTCGAATCAAGGGTGGTAAATAGATGAAAATGCAGTAAGACACTTGGCTTTCTACTCAGTTGGTCTGCAGAATTTGCCTTCCGTATCTGCTGTGACATTATTTATTTCTGCACCTTTAGTAGAAGATCAAAGCTGCCTATTACAAGAGCAGTAGCAAAAAATGCAGTTTTGCTGCAAGATTTTTCCCTTTTTAATTAATTATTTTATTTTCCATAGCTGCCTGAAACAGTCATCCTTCAAGCAGGCTTTGGAAATAATTCTCTTTATTATACAAAGTTCCTTAAATCCCCGCTGCTATATAAAAGCTACTGCTAATCATTAGAGACTTTGGGGGGGTTCAGAGTGTGTGAATCAATGTGAAAGACCAGGAAGAGTATTTTGCTCTTCCTAGTTAATTAGATCTGAAACAGCGGGAGCTGGTGCCAAAATATTGCACACCTTTGGTGCGATAGCGCTCAGTTCAAACACCTGCTCAGGAACTTGGATGCCCGGATCCCAAAGGACTCTCAAAATAAAGCAGACGTACATCTGAGAGCATCCTAGCTACCAGGGTAGTGGACATGCTCCGGAAGCACGTTTGTTACTTGTCCTGATGAAGCAGGGCCACTGTATAGCCACAAATGCAAGACTGATCTCATCATCACGTACTCGTACCTAAGGGGTAGCTACAAAGAAGATGGAGGCTCCCTTGTCACAAGGAGTCCCATGGAGAGGACAAGGGGGAATTGGGAAGATTCTGATTGGACATGAGGGAAATTTTTCACCATGAGAACAGTCACCCATTGGAATAATCTCCCCAGGGATGAGGTTGACTCCACCACACTGGACACTTTCAAGACGCAGCTGGACAGGGTGCTGGGCCATCTCATCTAGGCTGCGCTCTTGCCTAGAAAGGTTGGACCAGCTGATCCTTGAGGTCCCTTCCAACCTGGGATTCTAGGATTCCACGATTCATAAAGCCAGATGGGGAGCTTCTTTTCTTCTATTGATTAGGGCAATCTGGGGAAGGGAGGAAAAGGAGAGGAAGAAGGGCAAGGTCCTAGAGCCTGTTCTCATGGCTAACGTATTTTTTTTATATACTTCATAACAGTTTCACACTAGATACACTGTGGGAAGCCGAATCTGGGACCTCTGCTTTTTCCTGTGCAAGAATCTCATTCATCTTGTTTGCTTCTGTACTGACCACGTTTCCATTTTGGATAACATGTTGTTGCATGTTCAGAAGCAGAAGGAAGAAGATTCCCCCTCCCCATCCAAAATCTGACCTACTTAATTAATGAAAATTGGATCCTACCTTCTTTGCCCTTTCAAGCTAGGTGCCTAAGTTCAGCTCACAGACTAAGGACACCAGATCCCAGTCTATATTTTTTCATTTAATTTTAGCATCACTTAAAAGATGTCTGAATGGATCACAAAGGCAGGCTGGGAGACTGCATTGTGAGTCGAGAACTCATTACACGTTACTCCTGTCTTTGAACATCTTTGAACACCTGCAGAAGGGCTAAACTGTCCCTGAACAGAGAGGAATGAGGCAAGAAATAAAATGAAGCCATTTGTTAAACCAAAATAAATGAAGCGGTGAAAAATAATGGGCCCATCTGCACCTACCACTGGTTCGGGGTCAGTTCTGCTGAAGAAAAGTGCACTGCCAAAAATTGAAAGGAGAATTAAATAGAACCCTGACCATTTTCCTCACCATATACAGTCCATTTAGAAAATAATAATAACACAATATTTAGCACTCTTGCAATGCTTTGTAGCTTCAAAACAATGCATAGACAGGGCCTAATCAATGAGACTGGAACTTCTTTTTTCAAGACTTGTTTGCTACTTGGTAGCCACTTTTATCTTATCATTGTATTAACAGACCGAGACAAATCTTTCCCGATCTAACACCATTGACATCAGCCGAATTATGTCTAGGATCAGTTTGGCCCAATTTATTACTTTCTTAATAGATGATCAGAGTATTATAATGAAGTTCCACTTGAGTTGGAACAAAGAATTTTCACAGCATTCAGCACATATAATAACATGATTAAACCCTGTATCCTTTCCAGGAAATCTAAACCGCTATAATTATAACACAAAAATGAAAAAAAAAGATTAAAAAAAAAAAGAAGTAAACAACGTGTAATTACAGTAGTTGATGATAATGCAAACTTTTGGTTTAGTACATAGTACCTGTCACCTCTCCAGCATGAACAAAGGGAAGTTATGGCCAGAATAAATTACGACCTTCTTAATAACACAGGCCAGAGAGCCCTCTTGAAACCAGAGTCTCCTTCTGAGGAGGAACATATTCTTTCATATGAAAGAGCTAGAAAACTCATGGCTAAGCTGAACATATTTGAGAAAGATAAACAAATCCTAATTTAAAGCTTCACAGTGACGGCAAATTTTTACCTCGTTTTGCAATCTCTTCTAACCTTTATAATTAAGGAGGTGCATCTTAGTCAAGGCTGCCAGCTATAATGCATGTTTTAGCCTCAATGCGTATTTCTGCCGTTTAGCTGGCTCCTAAGCTGAACAGAACAGTTACTCTGCTTGGGAAGCAAGATAAAACAACTGCTACAGCTCCCTGCAGCAATTTGACACATGAGTACCTGGAAGTGCTTGAAAGGATCTCCAATTCCTCTGTCTCTAGAAGGACTGAACCTGAAAGGAGGCACCACAGAGGAGGCAGAAGTGTCATGGCAGAGCCACAAAGAGCTCAACAACACCCGTGATGCCCTTCTCCCCAAACAACTCTCCAGAGGGTAACGTAATTTGCCTGATGTGAATAACACATAACACCTGCTCCCACCAGCCTCCCATTTATGCTGAAAGATTTCTGCCATCTCCATCCAGTTGCCCCTGAGAACTTTCTAAACTGAAATCAGGTGTAGGTCACCGTCCCTTTAACACAAAAGTGTTGAGTATCACCCATTAAGGTTATACTTTTTCCTTTGTCTTCTTCAGATTGAAATGCTACACCCCAACAACAGCCAAAGCCACAACTCCACTGGGACACCATGCAGCTCATCTGGCTGACCTCACACTTTTGGTGACAGAAGCCCTCTTCCTCCTACCTCTCCCAGAGGTGCTACAACGGATGCTACTAACAATCTGTTGGTTGGATGCTACCAACTGCCTGTTACCTGGGACAAGGGGAAATGGCATCAAGTTGTGCCAGGGCAGGATTAGGTTGGACATTAGGAAAAAATTTTTTCACAGAAAGGGTTGTCAGGCCCTGGAAGGGGCTGCCCAGGGAAGGGGTCAAGTCCCCATCCATGGGGGGATTTAAAAGCCGGGCAGATGAGGTGCTTAGGGACCGGGTTTGGTGGTGGGATGGCAGGGGTAGGGTAAGGGTTGGGCTTGGTGATCTTAAAGGTCTTTTCCAGCCTAAACGATTCTGTGATTCTATTCTATGATGCTACCAAATGCTCTTGTACTAGGTAACAGGAATGCAGCTCTATTTTTCATGGTTGATGAGATTCCCGAGAAGGACCGTCACTATCTGAGTCATGCTCCCGTTTAAAACCCAGTAACAGCCTGGGAACCCAAGGGCAGTATAGCTGAAACTGCTTTCCCTTCCCTTACTTTCTACTCAAAACCAGGCAACGGCATGTACATACCAGAATGCTGAGATGATGGCTTATCATATTAATTAAAATTCTCTTATAGTTTCTTTTGATTTCTCCAACTGTCTGCAGCAATCTGTTGTCTTTTCTCTTAGTCTTATACAGTACGCTTTGGAAGGAAAGGATCTTATTTTTTTTTCTGTGCTTTACCCAGCAAGGTCATGGTCCGTGCCAAGTCTAGCATTCAAAGCATTAATGACACTTTTTGAGTATTTTTGTTCTACTGCTGTACTATTTTAGCAGAAAGCAAACTGTATAGACTTTATGGAAATGTGACATTAGAACAGAATCACTCAAAGGCATTTCAGCTACAATTAACATTTTTCACTCCTCGGAAAGAAAATAAAAATAGTTTCTAATTGAATCGCTTCACTGAATAAACACTGGATAAAACCAAGTGGGGAACTAGTAGACAAAAAAATAAGGTTATCCACATGTCAGGGTTGGGTTTTTTTCCAGGCAGATTTGATCTGTGTGTTAGCACTGTGGGCGCTTGTGTATGCAAGCATTGCCATGATATATTTTTTGCTCTCAGTAATAGGTACAGAAACGTCTCCAGGCATGCACCGCATGCAGAGTCAAGGAGGCAAAGCTGGTAATTCCTTCTTGCTTCTTCCCAGCCAGAGCACTCGTAGGATCCATGGGTTTAAAGGGCTAGTTGTGAACGTCAGGATAGACATTACACCTCAAAAAAGACTGAAAACAACAGTAGGGCAGCCCAAAGTCCACTGAGTTTCTCAGTGCAAAATATTTGCTAGTAAATACAACAGGCCTAGGATGACTCTCTGGCTGTACGGCCAACTTCACCGCAGGACTCACCTTGCCACTAAACTTTTTATACTCCAGACACGGTTTGTGCATCCACACTGCTCACTGGGTTTAGGTATCTGTACCATATTAACCATCAGCTGTGCCTAGGAATTGTCCAGATTCCTGGGGTGCAACAACTAAAATGTCATCATGTTATCACCATTCTTCTCATCCTAAATCCAAACCACAGCACTATCCCAGCTACTAGGAAGAAAATTAACTCTGTCCCAGCCGAAACCAGGACACCATGCCCAGATCTGCCCAGTTCAGTTTACTGTTGTAGATACAGCCTGTGCATAGCCATGACACCTCCTCTGGGGATGTCACTGGTGTTGATAACAAAGAAGCTTCTTTAGAAGCCAAAGAGGAGGAACCTTTTCAAGAGACTTTATGCTGCCGATGTTTTAAGAGTGTCTGCAGCTCCAAGTGGACTCTATCCAAGGCAGGCAGGTTATCCTCCTTTTGAAGAACAGGCTTAAGGCCAGCTACCTTAGACTGGCCACTTTGTCCGTATCAACAGGCTGGAGAGATCTCATTGATGTGGAAATGAGGTATGCTCTTAGTACTGTTGGTCACAGCTCACATACAATTTGAATCCAGTGTAGATGAATGACAGCAACTATTTTAACTATAGAATCATAGAATGTTTTGGGTTGGAAGGGACCCCTAGAGGTCATCTAGTCCAACCCCCCTGCAGTGAGCAGGGACACCGCTAACTAGATCAGGTTGCTCAGAGCCCCATCCAACCTGGCCTTGAATGTTCCCAGGGATGGGGTAAGAGAAAACACCTTCTGCCAGCAGCACTGTGCATGAAGCCCACCAGGGAGGCTGATGTTATATGATGTGCAACCATGAAGAAAAATCTCCTTCTTGTTGCCAAAGTGAAAGCCTCCCAAGTTGTATCACAGAAGTGTTTCAAAGAAGTAACTGTTCACAAGAAAAAAAGAAAAAATGCTGATGCTTTCAGATCTATGAAGGATCTGCTGTTTGTTTGCTCCCCATTATCTTGTTTTTAATCCACTTCCCACTTCCCAGCTTACCTGTTGCTTTGAGCTCTACAGATGGTACAGCATGTCACTATGGAATACTCGTTAGTAAGGCAAAGTGTCAGTAAAGCAAATTAAGCTCTTTTTACTCACTCCTCAGAATAAATACTTCATTCCCAGATGTATTGATACCTAGCTGCCATGGAATAACCTTTAGCAAAACATGACTTAACTGTCGCAGGTTTTCCTTGAAACTTCCTGCACAAGTTCAGCGCTGGAGTTAATGAAACCACCATTTTCTCCTCATATTTGTGAATGTGGAAATAAAATTATATAAAACAAATGGATAGACAAACCAGGATCATACAGAAAAGGTCATCTGTGATTATTAAACACTAAATCACTCATACTTGGAAGCTGTGAGGTGCTCGAAGACAGAACTCACTCCAACTTTCACTGAAGTTGTCAGATTAAACGCATCCTTGGTGTGAAACAACACAGCCGTTATATTTTAAGGAGTCAAATAATTTCCCTTTATTTTCTCCCTTTTCTGAGATTGCATATCCCAGAAATTTCCAGAAAGATAGCTTAACTAAAAAGGGGATTTGGTTCCTGAGTGAAGACTGAAATAAACCTTTGAGTGACCCAGTTAGTCAAGCAATGGCAAACACATTTCATTAAACAAATCTTAGGTCCTGGGGTCAAGAAAAGAAGCATCCACCCTCCCTCCTCCATGCTGTAGGAGCAGACAGGTCCCACACAGGAAGACACAATTTTTGTAAAGGATCTGGAAGTCAATGAACAAAAAGCAGAAGGAGCCCGTGTATCAATTGTACCTCAGTTATCTTTTGGCAGAAGTTATCTTGTGTGGCTTCTGGATTATCCCTTGAGCTGTGCTGGTACAGATCTCTGCTCCAGTGTTAAACAGATCTATCGGAGTCCTTCTACAAATCAGTCCTGAGGGCTGTTGCACCCTATTACTGCGGGGAAGTTTCCTACTGATGGAAATGGCAGATTTTCTATCACTTTGAGTATTCAAATAAAAGTTGCATAATAGCCTTTTCAGTAGCTTCATAGCTTACTACTGTGATTACAGTAGTATTTAGGGCATCCAACCTGACAGCCTACAAACATGAAGAGTTGGAGCCTACCTAGCAATTGGTTTTGATGCTTCATGCAGAAATTTGTAGGTGGCATCCTGTACCTTCTCCTACACCAGAATCGTGACTCGATCGTAACTTACAGCCTATCCCAGCCTTACAACCTCTGCCTTGTTTAGGGCAACAAAGCATTTGAAACATTTTTGTCTCTTCTAAAAAGAACACACCTACAATGGAGGTACTGAAGTCATAGCCCACAGCAAATCCGTGGGTGATTCCATGAACTCCCTTGAGCTCTGGCTTTCCCCAAATGCCTCTGAAAGCATCCTTTGCCCTGTTGTTACTTCACATCAAATTCAGAAGCTGTTCCTACAGTGCACTACAGCCATGAGGACCCCAAAGGCTCTGCCTCTCCTTTCACTGACCAAAGTCTTGTCTTACTCACGACCAAAGTCTCACCTGGAGAAACTCATGTGAGAGTGGGTGAGTTTGCAAATGTCAGGCAGAGCAGAGCTTGACTGCCCCTCTGCTCTGCTCTGGGGAGACCTCCCCTGGAGCCCTGCGTCCAGCTCCGGAGCCCTCAGCACAAGAAGGACATGGACCTGTTGGAGCGGGGCCAGGGGAGGGCTACTAAAATGCTCCGAGGGCTGGAGCCCCTCTGCTCTGAGGCCAGGCTGGGAGAGTTGGGGGTGTTCAGCCTGGAGCAGAGGAGGCTGCGGGCAGAGCTGAGTGCGGCCGCTCAGGGCTTCAAGGGGGCCCAGAGGAAAGGGGGGGACAAGCTTTTTAGCAGGGCCAGCTGTGACAGCACAAGGGGGGATGGTTTTAAACTAAACCAGGGGAGGTTTAGACTGGATCTAAGGAAGAAATTCTTTACAATGAGGGGGGTGAAACCCTGGCAGGGGTTGCCCCGAGAGGTGGTGGAGGCCCCATCCCTGGGAACATTCCAGGCCAGGTTGGCCGGGGCTGTGAGCAACCTGATGTGGTTCAAGGTGTCCCTGCTCCTGCAGGGGGGTTGGGCTGGGTGACCTCTAGGGGTCCCTTCCCACACAAAACATTCTATGATTCTATGATTCTATAATCACAATTTTGCTTGTTACAGACCGAGCTGCAATAGTCTTCTGGGGCATGGCTGAGCAAAATGAAGAAAGTTAAGCTCTTGTAATTAGGTATTTTCATCGTTCGTCCAAGACATAGAAACTACGCAGGGAACTTGTAGAATTATTCAACATCTTAATCATGTTGGTGAGACAGTACTTTGTTTACAAACTTTTATATGCCAGCACAGGAACATGTTCCATAAAGGGAGTAAGTCAAAGTGGGCTATGTTTACACATAATAATTTCAGTAGTCTCACAATTTCAGGAAAAATATATTCTTAGAAATATCCATATTACCCCCACAGCTTTTTAGCCATGTGCCACTACAGGAAAGGAGATTTCATTTGGGGGAACAAGCAGTAGGAACAACAAAATAACACAGACACACCACAATAAACAAGAAATACAGGGAAAATGCAAACATGTCCTATCTGCTTTGCTTCCAGAGTGATGCTCACCCAATAGCTGTGGCTTCTCCCGGTTCCTTCCATCTCTGATCTCTACCCCTCATGACATTCTTTGTTTTTTGACTTGTAATATCAGTTTGTGCAAAATACTTCAAATATTGCATACCAAGAATGGTTCTCATGGACATGAATGGTGGCCTCAGGTGACCTCAATGGAGTTGCAACCAGTATTAATCACTAATTCTGGGAGGATGGTTTGGTAGACTGAGTAGACTGGCTTTGATGATTTTTTTCTTCTTTCCAAGTTGTCTCCATAGCAAAAATAAATGGGAAGAAAACCCCACTAGCCATAATAACAACAGTGAGCCCTTTGGTAACATCATCTTTTTCACAAATACACCGTGTCCACATGCTACATCTTCTGTTTTCAGGCACAGTGACACGGTGAACATCATGGCCTAATTCTGCACGGGGTCTCTTCTGAAAATGAAAGTCCGCTGGGAACTTAGTGTAGGCTCCAGGTCAGAAGATTTTGTCTTTGACTTGTTCTGTAATGGCTCTTTCAACCTCCAGGGCTATCACATTTTCATCTTATATATCTCTTTAATAAAACCAGGAGATGAGAAAGAAGGAAACAATACATCTCAGTGGAATACAATTCAAATAAAGTTGTTAATAATAAATAATATATTTAGTATTTATACCGCTACTACCTAAGCCTGTGATCATGGGCAATGCTGAGATAAATAGATAAAAGGAGCAGAGGATCACAGTGAGGCTATTAGGATTTTAAATTTGCCACAAGGCACAACCAGGTATCTAAATAATAAATATCAGTTTAATTTCTTCAAGCCTGAATCGGCCAAGATATTAACCCTGAGAACTCAAATTCTGAAATGGAAACCTTGATTAAAGATGTAGCAGCACTCCCTAAGAAGAGCAGCCAACATCCCTTGTGGACAGAGAGCTTTTTGTTTCTCAGACAATGGTTGGTAAAAACATTTATTCTGCCTCTTATTTTTACATGATGAATCTACAGAATACATTTCTGTATCCTGGTATTCTAAGGTATAATGAAGTTTTTTTGGTCAACAAGGAACTCATCTATTGAAAAAGAACATGTCAGTAATGTCAGTGTAGGCAATTTTCTAGGTAGAACTGCAATATAGCAGGTAACTGAAATTCAAGGCATCTGTTGTATTTCTTGTTGCCAAGGTTTTAACGTTGCAGCAGCATCTGCTATCACCTTTCCAAATGATTTTTTTGAAGTGAAATTGGTACATTCATTTTATTTCATGACTTAGCAATTGCATTGAGGACAAATTATAGTTCATAGGGTTATACCAAGGTTTTGTCTGCACATCTAGGAGGATCCTAGGACTACAGTCTCATGATTACAGAGACACAACTTACTCTAACTGTGGCCTAGTTAATAAAAATTATATATTTTCTACAAAATCCTGTTCTTCAATTGCTACAAAAAATATACAAGACACTAATATCCACAGTACAAGACATGAACTTTGATCAATACAGTATTTTGTACTTTGATTGGCTGACCTTTCCTTCTTTCCTTACAGGTGAACTAGGCAAAAAAAAGGGGGAGCAGTAGAGCAATTGGCCAATCGTATCAAGGCATGGTGTACAGATCAAGGGCATGGTGAACACTGATATTCTTCACAGAATCTATAAGTCATTAAAATTCCTATATCCTGTTCTTATAAGAAAAAAAAGAACAGACAAAGGCACAACAGGAATCTATTCTCTTGACAGCGATTTAATAATAAAAGAAAATGTTCTGAGCCACTCTCATTACTGCTTGGAAACTTTAATCTTATGGACTTAGTTTCTGTTCATGAAAACCTTCAGATCCCTTTATAAGCTACAGAAAGGGAAGGGAATATTTGTAGTTTAATTATACATTTAAACATTTTGGAGAGTCAGACCCATTTTGGAATAGTGTTGTGATGTCTAAATGAAGGGCTTTTCAAGTAATATAAGGCACGGTCTCAACACATTGACAGTTTGTCACAGGACATCCGTCTGTATTTTGTAGGGAATGGGAAATCTGAGAAGGAAAGAAGTATTTTCTCATATCACATTTTCTCTATATTGCTATTAATAACTCTTGAAAAATGCTAGTCAGATTTTCCAGTTTTGGCTTTAATGATCATGCTGTTTATGCGTAAGTATGCCAAATAAGCCTCACATCATGAAGTCAAATCCTCTGCACGCATTCCCATTCTTAAAGCAAAAACACGCTAATCATCAACCTGCTGTGGACTTTACCGGTTGTCTTGCCCTCTCTTTTAAGTATAACTAAGATTAAGTAGAGATGGAATTAACTTTGTAAATCACCAACTGACCAAAGGTGTAGGAGCTAAGAGAGCACGAAGATAATTTTGCCTTTCTCCACTCTCTTCCACCAGCTGTTTAGAAGTTTTCCGGATGACCTCTGGAAGCCTCGACATTTTAAGGAGAACTGGAACTCCTACATATAAGAATCAGTCAAAAGGCTAATTGGTATGCAAGAGGCAATACTATCCCTCAGAACAACGTGGGTTTGCTGCATAGGAAATGTGAAACAACTTCACAAACAAGTATTTTATGTCACTCAACACAGAAACTAAGTCCATGTGGCATATTTTTATATTGCATTGTTAATTACTAAGAAATGTGACTTGGGTACCAGAGAATACGCTTTAGAAAAGTACTGAGAATTTACTAGATTATAAATTGGTTTAACTAACTAAATATACTGTTATGTTCACTAAGCCTTCTAACTAACTTCTAACTAACTTCTGGAGCACAAGTCTTACAAGGAGCAGCTGAGGGAACTGGGGTTGTTTAGTTTGGAGAAGAAGAGGCTGAGGGGAGACCTTATTGCCCTCTACAACTGCCTGACAGGAGGCTGTAGCGAGGTGGGGGTTGGTCTCTGCTCCCAGGTAACAGGCGATAGGACGAGGGGAAACAGCTTCAAGTTGTGCCAGGGCAGGTTTAGGTTGGACATTAGGAGAAACTTTTTCACTGAAAGGGTTGCCAAGCACTGGAAGGGGCTTCTCAGGGAAGGGGTCGAGTCCCCATCCCTTGGGGGATTTAAAAGCCGGGCAGACGAGGTGCTTAGGGGACATGGTTTAGTGGTGGGATGGCAGGGTTAGATTAACAGCTGGGCTTGATGGTCTTAAACCTCTTTTCCAACCTAAACGATTCTATGATTCTATGATTCTAATATTGGATAATAAACAGGCATATTAATCTATTTTTCTTACATTATAGTCACTGAAAACAAAGTAAACAACCCAAAACAAAATAAAATTACCTGCTTAGATGTTAACAGCTTGAACCATAGGCCCCTAAACTGCCCACTTCTTAAGAAAATCATCGTTAGCTGCATATTTTATATGGCAATTGTACATAACCAGCTTATGAATAACAACAGCAGAGTTTTTCCCTTCTGATTTCAGTGCCACTTGAGCTATGCAGATTTCAAAAAGCTTATGAATATACAGATAAAGAGAATTGTTCTGAACATCTGTAAGCAAAATATGAAAAGATGTTTTATACTGAATGAACATCCTGGGTTGTCTAATGCTGGCCAAAAATGGTGTATTTATGTATTAGGCTAATGCACCAAAAATAGCTCAAAATCCTTCACGCACTCCAGAATGCCATTTCAGATTTTCATCTGTATGGTTGTCACCACAAAATGTAAAAATAATTTTCGAGCACTGTATTCACAGGCTTCAGAGTAACTCAATTATCTTTCAAACATCGATTTAGCAAGGCAATACCACATCAACTGATAGGAGAATCTTCAAATGACCTGCCCCACTTCTGAACAGGATAGCACTTATCTGACCTTTTCAAGCAGAATCATGACTTTTCTACCTCCCCAACGGAGAGGTGAATCATACTGCTCTTCAAGGCTTATGGGGTTGGAGGTTTGCCCTTGGAGGCTTAAGTTTTCATCGGGTAGCAACACAGTTTTATAGCAGTACCGCAATCACCTAGCTGCTGGAAGAGAAATGGTGTCCCCTACATAGCTTAATACTAGGTCTGCAGATCACTTTTGCTTCCCAGTGAAGTCCATCAGACTAAGATCATGGCAGAAGACTGGAACACCACTCATGTGGAAATCAGACCTGTATTCACGTGAAGCAACACAACGCTTTCTTTCTAGAAAATATACTAAAAGCATGAAAAAAAGAAACCCTAAGCATTTTCTTGTTTTCTATGGAAGATACTCAAAACTAAAAGCTTTAGTAGAAAGAGTGAAGCAGAATATCAAATCAAAGTCAATATGCTCCAAGCCTCCACCTTAGTAATTCCTCAATTTGAAGGTATTTAAATACGGATGTTAGTGACATGTTACCGTAGACTTTAAGATCAATTATATTTAAGGCAGTGTTGTGCCCAGAGGTCTCCAAACAAGACATAATTTAAGATCATTATTGAACATCCTAAATACACAAGAAGACAAAAACCTTTGTAGGTTTTTGTATGAGCCAGTGTACATGGAACATATTCCTGTCTTTAGGCTGCTGGTACATCAGCAAGAAGGAACTTTATGTCTCACAGTGTAAGGAAGGTCTGAGTAATCTGGTGGCCTTCTATCATAGAGTGACTGCAGGGGTGGATAAGGGAAGAACAACCAAAGTCATCTATCTTGACTGCTGTGAGGGCTTTCGCATGGTCTCACAACATCCTTGTCTCTAAACTGGAGAGAGATTGGTTTGTTGGATGGACTATTCAATGGATAAGGAATTGGCTGGATGGCTGCATCTGAAGAGTTGCAGTCAACAGCTCAATGATCAAAGGGAGATCAGTAACAAGTGGTGTCCCTCAGGGGTCTGTATTGTAACTGGTGCTGTTCAATATCTTTATTAATGACATAGACAGTGAGATTGAGTGCACCCTCAGCAAGTTTGTGGACAACACAAGCTAACTTTGCAGTTGGTACGCTTGAAGGAAGGGATGCCATCCAGAGGACTTTGACAGGCTTAGGAAGTGAGCCAATGCGAACCCCGTGAAGTTCACCAAGGCCAAGTGCAAGGTCTTGCACCTGGGTCAGGGCAATCCCCAATAACAGTACAGACTGAGTGATGAATGGACGGAGAGCAGCCTTGCAGAGAAGGACTTGGGGATATTGGTAGATGAAAAATTAGATATGAGCAAGCAATGTGTGCTTTCAGGCCACATAGGTAGCCAATTGTATCCTGGGCTCATAAAAAGAAGCGGGGCCAGCAGGTCAAGGGAGGTGATTCTCCCCCCTCTACTTCACTCTTGTGAGACCCCTCCAGGAGTATGGCCTCCTGCTCTGGGGTCTCCAAGTACAAGAAAGATATAGACCTGTTAGAGCAGGTCCAGAGGAGGCCAAGAAAATGCTCAGAGGGATAGAAGACTTCTCTGATAAAGAAGGGCTGAGAGAGTTGTTGTTCAGCCTGGAGATGAGAAGGCTCCAGGGAGACCTTACTGAGGACTTTCACTACATAAAGGGCCTTATTAGAAATATGGAGAAAGACATTTTATCAAGGTCTGTAGTGACAGGAGTAACCATTTTAAACTGAAAGAGGGTAGATTTAGATTAGATGTAAGGGAGAAATTTTCTACAATGAGGGTGGTAAGACACTGGAACAGGTTGCCCAGAGAAGTTGTGGATGTCCCATCATTGGAAGTGTTCAAGGTGGGGTTAGATGGGGCTTTGAGCATCTTAATCTAGTCAAAAATGTCCTTGCCCACAGCAGGAGGGTTTGGAACTAGATGATCATTAAAGGTCCTTTTCCAACCTAAACCATTCTATGATTTTATGATTCTGTGATAACACGCATGGATCAGATAGATACGTGATCAAAACTGCACATGCATTGAAGAACATCCAAGAACAAGAGATTGGAAAACTTTATGCCTCAGCAGGCATGCTCTCCCCTGCCTCCACATGCACATAAATCAACAGTGCCCTTAGCTCCAGATGGAAGTATGGATAGTGAATGTACATATAGATACCTTGGATTTGAATTAGTTGTTCACATATAGGCATCCAGTTACTTTTGAGATGTCCAAGGGCAGCTTGGGCATCCATGAAAAACTGTCAGATGTGTCTATAGCATGGCACATGGGGCATTCTCAACACCTCAAATGGCATGAAATCCTACATTTAGGCAGCTGAATCAAAAAAACCACCATTGGTTGATATGTTTTGAGTGACCTTAGCATGGGGAAGAGTAAATCCACACCATTTTGCCTGAGGTCTAACTGACAATGTGCTTTTAGAAGAAGTGCTAAATGTTTCATCCAAAGAATTGCTGCTTTTTTTCTTCAGAGTAGAGTGCCAGAAAGGTGTGGGACTAAAATAACATTCCTGCACAGATTCTCAGGACTGCATGGGCTGAAAGCAAAGCTCAAAGACTTGACAAGTGGACAGTGTTTACACAGCCCTGATATCCTTTATAGAGCTGGAGTACTGCGTCCAGCTCCGGAGCCCTCAGCACAAGAAGGACATGGACCTGTTGGAGCGGGGCCAGAGGAGGGCTACTAAAATGCTCCGAGGGCTGGAGCCCCTCTGCTCTGAGGCCAGGCTGGGAGAGTTGGGGGTGTTCAGCCTGGAGCAGAGAAGGCTGCGGGCAGAGCTGAGTGCGGCCGCTCAGGGCTTCAAGGGGGCCCAGAGGAAAGGGGGGGACAAGCTTTTTAGCAGGGCCAGCTGTGACAGGACAAGGGGGGATGGTTTTAAACTAAACCAGGGGAGGTTTAGACTGGATCTAGAGAAGAAATTCTTTACAATGAGGGGGGTGAAACCCTGTCAGGGCTTGCCCCGAGAGAGGGTGGAGGCCCCATCCCTGGGAACATTCCAGGCCAGGTTGGCCGGGGCTGTGAGCAACCTGATGTGGTTCAAGGTGTCCCTGCTCCTGCAGGGGGGTTGGGCTGGGTGGCCTCTAGGGGTCCCTTCCAACCCAAAACGTTCTAGGATTCTATGATTCTATTTAGAGGACATGACTGTTAAGTGCTTACCATAGATATGATCTTGCCAGAACAGATGAATAAGAAAGTGGCAATCACACAGTGCATAACTGAAGTCTACTATTTCATAAGAACTGTTCTTCCCAATGAAAACGATGGCAGCTAGAAGCAGCCAGATGGCAATATCTTAGGGGAGCTTGTGAGAGCTTTCTTTAAAGAGACTTCCAAAAAGTACGTTCAAATATGAAAAAAAAAAAAACCTGCCAAAAAAAAATCAGAATAAAATCAGAATAAAATAGGGCTAGAGGAAGCTGAGTAGGAAAAAAATAGCATGCAGAAATCAGTACATTCTCCAACTCCGCTCAGCTGCACAACTAGAAACAGAAATGTGCAGCATATACGCATCCCAATTATGTTCACACAGACAAGGCTATGAAATATATGCTTATGCTTCTGGATATCTCTGAGCAAAAAAATCCTCCAGTGTCCAGCATCTGGAGTCATATAAACATCCATAATGCAAATGTGTATAAAAACAAGCACTAGAAAAATAACGTCAGCTGTGGTTTTGTACTACAAATCTAACTAAAAAAACTACCAGAAAATAGACTTCAAAGATTTTTCCCATTTCTTTACTACAGGATTCTTATTATTTAATTACCATTTTTATTTTTGTTCACTATTGATAAAATACAACACATTAAGTAGCTACAAAAAGCCTTCAGAGTTTCTCAATCGATCGCAAAGCTCACAAAACTATGGAGCTATTCTGAAGTAGAAAGCCAGCCTATACTGCACAGAATTAAAAGAGATGGTACCTTTTTTCTACTTCCCTGGCCACACCACCTTGTCCTGCATTCACATCTCCTCCTGGCCAACAGACAGCACTCAGCATCTTTGGAGAAACACTCAACGGTCCATCATAACTACCCTCGGCGTACTGGAACCATGAGCGCGTTGGGAAAGAGAAGTTGTGCTGCACGTCCCTATTCTATATAAACAATCTAATTATTTAACACCCAGGTGATTAAACAGAGTGGACAATAATTACCAGGTAGGTCTTGAACCATATATGTTTATAACAGTTACAGATAGGGCAGGCAAATGATGAAAGCAGGAAATACAAGAGTGCAGAAGTATTAGGAAGTAATGGACCATTTGGATAAATAAGACTGGCATCACTGATACTTCCACAGATGAAGCTTCTTATGGCTACGTTTTGCAGGAGTTCTGGGTATCTGTGCATCAGTGCTAAAGGCGTGGGATCCTTTTGTTTGTTCTCGGTATTTTTTCATTTCTATACACTAAACGTTTGCACTCAGGAGCATGCATACTGCTGTAAGTTCCCACCAGGAATCCTCCCTAATCCATATGTTTTCTTTAGCACTTATGAGGCCATTTCTTATAAGTTCAGTATTATCTATAAAATACCATCTTAAACCACCTCTTTCCACATTTTTTCCTATTTCCAGCAACTTTCTGCTTTTTCAGGTGCCTTGCAGCACTTCTGCACAGTTGCTAAAGTGTCCATTACTTGTTTGTGCCACTGAACTTTTTACACTCTTCCCATCAAGCCTATGTGACAGATTGTCAGTGAGAACAGCGTATCAACTTCAGCATTTGGCATAAAAAGTGTTAACAAGAAAATAAACCAAAAGAAAACCTTCAAGCTGTTCTCCACTAGCGAGTATAGGAAAGCAAGAATTTGCTTTAACAGCAACATTAGTCAGTTGGCTGCCAGTGGTTCTATGTTTTAGATCACAGAAAGAAACTGTATTGGGTTATTAGTACTGTAGAGGGATTAGTATAAGAGTGCAATGAAAAATAAATGCAAGGGTTTGGCATGGAAATGATAGGATGCTGTGCACTGAGCTGTATAAAAATTTAACAAATTAATAATAATAACACAAATGAGAAATTCAGACTTCTCCGTACAACCTCTTGGTTATATGGAAAAAGAAAGAATGCGTGCTTTCTGATTTTTGTTCATATGCAGATACAGGCCCAAGTAAAATCAAAACTCATGCTTTTTCTAAGGAACATGTTGGCATCATTTGAAACAGAATTCATTTTCTGAAGAACCTATTTTTTCTTTTGCCTCAGAATATTTGTACATGCATTAACTCATTCATTATTAGAAGATCACAATGGGATGAGCATACCATAGATTCTGTAATGATTTAGGATGCAAGACCAACACCAGGGTTGACTAAATACCCAATCTTTCTTTATTCACTGCAGTCACTCATTTTACTCTTCATTGCCACTCATAATCTGACAGGATTTTCTACTCACAACCCTTAAAAACCAAAGCGAAAGACTTACCTGAACAGACCTCTTTGTAGGTAGGATTTGGAGTATACCCTCCTGCGTAACCCACTTGAGTGGAGTAGACTCCCTTCTGTCTCCAAAACTTCCTCTCGGCTCCCCAGAAACAGCCCATACCTGAATATTGCATAAAACACGTATCGGTATGTCAAAATCTGCTCAACGCTAAATCACGTATTTGCACATTAATTGACACAGTCCATGGTGGAAGGAACTTCGATAGCCAGCACATGATGGTCAAATATTTCCCAAGATTATGCACAGAATAACTACATCGAGAAATCCATTCTGCACCAGAGCACAACTCAAATAAAGCTTTATTTATGCTTCTGAATATTAACATATCACGGAGGACAAATCCTATAAGGGTTCAAAGGCCCAGACAAGGAGAATTCTCATGCACATTAAAAAAAAAAAAAGTTACTTAAAAGGCAATTGGGCTGTTTGTACAGCATGATTTTTACTTCAGTTTATTAGCAAGCTGTCAAAACACAATAATTTGTATTAATGGCAAACAGTTTTTTAATTTTCTGCTTTCGGGCATATGCAGTCTTTAAAGGTGGCAGTAATAATGGATTAAATTATATGCTATACAGGAGGAAAAACGCTTTGGTTTAAGAATTTATGCACACACATATTTGATGTTCAGACAAAATTTTGGTAGACATTCACGCACGTGGCCAATTATCAAAGAACAGCCAACTACCAACCGGTGTAAATTAGCAAACTCTCCTGATGACAGGAATAAAGCACATTGTATGAAATCCAGAGGGAAGGAACAAAGATGACTAACTGTGCTGGTTTGGGCTGGGGTAGAGTTAATTTTCTCCACAGTACCTAGTATGGGACTATGTTTTGGATTTGTGCTGGGAACAGCATTGATAACCCGGGGATCTGTTGGTTCCTGCTGAGCAGAGCTCACACAGAGCCAAGGCCTTTGCTGCTCCTCACCCCACCCCATCAGCAAGGGGCTGGGGGGGCACAAGGAGCTGGGAGGGGAGACAGCCGGGACAGCTGACCCCAACTGACCCCAGGGGTATCCCACAACATATGGCTCAGCACATAAAGCTGGGGGAAGAAGAAGGAAGGGGGGGACATTGGGAGTGATGGCGTTTGTCTTCCCAAGTCACCATTACGCATGATGGAGCCCTGCTGTCCTGGGGATGGCTGAACTGGAGATGGCCTGTCCATGGGAAGAGGTGAATGAATTCCTTGCTTTGCTTTGCTTGCTTCTGCGGCTTTTGCTTTACCTGTGACATTGTCTTTATCCCAACCCACGAGTTTTCTCACTTTTACTCTTCCAATTCTCTCCCCCAACGCACTGGGGGGGGAGTGAGCAAGCAGCTGGGGGGGCTTAGGTGCCGGCTGGGGTTCAACCACAACACTAACATTCTCTGATGGCTTACACGGTTAAGAGACATTAGCTACGATTTGGAGAACCCTCTAAAGCTGAAACATGTCATATACACTCTAGTATTGCTTAGCTTATCCCTGACTATGGGCAATGTGTTTTCTATCTCAGCAATCGCATACTTCCTTTTATTATTCCCTTACTAAAACATTTGAAATAAAAGGCAGTAAAAAATAAGCTAAATATTAAATAGACTTAGAAATTAATGATCTACGATGGGTTTTCTATTGATAACACTGCAGATATGACAGGTTAAAAAAATTACAGAAATGTTCCTTCAAAGTACAGGTAGAAGAACAAAGCAGCCCCTTCTATCAACTACGAGGCATATGCTTTCTCTGAAACTTCAGGGATTAGCTTCAAATTAATGTAACCTATTTTGACCAATTCCTGTCTCTGCAGTTGTAATGCACCAAAAATACGGAAGTAATGACGCAGATTTCTCCTTCTAATTCAGGTGTTGAAGCAAGCTGCATAAATTATGAGCCTAGCCTGCTCCTGGAGACCACGGGAAGAAGCAGGCATCTCCTGAGGACAATTCAGCCTACAGAAGATAAAAATTGCTGATCAAATTACAGTCATTCTCCCTTGACTACAGAGATAGCTATGGCCATTAGACTTGGGTTCTCAGCTAAATTAGGCTGGTGACAAACTGCTGGAGGACGTCTCTTGAAATTCTCCCCCAGTTTTGGAGACAGAACAACCTAGAATTCTCATCTGAGAGAAATTTTTCATGCACTCACGTATCACTGACCTAACAGTGATTTAAACTAGAGTGCATTTCTGTACCTGATGTCACTATTTTATCTCAATTAAGTCTGGGAAGTTCTTCAGTAATTATGCCCCTAGGTCTAGTCAACTGATACAAGGTGGAACAGTTTTTACACATGACCCTGGCTATGTTGCATGGTACAAACGGCAGCTGTGGTCCCATCATTGTCCAGAACAAGAATGTAACTAGAGAACATCAGCAAACCCTGATGGTCAAGTGTCCTCCTCCACAGAAGTCAGAGCACATGTAAGGGGGACAGTGCATGCCTATCTCTCATCCCAAAAGTCAGGTCACAGATGAGAGGGAGCCTACAGCAACGAGCTGGGAAGTGCTCCTTAGTCCATTGTGAAGACAGCCTTTGAACAAATAGTTTAGACACAGCCGTTGAGTCTTTAACCAAATAATTGCTTAGAAATATACTTTTATCCATGTTTCTCCTACGTACATGTAAAACTGCACATGAAGACAGGTATATAACAGAATTGTTAGGTTAGAAAAGACCTTTAAGATCATCAAACCCAGCCATTACCCTAACCCTGCCATCCCACCACTAAACCCTGGCCCTAAGCACCTCGTCTGCCTGGCTTTTAAATCCCCCCAGGGATGGGGACTCGACCCCTTCCCTGGGCAGCCCCTTCCAGTGCTTGGCAATCTTTATGGTGAAAAAATTTTTCCTAATGTCCAACCTAAACTTCCCCAGCACAACTTCAGACCATTTCCCCTCGTCCTATTGCTCATTACCAGGGAGAAGAGGCCGACCCCCACCTCACTACAGCCTCCTCTCAGGCAGTTGTAGAGGGCGATCAGGTCTCCCCTCAGCCTCCTCTTCTCCAGACTAAATAACCCCAGAATGTTCCTTGTAAAAACTCCACATGCATCCTGCCAAAATTCGTGTCGTGGTACATTTGAGTGATGTGAAGCATGTAGGCAATACTCATTAACAATCGTTTAACATGGAGGGTATGCAAATTCTTGACTCTTTTACACTGTGCGGGCATACGGTAACAAAGTCCAGAAGCAAACACAAGCATGGACAGCTTGGGGTAGGAGGGAAAATTTCTGTTAAAATAAAACCCTTGAGCTTCATCATTCTCGTCTGCAGTTCTTTACTCCTCATCCCTAGCCTGAGAGATGGAGCTAGCTCTTGACTATGTCTTCATACTGCTTTATCCAGGAGGACATTTTGGAGGCATTACAGAATTAGACTGTGATAAATAATCTATTTGACAAGTGCATCTGATTTTGCTAAAGTCAACACAGAAGAGAAAACATCACTTTTAAAAATCAAAACTGGGACAAGTGTTTAATTATGTGAAAGGCCTATTGTATATCAAGTCTATCATGGGTTCAAAAAAAAGGTATTTCCATTCCATTGCAAGATAGTGAAAAGTTAGGAACACAGCTTTTCCATGGCCATCCAGTCTGCTCTAACAGACTTTGTTCCTTCTGATAATCATAATTTACTCAGAAGAAAATTTTGTATTTAGATATGCAACCCTAAAAAAGGAAGGAGGCAGGATCCACTTACATCTCATCTATCTTAAATTTAGATATTTAGCTACATGCACTGCCCAGCTATTCTGCTTATTTTTTAGGACTGTCTAAACTTGGTGGTCTCAGAATTCATTAGGTTCTTCTCTATTTCCATGACAGTGTTCATCCAAACATGTTGTCCTGAAAAAGCAGGCATCTTTCAGTAATTTTCTGGTGATTGGATTTAGGCGGAGAGTGGAAGAGGGCATCAGAACTCACACAGTGGGCAGACTTAGGCTGTATTAGACCACTTCCAAAGGTGCTTTTAATTTATGTTGTGGGTTGTTTGCTAGAACCTGAGTCTGTATCTGTATCCGAAGCACTGAAAATAAACTTCAGCCCAAAACTAATACCTCAGCACTGTGTATCCTTAATATTACAAAGTAAATTTGAGCTACATCTGCCTAAAATCCCAGCTCCTTTTGCAGCAGGTGACACCGAGACCCTGGAGAAAGGACTATATAGCCAATTTATCAAACTAACACTGGTTGGACAAGCATGCTGAGAGGTGGTGAATGAGCTATTTCATCTATGCCAAGGAATAGTACAGACCCCAGATTTTTCCCACAACATATTCCTAGGCCCACACCTCAGTGCAGATGAGTACCCAAACATGAAGGACACAACCTAAATTCAGGTTCAACTTCAGATATAGGCCCAACTTCAAACACAAAGTAGAAATGCTCATTCTTTTCCTATTTATTTCAGGAACTTTAATGCTCAATAAATCCTTCACTGCAGGGTCTGAATTTATTGACCATCAGGGTAGTGGTCACTGGTTCTCCTTGATCAATAACTATTATTTAAGCTTCTCTCATTGACAGCCCTCTCTGACCTGTTGATTTGACCTAGTGACCTACATCTTTACCACAGTTTCTTTCACTTTTTCTTCTCCGTAACCAGTTGATGTCTGAATTCATCCTGCCCTCCTCCTTCTGAGAGACAGACATTTTGTTCTCTGGGTGAACTATTCTCATCATTTCTCAAGTACACTGGCACCTTGCACAAACAATAAATCCTCACATCCATGAGAACAGATAAAATTGAAGTCTTTGTCATAATAAAACAACCTGCTAGTAAAGGGACATAATTTACGACGATATAATACTAAATTGCTTTCCACAGTATTAATACATTCAGCGGTTGATGTTTGTTATTCTGCTAAAGTGGTGCCACGTTCTACGGCGGAACTGTCACAAGGAGAGAAATATTAACAATAGAACCCTGCATAATATTCTGGAGTTAAGGCACATCAGCTCATGGAACGCTTGTTCTTCAGAGCACGGGCTGCCTTAAGCCACGCTTAACATGGCCAAGAAATACTAAAATAGGGAAATAATCTCAATTCAAGACTTTATGTGCTCTTGTAGTATTAAAAAAGTTTACCTTCCCTAAGTATTACTACATTAGTAAGAGAAATGAAGAAATAAATAATTAAATTAATTAAATTAAATAATTAATTAAAACTCAGTGGAAAAAACCAGTAAAAATGATAGGAAAAGAAACATAAAAGCAAAATAAGCCACCCGCATTATAATTTGAAATTAGAAAACATGAAAGTGATTTTAAACTGATTTCAAATAAATTTATTATCATGAAATAATTTGCATAATCCCCAGTACTGGTGAAGTGAGTGCAGCTTTAGAGTTAGAGCTTCCAGAGGCATTCCTAAGAGAAAGGGGAAAAAAAAGGAAATATTGAGGAACATACTCATGTTCCCAGAAAAAGTCTTATTTTAGCATAATGGGTATTGCAGAAGACTGTTTAAGCGTTGAAGATATTTGTCACTTTTTAATTGCTAATTTGTAAAACAAAACCTATTCTTTTAGTGATGGGTTTTGACTGACTCTTAATTGGAATTTCAAAAGGCATTTAAAGATTTTTTGCTTTTGAACTTCAAAACCAAACAGATTCAAATGGCAATCTTTAAAGGTTCATTCATCCCTATAAATAATATTAATCACACAATTTGGGAATAAATGTTGGTACCCTATTCCTTTCTAGCATCCACATTCATTTTCTCAAACTATTCTCTTTATATATCTGCACACATGTATATCTTCCGAACAACTCTTTGTACGCAGCCTTATGCTCAGCCAAGGAATATGTGTTTCCATAGGCAACCCAGATCATTTACATATCTGTAAAAAATAGTTAGCATGAGCCAGAGTAGTTTTCTAAAATAATGAAAGCAAAGTGTTACTCTGATAAGAGAGATAAGCATCCCATCGTTAAAGATAATCTATAATAATTTTGAAATATTCACAGAGCAGAACTGAACCCCAGGTGTTTCCTCTCCAGCGAGATGAATCGCTTTACAGATTACGTTAACCATATCGACTAGGTCTCCATTGACTGCAACAGGAGCTCATCCATTCAGGGATTAATTTATTTGCCTAAACGGAGACATCCGAGGTCATTTGAGATGCCTTAGGATATCCAAGACATCTCTCTACACAAGGCTGACACAAATGACACAGGACTCAGGAGAGACATGTGCCCTTCTTGAAAGGCAGGCAAAATGCTTCTGGATGTCTCAGATGTAACGTTTGCATATTTTAAGGCAAGAGAAACAAGCCCATACCTCATATGCAGGCATTACGAAAACCTGAATGTCTCTGAGTCTGTATTTGAATCAAATTCCCCAAAATACAGTGGTTTGTGTCTGAAAGTTGCCTATTCATCTTCCACAACTATAAAAAGTCTGGCATGACGCTGTTTGCATATTTTAAGGCAAATTACGTTTGCAGCCTGTAACATTGTTGGACTCTTTAGTTCACGTACTGCATGCAATAGCCGTCACACAGAACCAAAAACCAGCTTGGAAAACTTGTTTGGAAATTATGCAATGTTCAGGACGTTGTTCTCCACTCATACAAGGCACCGCATGATCCCACAAAGGTCACCTTCGCTCGCCTGCCTTCTGGCCTCATTCTCCAACGTCTGTTCCTATCACGTCTTTGAATAGTACTCAGGTTCCATGTAGGTTCCCTGATGTAAACGCCGATTTATGATTCCGTGACATAAATCGGCACAAGCAGGATATTTGCATCAGAAGGGCATTCCTGATCCAAACTAAAACCTCACAAGATGCACCTATTCTGTACTAATTAAAGTCTATTAAGTTCTGAGCTCAGTAGCTGCTAAAGGAGGCCGATGCTTCAGGGACTCTCAGCTTGCCATTTAGAGAAGCTCACAGAAGGTGTATTGGGTTTATATACTGGCTAATTGTCATATTTTCTCTAAAACATGTACGCATATACGGTATTTTCATTTGTGGAACATTTTTTTTCATTCCTTTGTCCTTTACCTTTGTGGTACATCCCTCTCCATTGGGCATCAGGTGTATACACAACCTGACTTCTGCATGACTACCCAACGACCTTTCGCTCCTGCCAGCTTTATTTACCAGCGTTCTCTCTCCCCTGCCCTCCCAGCAGCCCAACAGGACATCCAGAAGACTCTTTTTGTCATATTCTGAAGAATGAATGCATTATTTCATTGGCATGCCAAGTCTTTTCTGGCCCAGCGCCTGCAATCCCTACACCCACACTTCAAGGCACTTTTCCATGCAGCAGATTAAGAAGCTGTTCCAATGCCAGGTTGATAGCAATGCTTCACTGCAGAAGATGAACTGCAAAGGATATGGATCCTGCTCCTCCTTCTGTTAACAGGATTTTACAATGTATGATTCCACTAAGCAGAGGAAAATGTCAGTTCAAAATATATACTCAGAAAAAAATAAAACGTGCCGGTACATTGAGAGAACAAAGAGCAACGTGCCCTGGAAACCTCTTCGCTAACCCCAGAGCAGAGTAAGTGGCAGGACAGGATCTATCCAAAGCTTGGGAGTGCACCAGACAGAGGAGACCAGCTCTTGTGCCAGCTTATGTTCTGAAGCCCTAGAAGCAATGATTCTGCCAGCTGCTCAAATGCTACAGTACCCAGCCAAATGTAGCTGGGGGCACAGGCTGCTCCTATACATTGAAGCAGTAAAGGACAGCCAAGAGTACATCCCACCGGCCTACCTCAATGCATCTTGCTCTAGCCAGCATCTCTCCGGGAGATGGAGACACAGCTGCCAGTATCCCCGCTTCTCTTGGCCAGTATAGGACTTGGCCCAAATTCTGAATACGATTGATTTAGTTACCTCTATAAAATCTGGAGAAGGAAATGCTCAGCTGCTTTGAACTGAAATGTGGTTTTTTTCCCCAACTGGAAGGAATAAATTGAACCTCAGCAAGTTATGTACCTATATAATAATGCTCATTTCATACATTTCCGCCAAATACTGAGTGTGATTGGCGTTTTTCTCTTCAAAAAAATTGTGTAGAGCAGTTGGTACAGCTGATTGATTGAAGTCAGTCCAAGTACTGATATTTCTAAGTACGGAGCCAAAGAGATATTTATTCATGCTGTGTACTCCAAAACTGTGGGGACCATTAATTTTTAGTACTTCACAGGTTGAAGTGGGTGCGTTGGCTTCACTATGAAAGGTCAGGATGAGACCTTGGTAGGCACCATCGTGTTCCCTCCCCCAAAGAGAAGATGGGCAAGCAGGGCACAAGGAAGCTGTGATGGGATCCAGCAGACTCCCAGTCTGGACAACAAGGAGATCAGGACATCCTGGCAACCCAGGAGAACACCCAGCCTGTATCTAGTCTACACACGGTGGTTGTACATCTGCTTACAATATTTTTTTCTTGACTTTATGTAACTCAACAGCACCAGACTTCCAGAAAGTTAAATTTTATTCTCTACAGGGAAATATGCCAGTCCCCTTGGCTTCACTGTGACTGTGGACACAAATCCAAAAGTAGCACTGGATCTCACAGTCACACATAAAGAGAGTGAATACAGCTTTGTTGAACACTTTCATATTGCCTGTGCACTTACACAACATTTAATAAGGTCCTGAAAATCTAAAGCCTCATAGGCACCAAGATAAAAATACAGCATGAGTTACCCCAAAGTCTTTGTTCTGAATATTTTAAAATTCTTGTTGAGAATCTGGAAAGAATTCCAGATTCAGATTGAAATGCACTATCATCTTTGGCATAATACTGTAATATGTAGGGTGCTTTGGTGAGCCATCTGGATGCATATAGGATTAATGTTATCAATCAGGATTTAAAATAAAATTGTATTATTGATGTCTTTGGGGATTTAACGTGCAGCGACCACAGAATATTTGAGCAATCACAGAATATTTGAGATCACTGGAAAACAATCAACTAAGAAACGGTTGGGAGGAATATTTAAAAAAAAACAAACCTGAAATGGAGAACAAGCTCAGCTGAAAGAAATAAAACTCCTGATGACAGATGGCATTAAGCGGATGATCTTCCTAGATAAGCGTTGGCTCTAATGCTACAACAGGGTTGATAAATATGTTGAACAGCTTGCCTGGGGCAAGTCAAACAAAGCCCTCGGCAAGAAATTTAAAATGCAGTTTGCCTAACAGAGCAACTAAAGAGGAATTTCTTGGCTCACCATTTTGCCAAGATGTGTTCTGTTCACACTGCATGAATTCCCAGAGAAACTGTTGGGTTTGCTTCTTTCTCCATAGGAGAAGCAGAAGCCTCATGTTCATTCAAATTAACAAATGCCCAGGCAACTCATTTATGGCTGTATGGGAGCTGCTGACATTCGAAGTGCGTGTGGGCACATGTTTGTGTATGTATATGCATGTTTGTATAAAATCTGCACAACAGATTTGAATTATTGTAAGAGGAAAAGCAGACTATCATAATAGAAAAGGAATATTTTACTGTCAGGAGAAAAACTGCCATGTTTTCAGCACAAAAAATATGCATAACATGCCATGAGTATAAGTATGACTTTTGAAAAACCCTGTAAGACAACACCACTCAAACTGGAAAAAGCAATAGAGAGATAGGTAGGTAGAAAATTATCCTTAAAATGTGCTTATTCAATCCATCATAAATGCATGGTACAGGTTTTAAATAATATAAAATCAAGAGGATGTAAATAAATCTGAAGCCAATATCAAGATTGTTAGTAAGGCACAAACCACAGTTGCTCCAAACTTCACAGTTACAGTACGAGAGGTTTCAGATATTCCTATTTAAATGCAATTTTGATCTTAACCAGCAGAGAGCAGGGATTTACACAAGTCAGTATACTAAAACACTTTCAAAGATGGCCTTATTCGCTACCTCAGTATTCTTTCTCCACCCGATAAGCAGGAATATTTAAACCAATTTTCTCCTGAAGGTCAACAAAACTGTTATCTGGTGAGTCCACATAATAAGAAAATTCCATCATCAAAATCTTCCGTTGGAAAACTTCTTGCCTCTAATTCCCAGAACCTGGAAGATACAGCGCACTCAAAAAATCATTTATGCTGATCTGGAAGGTTGTCATCACACAATGGGAAGAGAATGTGTAAAAACAGCAGAGGCCAAACTTTCTGACCTTTGAGAGACGGACCAGAATGTCCCTGTACCCGTGACACGTACCTCCAACGTGGCAGAGTTGGAAGGACCACTGCGCAACATAACCTCACCTGTGAGCTGCACCTGAACCGCTCATCTTGGATCTAAATAATCAGAACTAACACCGTGAATCACTCCTAGAAGTGAATAGGAAGAGAAGTAGGTCTTGCGAGAGTGAAGGCGGCCAACCACTTCTGCGGCTCTGCCTTTTTCCACCGTCTTGGGGTACAGGCTTTATTCCTAATCACTGCTCCGCATCTATTTGTTCTGCATTAATCACACACAGCATTTTCTTAATTAGGAGAGAAAGGTTAAAAGGAGCTGGAAGATGTGCAGGGTTCATTAGGCCCAAACATATACATAGAATACATGGGCTTTACTTCCCAGTTCCCAAAAGGACACCAGTATGGGAATATGCCATAGGAGAAAGCCTGGCGGCAGATGTTTGGATCTGGAGAACCCTGTTTTCTGCCTCCTCTAGAAAGAAAATACTTATATAATAATTCACAGGTATTTAGCTCCTTTCATCCAAAAACATCAAATCATTTTGCACACAATAATTAAGCCTCACGTGAACCATAATTTATGAATTACTACTTTAAGTACTCCAAAACTGACGTATGAGTAGTCCCAAAGCAAAGCAAAGAATCCCCTCTGGAAAAATCATAGAATCGTTTAGGTTGGAAAAGCCCTTTAAGCTCCCCAAGCCCAACCGTTCCCCTACCCCTGCCATCCCACCACTAAACCCTGGCCCTAAGCACCGCATCTGCCCAGCTTTTAAATCTCCCCAGGGATGGGGACTCGACCCCTTCCCTGGGCAGCCCCTTCCAGTGCCTGACAGCCCTGTCATTGAAAATTTTTTTCCTAATGTCCAACCTATTTTTCCTAATGTCTAACCAAAGGATCCAAACTCTCAGGTCATTGTTTAAAAGATCTCTTTTTCATGCTATGACTACTGGGTGATAGAAACACCACTTGATAAAACTGTGTATTTTCTAACTTTTTCCTTCCCCTATTCTGGTTGCTTTGTGCTCTTCAGTAAAACTTCGTCTAGATAAAATGTAGCAACTTTCATCTTATTTGTCTTCTGTCAGTGGAATATAGCTGTGATATAGTAATGTAGAAAATAAGACAAAATAAAGAACTGCTTCCAAAAATACAGAAAATATATCGGAACATTGTGATCGCTTTAGCATGTTCAGCCAGATCTACCAACTGGTGATCTTGATATTTGTTAGGTTGAGGATAGAACCACTCAAGATTAGGAATGGGACGGGAGAAATCAAAAATGTTTAACAATAAATACAGAATTAACCCAAACAATAGTTCAATCCCTTGCTTTTAAAGATTTCCACCTTATAAAAATTTACTTTGCTCTTTGATCGAGTTTCATTCATTAAATGGTACTAATTCTGCTTACTTGGCATTGTATAGGTAATTGATTCTATAATATTTAGACAGATGTAGAGCAGGTAGAAATGAGATGAGAAGGCGGCTTCAAGAATCCAAGCCTGAATTCAGACTGTAAAAGATTTTATCTCCAAGGATTGTTTCTATCATTAGTGACATTGCTATTTTCAAAACCACAACACATAAAAGCCTTCGTCATGGATTTGGTTGTGCTGGGTTCTGGGTAAAAATGCAGAACAAACCAGCAACCTCCCCAAAAGTTTAGTTTTCTATTTATAAGGCCATCGGTACATTCCATAAGCATGGAAGAGACCTGTCACAAATTGTACAGTTCAGGAATTGGAAACGAATAAACACACGTTTTCTTTCATGTTTGGAGATTTGGGAATGCAACCAAGTGAATGCTCATGGCTGGGAACAATTGGGCATTATTTTCCACGAACAACTGAATCATGTACAAAGCAATATTGCACCAAAAATGGATATGACTTGCAGAAAAGAAGTGCTATTCACAAAGTAAGGACAATCAGTCCCTAAGCACAAAATATTTGGATTAAAATTGCATGTCTGTCTTGTCTAATCGACTAAAGAGGAGTCTTAAGAAGTACTGTAGGGACCTTATGTTTATTGGCCACAAAGATGATGACTGAAGTGTCCCAAGGATGTAGAAAAAAATGTGAGGGTTTATGGTCAAAATTCTGACTCCTTTAACTATTTACTCTTTTTAATTTCTCTTTACAAAATAAACTGTTGGATCAATGAAAATGAGATGAGTTTGAATAAAAGCATCAGAAGCTCTTCGCACACCTCTGAAGTGTCCAAAAATGGAACCAAATCTTAATCTGAATTAACACAGCAGAATGGCCGAGGATAATTATAAAAAATAAATTATGCCAGCCTGTGCACAGCCTAGCCACTTCTCTATCTCCTTTGAAGAAGGGCATAGTTTCTTCACATATTACCTTTCAAAAGTCAGTTTGGGATAAAAAGAACCTCTGGGACAAGAATATGTGAAAGAGATTGAAATAGAGCTACGTGGTCCTATCATCAACCTGATTATTTGCTTCATTGCCAAGCATCACATCTTCAGTTCAGTCATTGATTTGAGGCTTTCAAATCATTTTGTGATCTTCCTTTGCTCTAAGCATTCCAACACTTCGCAGAGATTCATTTTAGATCATCCTCGGTCATTTGACACACTCAGTGCTCTGCCACTCAAGTAGAACTTGATGTACACATAAAATAAGAGATGTCATCAGGGCTGTGTAATCCATTTGATTCTCTTGAAACTGTATCTTTCATATAAATTCATCTCTGCAATAATAGCAAAGCCTTACCCTTGTCTTGTGAAAATCTCTCTAATCTCTCAGCAACCTTAGGGAGCTTGAAATTTATAGAAGCAAAACCAAATATATTCTGCTATTATATAGGCAAAGCACCACAACCATTTTGTTACCAGCCAAATAAGAATCACATTTAGGGCTACGCTGCAGAAAATAACTTGTTTACAAAGTTTGTTTACTGCAAGGAATAGAAATCTTGCCTTTTCTTTCCTTTTTTTTTTTTTTTTTTTATAATATTGCTAAGTTAAATTAATGCCATAGACAATTCAGAAAAAGTAATCATATTACTTATTTTATTTATAAACTTATTTTAAAAACAATGGAAAGTTAGGCACCCTGACAATTATTTAAACGTACAATCTAAATTGCTCAGGAGCAAAAAATAATTACATTCAAATAACAAGCCAATTCAACAAGCAGCCCTTTAGTCCTCCTTTCCCCAGCTCCACAGAAAGATACCCTTAACCCTTTTCCAATAAAAGCCCAAACTAATAAATGCCTTCTAAGTGTACCTAGAAGATCATTAAAATTAATCTATTTTGAACCACAGCTGTCTTTAATGGAAATATAGAATTTCCAAGAGTTATTTTCTCATCTGTTAGCAGCCAATAAAATTATGGTACATTCTCACTTGCAAAAGAGAATAACTCTTTCCTATCCACCCCCCAAAAAAGACAATCACTCAAGAAAATACCAGAGGAGATTGTTATAGAAAAAATAATTCATATCCAGAGGAACAGACAGAGGCCAAATAGATACGTGGTGAGTCATTTACCATTTGGGACGTACTCTACGTGCACCCATTCCCCAAAACCAGGGTGTATCACTCTTGAAAATAAAGTAACTACAGCAAATGCTGAGGCAGAGTGTCTGCACTGCGCTGGTGGCTTGGCAAAGGCGTTGCCATTTCACGCAGCCAAGCCTATGAGCTGCTCACTCCAACCCCGTGGTTGCCTTCGCCACCCTCTAAACATCTCGTGCTCTCTGGCCGCGGTCGGCAGGATGTTAAGCAGGAGGGCATCAGGAGGCATACAGCCTCTGGATGTTTCAACCGCTGTCGGAGCACACTCTTGCTTAAATAAATAGCCTCAACCAACCCTTGGCTTTTGGGACGGCCTCATAACACGCTAAGGAGATACGCGCTGCCATTTGTTAGAGAAGTACCACGACAGCAGCCACCTAAGGTGGAAATTCCCATCTTTACCATGAAGTTAGATGTGGCCGTTGGATAGCATTTCTCCAAAGAAGCAGAGATACACTAATTTTTGTATGCAGCAGAATTTTCCTCTTTCTTCACAGGGTGCCTATCATCATCAGTTATTAATTTTTTTTTAAAAAAAGGAATGCAATATGTATCACTTAGGACTACTGCATTTCAGAGTAATGCAATGGTCATAAATGATACATAACAAACATGCAACAGAGTGAGCAATTAAGCAGATAATAAATTAGCTTATACAAACCATGGTCAGAGATTCTCGTACGAAGGTATTTTGAATAACTGTAGCTATCCAGCTAGGCTTGGATAACTCAGATACCACAGCCATAGAGGCAGAGCTGTGCCATCCCCGGGTGGAAGCAGTAAGAGGGGCCTCCATGCTATGCCCTCAGCCCACCCACTTCCCAAGCACGTAGGCACAGACATCTCTCATACCCATGCCAAGCTAGACATGTGTCCAGAAAAAAACTGTTGCCTATTTTACAGCATTCACTGTGCAATCGGTTTTTGCCTTCTTTAGGGTTCTGGGGTTCTTTTGACTTCAAAACAGTTGAAGTGCAATTACTAGAATGAGTATCAAGTTTGCAAAACCCGCTCAACTTTACTGGCCAGCAGAAAAAGATCCACATGCACCTTTATTTTATTATTTCTCATTACAAATCTTTCTCGGCGGGGAGCTAATGACAGCTGTGGCTTGCATCCGCATGGTTTTCACCACCATTTTCAGCAATGACTCCTGTATTTTCAGCTCAGCACACAGGTTCCAGCTATCTTACTCCCCACAGCTTTAATTAATTAATAATAGCAAAGCAGGCGATGTGATATGATGGGTGATATAACACACACGCGACATATGTGACCTGTGACATGCAGGGTATGGCATAATAGGGATCCAGCTCACCGTGGACAACAGCAGGCATTCAGGGAAGAATAAGAAAAGGACAAATACGCATGATTCTTGCCAGTATTATGGTCCCAGTCTCTGACTCTTGCAGGATTTCCTGAGCCTGCTGTGGTTTGAATAACTCTCAGTGGATTTCTCTTCCAGCTATTTCTCCTGGCCCCACTTCAACCTAGGAAATCTTCTGTATGCAGAAAATCCTTTTGCAAGCAAAGCAACACCCTTTTATTCTATTCCAACTTTTCTGGTTTATTTTGAAACTGGCTCCTACTTGCATCCTTTCTTCTCGCCCCTACTTCTTATAAGGGGGAGATATTCTGCAAAATCAATTCCCTTGTACATTCCCCATGCCTATCATCATCCTGTAGAACCCCCATACCCCACGACGTTATCTCTTTTTCACACCGAATAGTCCTACTGTACCCTGTTGTTCTGTGTATAGAAGATGCTCCACACTTCTGATCACCCTTTTTGCCCCCCTGAACCTTTTTCAGTCCTGCTAGATGTCTTTTGACCTGAGCAGAGCAGAAATGCACACGGTATTCACCACATGGAAAAAAACCATGGGTTTATACACTGGCATAATGATATTTTCAGTTTTGTTCTTTTTTTCCATTCCTACTCCACTTTCAAACAATAGGCATCGGCAGGGAAAGGAATTGCATACTTAGGCATCAGTTAAAATATCCATATATTACCCTCCTCCTAAAACTGTGTATAAGAGGGAGTCTGGAGGTAAAATATGACTGATGGAGTCATCAGCAAAGTGCCTTCGACTCACAGCAGACTGCAGCCAGGGAGAACACAACTTGTTGAGATCTGAGGGACTCTTATAGCCTCAGGTTCCAAACAACACAGCACTTCTGGAAGCTCCAGCACGTGCTCCAAAACATTTTGGATCCACCTTGAATTCTTGGGAAAATATTTGTATAGAGTCAATAAGCCTGTTAAAGCAACAAAACTGCCTCAAGGCTACAAATATCTTTGATTTACCCTTGGGTTTGCTCTATAGCATCGTAAAGCATAAATAATTGCAGTCTGGAACAAACAACTGGAGGGGACCAAGATTAGTTTTTAAATGAGGTAAGTGCCATTATTTGAACAGAAGATTTAAAAAACTCAAGCATAAACATACTTTATAAAAATATAAATTTTGGCCCTGTCACATGCACCAAGGAATCGGCGACCTATTCAAAAGTCTGTTGATGGAAGCAAAAAGAAAAGATACAGAAGATATTGGCCAGCAAGAGAAAACCCACATTAAAACTCCCCGCTTATATGCAGTCGTCTTTGTCTGAAGGTACAGTCCTAGAACAAGTAAAAGTCAGGAATATTCATGAATTCTTCACAGATGCTAAATTCTCACACTACAGTCAGCTCCAGTTGGCTGAACATGTTTGTACCACAGGTGATTCATGGCCTGGCTTCAGTTATTCATGCAACACTGCTGTTCCCTGTTTCCAGGATATACCATGGCAAGAGATCTAGGAAATTTAAGACTGCTTGAGAAAACACATCACCTACGGCACTACAGCATAATTAGTGTCACGTGTATGTGTGCACATACATTTCCTCAATTTAGGGTTTCATTTCAAATCCGTGTCAGTCCGTGAAGAGTGGTGCTTATAAGACCAAGGGCGGGGGCTGCATGCATTGGGGCATGTCGTGGGAAAAACATCGGGACATTTGAGAATACAAGGCCTGCCAGGAAAATATAGGGGGATAGAATAGAGCAGAGGGAGTGAAATCACACTCAGCTTCCCAGCATGATTAGGAGTGGTACCTAGGATATACTATTTGCAGAACCACATGCAGGTTCCATCTCAAAGGGAACCAATTGGTTCTCTCTAGAAGACAGCCTGGGAACAAAGTAGTATGCAGATAGTAAGGACAAAAAAAAAAAAAAAAAAAAAAGAGCGAAGAACCCATGTGTGAATTTCTGTAGTAGACAAGAAACAACCACCACAGCCAAGCAGCATGCTACACAACGGTTTGAAGAGGGACCACGTTAGCTACCTAAAGTCCTTCTACATCTAAAAACCATACCCAGATCTTTAATGTAGCAGCACAGTAAAATGAACTTGGGTTTATTGGCCTCCAGAAAGCAAAGCAGTTGATAAGCTCTTTATCTGCCACGGGGATAAACACTGTCACACACGATGAGTCTGAATAGAACTGTTTTGATGCTTAAACCCTTACGTTCGTCCTCTCTCGGCTTGTCAGGCACATTCCACTGAAAAACACTGAGTTACCCCCATCCTGCTGTGCAACTGGACTGTATATTGTTGCCAAGGTTTGTCTGGAGCCTTGGGTCATATCGAGCTAGTATAGATTAAGAGACAAAAGACGGTGCTAATAGCATATGAGAGTGATACAGATGATAACAGTCAACCACATCAGACTCCCCATCCCAGAAGAATGAGAGAATAAAAAGCTGGATGACCATTAGCCTGAGTCTGCAGCGAGGCTCCGTGTTATACTTTCAGATACAAGAAAGACACCTTGCCCTTTCCGCAACTATGCGCCTTTAGATAGTCTACCTAATTACAAACACATTTCAGCTTTTCACTCAAGTTATATCCCTTTGACTTGAATGCATGACTGCTACTACATAATTCATAACATGATTCTCAATAATTTTCAGTCAAGGTTCAAGCAGAAATGTGTCACACTAGGATTATATTATTTATGAGCATAATGTTGGATTTAAGCCAATGACACACCAATAAATTTTATCTCAAAGCCTGACATATTGCATGCTGTTTTCCCTGGCTCACAAACAAATAACTACGTCTGTTTCAAAATTACTTACAGTTCAACTCAAATCAGCATTTATTTATTTTTTTTTTACTAGTTTGTATCGTATTTGAAAAACTGATCATATTATTTTGTTCTTGTAGATGTTGAAGGGTATTCTTTCCTTCATTTCCAAAGTGTGTCCTGCGCAGAGACCAAAGCCAGGTGGTATTCTAGAAGAAAGACCTGGAACAAAATGTTGTCTGGCCCTCTTAAAGGGTGGAGTTTTCACTGTCTTCTACAAAGGACTTGCGTGTGTCTCCCAGAAAAAGCAGAGATTGCCATTGAAAATGATCTAATCGTGTAGGCCATCCCCCAAATACAGGGTAAATATGTACCAGGCATACACCGGGACGTAAGGGATTCTGTGAGAAACACTCCAGAAGCAATGCTCGAAACAGAGACCTCTAGGGTGTGCTTCAGCATGCGGACTTGAATAACTACATTTAGATCCCTACAAATAGGTGTTCACATGTGACAGAAGGTATCCAAGCTCCCATGACGGTCAGTGGGGATCCAGGGGTCAGCACCAATGCACAAATAAAGGCATCTGGTGTCATCCAAGATGCCTTACACAGCAATTCTGCACCAGACTGGCATAAGAGGGACACATACAATAAAAGGTAGACCTGTGTCCTTGGAAGCTGGAGATCAAGGACAATTTCACATAAATGTTACACTTACATTTAAATGTCTTTATATGTACATTGAATCCCTAAACATAAGTATCTCATATCATTTGGGATGTCCTAGAGAAACCTATCTGGCTTTCACCTCCTAGTTCAGAAGGTTATGGATCCCCTGTGAGACCTGTATCATCCCCACCAGCCCCCTGTGGATGCCTCAAATGCCCTAGGACACCTCAAATGGCATAAAATATTTGCAACATATTTGTGCAAATGAACCAATTCCCCCTAGTCTAAGCTTGCTGTTTAGATAGCGTTTGACAGAACAAGGCACCTGCAGAAGGTGATTTATTCCTTTCCGAGACAGCTGTAATGAACTGACCTCCAAATGTGCTTTTTCCGACTAGAGAGAAATTCCTGAAGACCACTTTAGATTATATACCTAAAATCTATTGAGATTAATTCCAGCCCAATGAGTTGAAAGCACCGATGAGATCGATAAAAAGATTCCGGTTGACTCTCCCAAGCTTCAGGAGCATTTCTGAGCAAGTATTTCCAAAGTAGCTGAAGATATTTGTAGCTTTAATTTTAAGCAAGATATCTAATGTTATACTTTTTGAGATCACCAATAACTTCACCAGGTGAGAAAAACTCCTGAAAATCAGGAAAATCACTCTAAATTACCCCAAACTGAATAACCTAATAATAAGTAATCCGTATTTTTTAATATAGGACCCTATACGCTCGGTCTCACATCCCCAGTTCTAATATTCTCAGTCTGTGACAGCGGTGTTGTAAAGATAAATCCATTAGGATCTGAAAGATGCACTGACAACACTTTGTGAATGTCACGGTATGTCTAAAATGATCAAAAGAACACAATATTATCCCTCCAAAAACCTCCTTCTATATTTTTTCTCTGCTGTTGTAACTACTGACAATTAGCATCGTATTTTTCATGGCCGAATAGAATAAATCATCACCGTTCCGTATGCTTTACGCTATGTCACTGCGCTCTGTGCTTTATTAACAGGAATGAAAGGATAAATGCTGATGGTAAATGTGTACGTGTGCATATCCTATATCCCAGCACATAAACACGCACACACATACATCTCGTGCAAAGCTGCATAAATCTGAGGAGGGCAGCCTCTAGTCATTAGCAGGATAATTTACTCCTATTTCCAACTTAAAGCAACTCCGAATGATGCCAAGCATATGTTCATCCTAGTCACTGATATATCCCTATTTATCATTGGCAAGAAATTACTTCTCTGCAAGGCTTTTGCATTGCTAAAGTAACCTAGGTGCTCTTGCTGGCTTTTTGCATAGAAAAGAAAATGTGTGTTAGAGACAATTCCTGCCTTTGGGAGATCACGGAGCCTTATCCCAAACCCCATGAGAATTAACTATGTCTCTTCCACTCATTTCAGTGGGAAAGTCCCCAAAACATAATTGAAGAGCAGCTTTAAGGTGAATGCTGTTGACTGAAAAGCTGCACTCTGATTTACTTTTCAAAACCTCAGGATCTTCACTAATGTGCAATACGCACTCGAAGTGGAAATCCACACAAAGGTAAATTCTTCATTACCTGAAGAAAGCCAAATTAACATAAACAAGTCCCTGATGGAGAAGGACAGATATTGTCTTTGAAGGCCACATTACTTTTGTTTTCAGAAGCTAAAAGAGAGAGAGATGTGGATCCTTTGAAATAAAAGAAATTTTATGAAGGGTTGTGCTGATCAAGGACAGCTTTCACTTTGCATTAGGGGTATTTTATTAGTGTTTAGTATTAGTGTTTATAAATGTCAGGAAATGTCCTTGGCAAAGACCAAGCAGACTGCAGCATTTTGTATCTCTCTGGGTCTGTCTCGCATAGTGCTCTGCAACTGCGGCCATTTACGGTGCCGCGGAGCTGAGGCACGGTGCTACCAAATCACATCACCCACACTAATGCGTAGCGCCTACCACGTGCTATAGGATATGAGAAATTGAATACTAAGATTTTTTTCATTTTAAAAGGTTTATTTCTGTGTTTACCACCTTATTTTACAACAGGCTTAGGGGAAAAATTTCAGTTCAGGGCTTCCCGGGTTAGAATCTTAAATCCTAAACAGAGAACCTTCCCTGGCGATTGCTTAGGGCTGGCAAAATCCCTGAAGTTTTGACCAGCAAACCAGAGCATCGTACTTCAGGCAAGATTGCAAGGAAGAGGATGTTTGGGCACTGGTGGCAATAAGGATGAAGCAGGACCAGACAGCAGAGGCAGAGAACTGGGTTGTGTTTCAGTTCTCTGGAAGAGGCACCAAAAAGACACCAGCCATAATTCAGTATCTGGAAGATGAAAAAAGAAAATGGGAAATAAGGATAAATCTCTTTAATAAAGGCACGGCAAAGGTAAGAATAGAAAAGTGCTTTGTTTAGGGACGGAGCAGCCTCCCTTTAGGCGATCCCTTTTTGTTAGGCAGTGTCTTCACAGGTTTATTTTCTCATTCCAGAACTGCAGAAAGCTCAGTGTCCATCTCTGCACCACCTTGTGCACCTAGGACAGCGTTAACACTTCAGTGCTTTACAAACCCAGACAGTTAGTACTCTCCCTTCACTTCTCCAAGATGTGGAAAGATAATTAGCATGAGAAACATGAATCCCTTCTGGAAGACATTCCCTCTGGCTCTCAGTTCTTCCACAATGTGATCCTTGTAACATCTGGCAATATTGCTGTAGATGTTTCTCCTACAATTTGGGTCACAGCACACACACCTGTTTCAACATCACGAAGTCTTATATTCTCTTCAGATAGAGATATAATATCTTCTGACATGTAGCATGGTTTAAAGTTTTCTTCCTTTTCTTGAGCAACAGGGAAAAATTGTCCTTTTTTTACTGTCTACAAAAAAAGGTATTTCTTTTGGTGTCCAAAATTTGTTTCCTGACAGGAGGGTGTAGTGAGGTGGGTCTCTTCTCCCTGGTAACGGGTGATAGGACGAGGGGAAATGGCCTCAAGTTGTGCCAGGGGAGGTTTAGGTTGGACTTCAGGAAAAATTTTTTCACCAAAAAGTTTGTTAAGCATTGGAAGGGGCTGCCCAGGGAAGGGGTCGAGTCCCCATCCCTGGGGGGATTTAAAAGCTGGACAGACGAGGTGCTTAGGGCCAGGGTTTAGTGGTGGGATGGCAGGGGTAGGGGAACTGTTGGACTTGAAGATCTTTAAGGGCTTTTCCAACCTACACCATTCTATGATTCTGTGATTTCCTTTTCCTGGTGAAAAGAACAGAGCTCATCATAAAACATAATTGAGTCGGACCAAAAGGCTTCCTAACACGTTTTCTTACCTGATGCAGCCACCCGTAGCTGTTTCAGGAATCATAGAATCATAGAATCACTTTGGTTGGAAAAGACCTTTAAGATCATTGAGTCCAACCGTTAACCTAGCACTGCCATCCCACCACTAAACCATGTCCCTCATCTCTCCTTCTTTCAAATACCTCCAGGGATGAGGACTCTACCACCTCCCTGGGCAGCCCATTCCAGAGCCTGACAACCCTCTCGGTAAAGAAACTCTAGCGAGCGATCCATTCTTAACACATGATCCCACTTCCAAGTGAAATTATTTTCCTTTAGTTGAAAAGTTGCCCTGCTCAAGCCTTTATTAGAAAGGGTTGAACCACCCAAGGGCAGGTCTTGTTTGAGGAGCTCAGCTTTCCAACAGCAGAAGCCACGGACGGAAGCATCGCGTGATGCTGCCCTGCAGGGGCAGCTCAACAGCCCACACGCAAAGGTTGAGAAACCCCTGGCTCTGCTGGGGCTGATTGGGCAATCTTGGTGCAATCCTCTTTTAGTTTTTAAATAACCCTTGGAAGCAGTGGGAATTGTGGGAATGCATAGGGCATGTCTGAATCTCCATAGGACAGAATAACTCAGGCAAAATGCAATGATAACACGGCTCTCCAGAATTACTGGAACATGCTGCTGTCTGGTAAGTACAGAGCAGAAGGTGAACAAGCTTGGATCTGTCTGCCAACTCAGAAATGTCTGTAATTAGATCTTATCAGTTACTTAACATCCTACTTCTGTCTATATTTTGTTTATATCGAGAAACCAATAATCCCATTACTAGCCAGTATATGTCAAGCAAATACAGCACAATTAAGTCCCTTATTTTAAAAGTGTTATAATTACAAATCTGAACTATTGCCAGATTTTACTAAAGGTAAATAAGAGCTCTTCTACGAACACACCATATGCACAATGCTTCCTCTCAGAGAAATATGGCAGCCTATAAAGCGCAGTGAACACGTAGGTGCTCTGGGATGAACTGGAGTCTTGCGATAGCAGCAGTCGATAAGAAAAATATACGCTTACAAATCAGAAATGCTGACCAGACATATTTCTGAGCATAAATATGTTTAAAATATGCAAAGAATTACAATGTACTGATGGAAATATTGATTTATTGAAAGTTGCGTATGTTCAGCAGCTTTGAAGCATTTCTTTTCAATTTTTACCCCTCTATCCAAAAGCTGATTTTAGCCCCTAAATTGCTTTTTTGCAAAACATTACCAGACCCCTAATATATGTTCAGGTTTTGACTTTTGGTTAAGTTTTTGATCAAAATCAGTCACTACAGGCCAAATACTTTTAATTGAAAATAACTATGGCCATGAGAACGACAAGAAAAGTTGCTGGACAGGCGTTTATTGAATGGCTTCTACTGTACAGTCTGTAACATGAACACGTAACATCTAGAGCTTCATCCGTTTCAGTCGCTGAACTTGGGAATACAACCCCCTCTTCATTTCAAGGGACACAATGATTTTTGATATAACATCCTACAGTGTCTCCAGTGGGGCCGTGAGCAGTGCCCGTGCACCTCCTGAGCTCTTAGTGCTTCAATATTAGCAGGAAACTGGATTAAGAGGTCACTTGGATGGTTGGCATTAAAAGATTTCCATTAAACAGTCACCCTCAGCCTTGCAATCTAGCTTTTTCACCATTGTAGAAACAAGGACGCATTTCTTTATTCTAATGAACAATTGGTGTATCTGAGGCAGCTGAACGATGCTAAACAGACAACCAGAGAATCTCAAGATGATTTAAATAGCCTTTTGAAAACTGTGAGGTTCTGTTATAAATGGGAAAGCTGCAGGAACAACGACCTGTGTGCGCTCACCCTGTACCGTGATAAAAACAAGCAGTCGTATCATAAAGTAAATAACGCAGCATTAGGAAGAGCATCTTGAAGGAGGCTTTGCGGAAGATGGAGCGGTGTAATGCAATCTGACTGCATTCTGCAAGCAGGGAAAAGGATTAGTGTTTACAACCCAGCATTACATTTGATACTGTTATTTTTTGTGGTGAATCTAAAACTACCCAAGCAGTAGGAAAATGCACTGCAAGAAGGCTGTATCTACAAAATCAGATGGCTATTTACCATCTTTTAGCTTTTGTACATCTTTTTAAGGAAGAGGGATTACTTCTTAGTGACTGCTGCTCTTCCAGACTTGTCCCTGTGGGTCCCAATTAAAGGATTAAAGGATGTGTCCAGAGAAGAGGTGTGAGAAGCCCCCTCTTGCCAAGGTGGAGTCGAAAAGTCTACAAGCTCAGCCTACCTCAGTTTCTTCCCTGCTAGCTTAGAAAGTCCTAAAACACAAAGAACTTGCTGTTAACAGGATTATACCTGGATAGGATGAGTAACAATCTGAGGAGAATTACGAACAGGTAATGGTTTTCTTCTTTGAGTGCTTCCTTTCAGTCCCATTCACATGGGGCCAGCAAACGCTGCCACGTCAGAGGTAGCAAAAGGAACCGTAGCTCCATTTTTCTATACCGCATATCAGAATGGGATGCCAATGCCAACAAATGACAACAATTACCATCAGAGTCATGTTTGTATACTATTATATTTCAGGTCTAATAGTAAACCTAAGAACATGTAGGTTTTCCGTTCGTTCACAGCACAGATGGCAGCAGCATGAGTTTTCACCACCTAGCCCAACATTTGCAATCACAATCTTGTAGAAAATCTAGGGCAATTTAAAAATTATGAGTTACCAGGCTTGATACGAATATAACAGAGTTCCTCAGGAATGATTCAAAGTAGGCTGTTTAATAGGATTTTGCGCTCTTCCAATGAAATTCTGTAAGAAGGATACTACTGCCTATGAAATTTTACAAGTCCTGTACGATCAGCATTGATACCACCAATAGGGGCACCCACCCCAACCACCCACCACAACCACTGGATCTGACCATCACACGAAGGAGGAGCTTTAAAAAAACTTAAACAGCAAAGACTGCATCAATATCAGGCTGTACCAGAACTCTCTGCCCCTGCCTGCTGTAAGAAATTTGAAGAAGAATCTCTACATCTATCTTAACCTTAAATCTCAAAAGGTAACATGCAATCATCTTCCATTAGCTCTGAAAAATTTATCAATCTCTCCTTCCACTACTCCAACAATTTTTTTATGTTCCCAAATCCACACACAAGGTGATACTTGCAGAAAGGCAATACTGGATTAGAGGAAGTCTAAAGAGAGCTTGAAGAGATCATGACAATAACTAACAATCATGATAACAAATAGAAGGGTGACACCCGCAAACCATTGCTCCTCTTCAACCATAGCAACTACAGAAACATTTGCTCCACAGGAAAGTTAACGCATACTATGATTTTTTTTTTTGCAATAATCAATTGAAAAGATAATTTTCTCAGTAATAAACTAGTGTCCATGGATAACTCAGCCCTTTGCGTTCCACATAGCATTGCTAAATATTTCAGATGTGAATACAGCTCCGTTTGAAAATAGATTAAGATCAACAATTCATTCCAGACGGATATGTAAACTCTGACTATGTAAGAACTTTCAGATGCTGCTCAGGTTTTTTGAAATATTTATGCTATGTCTTTTCTTTTTGTAAATTAGACCAGATCACCATCGCTAAGCTCAATAACTGAGAAAATGCCATATTGACACAGGCTACTTTCTCCTGTAAAATACAGATTCACAACCTTTAACATCAGTAGGGTTGATTAGATCATCTAACGTCGTCTACTGTATCGTGTAGAGAAGATAATTTCTACTGCTTCTGCCTTTATGGAGACCAATAATGTGTTTTCTCTTGATGCGTAGCCTCAGGAACACCTGGGGTGAATGGGGTGCCTGACGCAAGTGTCTAGGCTCATTCTGGGTGCCCTAGGACTATGGAGATATCCACGCCACAGGACTACAGGGGACCTCCATCCCTCTGGGTTGGCAGCCACAATGATATACAGATTCTCTTGGTTGCTTTGATAGTTTACATTTGTCAACTTTTTGTTGGTGTTGTTAATAAATTCAGTCTAATTGCTCAATAGAATGTGAAACATATGTAGTATCTGTCTCAGAAACACTGCATGCAGGTGTTAAAATTGCCTGCTAATGCCTACTCACTATAGCCCTGATTTCATATCTGAAAGCTGCCTTTATTCTTTTTCATAGAATCATAGAATCATAGAATGTTTTGGGTTGGAATGGACCCCTAGAGGTCATCTAGTCCAACCCCCCTGCAGGAGCAGGGACACCGCTAACTAGATCAGGTTGCTCAGAGCCCCATCCAACCTGGCCTTGAATGTTCCCAGGGATGGGGCCTCCACCACCTCTCTGGGCAACCTGTTCCAGGGTTTCACCACCCTCGTTGTCAAGAATTTCTTCCTTAGATCCACTCTAAACCTACCCTGGTTTAGTTTAAAACCATTACCCCTTGTCCTGACACAGCTGGCCCTACTAAAAAGATTTTCCCCATCTTTCCTATAGGCCCCCTTTAGATACTGAAAGGCCGTAATCAGGTCTCCCCGCAGCCTTCTCTTCTCCAGACTGAACAAGCCCAACTCCCTCAGCCTGTCCTCACAGGAGAGGTGCTCCAGCCCTCGGATCATTTTAGTAGCCCTCCCCTGGACCCGCTCCAACAGCTCCATGTCCTCCTTGTGCTGAGGGCTCCAGAGCTGGACGCAGTGCTCCAGGTGAGGTCTCACCAGAGCAGAGTAGAGGGGCAGAATCCCCTCCCTCGACCTGCTGGCCACGCTTCTCCTGATGCAGCCCAGGGTACAGTAACATCATTTTGTTACATCATACATAATCTATATATAGTATATTGTTACATAGCATTGTTTCTCAGAATCACTGCTTTCCGTTCTCCTTTTTTACATATTTGTTGTTACACACTTTGCTTTGTGATTGCCAAAATAAATATATATATACACGTTCTTAGAACAGGCCCAGGTCAAAAATAGTGATGCCTGCTTTATATACCTGGCCTGCACTCCCTATGATTTAGAACTCCATCAGGCTGGATGATAGAGCAGGTGTACCAAGTAGCAATTTAATATTCACTTCAACATCCCAGATAGACAAACATTTAATGGGATATAAGAAATTTCCTCAGGCATTTTTGTACCATTTTGTAGAAGTTAACAGAGAATTATATCCTTTCTAAACAATCCAATCTTATGGTTCAAAACAGGGTTAGGATATTTTTATATTTTCCTTTCTCTGTAATAATAAGTTTTAAGAATAATTGTCACAGAAATCCGTGTTTTTCTTCCCTAGTAATTCCATAGGCTTGCCCTTAAGGACTAACATTAGCAAAATCTGAAATGACAGCTCTGACTATTCCCAGATTTGGGAAAGGTCCGTATCTTGGTAAACAGCTGGTGATTCTGATCTGGTTTAGGATGTTTCTTTCTTCTGGAAGTAATTAGTTTCTCCAGACAAACACTTTTTTCAAGTTTCACGAAAAGGGCTCAAAGAATGACATTGTCATGGAAAATAGCATAGATACAATGAAATTAAACATCTCAGTTACAGCTGGCCACCTCTCCCGCTCTGTTGGCACCCACCAGGAGGTCTACAGGACTATTTCGCAAAGTAAAGCACAAGCCAGCAGGTTTGGTTTGTGCCATGGAGATGGCAACAGCTGTGCAAGTACAGTAGATAAAGCTTTCCACCCAACAGTTTGAGCTCCTTGCATGACTTAAGGTCTGGAAAATCATGGTTCATCTTCAGAATTTTGTTGAAACTAATGAATGATCTTACGGGAATTATCATACATGAAAAGCTATTCTTTGGGGATTTTTATGGAACAAAATAAGCATTTAAATTTTCTGTTTGTATAACTTAGAAAAATACTTTCAGTACACACGTTTGGGGGCACGGACATTTCCCAAAATGATCAGTGGCTTTAGCTGACTGTAGGGATTAGAAAATGGCAATAGCAGCCCAGATTCTGAAACTCGGAGGACTCAGGCTGAAATTAAGAAATTTGGCACGCAGTAACACTACATAGCTCAGAAATTTTATTTTCAAGCCGATGTCTTACCAAATACAGCCATCTGTGTTCCCTCTGGGAAAGGTTCTACCATTCTGTTTCCGTTGACATGATGTTTATCTAGAAGGAAAAAAAAAAATCATCAAAATGTAAGAAAATATATGCTTTGCATAAAACCTTCTTTTTCTTACGGTTCTATCGAAACCTGAAGTTTGATTTATGGAAGCTAGCCTGTATGATTCACTAATACCTAGAAGTTTACACTCTCCTAGTCTATTTTTCAAAAATACTGTGCACAGGTCCCAGGATATAAACCTGAGGAGCATTTCAGCGAGGACAAGTCAGCTGATAGTAATGTGACGCACACGTACAGAGCAATACACAGCAGCAATTGCCGTCAAAAGCGGAGCACTCTTGAAAACAACCTCCTCATGTGAGCAGAAAAAGCAGGGAAAGCATCATTTTCTGTTGCTGCTAGGATGTGCTGGTGCCCAACCACAAGCTTTTTTAGATGATCAAGCGTGAACTATGTATATTTTCTGCACTAGCGTGATGAGTTGCCCTTGGCTGGCTGCCAGATGCCCAACCACCCGCTCTCTCACCCCCCCTGGTCAACAGGGCAGGGGGAGAAAACAAGGTGGAAAAGCTCGTGGGTCGAGGTAATATCCAGGGAGATCCCTTCCCACTTACCATCATGGGCAGACCAGACTTGATTTGGGGAGAATTAATTTCATTTATTGCCAACTAAAATGTGTTTGGAAAGTGAGAAACAAAGACAAATGAAACCAACACCTTCCCAACATCTCCCCTTTTCCCAGGCTCAACTTCACTCCATTCCCAACTCCGACCTTTGGGCTCACAGGGCTGTTTCTCACACTTTTTTCCTCACTCCTCACTGCTGTGCCATGTTTTCCTCTTTCTTACATATATTTTGCCAGAGGCACCACCAGCATGGCTGAGGGGCTCAGCTGTGTCCTGTGGTGGGGCTGTCCCTGAGCCATCTGGAACTGGTTGTGTCCAGCACGGGGCAGTCCCTGTAACCCTCCCACTTATCAAAACCTGGACATTTACACCAAATACAGTCAGCAATGTTCACTAAAATGAGTATTTATCCAACATACTCTAATGCCACATCCATTCAGGACAGACCATAAAGTTTGTTTTTTACAGCAGTCCCACCTTGAACTGTTTTAACACTATTAAATTACTGTCACTATTGGAAATGACTGTAACGGATCAAACGTAATTGTTCTTCCATTAACCAATGCTTAATCAAGAAAGGGAGAGGAGCACGAAATGCAAACCAAAACACATCGTTCAATTGTCCTCAGTGACTTGGAGTCAGCAGCCCCAGAACCTTCCAGCTCCCACCAGGTCTCTGCAACGGAGATGTTTTTCACACTGGACACTTCCTCTACGCTATGGCCAAATTTCTTCCATTTTTTCTTAGAAAATTTAATGCATGATGCAAAATTAGCCAAACTGCATCTGCTGTTTGCATGGAAATGGAAAAGCTGGCACACTTGAGGTCTACTTGAGTTAAATGGTCCTTTTCTAGCCGCTGTGGCTACCCACTCTACGGTGAAAGACCCATTTCCTCTCGAGAGCAGCCGGGCTCTGGGAAATCTGGTCTGTGGAAGCAGATAGATGAGCTGCAGCAATCACAAGGTGCCATTTAAGACTAAGTTATATATCCTTGCACAAGTATGCAGGAGGACATAAGACAGAACACCTGTACAAAGCATTTGCAAAAAAGCCAAATTGAGACTGAGACTTCCCGTCTTAAGGAACACAAAGCATGTGGGGAAGTGCAATATTATGGCATCACTGATGCATGATTTCTATGCAATAAAATAGCAGAAGCCTGGCTTTACTCCCTGCATGACAAGATGGCTCCCAGGGACTAGAAACTGCTAAGTTTCCAAACTAAATAATCTATTCTTCACATCCCTATGTACATCTCTTTCATCCCAATGTACTTTCCTGAGCATAAAGAAAATTCTCCTCCTTGTGATAATACAGGCTTATCACTATTGTATAATCATGGTTGTACATATAACCTGGGAGGGTTGTATGTATAACCTGGAAATGAGCTCTCCAACCCCCAAATAAAATAGAATATACAGATCCACAACAGAACATTCCCAATCATTTCACTGGCATTCCCACATCTATTTATTGATCTACTATGACTCATTGTGTACTCGTGGTGGAAAGAAAATAAAATCACCTGAACTCAAACTACAGGTTTCTGTTCACAAAATACTTTCCAGGGAGAAAGGCAAAAGATTTTCTCAGTACATGCATTATTTTACTTCCTGCAGTACAGAACCTGGTGAGGAATAAAGCAGGTCAAATAAAGAACAGGGGACTGCCTTGCAAATTCTCTGAAAGCAATATTTTTCATTAGTAGGGAGGCATAGCACAGTACTAATCCCAGCTGGCATCAAACATTTATCAACAGTCAATGAGAAGGGAAAATCAGGGTTATCTGCCATTGGAGCAAGAGGTGCCATGAAGTCAACTGTTTGCATTTAGGAAGATTGAATGCCCTGGGCCACAAAAGCCAAGAGAGGGGCTTTAGGAAGGAAATTGTTGGGAGGTTCCAGAGTGGGAGTAATATGACCAGGGCTGTACAAGGTTTCAATCTCGTTAGCTATAGCTTGTATTACTAACATGATCTACAGCCATCTGAGATGAGTGAACAGTCAGAAAAATTATGAAACATCATGCAAGATCAAATAAACTAACCCTGCCCTAGTCCTGATAGCTGCCTTCATTTAAAGAGTGAATGACATAGAAGATGTATGAAGTAGTTATCATTTCAAATGGTGAGGCTTTCAATATATTAAAATTAAAATTAAACTTTTAGAGGTGAGATGGGCTTGAATGAAGGTAATGTTTTCAGAGTTCTCAAGCTGTCTTCCAATGCCTTCTTACGTTTGTTTCAAAGATCTTAGCCAGATAAAATAATTCATTTTCTTGTCAGTCACACTTTGTTTTACAAATTTTCCAGTTTTCCCTGCTCCCTGCCTAGATGCACTGAATAGTAAAAAATAAACAAAATTTACATGGACATTCACAAAACATCCATTCATAGAATCACAGAATCATAGAATCGTTCAGGTTGGAAAAGACCTTTAAGATCATCAAGTCTAACCGTTAACCTAACCCAGAAATTTTTCCTAATGTATGTCCAACCTAAACCTGCCCTGGCACAACTTCAGACCATTTACCCTCATCCCATCATCCATTACCAGGGAGCAGAGGCCGACCCCCACCTCACTACAGCCTCCTCCCAGGCAGTTGTAGAGGGTGATCAGGTCTCCCCTCAGCCTCCTCTTCTCCAGACTAAACACCCCCAGGTCCCTCAGCCGCTCCTCGTATGACTTGTGTTCCAGACCCCTCACCAGCTTGGTTGCTCTCCTCTGGACCTGTTCCAGCAAGGCAACATCTTTCTTGTAGTGAGGGGCCCAAAACTGAACCCAGCATTCGAGGTGCGGCCTCACCAGCACCGAGTACAGGGGCACGGTCACTGCCCTGCTCCTGCTGGTCACACTATTCCTGATACAACCTCAGGAAGAAAGCAAGAACGTGCAGTGTAAAGAGCCTCCCCACAAGTACGCTATTCAAAGGACATTGCAGTTTGGGGCTTTTTACCGAACAGTTTTTCTTGTGAAAACATAAGCTTTAATTCTCACCTACAAATAGGATTGAGTAGCTCCAGAAAATCAGAAATACTTTGGCCCCATGGAATTAGAAAAAAAATTGGAAGGAATTCCCCTGTAACTTGCCAACAGAAAGAATAAATGACTGTTCCGAGCTCATCGTCATTCCAGGGACAAGGGCTTGCACTATGTAAGACAAAACCTGTTGTTGCAGAGACATGGAAAGATTATCAGTGAACACTGAACTGGCTATGAGAAGTTAGCTTCAGCTTCCTAGTAGCAAAACCAACATGTTTCACCCTAATACTGTCAATAATTACAGGGTTAATCCTTCAGTGGACTACAAGAGCATTCAGGCACTTGAAAAAGTAGGATTGTGAGGACATTAATGTCTTTATGTTATCCTCTTGATCTTTTTGTTCCTCAGGTTGTCAACAGAAAGACAGTTGGTAAGGAATAAATCTTTATTTCTGTTTTATTGATAGTCAAGCTGTCAGCATTTTCAGGAACGTAACTTCACAATGGGGGACTCCCTCTCAAAACTGTCGAAACATCCATCCTCAACCACAAGAACTATCTTTACCATTTTTCAAACTAAGCCTGAGAGATATCTGCAACAAACTTTGCTCCCTGCTGAGCAGAACTTGTATGCGCTGGAAGCAACACGTATCCTGGAGGTCTTGACATTCAACGTTAGCTTCAGGCAAAGTCTGCTTTAGACAGGTGCAGTGCCTGGCCCGCTCGCCTTAGATTCTTGGGATTTTTATAGAAATAATCCTTCACAGATCCTCTGTATCTGTGAAACAGCGTAACATATGGAAAGATAATCCAAAGTTGCTAAACAGGTCCTCAATATTTCTTGGGCATTATTCAGTCTTTGCAGGCTATCGCTCAGCAGTTCCTCACATAGTCCTACCATTGCCCTTTGCTAAAGATTCACTAACTTCAAGTCAAGTTCTGTCCACACATGGCTTAGGCTATATCCGTACTAGTAAACTATTAAAATAAACAAGTCATTTCTAGAAATTATTTGAGCCAGTGTTAATTAGACGAGCTGAAATCACGTTAGATCCTAACCCGGCAATTTACCAGTGTGAGCAATCAAGTTCCAGTGCCCGGACCTGTTCTCTGGCACATTTTAATTTATTAGTATACACTTCATTTATCTTCACAGTTCCATGTATGTCAATGGTATCACACCTGTAATAGATAAGTCTAACAATGAAAGATGTTCAAATGAGAAAGTTTTATAAAAAATATTTCCTTTCAGGCCAGTGTGACTTAGGTTCTAAACAGATTTAATGTTCTGCTATAAGCCCAGAGGAAATTTAAAGCTCAGTTAAATAAAAACTTACCGCTATTAAGTTAGAGTCCTAATAAAGTCATTGCCACAAAATTTATAGCACTAATCAGGCCTTTAACAGAATCAAATTTGCAGTTATTAGAGGCTGAAGTTTGTGATTCTTTCTTCAATATGCAAAATTAAAGCACTGGCCTAATGCGGAGCAGCCCGTCATTCAGAGGCAAAATCCCCTCTCACAGTTGTACAGATGAAATGGAAGTTATCCCAAGAATTAAATCAGCAGTGCAGAAAGCCTATACAAGGCATTTTGCATAACCAAAAATATCAGAGAGGAACTCTAGGTTAAGATACCCACAGTCATTCCTGAACATGAGATCTCTATTTGTGGACCCAAATGAAGCTGCTTCCAAAGATTTGGCTTTCAGAGAATGCTGATCCAGCATTGAGTGAAAATCAGAAATTTTCTGGTCTCAAAATACTCGATCTCAAGTAATTGTTGTAAAGACTTGAGAACATTTATTTTTTTATTAGTAAGAGATTTGTGTGTTCTTCGTATCTATCTATTGATTTTTAAACCATCAGGGAGCATTTAAACTACATATCCAAACTTGTTTTATCAGAGCAGCCAGAAAGTTATTATTTTTAAATGAAAACTGAGATTCTCACATAATCAAATTAATCCAGGAGTAGGGGTCATATTTATACACAAGGACTGTTAATGTTTCATGGTAAGTGCAGCCAGGAATTGAATTGAAAATAGCTGATTAAGCAATTACCATGAGCCTCCTCCATCTCCACCAGCCAAAGGGGGGGGGGGGGAAAGGGAAGCTTGGGAAGGAACTTCTAAAGCAAATCAGCTTTTTTTCATAGAATAGAATCACAGAATGACACTCATTTAGGTTGGAAAAGCCCTTTAAGCTCCCCCAGCCCAACCGTTCCCCTACCCCTGCCATCCCACCCCCAAACCCTGGCCCTCAGCACCGCCTCTGCCCGGCTGTTAAATCCCCCCAGGGCTGGGGACTCGACCCCTTCCCTGGGCAGCCCCTTCCAGTGCCTCACAGCCCTTTGGGGAAGGAATTGTTCCCAATGCCCAACCTCACCCTGCCCTGGCACAACTTGAGGCCGGTGCCCCTCGTCCCATCGCCCGTTCCCTGCCCCCCCCTCAGGCAGGAGGGAGCGATGAGGGCCCCCCAGCCTCCTCGCTCCAGGCTGAACCCCCCCAGCTCCCCCAGCCGCTCCCCGCAGCCTGGGGCTCCAGACCCCTCCCCAGCTTCGTTGCCCTTCTCTGGACATGTTTTTGTTTTCCCTTAGGACACCTTTTCCCTACACGTCCCATCACACCAGCATGGAGGAGGATTTTTCTCCACTGGCTGCCCCAACCACTCGCTCAGCTGTCGGGGCGGTAGCAAGATGATTGAGGGGCTGGAAATTTCAGACAGTTAACAAAGAAAGCAGGTCAGGGGATGCGAGAAGTTTGTAAAACAGTTATAAAAATAACTCAGTGGTTATTATTTCCTAAAGTGGCATATAAGTCATGCTCCATAAGAGTTGCAAGATGGGCACCAAAGAAACATAAAAGCACTGCTCGCTTTCCAGAGTGTTCGCTTGTATGTATAACATTTAAGTGTAGTTGCCATATTCATTGTAAACAACATTTTGGTGGCAATAAGGAGACATAAAACTTAGAGCCAGGCCTGTGTGAAGGAGACTGCTTTCATCTACGTAAAGAGGGATGAAGAAAAATGTTCAGCATCGAGTAAGCAAGTTACTTAAATGGCTCCTCAACGTTGGACGTGCGAGGGGTACGTCATTCGCAGTCACAACTCCACCTCTCAAAATCCAAGTCATGAAAAGTGGGATGGCAGCCCCCATTTGAAAACTCATGGAGACAGACTGATGGCATTTCGCTGTAACCTACAGCTTCTATGTTCTTTTCTTTAAAAATTCATTGAATGGCCAAGTTTAACTTCGGTGTCGGAGTTTGTACGCTCCAGACAGACCGCAGTAAAATGAATGCTGCGATGAGAAGACATCAGATTCATTGCTCCTCTGATGGCTGAGGAAGTTTTACTGCTTCACGAGAAGACAGAATTACCAGCAGTCTGCAAACTGGCGCAATAACAAATCACAAGGCAAGTGAAGGGCTTTGTGAGAAGGAAGACGTTCAGAAAAAGCTCCTCATGGCATGATTGGTAACCCACTGCGAGATACAGGGGCTATCAGGCCTGATCATCCCCTACTGCTTTTTCATATAACACTTTTTACTGCTGTGCACCATCAATATACAGTACATAATTGAAGGCCAGTGGGTTTCTTTTCTGTCCTGTAAACAAGAAATTATCTAATTTTTATTTCCAGTGAAAGACTGCAACATTTAGAAAAATATGGTGCAAGTTTGGCTGTGCAGTGTTCCCATTTAACCTGTAAGGAGTAAAAGGTCTATAAGTGGCACCAAAGAGAAGAAATCCTAAGCTAAAGCGGGCTAAGTAGTAAAAATAAGGAATTCAATGGCCTTGGGTAGAAGTTCAGCACAGGTGCCACATGAAAACTCAGTTCAAAGGGAGCAAAATTAGCCTTAGTTACCGGTATTTTCCAAACAGATTATTTTTTTTTTTAATTTAGCCATTTAACCGTTTGATTTAATCAGTCCATGTCAACAGAGAATGAACCAGATTCATTTTTTCAAATAGTCATATCCTTGACAGGACCTATATCGCATTCTACAGGCAGCAGCTAATTTATTAACGGCGATCTAACTCCACTGGAATGTATGCTTCCATCAGGCTACATGGCCTGTGGAATTAAAAGACAGTAACAACGGTGTTATTTGCGTTTCCAGGCACAGAAATTACTCAATATCTTTAAAACAGAACTCATATTCACATGTTCAAGTTATCGGATGAGAGCTTCATTGTGTTCCCATCATCTGGCTTAGAAAGCAGGGATCTGACCTTCATTGCACTTGTGCCTAAAATGAGGTACCTGAGTAAATTACCTGAGCCTAAAAACTTTGGGGCTTCCAGAATTTCTGTTCATTTCACTGAAAGCCCCAACTGTCCAGTATTTTGGAAAAACAGGTCATTCATTTATACACCTAACTATGAGCATTAAAGCCTGACTTTTTAAAGCTAAGAACGTTTTGTTTTTTGTTTTTTTTTTTCACTGTACCTTACCCCTGTTCAATCCTTTAACAGTAATTGTTAAATCTTCTTTTTTTTATTATTATGAAATCTCTGATTTTTAATCATAGAATCATAGAATTGTTTAGGTTGGAAAGACCTTTAAGCTCATCAAGCCCAACCCTTCCCCTACCCCTGCCATCCCACCCCCAAACCCTGGCCCTCAGCACCGCCTCTGCCCGGCTGTTCAATCCCCCCAGGGCTGGGGACTCGACCCCTTCCCTGGGCAGCCCCTTCCAGCCCCTGACAGCCCTTTGGGGAAGGAATTGTTCCCCAGGGCCAACCTCACCCTGCCCTGGCACAACTTGAGGCCGGTGCCCCTCCTTCCATCGCCCCTTCCCTGGGAGCAGAGCCCGACCCCCCCGGCTCCCCCCCCCGCCCCCCCGCCCTCCAGACCCCCCCCAGCTTTGTGGCTCTCCTGGACAGTTCCAGCAAGCAACATCTTTCTTGTAGTGAGGGGTCCAAACCTGAACACAGTATTCGAGGTGGGGCCTCACCAGTGCTGAGTACAGGGGCACGATCACTTCCCTACAATTAACAATTGATCCACCCAATTTGGAGTCAATCTGGCTAAACCCTGGTTTGAAAGCCTAGCTGTCACAGAGCTAGAATCTTTCTTTTTTTTGTCCTATCGTTCTCAGTAGGCATGGCTGATAGTTTGATCACAACAGTTATTTGGATTGCTTTGTCAGTTATTCTGGGAGCAAGCTTGATAGATCTTTCAGACCAACACATAAATGCAGAACTTTTCACCATTTCATAACCCAGAAGAGATTTCCTTTAAAAAAAAGGGTTTAGTTCTCTAACAGTATCTGCTCTGTATGCCAAGAGGACTTACACATGTAGTATGTACCAAATTATGTCATATATATAAGGATTTTAAAAATTGTACAAGGATAGGATTGTTCCAGTCATTAATATTGAACCAGATCCTTACTTCTTCAGAGAGAGGGGAAATTTTTCACCTTGTTTATATCTGTCCCCTCTCCCAAGATCTCCTGGCTAACCGAAAATGCTTTTGAGATGGTTTCCTTTGGAAAGGAGAGAGGGGCAGTCTGGCTGTTAAAGAGAAAGCTTGCAGGTAGCGCTGCTGAAGGAACAGGAATTACCTACTAAATCCCCCTATTTCCAACCTAAACTGGCTAAACCCCTCCATTCATCCTTGTCCCTGAAGGTGGAGCCTCTCTTCATCATTTGGGGGATTTCAAAAAGCTACTCAATGGAAAAATCCATGAAAGCATAGCTTCGCCAGGGACACGCTCTTAGAGGACTCGGGAGAGGCACAAGAAGGAGAGGGCTGCTCTACTTCAGGCCTCTCTAGAGCTAACAGTGGCATTAGTTGTGTAATTTATGGCAGAATTTCGTCCATAAATTCTTCATAGCTGGTGATGAAATAGAAGCTCTTCTTTATCTTCAGGTCTAGTTCAATGAGCAGAACTGTCAGTTCTGCAAGCTCCTGCGTAATAAGAAAATCTACTGTCATATCAGATGAAACCCAAAGGGCTGTTTCAAAACACTTGGCCTCCCAAAGGATATTTTCGGCACAGGGACATTGCTGCCCGAACCCAGCCGTTTACATTTCCGCCTCCGACAAGTCATTTTGGTTCTCAGCGTCGGCAGAGAGATGGCGTACATGATCTACTGGGTTTCTTTCACCTCTCATTTCTCTCATTCCATCCTCCATCAGTCAGCAGAGATCAGCTGTCAACTCATCGCCAATTAAAAAGAGAGGTCGGTTACGTAATGGTAATTCGCTGCCTCCAACCATTTGTAGTATTGCGTTGTCATCGTTCCCACACCCGGGTTCCCAACTATTATTGCGAAAGCATGATCTCATTCAACGGAAAATATTAATTACCAATTTTGTTGAAAAATAACTAACTTTGCGTATTAAAAGAGGTCAGGAAAGGAAGCGTGGTAGCTGAAAACAGTTTTGAAATGTATTCTGGAGATGATGTCTCACAATGTGACACACTGTGTTCCGCTGCATCCATTCTATCAAAGAGATTACTACACGGAAACTGATTGATGCTACAAAATGTGATGCGTCCTAGCACAGTGTGTCAGTTCAGACCCCAAAACACATGGGCTTCTCAAAAAACATAGGTTCTGTTTAATGAACGCAGGCGAGATGACCGCACACTGATTTTGTTCCGCAGTTCTAACTGGAAAATGTACCAATGAGAATGACAGGAAAATAAGGTTTTGAAAATGAAAATGAATTTATTTCTTAGAAGAGGGCAGTGGAGATGCAGAGGAGGAGAAATAGCAGCTTTGAAATTTCCAGTCTACCGGGGTTTGCAGATTAGTGGCTGAGCAGCTGTGCCCGTAGCTGTGTGACTCTGCTAATAGGAAGCAGGGTGTCACGCAGCTCCGGAGCACGAGGGAAGAGGATGCACAGCGGGAAAGAGCGGAGGGGCTGCAAGGTCAGGGGAGACGGCGTGCACGATGGGGAAGATCGGCTATAGGAGTGTGTGTGTGTGTGTGTGTGTGATGGGGAAGATTGGCTATAGGAGTGTGTGTGTGATGGGGAAGATTGGCTATAGGAGTGTGTGTGTGTGGTGATGGGGAAGATTGGCCTTGAGTGTGTGTGTGTGTGTGTGATGGGGAAGATTGGCTATAGGAGTGTGTGTGTGTGTGTGTGATGGGGAAGATTGGCTATAGGAGTGTGTGTGTGATGGGGAAGATTGGCTATAGGAGTGTGTGTGTGGGTGGGGAAGATTGGCTATAGGAGTGTGTGTGTGTGTGTGTGATGGGGAAGATTGGCTATAGGAGTGTGTGTGTGTGGGCAATGGGGAAGATTGGCTATAGGAGTGTGTGTGTGTGTGTGGTGATGGGGAAGATTGGCTATAGAGTGTGTGTGTGTGATGGGGAAGATTGGCTATAGGAGTGTGTGTGTGCGATGGGGAAGATTGGCTATAGGAGTGTGTGTGTTGTGTGTGATGGGGAAGATTGGCTATAGGAGTGTGTGTGTGATGGGGAAGATTGGCTATAGGAGTGTGTGTGTGCGGTGGGGAAGATTGGCTATAGGAGTGTGTGTGTGTGTGTGTGATGGAGAAGATTGGCTATAGGGCAAGGAAAAAAGTTGGCTGTAGCGCTCTGCCTAAGAGCAGAGAGCGCAGATGTACATACTGGGTGGCGGGGATTGGGTACGTGGTGGCTGGGACAAAGGATGGTGGGGTGTGGAAGTAAAATATGGGATGTATTTGGGGTATGACCAGAGGAAAACATCCTAGAAAGTACAATAACAAGCTTATTGCTTTCAAGGAGACCAAGCCCCGTACCATGATGTGACTTTCAGACACAGAAAGCATGTAAGACCTAGGCAGACAAGACTGCTCACATCCTGACTGTGCCCACATGTGCTGCTTGATGTGTTTTCTGATTCTGTAGGCCAGGAGTTCTGGCGTAGGTAGATTAAGGTTAAGGTAAATATGCTTAAATTGGGATTCACTCCACTTGGCTTTATTCATTTACACTGCATATCTATATCTGAGTATTCATCCTGGGGTCCTTCTGTGCTCTGGCAAGAACCAGACACTTCTGTGGTGATTCATCTGACATATTTTGGATGTTTTCTTCAGGATAAAATTAATCTTATTTAAAAATGTCAGTTTCCAAGCACTGATTATAAGGAAACTAGTGACAAACTCAGATGAATTCCACCTATATCACCTGCAGTAACATCACTGAGATTTACGATGTATTCAGTGGGAGGATTGTATGTACCTGTGCATACACACATATTTATTAAAATACGGTCTTGACACCAACAGACATTCTGGGATATGAAGCAGGATAAATGTTAACCGTAAAACAGAGAATCAAAATAGCACAGGAAACAATAGTAGAAGAAAATAACGACCCTATCTACACGTGTTGCTAGAAGGTAGTCTGTCTCACAAATGGTTTGGTTGCTGTTCTGCAGGAGCAGACCTCTAATCCATACAGTGTTCACCCAGCTCAGACAGGTAACATAGACAGAAACATATTAGGTACACGTGGTAGTCAACCCCTGTGGTATTTTGGGGATTGTCACATCGTTTCGCTTCCCAAAAACCTAACTCGTGGAGTTATGACATAACATGAAAATCTCAGGTTTCATTTTTAAAACCTATGCTTTTTAACCTGCCTGTTGGAAGATTAAAAAATGAAGAACACCTAGATTCAAAAGTTAAAAATTAAACAAGAAATACAAATACAATTTCTCCTTCTAATAAGACAGGCAGTGTTCAAATGTTCAAGATTTTACTCTCCTAATACCTCTACAATATGGCTCCACTACCTACACGTACATATAAATCTTCTGTTTAGGTTCTCCTTATCTCCCATCTTCATTGCTAAAATATGCTTTCCTTGAGACTTGAGAAAGGCTATCTGGAGCACTAAAATTCCCCAAGAATATTACTGCAAACACTTTTCTAGTCCATCAGTTTGATATCATCACTCTCCTCGTCAACTTGCTTCTCTATGATACCAAGAAGAAGTTGCTTGTCTACTTTCAAGGCCATCCTGACTGAGACTACACCCCCACCCATCTTCCATGCACAAGCTGAACATCACGTTCCACCTCTGATCCCTCAGAGATGCCAGCCATCACTCTTTACACTTTTAAACAAGTTTCATCATCATTTTTGCGGTATTTCCCCTTATAGTAGGGAGGAGAGCCCCATAAACAAAACCAGAGCTATCTCCTTATCTCCTTCCTTAAAATTCCTCTAGTTATGGAAAGGTACCTGAAAAACCTGACACTAGTTAGTCTGCTCGTATGTAACGTATAGTCAGGTTGCCAGGATACTGACCTATAGAGACCTCAGCTGTCTGACAGTGCTGTATTACCGTGTGCTAACCCGAATAAAAATAATAAAAATAGTGTTGCATTTACTGTGTGGGACCCAACGCATTGCCACTGAATAATTTGTATTGATAATTATCTCCTGCAAAAAAAACCCAACAGGAGAGCATGCCATCATTTGAGAGAATATAGCAGCACACCATCTTTTTTGACGGCCTATAATGATTAGCAATGCACTGAATGCATAGAAAAAGCCCTAAACCTGGAGCAGAGCGCGGTGCGGAGTTATCCACGTAACGCCAACAACCCATGCCATCTCTACCATTATCACGTTTCAGGCAGTGCCAGTAGCATCTGGTTGTTAGTGTGAGAACTGAAAAAAATGGAGGAAATACAACTGGACTTTTATTTCAGAATTAGAGACAATGCCTTTCAAAACCCCACTTGAAACCCTTATCTAAACCAGCTTGGATAAGAATACTATCAGGCAGGCTGAAAACCCAAGAGCTCCAAACAAAGGATGATGATAAACACAGGGTAACCGAGTTGGGAGGAGATGTCCAGTGGGGTGTGGCGAGGAGGATGGTTAAACCTGGGGTTATTTAGCAGCTTTATTAATGATCTCAAAGAAGGGGTGAAAAGCACATGAATAAAACATGCACTGGATACTCAACTGGGACATCGTGTGTACGCCATGAAAAATGAAAACTAGCACAAAGCTCTAGGCAGAAATTCTGCAATGAAGCACAAAGAGATGCAAAATAGCTCCAGGAACACTACAGTTCCCTTGTTATGGAAGAAGAGCCTGCGCCCTCATCCTTCTTCAGGAAATAAAAGGGAAAAAAAAAACTGTCTAAAAGGGCAGGGACCACAGCCTGAAGGACAGAAGATTCACAGGAGAAATAAACTCTTATAATGGCCAGACTCTGGAAACCCATGTGCCCTCGAGCTCTGTTACAGGCTGCTGCTGGGGCTATAATCCCCGGCGTGAGGCTTCCTGGCACTGCTCGGCTCCACGTCCCCTTGCTTGTGAATCAGCAGCGTAAATGCCAAATTCTAGGCTGGCCTTTGCAAAGACAATCTAGGTACAGAAAACAGTGCAGACCTAATGGCAAAATTCCCCCAACTGCTTTTAAGTACATTGCTTTCTTATCATTTCCTTTTGCACATTAATATTTACATAATCTTCTAAATTTGACTTTTAATTTAGGATGCTCGCTTTCCGAGGGTTCAGCCTGAGAGCATTCAGGTCTTGTGCCATCTGATGCTGGTACCTTAACACCGGCGAGCTATTATTGATTTTTTTTGTTCATAGCTTCTCCTAATTAGACTGAAGATAATTTTTGCATGTCCAAATTGGGCAAATCCCTTTTAAATTCATGGCTGGCCATGAATTTGTAGGTAAATAGTAGAGCAGTGGGTTTGAAAGTCCTTAATTACATACATACAGACATAACTCAAACATTTTTTTCCTGAGGAGGGATTTATAGAGAAACACTGCTTCTCCAATGCAGGCTTCCTTGCCTGATATTACAGTATTCTAATATTGCACTAAAACATCCCAACTGGGCTGATGAAATCACTCTAAGTTAATTTCTTTGTTTTTTTTCTGAAATACAGTAAGGAAGAGCTTGACCCTCTCACCCAAAGTACCTGGACTAATGGGGGGAAATACGCATCATTGAACAGTTCACCTCCTTTTAGGCATCCACCTACAGAAGAGATGAATTTTCTCCTACAGGTGACTATTTCGCCCCAGTTCCTGGGAAGGATCGTATGGTGGTTAGCTCAGACAGAGCTATGTGCACTGACTGCATCAAGTCCATTCCAACCAGACTGTCTGTTTTCATTCACTTCAAGAAGCAATACCAAAGAAAAGCCACTCTCAGACTTCCCTCGGTCTACTCCTCAAGGCTCTATACCTTCAGGGTGCTTGATTCCTCCTTGCACAAATGTCCTGGTTTATGCCAGCTTTGTATATGTTCTCCATGAAAATGGACAAAAAATAATTTTGAAGATGCCCCTCTACTCTGCTCTGGTGAGACCTCCCCTGGAGCACTGCGTCCAGCTCTGGAGCCCTCAGCACAAGAAGGACATGGAACTGTTGGAGCGGGTCCAGGGGAGGGCTACTAAAATGATCCGAGGGCTGGAGCACCTCTCCTGTGAGGACAGGCTGAGGGAGTTGGGCTTGTTCAGCCTGGAGAAGAGAAGGCTGTGGGGAGACCTGATTACGGCCTTTCAGTACCTAAAGGGGGCCTATAGGAAAGATGGGGAAAATCTTTTTAGTAGGGCCAGCTGGGACAGGACAAGGGGTAATGGTTTCAAACTAAACCAGGGTAGATTTAGACTGGATAGAAGGAGGAAATTCTTTACAACAAGGGTGGTGAAGCCCTGGCAGGTGTTGCCCAGAGAGGTGGTGGAGGCCCCATCCCTGGGAACATTCAAGGCCAGGTTGGATGGGGCTCTGAGCAACCTGAGCTAGTTAGCAGTGTCCCTGCTCACTGCAGGGGGGTTGGACTAGATGACCTCTAGGGGTCCCTTCCAACCCAAAACATTCTATGATTCTATGATTCTCAGCTAGTGAAGAACCAGGCATACTGTGATTTTCGTACCTAAAAAAAATCCAACACGTGATATCATAACTTTCCAACATCCCTGAAAGGTATTATTATGCGTATTATACCAATAACACCGTGACAGGTTAAAGAACTTCTCCAAGGTCACAACATCACTGATAAAACATGTCTGGATTCACAGTCCGTTATCCCAAAGAGCTTGGCCAACTCCCTCTACAGCTACTTGGAAAAGGGTGTTTATTGGGCTAATAAAGCCCAATGGAGGGAATTCAACAGTCACTCTCTATTAATGAGTTAACATCACTCAGTCACCTACAATTTAATTTTTCTAAGGCCCTGAGATTTTAATTTGAGTAATACTTCTATTAATTACAATGTCTAATAACAATGTCTAATTCAGACATCTGTTAAAAGTATGTAATGTTAATTTATTGGAAAATCTAACATATGATTTGTAATGAATAGCAAAATTAGATACTGTTAATAAAAATAATAGCAAATTAAAAACAATAAAACCTTGAGTTTAAGACTGACAAAATTAAAGACGCAGAATTTTTCATTAGGCCGTAGAGCAAGAATTTCTGAGAATGGGATATTCTCACTGTGGTTCGGGAGCCTGGTTTGCAGAGCATTGCTCTAAATTAGCACCTACAGGAAGCATTTGTTGCACAAAACACTGCAGGAAATAATATTAATCCTCACTTATTAGATTTTTCTTGCTTTAATTGCAGTTCTCCCTCACAAGATGTTTTTGACATCCCTTAAATACGCGGGCTTCCTCAGAGGCCTATGTTTGGCAGGGGGGATTTTGCTATTTTTAAGGTAATTACGCTGCTTCGCAGCCTATCCTGCAGTCCCGTGACTGAAAACCATAGGTGAAACAAATAGGGCTTTTTCTCATCTGAACATTGCCATCATATTATCATTTCTGTGCCTGACTGCGTGTCTCCACGACGCCGTTAATCTGTTTTTAAGGACGGATCTACGCGAAACCATGGAAATGAGGTAGAGCACAGTTTTAGCGAAGCGTGACAATACACCACCGCCCCTTAAAGCGCGGCTGACATTTCTTTTTGCCTTGTGAAGATGTCAGCAGCTTTGAGCAAGCAGCAGCGTGCAGCCTGTGATAGAGTATCTCTCCCATACACATTCCCCCTTGATGGCAGATTATCTGCCCGGAGGTTGCATTAGGCTTCAGTCAGCTGTCAGTCAGCAGATGAGCAGGAACGGTCCAGCGCTTCTTCCCCCCCTCGCCCACCTGACAGTGATAAATGACCAGACCTAATGCTCAGCTAAGCTTGACGGGTCCAGGCCTCCCCTCACAATCTGTTTCAGATGAACATCAGCCTTTTTCTGGTAATATCCCCCGCCGGCACAGCCATGGCGGGATCAGGGAGCGCCAAGGTTAGGCCAACCCGCTTTTCTTTTTTGAAAAAATAAGGGAATTGTGTTTTCACTACGCAATGACGCTCATCATCTGATGGCAAAAATAAAGGTGAGAGCAGTGTTATAAACCACCACAATGAGCACAGTCATCAATTAACTATCCCCTTATCAATGAACTATCTCCTTATCAATTAACTATCCCCTTACCAATGAACTATCTCCTTATCAATTAACTATCCCCTTATCAATGAACTATCTCCTTATCAATTAACTATCCCCTTACCAATGAACTATCTCCTTACCAATTAACTATCCCCTTACCAATGAACTATCTCCTTAAAAGGATGGATGCGTCCACCCAAAGCTTCAGAAAAGCATCTCAGACTTAAATATAGTTTCTCGGGAGTGCTTGTCCCCTTTGCGATACAATGACATGGTGCCGCTTCTTTCATTGTGTCTGGAGTGGATGGGGAAGGGATTCTAAACCCCATAATTTTTGAAGTGAAATGGGAAGTAGTTACCTCAATTATAAACATTTGACACAACTTCTTCTTGAAGAGCTACCACAGTTTAAGGCCAATACTCAATTTCTTAGTGACTACAAATACATCACAAAACATTTCATACTTAACAGGGGTTTTTTTTTCCACTTTTATCCTAAGTCAAATAAATTACTCCGGCATTCTAGGCTCAAATTATGTTTCTTTACTTGAGCTACTGACCATCTAACTCCAAACCAGCCACTGACCACTACGAAACAGTATCCACCATTAAATATCATGATGAATAGATACTTCACAGTAAACTTCCAGTACACATTTTGTACCTTGCAAAGTGCAGAAGTGATTTGGGATGAGATGCAAGAGGTTTTGAGATGAATGAAGATTAATTTGGCGGTTCAGAAAAGCTAAGCATAAGGCACACAGTTCTTATGGGGCGAGAGGGTTAGGCACTGAACTGTTCCTATCTTCGCTGCAGACTTGCTTGCTGTCTATGTGGCATCTTAACCCTAAGTTTCACTGCATCTTTAAGCATCTCTGCTTTGAAACCTGGCCTCTAAGAGACCAAAGAGTCATTTTTAAAATGCCTTCAACCATTCCCAGGGGAGTGGCATCATAAAGCTACACCTGGGCTAAGAAGTGGACTTAAACCCTCAAGAAGCATTAGATAAGAGGGTCCAATGTTAGACACTTGCACAAAGAAATGTGTTTGTCCAGTGCTTGCCTTTGGAGAGATCTGCTGAGCAGGACTGCAGTCAAAGCAGAGAAAGTGGATCAGCTGTAAGGAAAGGAAGCAAAGTGGATTTGATTCTGCCTTGCTGATCAGGCTTTTTTCACTTCTAAAATCAACCCCAAGAGGCTCAGAAGAATTATCCTAGGCATAGGCTGTCCAGCATTGACTTCTGAGGGAGGTGAAGCCAGGATGAAGCCAGGAGAGTGGAACGAAAAGACTGTCTGAGTGGTGAGATCACCCTCAATGCACCAGGTGCTTTATTCACCGTAGGTAAGACTTTCATTGACTGCACGTGCACAGTTAGGACTTGGCTGGATTTCTTTACCTGGAAAAAACTATGCATTCTGGTAGCGACTTGTAAAGTCTCCCATCAAGAATACCTACATTTATAGTACTGAATCGCTCAATAGCGATGATGAGGCTTCCCTTCAGGTAATGGGAAGTGCAAGGTGCTCCCTTCTGGGGTCCTCAGTCATCCTCCTTGGTCCAAGGCATCTTCTTTAAAGGTATTGCATTGCCTAATTTGGGAACCTAAAGGAGATGGACTAACTACGGCCTTTAGGTGTTCTTCAAAACTTGCTAATAAGCAGATGGCCTACTTTACTAAAATACCATTTGTAGAGTGAAAACAGCAGCTTTAAAGAGTAAAAACGCTTAGTGGCCTCTACCTGGCCTTTGTGAGCCTGTACACACCGTTAAACAATTACCAAATCTAGACAAATTGGATATCATTGGTACTGAAAGCTCAGAGGAAATCCAGAGGGAGACTAGAGGGGTCACGTCGCGGGTGCTTCTACCAGAGCTGTGAAGGAAAGGGCAGAGTGGACAAGGAAGGAGGTGGACTGATAAAGCTACACAGGAAAAAAAGAGGAGTGTTTGATTAGAAAGGCTATTACACACCTTAAACACATCAGCAGAGGCGTAGAAAAGTTTTAGCAGGGATTGCTCACATATATTTAATTATCGGTAACCTACGTTAATACTAAAATTGAAAAGAATTGTAGAATATATCAAAATATAGGGTATTATTACTAACTCTAACAGCAGCACAGCTAGGGATCTAGCTGAAAAACACTAACATCTCTTTACTGGCATTGCTGGATCATGCTTTAGGCCTGGGAGAATTTATGCTTGCAGGGCAACTGGGAGTGTAATCAGCACGACTGACTGGTTAGTGCAAGAGGCATCTGCCATGGACTAGAGTGCTCCACGTCTCACAGCACCAGGAGGAACCGGCTGTGCCTTGAGAGGCTCGGAAGAACAAGATGAACCGGAGAGGAGAAGATACGGGCTGTGTCTGGGGGGACGTGGGCTGCGCAGGGCACCCCGCCAGCAGGGGAAGAAGGAGCACAAGCAGTCCCATCCTGACCGCTGCTCGGCAGCCCAGAGAGTTCAGCCTCGGGTTTGAGCTATGCCAAGAAAGGATTTCCCCCTTTGAAAAGGAAGAAACTAAATGCAGCAGTTATCTTGGCAGGTGTAAGTGATATATTCCTCAAGGTTAAGCGCCCTAATTCCTTCTGTATGATCAACAGGGAGATAGGGCATTGCAGAGAGCTATTCAGACAACCTAAAATTAGTTTTCAGCTTTGAACTGCCTTTCCAGTGGTGCCCAGAGCCAAGACAAGGGGCAATGGGCACAAACTGAAACATAAGAGGTTCCAGTTGAATATGAGGAAGAACTTCTTCACTTTGAGGGTGCCCGAGCCCTGGCCCAGGCTGCCCAGGGGGGCTGTGGAGTCTCCTTCTCTGGAGATATTCAACCCCCGCCTGGATGAAGTCCTGTGTAGCATGCTCTAGGAGAACCTGCTTTAGCAGGAGGGTTGGACTGGGTGATCTCTGGAGGTCCCTTCCAACCCCTGCCATTCTGGGATTCTGTGTGATTCTGAATGAGGTTCTCTCCCACTCCCTGTCTCTCCATTGACCACGGAAGAAGAAACATGGGAGATTTTAGCTCCTTTATGCTAAAGTTGTTAGCTTCTTTACTCTAGTTGCTATGAATAGTCCTACAAATCGCAACAAATTTCAGCTGAAAGCTAGAGTTTATTTTGAAAATCACCAAAATTAACATTTTAACCCATTACAGCAAGAGATATAAACAAATAAAGCATCTAGTAATATAAGCTGGTAATTCTAACATGATTCATCTCATCCTAAAGGAGTCACCTAAAATATTTGAATTGTACTTTGAGGACATTTATCTCCCCCATGATTGGTACAGAGCCAGTGGTGTCACCTATGCTGGGAGCATCTGGATTTTGGTCAAATGAATCCAAAATTTTTTACCATTTGCAAAGAAGTGATTTGTCATCTCCACTGTAGAACCTAATTTCAATCTAATTTTTCAGGGAATCCTGTAAATCTAAGGAACGTCACTCTTGTGCAGAAAAAAACAAGCACATCACAACCAGTAAAGGCAGACTGTGTTATTATGGAAGCATTAGCTGCACCCCAATATTTATTCTGTTAGCAGACACAATTCCATAATTTCAGTGAAATCCACTTTCCTTATATAACAGGAATTTAACCTTTCTTCCAACCAAGAAATAGGAGGTATGTGTTATCCAAATATGCAACACATTCCTTTGAATACAGAATCCACTTTCTAAAAAGATCCTCCTCTTTCTATTAACTAATAAAGCTCTAATTAATAAAATGTATCTTTTTAGAAATTCTCTGGGGGTGTTTAGCCTGGAGCAGAGGAGGCTGAGGGGAGCCCTCATCGCTCCCTACAACTGCCTGAGAGGAGGGGGGAGCCGGGGGGGTCGGGCTCTGCTCCCAGGGAACGGGTGATGGAAGGAGGGGCACCGGCCTCAAGTTGTGCCAGGGCAGGGTGAGGTTGGCCATGGGGAACAATTCCTTCCCCAAAGGGCTGTCAGGCACTGGAAGGGGCTGCCCAGGGAAGGGGTTGAGTCCCCAGCCCTGGGGGGATTTAACAGCCAGGCAGAGGCGGTGCTGAGGGCCAAGGTTTGGGGGTGGGATGGCAGGGGTAGGGGAACGGTTGGGCTTGATGAGCTTAAAGGGCTTTTCCAGCCTAAATGATTCTGTGATTCTATGATTAATAACAGAATTTGAATCTTCAGATCTATTAGACACTGAAATTAACTGACATATTGAGCTTACATTGTAATTAAATAAATTGGGCCTGTAACGAATCTATCCATTATTGCTTTAACTTACACATAAACTACCTCGAGCTCTCATCCGTAGCTCGGGATAGGCTCCCACTACTTGGTTATGGTATGACATACAACCCGTTGAACCACTACCATTCCTTTACAACTCGCTTACACGTAACGATTTTCCAAGTTGTAATGAACGAGGGATACGGGAATATTGCCTGCATTGCATCCCTTCCCTCCTGGATGAGTTTGCTTAGCTCTCATTGCTGCAGAATGTTCCATGTCTGCCTATCTTCTGCTTCAGTGGCTGTCCACAGTATTCCTTCCTCAGTTAAGCTGTGAAATAACAGAACTGCTGGGAAATCCCGCTTTGTAATTGTGCCAGTCACTTCTCATACACTTGAATGAGTAATATATGGTAATGTTCGTGATTTCATGGTAGACAAAGCAGATTTTTGGTAGATCAAATGGATGTAGATTTTTTTAAACATTTTTTATCTTCGTAAAATGACAAAACATAATCATGGCTTTAGTACTTTAATGTCTCTTGATTTACCAGAAGTAAATATAAAAGACTTTTATCTTTATATTGCTGAAATCGTGCTGCAAATGTGACTCCAATTTTGCACTGGTTTTTGCACTGTTTTTTTTCTTGCCGCATGTATTATCACCAGCTGCAGCTTATGGTACTGCATAATCAAGGGCAGTTGTTCAAAATTATTCAATAGCTCCCATTGAACTGATGGCAGATTTTCATAAGAGCTCAGCACTTAATATTGTAAGATCTTCTAAAAATCTGACTCCTGTGTATTAGTTCAACTAGTATTCAAGAAAAATAATTAGGTTTTAAAAGAGCTGGTGTACATTTAATCACAACCTGCCTTGTTGCCTCTTGGTCACCTACAAATCTGTGCCAGTTACTCAATCTGCATGATAACTCCAGGTTTGGGCTTTTCTCCAGAGTGTCAACTCAAATGGAATCATAGAATCTTAGAATCATAGAATGTTTTGGGTTGGAAGGGACCTCTAGAGGTCATCTAATCCAGCCCCCCTGCAGTGAGCGGGGACAAAATTAACTCAATCAGGTTGCTCAGGTTGCTCAAATACAGCTGATTCCCATGTTCAATGAGTTTTTGTGGATGTACCTGGGCAGTAAGAACCAACTTGAGATTGTTAATTTTTAAGGCTTTACTTGTGACGCTTAACTAATAGTTGCAGAGGCATATGGGCTAGACCACAAAGCTCTACACAGGTCTTCAGCGTGGTTTTGTGGTGGTTCTCTAGCACTCTCCCAAGCAATTCCCAGCAAGGTTCAGGAGTTAGAGCAGGTCAAGGTTCTCTCCCAGCAGGCAGTCTGGATGTGCCCATGATGTTTTGGAAGATAAGAGAGTTTAATAGCATGAAGGTGGCCAAACCACCCCAGTGGCTTCAAAGCCAAAGGACAGGCCTTGGCTCTGCTTAGTTTACTAGTAAAGATGTTGCCTGAAGACCTAAAAGGATGTGGAGGGTTTTCAGATGTCATGTACTGGTGGAACCTGGGCACTGCTGTTTGAGACCACCACAGTAAGTAGGTTTGATGAGGCTTAAGTAACTTTCTAAGAAGCTCTAACCTGTCACAAATGGAGCCATATGCAAAATTTTACATCAAGCAATTCCCAGAAAAAGCTCAGCCTGGAAGTTATGGTTCCAGCTACACCTGGAAAGAGAAGTAGTCTCTGTCTTTATACAAACGTAGATGGAATAGGGCTGCAAAAATTCAGGTGGCAACTTTTGCCTGCTAGCGACTATCGACGATTCATTGGTATCTCCCACAGATGAAAGGTTCTATATGACATTATCAGAGCTCAAAAATTTCAAATTATTTAGTAAAAAAAAAAATCAGTTTCTCTAACATCCTCATATTAAAACCTTGAATATTTCCAATACCAATAGTTAATTACCTTTTTCTCAACACTTTATAATACCTCTCAAAGTAAGAGAATGTTTATTGCTCTAGATCCATAAAACACTCTAGACCCAGTTTAACAAGCAGTGAGGGAGCAATGAAATAATTGCTGTCTTTATTAAGAAGGTTAGTGCTGAACTTGATTTGGTATTTGAAAACTGGAAATCTAAGTTATGTGTAGAATACAAAAAAATATATATGATGATTTAGCAGGGAGGCTAATGGAAGTTAATAAAACAATTATGAGGTCAGTAATGACCTCTGTGGGATTACAATCTCTGAAGTGGTTCATCCAGAAAGAGAACAGTCAACTGGATAGGTCAAAGAAAGCACAGGTATCTTTAATTTTGATAACACTTAATATGTATATACAATTCTATTTTCCAAATTTCATTGCCTTCCCCAAAGTGAAACAAAAACTTTGTCTTAATACTTCCAACGTACAGTTGGATGAATACATACTGGCAATAATGTAAAAGCATCTTCTAATGCAAACCATTCACATTTTGAAATTAGTTTGCATTGACCATGTTCACTTCACTTTTGTATTTGCTCTCTACAAACACTCAGTTGATTGAATTTTCCTGCTGTAACTGTTGAAGGAAAAACTATTTCAAAAATCACACAAGCGGGCATTCAAGAAGCAGAATTTTAAATGCACCCTGCCAGTTTGTCTCAGTTACTTTGAAAGCCTCCAAGCTCATACTTCATAGGTTTTAATGAATTTATTCTCACAGCCCTCAGAAGGGCAGAATTAGGGCCGACCTGACATACCCCGGCTACCAAAGAAGCCAGTGGCATAGAAGGAAACTGAATACGTGTGTCCCAGGGTCTAAGCTACCTGCCCTATCAATATCATCAACTTCATCACCGACAACAGTAAAGAAACCTGGAACAGGAAATAATCATAGCTAAGCACTACAATTTTTATTTCAAATGATTGCAGACAACATGTAAACTAACGGAAAGAGGGTCAACGACTAATATCTAACAAGGACAAAAGTATTTAGTAATGCAAGTACAGACACGACAACCTTGCAAATTCAAATTAACTACCCTGCATATATCCATATATCTACATTTCATGTATGACCGCATAATATCAGTTGCAAATTCCTGACAGAAATATGATTACCTCTGTCATTTTGAAAATAAGGCACTGATTTACAGCATATTGTTTAGATCCTATTGTATAGGCTATATCTACACAAACTTGTCTACCCACAGGCAGCTCAGATTTCTTGGCTTGAAAAGAAGTTATGGCAGTAGTTAATGCAAACTGAAATGCTTTGCTATATAACCTCCCCAAAGCCAAAAAAAAATAAAGGCAGCAATATTTATAAATATAATAAGCAACAACCACCCACCGAAATAGGCAATGAACTGCCTTCAAATATCAAATGTGGCTTGATCTGACAACTCAAGAGGGAGAGAAGAAATCAAGTTAGCTACTCAGTCCCTGGTTAGGATGATCGGAAGTGTTATAAAAAGAAAGAAAGAAAAGCCAAGACAAGAAAATAATGTGGCAATTCCAGACAGTTCTTCAAATACAAACTGTAAGAGACTATAACACTATATACTTAGGTAAAATATACTTGCTTTTAACCTATTACAGTCAGAAAGCACTCAATCTAGCCTGGATGTAAAAACGTTTTTTTAAATTAATACATGGTATTTGAACAAGACCTGTGATACAGCTCATTCAACATTTCCCCACGGATGTTGTACAATATCTGATAGCGCCTTGCAGATTCCAGCAACGCAGCAGACCCGAATCTTGGTATTAATCCATATCTGCCACTGCATGACTGGCCTTGAAGGATTAGTCTGTTTGAAAGGTGAGAAAGGAACAGGCTAGAGAATCCTAGAATGAGCTGAGATTCCCTGGGATTTATTTGACATTAAAAAATATTCATGGTCATAACAGTGGCAAGGATCCTCTGAATCCCAACAACGTTATGCAAGTCCAGCCATGAATTTATCGGGTTGTCCCAGCACCAAGGTGAATTTTAAATAGGGTAAAGAGTAGAACTTAAAGGATCAAGTAACACAACAGAAATCAGAGTCTGCTCTTGGCTTACTTAGAGGCAAGGTTTCTCTTAGAAATGGAAAAAGTATTCAAGGGTCTCTCAGACTTGATCTAAAGAAAAAGACATTTCAAATATTGTTTACTGAAAACATGAGATTCTAAGAAGCATTTATTATTATCTTAGAGTAGCTCAAGACCAGCATACAAATGGGAATTTAGAGAAAAAGACAGCCTCTTTGCTTCAGAAAGAATTAGCCTAAGCTTTTTGTGACACTGGTGCTCAAAACGTTATTTCATATTTCAGATAAAGATCACAGAAACAGAGGCTCCAACCCGTCCTCTCTGGTAAACCACACAGCAGCAATAAGCTGCTTCCCTAATGATGAAGGCTCCTCGTTTGGCTGGGTATTTACAATAAGTCTCATTTGTTTAAAACAACAGCACATAAGAATCTAAAGAGATAACGGAGTTCCTAATTTTAGTTATTTAGCATCACGTACACATCTCCTTTGGAAGGTTTTAAAACCTTTTTTCTTTCACTAGAGAAAAATAGAGCGCATAGAAATGTGTACTTCATATTTTTAGCGATCGTGTAAGATGTATTGCATTTATTCTTGGTTTTCATGCTTCCTTTGCTCTGATGTCTTATTTATGACTGTATTTATACAACCGGTTCAGTAGAAAAACAAATATTGTAGCAAACCTGGTAAAAGTTCAGGGCAAACACTAGGCTGCAAACATCTGTAGATGACTGATATTATTGCAATTATTCTCACCCTCCTAATCTTCCTTCTTATTTCTTACTACACGCAGTTGTAGTATCTACACTTACAGCAGTTTACAATCGTTCTGAGCAAAGGGTCACGTCTCCTTGGATGTTCTACGTTATCTTGTCCAGTGGAGCACCACTTTCCTCATTGGGCACATCGGTTAATACAGATTATTATTGCTATTATTGTTACGTAATTTAACGATGCAGCTGCAGACCTTTTAAAAAAGGACATTTCATGATGATGAATTAGAAAATTACTTTGGTGGCTAACGAAAGGAAGCCCAGTCTACACCAGCAACAATGCACTAAAGTTTAAAGATTGGAAGAAAAACCAGAGCATCATATTCATCTGAAGAGAAAAAGGATAGAAAAAAGCAAAATATCAGTGGCCACTCTCTACGGGTTACCTTCCCCTTCTAACCCCCCATCCAAGAGGGCAGCCACCCTAATAATGGCAGGTAAAAAGATTTAACAAGATCTCAACCCAGAATGCCTGCAATTCTGCAACCGAGTCGGAGCTGAGCTCTGGTCATCCCAGTGCGGACGAAGGGGGAATGGAAGTGTTTCTGAGGATGCTTTTCAGACAGTTTAAGGGTTCTCCCTCTTTGGCAGACATAAGCAGGTTGTATGCAATTCTTGCTAGGGAATTGAACATTTTCTTTCACGTTTTGTCATATAAAAAAGGCGTTTTCAAAACCATTTTCATTTTATTGTTTTGTTGGGAAATTCCATGGTCAGTGCACTTCTACTACGTTTACCTCTCGGAATGTCTTCTTTTGACAACATGATTCATATAATTAGTTTTAAACCTTTCTATAACAATATTTTAACATCCTGCATAGAAAAAAAAAAAAAAGATAAATTCAGACAGTTTTTTTAAAATTTTGCATTAAACACAATTTCCATTATTATTCGAAAATATCAGGTAAAGCAACTCAATAAGTAATTACCATTCACCTTAGGCTGTTCCAGTCCATTAGACCAATACTGATGACTCAGGGGAGGCAATAAATGAAGAGCACAAAGCTGATGAAAGAACAGAAAGTGATATGAGAAAACGCTGCAGCTGGAACTCATGCCCCATCGCTATGTTTACTGAGAAATGTGCAAATAATATAAATTTGATAGGAACAAACATAGTATAAGTTTCTAAGTTCGATGGTTTATTTCCTTGCATGGCTAAATATAAAAGCTGATCACTCTGATGTTACAGAGGAACACGAGACCTCAATTTATTACCAATTTAAGCATAATGGAGAATACGGGAAGCAAATGGCACAGGTTCATCTGTGCAAGTCACAGGCTCTGCCCTCTCTCTGAAGACTAAGGGTTACTCTGGGGAGTTGAACGCTCATGGCTTTGTAAGTTCAATTGACCCTGATTCGTTTCTCACCCAGACCAATATAAAGATGATGTCTGCACAGTGCTGCTGCTGCAGAACCAGGTCAGAACACCACCCAGTGACTCTTGGCTGCTTATGAAGGAAAAGTGAGAGACACATCTTAACCGTACCTTTGCATGGGTTGTAGCCAGTGTCTTCCCAATCTACTGCCCTCTTCATAAAAGAGCAGAAAAGGTGACGGAGAAGCTCAGGTTCTTTACTGAGCTGTGCATCAGGAGAAACAACAGGCACAAGCTGAGAGAGGAGAGGTTCCAAGTGGGTGTAAGGAGGACTCCAGGGATAATAAAGCACTGGAACAGTCTGCACAGAGAGGTTGTGGAATGTTTTACTTGGAGGTTTGTAAGCCATATCTGGACAAGGTCGCAAGCAATCTGGCTGAATTCAGTGCTGACCCTGCTTTGAGCAGGAGGTTTGACTTGAGACCTCCTGAGGTCCCTTCCAGCCTGACTAAGTCCATGTTTGTAACATGATTTGTCTTTATGAAAAGAGAAATCTTAGCAGATGATTGAGATACCATCTCTGTCAGTATGCAGTACAAATAATTGTATAGGCATCAAGTGTCAAAATACAATAACTTGGTAATGAACTTCACATGGCGTTTTCAGTCCCAACTCTTATATTGAAGCTTGCAAGTCACAGCATGTCCAGGGCTCGTGATTCACTGATTTGTTCTCTTACTAATGTTTATTTAAATGAATTAAAATTGCATAACTGTCAACAACATTTACAAAGGATTTAGATGGTTTCGCTGGCTAGGGTAGCAGCATAATAAATACTTCTAGACAAGTGCCCACAATCAAATGGACAACCAAATACAGAACTAGATGCACAAATTCTAAATGCAGATTTTTGTTTGAAAAAATACGGCCTGGTTTGTGTGAAGGCTGTCGTTCATTACACAGATAATTTTATACTTGATTTCTCTATTCAAGCTGACTCAGTTTCAGTAAAAATAATGTTCAACATTCATTTTATTGAACTCTGTCTCTTCAAATCAAAAAAAAAGTTATAGCAATAATGCTTTCCCTGTAATTATATTTTTCTGGAACAGCCTAAATCAATCGCAAACTCACAATAGTGATTAAAGATGGGGCAGTTCTAATGTCAATATTTAGCACTGATCATGGAAACAAATATTTCCGTATAGATTCCTTTCAGCAACAAAAATTCGCAATTTGGCTACTTCAACCAGCAAAATCTTCCAAGAATTTCTACAAAAACTTCTATCAGAGAATCTCAAGATTCTTCACAAAGCTTGTTTAAATTTTCTACAAGTAACTCTCTTCAAAGTAAGGCACTTTGAATTATTTTTTGTGATTAGTATTTAAAACAGTTTAACTTTTTTCATTCTATAGGTAATTCAGAAATGTACTTAATTTTCAGCCAAACTCACCGAACATTTAGAAACCATGTGCTTCGACTAATCTCTGACATATACATTGCGTGTGAGAACGATCACAGCTACCTCCTCTCATTTCTTACCCCTGGTTGACTTACAGTTTTTAAGTAGCTAAATAACACGTAACTAGCAGACACGCACAAACTTCCCAATACAAACTGCTTACACAGCACAATTACGTCTCCTAAGGTTCCTAAGAGTTTGGAGTCACAACTGTTGGTGGACTTACTGCCTTGTCCTTTAAACATCTGCAAGCAACAAGTGCAGCTTCCCAAAATCCACGAACTTACTAAACCTCTTTGCCATGGTACGTATTCCCCAGTTCCATTAGCTTATTAGGCTATGAAAGAAGTCCCAAGCAAAATAAACATTATATTCGCCATTTTACAGACAGAAAGCCATGGAAGTTTACAGGATCAGTCTGGCTACAGCCTTGCTGGTGACATGCACTAGAAAAATTCGAATGAGCCAATCTGTAAGGAAAAACGTCTTTATTAAGATGTGTTGTTCTTCTCTCAGTGGCTAAATGATTGTTTCCAGAAGCAATAATCAGCTACTGATAAGAAAGCACCCAGTTAATTAGCTAAGGGTTGTACTATTCCAAGAAGCTACATTATTCAGTCAACCATGGGAAATAGTTTTATTTTACAATGCTATTAAATGCAGCCTTTGAAATTGTTTAGCTGATAATGCAATTCTTGAAAAATGTCTTTGACTAGAAAAATATCTTTGTTGGTTAATAACTGCAAAAGAAAACATGCAAAATCTAGCGGCTACGTTGTTGTGCAACAAGATTGCTTCTTTTTATTGCTTTTCAACTTTTAATTATTGTAGTAGGACTACAATAATCTCTAATAAACAATTATATAAAATTATTGGACGGTGAACAGAAAATCAAAATGCAATTAAAGCATTTTCCTTGTTATACCTCATGCAGAAAGTGGTGTACAAAGTGGTTTTTAATATACAGCCTTTTGAAACTACAGTGAATCCATAAAATGTGTCAAAGATCAGTATTAAAACTTGGTTTAATTACACATAGAGAAAGTTCGCACCTGCTAAGATATCAGTGTCATAAGGGTGTTTTGCTCGTTTATAAAAAAAAAAAAATTAATAAAGGAAAACAAAATCTGTCAGTTTTAAATGTGAGATTTATCTACCCTAATATACTTCTCTAAAACCTCTCTAAGGAACATGCAAAGCTCTTTCTGGGCAACGGAGAGAAAGTGGAACTGAACAGAGGAATTCCCCTTCTCTACTTGAAACTGCTTAATGAAGGAATCTGCAAACGCCTTTCAGCAGCCAACTGCATTGATGTTAGAACCAGCCTGGACCAGCATTTAGCTTAGACACCTTCTACCCTAAAGCTAGGGTGGAACATCAAACTGGAAATCTATTTGCATACCCTCTATTTCAAAAGTAAAGATGGATCTAGACCACTGTGACGAGTACGTTCGGAAGCGAAAATAATTTTGCCATCTGTAGTTTCAAATACCGGCAGAAGACTCGGTACACAGCCTAAACATTGAAGGTTCTTCTAATGCAGTTTTTTGCAAAACTGTAAACATTTAGTAGTCACATAGAGATACTCATGCCCACACAATAATCTCTAAGGATTTCAAGTTTCATTTTGCTTTATATAAATAAATGCATTTAATCTATATATAAAATGTATGCAGTTAAGACATGGGGATCCAGAATGTTGTCTAGTCGAGCCAATGGATAATAGGCTTCATAGCCAGTGGGATGATAAGAATGAGAGCATGAGGAATTATTTCTGTAACTTTCTCTTCTTTTTATTTTTTTTTCCCCCAAGAAAGCGGAAAAAAAAATAGTTCCTGCTCTTTGCCTCGGTTTGCTGCTTCAAATTTTTTATTCCTCAAAGCTGCAAGCACAGGTCAGTTGGAAATCAACCAGTGAAAAACAAAATCACAAAATCAGTTGAGACCTTTGGCCAAAGGTCCTTTCTGAAGGACATATCCTGAAAACAAACTTCTTCCTGTTCCAACCGGTTGGAAAAAAAAAAAAAAAAAAAGGGGTTTGGCTCTTTGACCAGCAGAGCAGCAGTAGATGATTCAGACTTGATGACCTCTAAAGGTCCCTACCAACTCAAAGCATTCTATGATTCATAGAATCATAGAATCACAGAATGTTTTGGGTGGGAAGGGACCCCTAGAGGTCACCCAGCCCAACCCCCCTGCAGGAGCAGGGACACCTTGAACCACATCAGGTTGCTCACAGCCCCGTCCAACCTGGCCTGGAATGTTCCCAGGGATGGGGCCTCCACCACCTCTCTGGGCAACCTGTTCCAGTGCTTTACCACCCTCACTGTAAAGAATTTCTTCCTTAGATCCTTAGTCTAAACCTACTCTGGTTTAGTTTAAAACCATTACCCCTTGTCCTGTCACAGCTGGCCCTGCTAAAAAGATTGTCCCCATCTTTCCTATAGGCATTCTATGATTTTACATTTAACTTCACTTAGGCCAGGACCGTTTACACTAGATGTCCTGTCACGGAGCACAACAGAAGTCTCATCTCTTGTGGAGCTATTCAGGAATTGCCTAAGGAAAAATTAACAATAATGGAAGTTTCTGGACTGGAGCTCCCCAGGGGAATGCCTAACGTAGCAAGCGAACTCTGTAAGGGGAGATCTGAAGGCACAAAGGTAAGTCACTGATAACACAAATAGATAATTTATTTCACCGCCGCAGTGGCATGACAGCAAAGAGAAAAGGGAGCATTAAAAAGACAGGAGTGAAAAGTTATCATCATCTCATATCACGCAGTAAAAAAGAAAGGGGGGCTGGCAGTTTGACTGACAGCTGCTGAGATGTCACAGTTCAACAACAAAATACCGGGGAGTAGAAAAAGGAACAAAAAATAGGAAAGATGAGCATGACGAGAGGTTACATGAGTCCTGTCTTCTCCCCTACTCCCTCTTCATCCCGCCAGACATTTTCTATGAATTTCACTAAATGTAACACATGAAAAGATAAGGGAAATGTAAGGAAAGATACTCATGGAGAAGTGAGGATGAGGAAACTTTTGTATATTGACCGTAAATTTCAAGCAAGGAAGCAGCACTTTCAAACGCAGCACTTTCAGACACTAATAAGAAAGGATCGATAATGACAAAATGACATTTTGATTACAGTCAACTGAGAGGAAAAAAGATCTTGACATCGTTCATGGTAGCAGGAAAAAGTAGGTACTGGAAAAATGCCAAGCCATTTAATTTAGAGCTAGATTATGCCACCTTCCCCTTACGCCATTCCACCAACAGTAGAGCTAAGGTAAGGGGCAAAGTACTACTTAAACTGAGAAGGGTGACTTGATTTATTTTACAATTCTGGGAGGTTTCCAAATCTGAAATAGGCTGTCAGCTTGTTGATGAATTACAGAATGTGACAGGCAATATTTGGTTTGGGAACTGTTCTCAAAAATACCTCCTCCTTTAATCTCTCTCCCTCCTTTTCACTAATCCTGCATCACCATTACCACAGGCCCATAAAGGTTCTAAGAAGCTTTCTTTAGGGACATCACTTTAGCTAGCAGCCAAAAGAGTAACTCAAAAGCAATTTAAGGTGTTCTCAGAAGCCTCCAAGTATTTTGGATTCCCTTCTGCTTAGTTTGTGGTTTGTTTTTTTTTTAAAGTCAATTGATTGCTTGCTTATCACCTCTAGCACATTCAGATGAGTGCCAAATAAGTTCTCCTCATGGGAGAGAAAATGGAGATCAACTGCTAAATTCATATTCATCCTGTTCAGAAATAGCAGGCACATCCAAGAGGCTACAGATGGGCACATAACCTTTGAAAAGACACTCTACAAGAAAGAAAGCAGAAAATCCCCAGAATCATAGAATCATAGAATGGTTTGGGTTGGAAGGGAACTTAAAGATCACCTAGCTCCAATCCCCCTGCAGTAAGCAGGGACACCTTCCACTAGACCAGGTTGTTCAAAGCCCCATCCAGCCTGGCCTTGAACACTTCCAGGGATGGGGCATCCACAGCTTCTCTGGGCAGCCTGTGCCAGTGCCTCACCACCCTCAGCGTAAACAATTTCTTCCTTATATCTAATCTAAATCTCCTCTCTTTCAGTTTAAAGCCATTACCCCTTGTCCTATCACTACAGGCCTTTGTAAAAAGTCCCTCTCCAGCATTTCTGCAGGCCCCCTTCAGGTACTGGAAGGCCGCAATCAGATCTCCCCACAGCCTTCTCTTCTCCAGGCTGAACAATCCCAACTCCCTCAGCCTGGCCTCAGAGCAGAGGGGCTCCATCTTCGGATCATTTTTGTGGCCTCCTCTGGCCCCGCTCCAGCAGGCCCATGTCTGTCCTGTGCTGAGGACCCTAGAGCTGGACGCAGGGCTCCAGGTGGGGTCTCACAAGAATGGAGTAGAGGGGGGAGAATCACCTCCTTTGAGCTGCTGGTCATGCTTCTTTTGATGCAGCCCAGGATACAGTTGGCTTTCTGGGCTCCAAGCACACATTGCTGGGTCACGTTGAGCTTCTCATCAACCAGCACCCCCCAAGTCCTTCTCCTCAGGGCTGCTCTTAATCCATTCTCTGCCCAGCCTGTATTTGTGCTTGGGATTGCCCCAACCCAGGTGCAGGACCTTGCACTTGGCCTTGTTGAACTTCATGAGGTTTGCACAGGCCCACCTCTCAAACCTGTCAAGGTCCCTCTGGATGGCATCCCGTCCCTCCAGTGTGTTGACCGCACAATGCAGCCTGGTGTTGTCAGCAAACTTGCTGAGGGTGCACTCAATCCCACTGTCCACATTGCCGACAAAGATGTTAAACAGTGCCGGTCCCAATACCGACCCCTGAGGAACGCCCTTCCTCACTGGTCTCCACTTAGTGATGGAGCCATTGACCACAACTCTTTGAGTGTGACCATCCAGCCAATTCCTTATCCACCAAGTCATTTGTCCATCTGTCAAATCCATGTCTCTCCAATTTAGAGACAATGATGTCTTGCAGGACAGTGTCAAATGCTTTGCAGAAGTCTCCAGGTAGATGATGTCAGTTGCTCTTCCCTTATCCACCAACGCTGTAACCCCATCATAGAAGGCCACCAAATTTGTCAGGCATGATTTGCCCTTAGTGAAGCCATGTTGGCTGTCACCAATCACCTCCTTATTTTCCATGTGCCTTAGCATAGTTTCCAGGAGGATCTGCTCCATGATCTTGCTGGGCACAGAGGCGAGAGTGACTGGCCTGTACTTTTCCAGGACTTTTTTTCCCTTTTTAGAAATGGGGGTTATGTTTCCCCTTTTCCAGTCAGTGGGAACTCATCCATCCCCTGGCAGTGCTGCAGGCGCTCCAGCTGGTCTCTGGCATAGAGGGCAACACCCCCTCCACGTCCCCCCTGCCTGTCCTTCCTAAAGAGCCTGTGTCCTTCCTAAAGAGCCTATATCCTTCCATTCCAACACTCCAGTCACAGGAGCCATCCCACCATGTCTCCATGATGCCAATGAGATCATAGCCCTGCAGTCTCTAACTCCTCTTGTTTATTCCCCATGCTACATGCATTTGCACAGAGGCATTTCAGCTGGGCCCCCGATGAAGCTGGCTTACTGGCTGGAATTCCCTTGTGCTGCTCTTTGGGTGCTCTCCTGCTGACCAGTGATCCTTCTGCAGGCTATTGCTGGCACTGGCACCAAACTGGTAGGAGTGGAACGGACTGAGGTTCCCTACCCCAGCAACTTTAGTTTTAAGCCCTCTTCACCAGCTTGGCAAGCCTATGACCAAAGATGCTCCAACAGATGGACCCCATCAGCCCCTAGTAGACCAGGTTTCTCAAAGTGAGCCCCATGGGCTAAGTAGCCAAACCCTGGGCTGTGGCACCACTCCTGTAACCATTTGTTGATTTGCCAGATTCAGCCGGCCCTTTCAAACCCTGTCCCTTTGACCGAGAGGATTGATGAAAAAGCTCCCTGTGCTCCAGAGTCCCTTACTGCTGCTTCCAGGGCTCTGTAATCCTTCTTGATATTCCTCAGACTGCTCCTGGATCTATGACTGGTGCCCACATGAAGCAACAGCATTGGATAATGGTTAGTGGACTGTACGAGACTTGGTAATCTCTTGGTGACATCCCTGATACAAGCCCCTGGTAAGCAGCACACCTCTAGAGAGTGTGTTGGGGCGGCAATGGGCTCCTCCATGCCCCCCAGAAGAGAGTAGCCTGCTACTGTCACCCATCACCTTTTCTCAGTTGCGCTGGTTGTTATACAGGGACCAGGTCGGGCTGCCTTGCTCAGCTCCAGCGTCCCTCCTGGTGTGATGGGTCTTTCCTCTTCAGCCTGCAGAGCGGTGAAGCAGTTCTGCAAGGGCACCTCAGGCTTCAGGGAAAGTCTCCTCCTCCTGCTGGTCCTTGCCATTGCAACCATCCATCCTTCTGCATTATCAGCCCCCCTCCCTTCTGTGTGTGCCGGTGGGGGAGTTTCTGGCTGTTTGCCTGTGGGTCTGCTGTGGACTGTGCTTGGAACCAGCTGTCTAACACCTTCTCAGCCTCCCTGATGCTACGGAGCCTTCTCACCGCCTCCTGCAGCTCAGTCATCTGCCGCAGGAGGTCCTCCACCCAGGCACACCTTTTGCAGGCAGCTCTGCCGCCTGTCCCTGCCCCAGGAGAAAGGTCTGGGCACTTCCTGCGGTCCAAGGTCTGCACCACAGCCTCTCCCTGCAGCAGCTCCACCTGGGTGAAGGCATCGGCCACTGCCAGGGTCGATGGTGTAGATGCCCCAGCCTTTGCTCTCAGACAAGGGTTGTCAGACTCTGGAATGGGCTGCCCAGGGAGGTGGTCGAATCCCCATCCCTGGAAGTATTTAAAAGAAGGATAGATGAGGTGCTTAGGGACAGGGTTTAGTGGTGGGATGGCAGGGTTAGGTTAAAGGTTGCACTCGATGATCTTAAAGGTCTTTTCCAACCAAAGCGATTCTATGATTCTACGAGTGCCCACTATTCTGCCTTGAGGGTCCGGTAGGATGAGTGCCCTCAATCTGTGCCGATGGTCACAGAACGGTGCCTGGCTGCTGGGTTATGTGTATGTCAAGTCTCCCTCTTGGCCAGTGGAATGCCCCTCCTTCAAAGAGATGTCCTCCTGTGCAAACTGCTGTGCCATGCCCTGTTTGCCCGCAGTGCTGCCTGGGGCTGCCTTTGGTGGGGTGGGGGGGTGGCTGCTGTGACTCCTGGTCCTGCTCTTGAGAGGGAGCTGCTGGCTCCTGGCGGGTCTCTGAGCTCCCCTGGGATGTCCCCAGCTGCAGAAGGTGCCTGGACCAGAGCTGCAATCATGACGTTAAATTATTTGCCGCAGACAATTGCTCTTCAGTGTTAATTCCAAATTTGGGCAAGACGCTCAGTGGCTCTATGCCAAATTAAAGCACCAGCAAAGATCCCTGCTGTGTGCATGACTCAAAAGAGCCAAGAGTTTCATGCTATTGGTACCTATATTTATAAATGTATATTTAATATAGTAAAACAAACTAAAAAAAAAAAAAAAAAGCACAGGAGTCACTGTACTCCTGTGACACATTTGGAAATGTTCAAGTACTTAAATGTAGCTGATGCTATTTCAGATGCCTAAGGAGTCTGAGACATCCTGCACTAAATGGTATGAGAAGAGGAACATCTGTATAGCAATGGCTATACGGTTATTATGGCTCACTGTATGCATATAAATTCTGTATACCCAGTACCAAAAAGCCACTAGAAAGAGGGCAGGCTTACTGAAGAAAAGTGGAGTAAGGAGACACTATTAAAAACACCAATTTAATAATATTCAAGCTCAAGGAGAAAGGCCATGAATGAAAGAAGTCCTGTTTAGAAAGGAAAGATTCATAAATTTGAAACCGTGAGGTCATCTAGACTGATTAATTAGCAGACCATTACATTATATTCATTATTCACGCAGTCTTCCCTCTATTAAACCCAGCAGCATAATTTTTACTGCCGTCAAAATGGTATCCATCCACTTTCCCAAGGAGAGGGCCACAGGTAGGGTTAGGACTGGGGAATGAGGAGGGAAAAGCTCAGACAGGTCGTGAAGTAAACAAGTGCGCTGGGAACGGACAGGGCTCCTGTTATCGGGATGGGGAACAGGAGGAGGAAGACAAAAAAATCCCTCCAACTTTTCCTCACCCTCACCAGCGAAACCGCTGTGCCAGAAACAGATTGTGCCTGGAGAATTCATGGGCCATAACAGATCCGCAGCGCTCCCAACCTAGGTCAGAGGAAAAGCTACAAAACAGAGCCATTAATATTTGTGCTTGATTAGTGGGTTTGATGTTCAAATCAGTATTAAATGTTAATGACTTAATCAGCAACGGAAAGAGATATAATTTGAATTAGTGCTAGTTCTTGACAAGGAAAAAAAAATTAATACAGGGAAATTAAGGGACTTAAGTAAAGAAGTCACAGCGGTTACAGTCATGGAGCTAAACTATGCGAACTCCAAATATGCTAAAGCCAGATTCATAAGATTTGGATTCGGCCCTTAAGTTTATCACAGGCTTCCTGAACAGGGAAAGTCAAATTATACCCAGTTTAACTCCTTAAGTTGGGGATAACATTTCAGAAGCGTGTGAGACAGAGCCCCTGCAAAGCAGAGGGCAAGGCTTCCAGGACACAGATGACGCAGAACTGGAAATCAGTAAGCTGCGCTCCCTAGGCTTGTCCACGTGAACGGAACCAAGCCATTCCTCCAGCCTAACCAAAGTTCATTAGAAAGCCCAGATACTCGATGTATCAACCAGACTCCAGCCAACCTCATCTATATCATTATAAATCTCAAGGCAGTAATTAGGGATGGAGAAATACGCTCACAATAGGTGCTACTCCTGCGTAATTCCGTCGTGTGTAGCACACGTTAATGCCTAGGTCCTCAGCTGGGTGAAGGACACAGAAGAACAGCCAGGCTCCCAGGGGTCAGAGTCGCTCTCATTAGTACCGCTGTGTATGCGGGCATCCTGCGTTAGACAGAGCTGATCTCAAACCATATTCCTGCAAAAAGCGAGGCTGAGATTTGAGAAAGATGAAAACCTGGGAACCTGCTACATTTGTGCTTAAGCAGCACTTACGCTGCAGAAATGTGCTCATGAACTGAGATTGCATACTACTGCTAATTAATCACACAAGAAGATCTCATTCAACTGTATAATCCACCAGGAAAAGGTGCACCACATGAGTAATATGTTGCAAAATTAAGGTCTGTATCTGCTGACCGAACTTCAAACTAGGATCAAGTAGCAAAATATTAGAAATCACTCCGAGAAATCAGAAACATTCATTATAGGGAAAATATGAAAACAATGACCATGATTTTTTCAATTAGAAACTCAGCATGTTAGCTGCAGTGTTCATACACTTATAATTAAGCCTGCCCGTTGCTCACAGTAGATTTGTTTCACATTGCCTATAATACTGCCAGACTTCCACTGCTACAACAAAATTTTCCCACACCAATGTCTATATCTATCCAGATTTTATAAATTCCAGATAACTTTAATGCAGCCACTTTGCAAAACAATTTTTAAAAAATAGAGGAATGTTTTACCCATGCAATCATTTAATTAAAGAGTTCCATTCACCTCCCTGTTTTGAAATAGGAATTTGAACGCAGACCTTGGCTTGCCCAGCGTAGCATAGAATCACTGAACCATTTAGGTTGGAAAAGACCTTTAAGATTGTCAAGTCCAACTGCTAATATCTCTTCCTCTGGTTTTCTTGATCTGGAATTTAAAGCAGAAGCCTCAAAGCTCATTGCTTTCCTCAGTCAAACAAAAAAACGGTGAAAATCCCCGACCAGCCTGTTCTCTCTCAGCAAAGTGGGGGGTGCTCCTAGTGCACAATGATCTAACACCTCTACAACTATTTCTTTGGGCTTTCCTAAGCCCATGCAGTTTTCCCTGAACCTGCACTCCTTCTACCTCACTTCCATCAACGTAAGGTGCGTTCCTTAGGCATTGCCTGGGCTTGATTTTAAATCACAATACTAGCACAAGTTAGACAGCGAAAGTTTGTCTAAGACATTTTCAAATCTTAGTACAGGCAACACGCATTGTTTTAATCTATGCAATAAATGTGTAGGGGCCCAGCTGAAATTAAAAGGCGGGGGACAACTAAGATATAGCCTGGCAAATTCAGGTCACAGCTGAAGCGATGGATTTTATTACTGATGATTGGCACACATAATTTGCACTTATTCATCACACATGTTACTATCTTACCTTAAATCCCAGGAACACCCGTCTCAACAATCGAACTTGGAAGATTTTAAACAAATAAAACTCACAACAGAAGGAAGATAAACAAGTTTCAGGTTTAAGCTGGTGCAAATTCTCACCTTAGTCAGGACTGGGTAACAGAGTACAAACAAATAGTTTTAGAATTAATTTCATGATAACAGTTTGCTACAACAACTTTGCGGTTTCTCGTCATTATTTTTCAAAAGGAAGAGAACAAATGGCAGCACTTCCCAGAGCTTCAGCAAAGGTTGTTCTGTTATGGTTTGTTTCATTTTGGTTTTAATTTGTAAAAAGGTTCAATTCTTTGTGCACTGTAAATCAAATTAAGGCCTGCCTGGGGACTCATCATCCCAAGCATCTAATGAAGAAAATACATCAGGGCTGATGCAAATTTATTGGATGATTTCTGCACAAAGGAAACAACAAAATAGCCAAGAAGAACGACATATTAATGAGGAAACGGATGATATTTAATTAAATAAATATTCCCGGCAATGCTCCAAGGAATGAAATTATATGGGTGTTGGACAGCCAAATTTTGAAGCAGGTTAGTAAGATTTAAACTACATTGCTCATTGTTTTTCTTTCTATTTATAGAGCAAAAGTAACTGAGACAAACAGACAGTTCTTGGAAATCAGGCACCTAAAAGCACAATAATATCACACATTCTCTGCCGACAGTTAATTGTTTCCTTGGGAAAAAAAATCTATTTTTGTTAACTATATTTATGCTTATTATAAGTATTTTTATTTTCATTCCTTCCATAAAAATAATTAATCAATTTAATTATTACAATACTAACATAATCTTAAATACAACACTGAAAGTAGGTTAGAGAATTTTAAGAATTACTTATTTGTAAGGCAAATAAGGGGGGGCTTTGATTAACAACAGTCCTTTAAATATTTTAGGAATAGTACAGCAATATAACACACTGACAACGAACCTAGGTTGTGGTGTAGGCAAGACGGAAGCCTAACTTTGTATTTCATCTGACTATGGCTGACTCTTGTGACTGGTAGGTTACAGACATAGACCCATGCAAAGGTTCATTGAAGCTTCTACAACTGCCCGCCAGGAGGTTGTAGTGAGGTGGGTGTTGGTGTCTTCTCCCAGGGAACAGGCGATGGGACGAGGGGCACCGGCCTCAAGTTGTGCCAGGGCAGGGTGAGGTTGGCCATGGGGAACAACTCCTTCCCCAAAGGGCTGTCAGGCACTGGAAGGGGCTGCCCAGGGAAGGGGGGGGATTTAACAGCCGGGCAGGGGGTGCTGAGGGCCAGGGTTTGGGGGTGGGATGGCAGGGGTAGGGGAAGGGTTCGGCTGGGGGAGCTTTGCCAACCCAAAGCTTTCCATGATTCTATGAAGTGAACCTGAGCGATAGAAATTGAAATCCTGTTAGTCCTCACGTGCACCTATTTTGGCCTTGGATCCTCAACAGGAAAAGGCTGTAATCATGGTCTCCATGACAAAGTAAATTATTTAGTGTCATGATTACATATGGAGGTCTCTTATGTTTACTGGGGTTTGGGGCTGTTGTTTTATTTTAATTAGTGAGATGGAGGGAGAAAAATGCTTTAGTCAATGACTGAAATGGCCGTCTTCACCGAGGATAGTGGGGTTTTAGTCATGGACTTCAATTTAATCCTACTTTATTCTAAAAGTAAAAACAATAGAAGCATACTATTTCTACTGACTTTTGACTGTATGCCTACACCATTTGGTTTCTCAAATCACCTCCAAATCGTGAGTATCATTAACCATCAGTAACAGCTAGCTACAGAGTCAGCCGTGCCCCTTTTGACAGCCAATCACATCAGTAAACTGGCATCTTTAATGCAATTAACATTTCAGGAAATTCTCTAAAATGCATATATGCTAGTTTTACTCACACTTGCTAATACACTCCTGATATAGAAACCAGTAACATCTCCCATTTTCTTTTAACTGAGTTTGTAGTTGGAATCAAAATGAACTCAAGTCACCCAATATCTTTATTTAACATTTTCAAGTACATGTTTCCAGTCAACAGCCCTCACGTAGATCACAGATACCATCAGCAAACCTGCATCTCCCGGGACGTCCGACTTTATGTGCGAACTGTGGCTGCAAAGAACAAAGGCCACAAAGACCGAATTTGATTTTTTTACATTCCTAAACCCCGTGGTTATGTTTACAAGCGCAAGCAAATCAGTTCCACCAAAATAAATCAGTAAACAAGCAGTTGTTGATAAAGTCCCTATCTGTATATTCTATGCAGTACAAGATGTTATTTGGACTGGACTTACTCTGATCCTCTGATTGCATATGCGTATGAAGCTGCCTGAAGGTCAGTCGCTAGTTTGGATTTTATTTTCCAACACGATGCGTTGGTTTAGTTTCCTCCAGAAGAAGTCTTAATGCATACACCCAACCAAACCGATGTACGGAAGGGAGGGATGGCTGGAGGATTCAGTTTAAAATGGCGCTAACGTGGCGAACAACTTTTAGCCGTTCTTTTCTCTCCCCTTTCATCTGATACCATTTAGCAAAATTAGAAAACCCACTTTTTATGCAGATGAGCAAACTTTTATTATTGATTTCATCCCAAATTGCTTACATGTTCATTAGCAAACACAAACACAGAAAAACATTAACGATTCGCTAGCCCGCAAATAGTCTGTGGTTTAACTCCGTAAGGTGGTTCATTACCCTAAACAAATGGGAGTTCTTAAAAAGTCTCAGCAGAAAGCAGAAAAATCATATTTTCAGGCAAGCATGGTAAGGATGTTTCTATCACTTACATTAAATTATGTAATGGCCTGTTCTTCACCATTACTCCACTCACTTTTTTTTTTCCTGGGACGGTTACCAAGCTTTAAAGATTGATCTGACAACAGGTTTGTCAGCAGATCAGCAATATTTTGAACCTTCCCAACATCACGGTAATAAACCCGACTGCACTTTGAACTGAAATATCACATTATTCCTCTTTTTGCCAGATACAGGTTTCTTAGTCCCCTCAACTAACAGAGAGCGAGCTGCAGTCCACCGTGCCTCTCAAAAATTTTTTATGATGGTATCTCACTGAAGAAACAGACTCTGTGTGGGCCTGGTAGATAAAAAGAATATTCATCTTGGAAAAGTTATCAATAAACTATCTAAGAAAATGCAAATTCTAGTTTTCATTATTACTGATCATTGACATTGGGCATGCTCTTGCTGGGAGCTGAGCAACCTGGCTCTAAGCCAGTAAAGCACTTAAGCGTTTTCTTATCTTTATGCATTGAAGTCAATATTACTATTCGCATGCTTAAAGTTAAGCATGTGTAAAAGAGCGGAATGTTCAGCCTCGCTCCAGACTGAACCTACCAGAAAAGCCCATTTAATGGAATATGGAAATAGAAAAATAAAATCCTAGGCCAGAATGTTCTACAGATGGAAATAATGTTCACTTTTAAAGAGTTCTATTCCTCCCTGATTTGCTCCGTTTCATCAGGTTGACAGTGTGAGGGCGTGTGTGTGTCCAACAGAGGAGCAAGATTTGAGGATTACAATTCCAATATTATCTTAGAATATTTATCCCTATATCTTACAAAACTGTTAAATGCTAGGGACTCAATCGATGCCTGATGTAACTCTGGCTGAAATCAGAGAGTTGCAGCAGAGATGAAATTAGCCTTATGTGTGTATGAGGGTGTGCTTTTTTCCATAGACTATGCCAGACTTTGGGATGTTAAGCTTTTGTAAACCTCCATTAAAGAGCTTGCATGAACTACTGTTGCCGTTTCCATAGAAACAGCAGATCATAATTTCTGTGAGAATATAAAACCTTTTTCAACACATTTGATGGTAATTTTCTCCAAATGACCTCCAGGTAATTAATGTGATAGCCTGACCCCTGCTTTAACATTATTTTCTAAGAAACAAGCTGCATTGCTTGTTCAAAAATCTGAATGCGTTGTTCGTACCAAGCAAAAAAGACCTTGAAAGTTTGGGAGCTGCTCAAGCAGGTATTGTATACGTGGCCAGTTCACGTCTCTGCTTCTTTTAACACATTTCTCTGACTTTATGGAAGATTACATAGATGCAGACGACCTCTGTACCTTTGCAAAATTAGCAGTCAGAAGCCTGCGAAGTAAAACCAAATAAAAACCGAGTTGTCCATCTGTCGAAATCCCACCGAGGATCCCTGCTCTCAAAACTTAAGAATTTATTGCATGATTTGCACACAACATGAAACACTCCTGATGAAATTTTAGTGATCACATTCTCTCTCTGAGCCACGCTACCTCTCTGGAAATGCTGACTACGGTGCCAAGAGAACAACAGACCTTTCCGAATTTTCCATCATTTTCACAAGATGAAAAGAAAATTAAGTCAGTCAAGATTTTACTTTAACCCCACATACTTAATTGAGATGACTAATTTCTATTTACTTCAAGAATTTATTAGAATTTGATTCTGAAGGTGGTATTAGACATTCACAATTCTGGAAAAATGCTATCAAACTTTGGAATTTAACTTTAGAAATCTTTTGCTGAAAATCTTCTCTGGTTATATTTATATCCTAAACCTTTATTTATCCTCATCTACTCTCTCTAATTACAGGAGCGCATCATTTTTCCTTCTCTCTTTCACCGTTTCCAATACGCAGTTTTTTTCTCCTTCCCCACCTGAACTCTTTTTACATGGCGATAGTCTCTCTGTTTGCCTACAATTCTGTATTTGCAGTTTTTTTCACTTCTTTGTTTCCATGAGAAGATCTCATGGATCATCCTTCAGTTTTCAGATTAATTTCCTAGTTATACACTTCCACTTTTTTTTTAAGAGTTTTACACAGAACGGCACCTTTGTTCAAAAATGAGTAAATGTAAAAAAAATCAAATGAAAGGATGCTTTCTATAGCAAAAATTTGGAAGTCTTCTCCCAAAGGGATTAGTTGCATATGCTCTTCACTATATGAAAACTACCAGCTGATTAAAAGTATCACGGAAAATATATCCATCAGAGAGTCTCCTCAATCAATCTGGACTATTTTGTATATTTATTTATACACAGATATTGAAGTACAAAACAGACATGGCTGTTTCTGAGGGCATTAAAATGTGCAGAGCAGCAATCTGTCTCCTCCTGAGTCAGACCCTCAAGTTGTTCAGTTCACATGGAAGCTTATTTTTCGCTGGGTTCTGTTACTATTGGAAACGCTGCTGCTCTCATGGACAGCATTTTAAAATGTATGTATACCTGTTTACCATGGATCTCAGAGACTTTCTATCTAGTACAGAAGGAATTCTTTTTAAATGCTTAACAGGAACAGAATCTGTTGGACCGCTATGGGTTGTTTGGTGCTTGCTCCAGGAGATACCTATTTCTTGCATAAACCCTCTTGACCACCTCTTGACCACCTCTTTCCGTAAGCTGTCTTTACTGAGAAGACTTTCCTTTATATGCAACTCTATTTATAAGGAATGAAAAGACATCTGTAGACAAAAGCTACTTCTGTTCACTCCTGGGGGAGAAAGGAAAGAAATATTTACAAATATTTCAGTGTTTTTATCGTGATTCTCAGGACTGACCAAAGTTTCCATGTATTCTAATAGGTTCTTCAGCCTCTGGGGTGTAAACCAAAGGTATTATCTGAAAGTGGCAATAGGACCCTACGGTGATGCTCATAGGAAACCAGTAGAAATGTAAGCCAACAACTCCAGACTTGTCACACAGAATCCCACAGAATCCCAGAATGGCAAGGGTTAGAAGGGACCTCCGGAGCTCACCCAGTGCCACCCCCTGCTCAAGCAGGCTCACCCAGAGCAGGGGGCACAGGACAGCGTCCAGGCAGGGGTTGAATACCTCCAGCGAAGGAGACTCCACAGCCCCCCTGGGCAGCCTGGGCCAGGGCTCCATCACCCTCAAAGTCAACAAGTTCTTCCTCCCGTTCAACTGGAACCTCTTCTGCTTCAGTTTGTGCCCATTGCCCCTCGTCCTGTTGCTGGGCACCACTGAGAAGTCTGGCTCCATTCTCGTGACCCCCACCCCTGAGATATTTGTATGTGTTGATGAGGTCCCCTCTCAGTCTTCTCTTCTGCAGGCTGAACAAGCCCAGCTCCCTCAGCCTTTCCTCATAGGGGAGATGCTCCAGTCCTCTCATCATCTTTGTAGCCCTCCTCTGGACTCTCTCCAGGAGTTCCTCATCTTTCTTGAACCAGGACCCTCTCACACAGGAGAGTGTAGAGCTGAATTTCCATAAAGAAGTAAAAAAAAAGACACCTTTTCTTCCTGTTTTCTGCAAGACCTTGTAAATACGCATTTAACCTCATCACTTAGTTGGAAGGACTAACCTGATTTCAGTTCGTCAAAGAGGCCCTTACCACTGTCTTCAATCTCTTTTTATGTCACCTGAATATCCACTGTTTTAATCACGTCTTTTTCCCCAGTGACTATTTTTTTAAAAAATTAATCTTTCCTGGAACTTTACATACTAGAAAAATCATAACCTCAAGTTTGATACTCCAGTATTTATTGCTAAAGGATAGCGGACTGGTGGGCTGGCCATTGTCCTCTCCTACATGTAAGGGCTCAAGGGTTGTCCTCGTTCCCTGGAAAAACTGCAATGGGTGCAAAAGTCCTGTAACATGATTCTAGCTACAAAATGAGTTCCAATTATACTTTTTATTATTAGTGAACTTGCTCTGTGCATGTCTTTCTCTAGGGCAAGCAAAATGTGCTTGATTCTCAGTTTCCTCATGTTAAAAAACAAAGACCTGAGCATAATGGTCTGAAGTTGCGCCAGGGCAGGTTTAGGTTGGACATTACGAAAAATTTCTTCACAAAAAGAGTTGTCAGGCACTGGAAGGGGCTGCCCAGGGAAGGGGTCGAGTCCCCAGCCCTGGGGGGATTTAAAAGCCGGGCAGTCGAGGTGCTTAGGGCCAGGGTTTGGGGGTGGGATGGCAGGGGTAGGGGAATGGTTGGGCTTGATGAGCTTAAAGGGCTTTTCCAACCTAAATGATTCTATGCATAACCTGAAGAATCAAGTACAGGAGGGAGTCGCTCATTCACAGAATATTCAGCTGTGGGCCCTCATATCCCCGTAAGCATATCAGGTCTTTTTTTTAATCTTGCCTTGCTATCGTACGTTCTGTAGAGAGGTAAACTTTCTCATCTTGCTGGTCTTCAAAGTGCAAGAGGAAAATTGCATCTACCCTATGTCTTCTTCATTAACAGCGTTGGTTCCGTTCCTGGCAGCATATTTCTGTTGTGCAAATCACAGGTTCTTGTGAAAGAAACATATCACTGATGCGTAAGATTGAACTTTAACTCCTCGAGCAATCCTTAACACTGTTTGGTGTTCAGGATTCCCAGGAAGAAATGGGCATTGCTGGATCTACTGCTTTTACTAATTATCTACTTCCACTTATTAATTAAGTACAAAAGTTGCTTTCTCTGCTGATTGTAATCCCCCAGTTTTCACCTTTACCTATTTATGTATTGAGGCAAAACATTTTGAATCCTATTGAAATCTCTTAATAAATTTTATTCTGCAAAATTCAATGTATTTGTCGATTACATATAGATTCAACCTACTTCGTTTGTGCCATTCTTAAAGGAATATCCGAAATAGAGCACAGTACTCCAACTGGGCACATAGGGCAGCATAATGACCTGATTTTACATGTTTGATGTTTTTAACAGGATCACGTTGCTTATTGTATGAAATTTTCCATCTCCTGCCACTGTACGTTTCAAACCCGCAAAATAACATCATTTTGTAATAAAATTTCTAGCATGTTATGCATTTTCTACACACCTCACAGTTTATGTGTACTTCAGCTGTCATTTTACCTTCCTTTCTATTTTTAACAGCTCAACCCTTTTTTCCAATTCGCTTTCAGGTTCCTGACCATTTACCAGCAAATTCTCACAAGTACACTCACTGAAAAATGTATTTTAGATCATCAAGTGATAATCTCTTCTAGCATCAAACTGTAGTTGCAGTGGATTAAGAATAACTCAAAGGCAGAGCTCAGATGGATTTTAGGACACTTGGAGGACTCCTTTGGAAATGGGACACTTGGGTTCGCTTCCCAGCTACAGTGAATGCTTATTTCTTTATAAATTGGACAAAGGGTCAAAGGCATTACCTGCAAAAATATGTTTCCTTCACTGCTTGGTGATCAAGGGAACCTCTTAGAAAGCAGGGGAAGATCAATTAAAACCCCGTTAGTCAATGGAGGGAGCTGAAAGCTGGATTTCCCACACCTGCCGAAAGCATCCGTGTCCCTAAACTCTTGGTTCAGCCTCTTCTTGTTTTTTATCTTCCCAGAGGTGCCCCAAGTGGAAACTCTTGGGTTTAAACCAAAGGACTTGTTTTACCCAGTTTCCTCTGTTTTCAAGAGGAAAATTCTAAATTATGTCATCCAAAACTTTTTCAAATCAAATTTAAAGAAACCTAAATTCAGGTGTAGTAACCCTGAACTGAATCCAATCCCTAATGTGCATTTTCATCTCTCGGCTGCTCTTCAGATTTTTGGCAACTCTTCCCCCACCTATTTCCTCCCTATTCCTGCATGGATCAAGTTGATATTATGCTGTTACTATTCATTTTTACACTAATCACTTCAGAAAGAGATTTGCACAGTGCCCAATTTCCAATTAATCTCGAGAGCCGCATACTTAACTCTCTTTTGTCTCTTTAAAGACATTCACCATAGTTTACAGGTAAAATTAAAGGAATGCAACAATAGGGACACTGATACAAATTCTTATTATTATCCAATCATTTTCCAAAGAGAAAATTACGATTTGTTAGCACTCTCCAAATAATAATTCAGCACACAAATCTTACTTTACCCGGAGAAAAGATCCTACACACAAACATATTTACCCTGTTGTCAGCCATTTACAATCCACCACCTAATCCTCTCCAGCACTCATCTTTTGTAGCACCTTCAAATATCCAATCTAAATGGAGATGATAGAAACAATATCATAAAAAAAGAGATAGATTTGGCAATATCACCTTGAGGCAATCCTAGAATTGGGACACACTAGGCCAGGCATTATATATATATATATATATATATACACACACACATATATACACACACACACGTACACACGTAAAGAGATGAAGGCCATATTTTTAACAAGAAAATGTTGACAAATGGCAAAAAATTGCTTTTGTTTCTTGACAGTACGTTTCAGAGATCATTCGATATAATCATGATGAACATGATTATTTTGCCTTTTTTTTACATTCTTGAATTATGATGTAATGTATCAACACATTAATTGAAATTTTGGTCACAATTAGCATGTATTAAATTCCTGATTAGTTGTATGCATTAAAAGCACTTTAATTGGTTTGTTTCCATTGATATAATGCAATGTGTTTTAAACTATGTAATTTAGAGGTGTGTATTTAGTTATCATTGATTAGCTAATCAATAGTATTGTCACAAGTGTATGAATGCCGGGTTAATTATGTCTGAAACTCACATTTCTCGGGAAATAAGTGATATAACAATTTTCCCTCTGGCTGTGTTAGCACATCATTTGCTTCTTTTATTAAGTCATGCAGACACTAACATGAGTTTGCATTCTCTCTCTTTTTTTGTAAAGCACTTGAGCTGTCTAACAGATCTGTTCCTCTGATTAACTTCTTTTGAACTTGCAACTCCAGTGACTTCTAAGAAGTACTCATGTGAAATATTTACAACACATTCACACCAGCGAAATTAAAAATTCAGGCGCTACAGACAGGAAAACTAGCATCCTCTCTATTTACAGGTTCTGGGGTTTTTTTAGTATTCATTCGTGAATATTTATGCAAACCGAGCAACGTTTGGTACCTACTGTCATGAACAGCAACGCTGCCATCGGCTGCAGCACGGCTAAAGTGGCTGCACCGCCGTTACTGAGGGGGACTTCAGGTTCAACCAGCTCAGTAGAACTAATCCATGAAAACCATGGTTCAGCAAGAAATACCACTTATTTCTTGAATAAATATTTTTATATTTTTCGAATTTGTAATGCTATATAGGATTGTTAAGATCCTTGATTCATTGGATTCAGATTCTCTAAATGACACTTAAGCATATTTAAAATAATAAAATATTTTTTATCATAGAATGTTTTGGGTTGGAAGGGACCATTAGAGGTCATCTAGTCCAACCCATCTGCAGTGAGCAAGGACACCTTTAACTACATCAGGTTGCTCAGAGCCCCATCCAACCTGGTCTTGTTTTTTCTTTAAGACCTACTATATATTTTTCTATTTCTTATCTGAGAATATCTTGCCATTTAAAATCCAAAATCATTTTCCTCTGTGAATTTGTCCTTTCCCATTTAGTAAGTTTGCTTTTTCCTCTTATTTCAATGGAACTGAAATTTTGTTTAACAATGGCTTCAATCATTTGAGCTCTGTGTCATTTCGAGACGTTCTTATACACCAATTTCAAAAGTGCTATTCACCTAACTGTGAAAGAGATTTTTCTTAGTATACTGATCCAGTGACAATACAATGTGCTTTTTGAGGTTGTACTAAAATATCAGCAAGAACTGACTACAGTGGATATAAAAGGTGTAGTTCAGCGCTACCAAGTTCACTTTGCAAGCCTCAGGCATAACAGAGAACCAAACCATGCTGCGTTATTTTCAATTTTCCCATGGCTCCCATGTCATATCCAGTACAGAAATGATTACCAGGCTCTGAGTTATAACCAAAGAACATATTAAACGTTCCTTAAAACCACCACAGTACATTTTCAGGCATTGAGTGTAATGCTTTGGCCTCATAGTCATATCATAGGCCAAGACAGCTTAGAAAATGCAAAATAAATATTACCCAGTGCTGGATATGTTTCCAGTGGGAGAGCACAAGGTTGTACCAATTCATCTGACTACCAAGGGCTTTCTGTGAGTCACATAGTGAGGCAAGGGCTGAAGTGGTTTTGGTTCATTCCAGGTCATCAGGAGGCTCACATTAAGATTCACATCTTCTTTGTCCCAGGGTAGCACAGCTCAGCCCCACACTCAGTCTAGACTAAGACTCGGAAGAGAGTTAGTTGGCTGATCATGGATGGAGCATCTGGCTGACCATGGATGGAGCATCTCACCGCTTTACTAGATAGATTAGCAATGAGTCCATGCTCACAGGGAGCACTGGGCACAAGTGGACATACCAGCTTTGACCTAGAATGCCTTTTGATTCCACACGACCCTACATTCCCTCTTTTTCCCTCTCTCTCCGTTGCTCTCTGCACCCAGTACTGAAACAACTGAAAGCATTTAAAAATGGAAATGAATAACATCTATTTTAGCAAGAGCTGTCTTTCAAAATGTCTTTTCAGCTCTATATGGAAATGTTGAGGAAAGTCCAACCTACTGAAACAGTCCAAGACAAGCTTCAGAATTTAATACCAACCACCTGGAGTACACATAAAGACAAGCCCTAAGGAAATATTAACTAAAATGCAAATGGTCAATATTCCATATAAACCTAAGAACATCCACACTGGATCTGACCAAAAGTGTACCTGGGTCCCTTTCTTTGATAGTGCTTTAGATGTTGCCCAGTATGCACGCTGTGGTATTTCCTCATACATTCTCTCATTTCCATTTATCTGCACTTAAGGCCGCTCTTAGAAGTGATATTTATTGTTTAACAGGTCTTCATGGATTTTTCTTCTCCAAATTTCCCGAAGCACCTTCTGAGCTTTTGTACAATTGTAAAATCCTGGCATTCGCAGTAGCCTTTGCCAACGAGCTCCACACCAGCTGCGTGAGTCACCGAACCAAGACACCCCCAACTTTCAAAAAAAGTAAACCATGTTTTTCTTCAAGTATGAAGAAAATATTAGATCTCATAACTGACTACAGGCAAGGTATTTTGTTTCATTTTAGGGATATTTCAGATTTAATTAGTTGTAATTACCATGTCCCTCTGCGGCTGATGCAGTTATATTCATTTAAGTTATAATAAAGTGCTCGGCATTTCAAATTAGAAAGATAAAATGTCTAACATTTCAATAAGAACTTTCTGTGGAGTGTGTGTCATCTAGCAAATTCATGATGTTGTGGTATAAACCCTTTCTAAATGCCTGATTCGGATGTCTTGTGCATCTCACCTATTGCTTTGCCACTCAGAAAGAACACGGCCAACTCAAGCTCATTCAAGTAGAATTTTTATGTATCATCATGCACAGCTTATGCTCTCTTCTTGCTGCTCTCCGTTGTCTCAGTAAACCCAAATGAATCTTGACCCTTTCCAAATTCCAGGTCGATTGTTTCAAGAATCAGTCAAAACAATTTTTATTTATTTCCACCCCACTGAAACAGAGGTAGTTAAACCAATGTATCTGTGACCAATAAAACTACCATCTTAGGAGCCACAGATAGTAAAACATTTAAAGGTTAGGACACTCACAGAATACAAAATGAAAGACTTTCAACCTAAGAGAGCAATGTGTGCACATCAACAGAAATTGTAAACAACAAAACCACAACAAGGGCACTTGCCCTACACGTTACCTGATAATAAGCATGCATCATCAGAGGATGCACAGTAGTCGGAACTGGCAATGGGCTATGAATTATGCAAACAACTAACAAAAAACTAGTATATTTTCAACTCTAAAACACAAACGTACCGGGTGAACTGGAAGCTGCATGAGGATGGATTAAATATACACCATTTTGCTTTTGAGATGTCTTTAATAAGTTCAGAAAGAATGACATCTAACCTGAAGGTTTTATTCAGTAATGGCCAGCTTTGCCTTACCTCCCAACTAATAACCCATTTCGGCCGAAGATATTTATTTATTTCATTGTTTGTTTTTAACCACTGATAACTGAAACAGGCTACAGAATGGTTGCATGGAATTACATCATTCATTTCTTGTAGATGATACCCCTTCCCCCTCCGTGTCACTTGATTCTTGACTGAGCTAAAGCACTGAAAAATTAGACTTCATTTCAGTATGCTAATAGCAATCTATCCAAAACAATGTAATCAAGGCCTCATGTGCTCCTATAATTTCATTCTTGACATAAGTCTGACAGCTATTTATTGTTGGAGGGAACTGTGGGGAGGGGAAGAGAAAAATTCCTGTAATTTCCCCTCCCCCAACAAACACAACAGCTTTGCAGTTTAAAGCAGTATCTTTGTGAAACGCACAAAATGGTAATAATCATGGGGTTTACATATGTCTTGTCTTAAGCAATCAAGGCAGAGAGTTAACGGAGAGGCACATTCAGATGTGCCAATTCCCAAACTGGCCACCTCTGATGAGCCAGCTGTGAGCTTCAATTGTCACATTATAATTTAGGCAAGGAGGAAGGGGGGGGGGGAGAGAAAGGCATCCAGCTCCACACTGGATGAACATAATTATTCACAGCAGGATGCTGCAGAATTAATTTAGCCAATCAGAATTATAGTGGGGGCTGGGTATCGGCAGCAGCGAATGTGAAAGAGGAGAAAGAAGGGAGAAAGAAAATCGGGAAAGGGATCAAAAAAATGCAACTACCACCTTGCTAATATTTTGATTCTGTATCCCTCAGTGTACCTGGAATACAATGAAGTGAAAACAAAACTGTTACATAGATGTTCTTGGCTCAACGGGACTTGAAACTAGAGAAGCTGTGAATTCGGTATGTCGGGAAAAAGCCAACAGTCTGAGGGGGTTTGCGAAATATCACATAAAATGCTACCTGGCTGTATCATACTGAATAATATCCTATCAGATCAACATAAATCTGGGAACAATGCTAGAAATTCTGCACCATTCTGGTTTAGCGCTTTAGAAATTCTGTCAAAACTCCACTTAAATAATAGAGGAGACATGAAAATCACCCCAGCCCAGTCTGTGCTCCACTGATGCGCTCCACATAATTTCATCTCACAACCTATCGCGAATTTTGTGCTGACAACTTTTCATTGCGCAAGTTGAAGGAGCTGGCCAGGGGAACGAAGAACTGGAGCTCTGCCATTAGAGGTCAGTAGTTTTGGACTAGGAGACAAGCATTTTGTTTAACGATTCCATTAAAATGATCGCCAACCAAGCAATGTTGGTCATCATAGAATCATAAAATCATAGAATGTTTTGGGTTGGAAGGGACCCCCAGAGCCCATCCCTGAAGGAGCAGGGACACCTTTAACCAGATCAGGTTGCTCACAGCCCCGGCCAACCTGGCCTGGAATGTTCCCAGGGATGGGGCCTCCACCACCTCTCTGGGCAACCCCTGCCAGGGTTTCACCACCCTTCGCTATGCATTGAGATGAACGGGAAGTTCACTATTCTTGGACGTTGTTAAAGTTTTCTGTGAATTTTGAGTGCAGCATTTCATCAGTTTAGAATTTACCAACAGCTTTTTTCAAAACTTAAGTGATTTTTTTGGTAGCAAAAAAACCTAGCAAGATACATAAAAGAAATCAAGTGGGAAAGCAGGTTTTCACGACTTTAAGCTGTTAGGGTCCAAACACTTCAGCCGAGCTCTTCAGGGCACCAAGAGAGTGAATTTGGAGCGAAAGGATTCTTCTTCCCATTTCCATTCACCTTAGAGAGAACAGAGCAGGGCCAGGAGCAGAGAAGTCATGCTCTTTGACCCTAGCATCCTCCTTTAACTGAAGCGAAGGACAACACGATCTGCACAGCATCGGCCCTTTTGTCCCTATTCCTGCCAGCACAGGGATGGCTGTAAAACTAGAGGGAAGATTGAAAAGCTACAGAGTATTTACACTCTGAGATAGCTGAACTTCGAGTGTCCAGTCCTCCCTCCATACACACAAATACCCCACTTTTCATAAGATAGGGACAAAAGTTCTTAAGTTTACATGACCTTAGGCTATAATTCTACCTTAAGAGATGCTTAAAGAAGCAATAGGCAGCAAATGTATCTCCAGAGTACTCAGCTCATGTCTACTTAAATGAAAAAAATACCAAAAAAAAGACAATACTGTAAGGCAGAAGCTTTTTTTTTTTCTTTTCTTTTCCTGGAATTGTGCAAGCTTGACAAATGTAACTGTAGCAGAATCCTTGAGTTCCTGTAAAAGTAAACTTAAGCTTCTGCTCTCTGATTCTGGTAACGGTGAGAAAAATGACAGGAAGGTTCGTCAGATTTTATTTCTGGCAATAATGTTTGATGTACACCGCTGTCAATGAGAACCGTGATTTAATCTGTAAGGATATAAGGCCTTGTGGTAAAAATGGTTATAACTACAAATCCTGATTAACAATCACTGCAAGAGTAAAATTGGTTCCCATAGCAACAAGACTGAAATGATACAACAAATGGCAATGCCATATCAGATAAATCACTCCCTTTTTGGAAACCATTTGGCTTTCTGCTACCTTCATCTTTAAGGACTTGCAAATATTACTTTCAATCTCCTGATCCTCACTGCTCATCCTCTGAATTCCACCATCATTTGTTCTTCTAATAACAGAAAGAATAAAATAAAAGAGTAAAATAAAATAAAAGAAGACAATACGGTATTTAACAGCTGAAAGCTCATTCCAGATCCCGGCAGTTTAAAAAAAATACACATTCTTATATATTTTATAATTTTTTCTCTTTTCATTTGCTCTATGTTTATTTTCTGGTATTTCCATAACTTCAGCTTCCCAAAGCAAATATTCATTTTAGATATTTTGCATTTGTAAAACATGTGACTGCAGTTGCCCTCTTTGTATGCATTGCTTATGGAGACAAACACTGTAACCAGGGAGGATGTGCATTAGAAAAGAAGAAAATCACACTTAGGCATGGAATTAGAAATTGTATATTAATCACTTACAAAATGTACAGAACCTCTTTCAAACTGCATCAAGAATGACCCTTTGACTTAAAAAACCCATGTGATACCACCTACGTAGCCCCCGTGTACAGTTTGACTTTGTGAAGTTGTAATTACGGAACTGCTTAAAGAAGCCGCATAGATCCCACTGCTTTAGAGAATCAGCTGTTTGCTATTGGGATTGTCCATATATAGGGCTGCCAAAATATAGGTAGACAGGCAGACAGGTACATAGGTAGGTAGGTAGATAGACAGAGAGAGCCATCTATAGAGTATCAAAATGGTTAAGGGGTCTGGAACGCATGAGGGGATGCTGAAAGAATTGGGTTTGCATGATATTAAGAGGAGAAGGCTGAGTCAATCTTGTTGCTGTCTCCCTAAGTGGAGGCTGTGGGGAAGATGAAACCAGACCTTTCTTGAAGGTGTAAACTCACATGACAAGAGGCAACAGACAGAAGTTGAAACATGGGAAATTCCAACTCAAAATGAGAAAGAAGAATAAAATTACCTGGTGAAATGCTGGGGCAGGGCTTACAAAGACATTGGGACCTCATAGTCAAAGCCCTGAGCAATCTGCTCTAAGGGCAGGATGTTGAACTAAAGACCTTGGGAGGCCCCTTCCATCCAATGTGGCCTTAAGAATCTGTCTCCACTAGGCCAGGAACGGCACTCATCCCTTACATTTTAACGATTCTTCATTCAAACAAAACCACCTAGAGTAATTGTTTGAAAAGAGCTGGAAGAAATCAGTCCCTCCATAAAACACTGAAAAGCCTCTTGAGCTTCTTGCACTCAGAAAACAAAGCAACACTTTTATAACAGAGCTGAGAAAGGGGGTTCTTTTCTGAGAGGCTAGCCAAGGCTAGACATGGCTGTACCAAGGCAAAGGACAATCGCCATCTTTCAGACAACAAGCCAAGAGCTGCAGGAGGAGGACGCTGGAAACCCAGTCTAACCTCCGTGCCAATGGAGCAAGTCAGACATGAAAGGGTTGCCAGAATTTACTGGTTTCATCTGGACTTGTCTACCTTTCAAGTCACTGAAACGCTATCTGTTTGCTTAATGCATCACACGTCTCTGAACCACAAACCTACAGTGCTGACATCGGGAGTTCTTGAAGATGGAGAGAGTTTACAGTAGCCAAGTTCAAATAACTGAAGAGTTAAATCACCACGTCTCAGCTCTTCAGAAAGAAAGAGCGGACCTGCTCCCCCCGACTGTGCATCAGCCTCCAGAAGCAGTTCCTGGGCTCGGTTTAAATCCAAGAAGCTTTGTACAAGCTTCCTCTACAAAGGGGTCTCGCGCAGAACTGTACAGGTATGACAAGACTCAAAGAATTCAGCAGAAAAGAATGCCAGTGAAGAGGAAAAAATGCAGTTTTACAGAACTTTAACTGTGACCTGGCACCAAATAAATAGACCTAAATGGCAGCCAAACAACTTCCAGCTGCTTAAGGTAGGAAGACTTAAAAATTTACTTCATCCAGCTGTTATTAGATCTGGATAGGTATGAATAAAAGAAAGACAAAAGCTTTGGAAGGAGATATTTATTGTATCCCTTCCTGAAAACCCACATCGTGACCTATGCTCGAAATGCTCTTAATGTTTCAGCGCAGGAGTACTATTAACACAGAATAAATAACACCAAAAACCTGTAATGTATATATTCAGGGAATCTTTTCAGTGGAGCTATTTTGGGAACTAGAATATATTACCAAGAACTTAATCAACAGAGGCTACAATTTATAGACTGAAGTTTAGCAGAAAAGTATCTTCTATTTATTCTTCCCAATACCATAACTTGAGTGAATAGTGTGAACTCAGGAAGCACTTCAGGTAAAGATGAGCATAGAAGCGACCAAAGTAATTTATGCTGCTTAAAGTAGTCTATGAGAATTATTAAACCATAAACCATACTTTATTTTGATGACTCTGTGAAAGTTGCCTGGCAATGGCACCTGAGTTTTCTGTTCATGATGAAAACTGGACTTGTCAAAGCTCAAGGAATCATAATTATGTGCTAGTTTTTTGTTTCACTAAGATCCTCATATCAAAAGGAAAATGGCAGGAGCCTTTAATTTTATCTCTCTAGTGACAACAAATTAGTTCATTCAAGGTCTCTGTCATAAAAAAAGAAAATTTATGAGCATCACTCTCTACATAGGGGACTTTTTTGAAGGTATTCTGTTAAACGGCTCCTCCTTGCCAGAGCAGTGGTGATGAGATCTCCACGGCATCTCTCATGCCCATCATCTCTGCTCCTCTACTGAGATCAAATTAGAGGAGATAATCTTACATGTTAATCACTGTCATTAACAAAAAATATCTTTGGAAGTCCATACTCCACAGGGCTTTCTAACCTGAATTGACCTGGTTGCGGGTTTTGCAGTTGGTTACCAGGTAACTGGTTTCCAGTAGTAAGCTTCTAAACTAGGAATCCCTTGATGTAAATCAGTGTAGCTCCATTAAGTTAAATGTGGCTACACCAGGTCCCCATTGTCTGCCCCTTCCCACCACCTCATCATGGCAAAATCGAAGTCTGAAGACCATGATTTACACTGGTTAGATTTTATATATATATATATATAGTTCATAGAGATAGAGATATAAAAACCCTATAATTTTGCTCTTTTCAGACATAAGTCTTCAAAGTCAGTGCCAAGTCATACTGTCCCTCACTTTCATCTCCACTCCAGGTAGAAGTTTTGCTTCTTTTTCTCCATCAAATTTCTGCGAGACAATCTTTCCTTTCTGTCCTTACAGCTAAAATTGTAAAGCAAAGCTGTGTTATTTCCATCCATAACCTCTTCCTGGATTCACACATTGCACTTCCCCCTTCCACACAGAATGCAGCTGAGGCCACCATAGTTACTTGTCACTGAATTCTCCTTGTATGGTTTTTTTACTTTATTTTATGCTGAATTTTGCACTCAGAGCATGCCAATACTTTCTTGTTTCTCTAAATACTTCCGCCAAATTAATTTTTCCATAGACTTGACAAGCGATTAACAGTTACAGATCATTTTAATGCGTAGGACTAAGGGGTGGTGATAATGACATCAGCTCGTCACCCCGGGAACTATCTGAGTACCACTATCATAGCAAACCGCAGAACATCCCGGCCCATTCCCTGCCGTGCCGCCAGTCTGGCCTCATCCACACGAACCTCTCTCATCTTCCAAACCAGGAAGGCTGCATCCAAATTGGTGCAAGACCATTTCAGTGTTTCTTGCCTGCACTGTTAAACGTGCCCAGGGAATGTCTAATAAAAATGGTAGTTGGGTGGGACCAAGGTCCTTAAAAGTATAGAGAATATGTAAAGAGTATACAGAGTATGAGTGTCAGCTCTCGGCCCCACACCCCAGCACTATTTAATTCACCAGCAAGTGATAGCCTGAATGCACCTATTTTTTATCTCTTTCCATTCCCAAATTTCTGGTTGTCTTACTATATCTGATGTGGGACAGCAACCATTTCTCCTTCTATAGATACATATGCAGCATACAGCAAATTGGGATATTACACCAATACTGATGTATCATTTCTAAAATCACATTTTCAGAGTTGATGCTTGTTTTTCACATAAGTAAATAACTCGGGAATATAAATTGGTACAAAAGTTTTACACAGCTAAGCAGAATAAGTATATTTGCAAGTTCTGCCTCTTTTTTCACAGTTTTAATGCAATTTTCTCTGCTCAAACTGACTATAGTATCGCCTTTAAGAACATTTTTTCCTCTAGTTTGGAATTGTATAGCGGTTGCAGACAATGATACGGAAAGGCAAATGAAAGAAAGTTCCTTATTGATTTCTGCTGCGAAAAAAAACCTGCAAAAAGCATTTTAATGCTGTACTCCAACATAAACCTAATTAAACTTATTCAGAAGATGACAGTGAAACAGTGAAAAGTGAAAATAAAAATAGCAGAAGACAACGAAGTGATAGTAATCTGTATCACAAATACTTTTTCCTAAATCATTACCTTGAATATACTTCCAAGTTATTTATTTAGTTTTATAAAAATAACATCAGTGCATACTCATTCGTGCGTCTCGTCTGGGACAGAACTTAAAATGTGTGTGCTAAAAGATCCCCCCCATCATGACTTTACAGGTGCTCTTTTTGTAAAATTCATAAAATTAATACATCGTGCATTCACTTGTTTACCTATCGCAATTAACTCAATTTCCGTCCTCAAAGTCTTGATGATCTTAAAGGTCTTTTCCAACCTGAATGATTTTATGATTCTGTGGTTTAGAATCATAGAATATTTTGGGTTGGAAGGGACCCCCAGAGCCCACCCAGCCCAACCCCCCTGCAGGAGCAGGGACACCTTGAACCACATCAGGTTGCTCACAGCCCCGGCCAACCTGGCCTGGAATGTTCCCAGGGATGGGGCCTCCACCACCTCTCGGGGCAACCCCTGCCAGGGTTTCACCACCCTCACGGGAAAGAATTTCTTCCTTAGATCCAGTCTAAACCTACCCTGCTTCAGTTTAAAGCCATCCCCCCTTGTCCTGTCCCAGCTGGCCCTGCTAAAAAGCTTGTCCCCCCCTTTCCTCTGGGCCCCCTTGAAGCCCTGAGCGGCCGCACTCAGCTCTGCCCGCAGCCTCCTCTGCTCCAGGCTGAACACCCCCAACTCTCCCAGCCTGGCCTCAGAGCAGAGGGGCTCCAGCCCTCGGAGCATTTTAGTAGCCCTCCCCTGGCCCTGCTCCAACAGCTCCATGTCCTCCTTGTGCTGAGGGCTCCCGAGTCCAGGGGAGGTCTCCCCAGAGCAGAGCAGAGGGGCAAAATCCCCTCCCTCCACGCTGGCCACGCTTCTCCTGATGCAGCCCAGGGTAGGGTTGGCTTCTGGGCTGCCAGCACACATTTAAAATGTCAATCACCATATTAAAAGGAATCTAAGATCGTACTGGCCCAATCCTGTTCTTATTAGAGTTAAAACGAGAATTTGCCTTGACTTGTTGAAGTAAGATTCAATTTTAAAAGACTTTCCAACAAAATAAACATTTATATGCACAACACAACACATGATAAGAAATGTTAAATGTTGTGAAAGGCAACGATTTCTTTTTCCGAAAGGAAGTTTTACATAAACAACATATAAACAACTTTGTAAATATAGCAGAGTGGATATTTACCATCTATATGAAACAATAACATTTTTCACATCTTTAAAATGTAATCATTTTGCTCTCAGTAATTACTTAGGCAAAGTAAGCAGAACATGCCAATGAAACAGAAAATTAATACACATCCTATTTCTCCATGAAATAGAGTATTTCTCCATAATTACACTGGGTCAAATTTAGAGGATGATGTGCTCAGTAACCCAGAGAGGGACCGTAAAAGTACCCACAATAGAAATATATATCTATATATATTTAAGAAACTGAACTGCAAACCTCAGTCTATTTTTAGCAGAAGGAACAAGTTCAATCTTCATTCTGCTAACATTAAATCTTGTGATGTGACCCTGTATTTGGCTGGTAAACTTAACCTCAGCTTTAAGGCCGCCAGCTGTCAAAAATTCACAGCTGCTAAAGCGAAGAGTCATATCAGATCCTTGGCCCTGGAATTTACACTTGGAATTTTTGTTAAGTCATAACTTGTACTGAAGGCAGGATTATTTATTAAATTGAAGAGACACAGACCTTTTGCAAGCTACTGAAGTCAGTGAAGTCACACTGGGCTCGCCATCTTCTCAACGTTCCGGTTACCTGAAAATTTCCTTTTACAGCAGTTATCTAAGTTCATGAGCTTCTGCTCTCACATCTCAGTCTCTGCAACATCATTTATGATGGCCTACGCTCGCAGTATTTATTCTAGAAGAAACCTAGTACTTTCTCTGTGCTTTCAAAATATTGTGGTTTCCCCCTTTTCACTGGGAGGGAAGGCTTTCATTTTTATTGATTCTTTTTAACTGTGGGGGTCTTTTTTAACTTATGGGGACATACTTCTAGCAGGGCCTGCAGCGCCAGGACAAGGGCTGATGGCTTTGAACTGAAAGAGGGGAGATCCAGGCGCGATAGGAGGGAGAAATTGTGCTGAGCGGGGGGAGACCCTGGCCCAGGTTGCCCAGAGCGGTGGTGGCTGCCCCATCCCTGGGAACATTCCAGGTCAGGTTGGACGGGGCTGGGAGCAACCGGCTCCAGTTGGAGATGTCCCTGCTGATGGCAGGGGTTGGGCTGGGTGAGCTGGAACGTTCCCTTCCCACCCAAACCATTCTGTGATTCAATGATTCTATGAACTGTGTTGCAAAAGACTTAGTCTTTTGCTCTTTTTGATACTAACTGCTTCGCTGATCCAATGCTTCCTTTTTCCCTCCAGCAGGAATCCTAACCCTAATGCAGCCTTTACTGCCACACAACTCCAGCTCTAGGGAACACATCATCCATGGAAATACAGATGTCAGGAAAGGTTCGCACGCAACCCAGCGGAAGGGAGATCAAGCCAGTACCACCATATGGTAGAAATTTTATATACAAAAATATTTTTTATACTGCTCTATCATTTCCCAGGGCTAGCGTACCTGCGCTAGGGAACAGCAGTGTACTTTGCATAGGCAATATGACTTTTATGTACCCCTTATAACAATGCTATTGTCATGTTGATATACTTGGTACACCAGGAGCAACGAGAAGAAACCTTAGGCAGGGTTTCTGCACGCCCACAATAAATCCTCATCTTGCTCTAGAGAGGCTTTGGATGGCTCTTTTGTTATTGTAGAAAGAATCTGACAGTGTTGATAACGACACAACCCTGGATCTTGCAGTGCCTTTGAAAGCTCAAAAAGAACCTGTCAGTTCAAAAAGTAATGGAGAAAATCTTCTTCTGACTTTAAATCATGGAAAGAAATCAGTGCATCCACAAAAACAGAGGAAAATGCCTTGAAAAGCCTTTGAAGGAACAAAGAACCAGCAATAACAACAAAAAAGAAATAAAATCCTTGCTGCTTTTTAGGTGACATACACAAAATCCAGCAGTGCAGAAGTCAAAATGTTAAAATTTGCGCTAGTGCCACAGAGAACCCTGAGGGAGCTTACATTAGCACAACAAAAGTTTGCATATATAAGCTTTGATGAAATGAGTACGCACTGTTCTGCGCAGAATATGAAGTTACAAAAGGTGTCAAAACTGCTGTGAAGAGTATTCTGAGGATGCCTTTAATGGAACAGAGGAAAAAATTATTTGCTAACATTTTATAGCCTCTTCACGTTAGAGAAAACCGCATGGTACAAAGAACAAGAGCACATCTTCCTAGCTGAGATAATAAAATCTTCTCCGGGTCTTTAAACTGGGTACCAGCCACTAATGAGGTAGTCCCAAAATCATCACGGAGATACAAAAAAACCACACTAAACAGAATACTTAGGAATAATTTTGATATAGCAGTGCAGTTTGCAACACCCTCATAGCAATAATCTTTATCTAGTACACCCCTGCCTTACTTCCTATGCCAAGCGGCCAGGTACTGCCCAAGATGTTAATAGCTTAATTAAAATACGGCTAACTCATTTTGACAACTACCAATAGAAAAGGATCGTAAATTTGGGCTAGCAGGGAAAGACTTCTACGAATGGGAAATGGTTTAGTGGTGGGATGGCAGGGTTAGGGGAACGGTTGGGCTTGATGATCTTAAAGGGCTTTTCCAACCTAAACGATTCTGTGATTCTATGATTCTATGATTCAAAGATTCAGTGATTCAATGATTCAATGATTCTATGATTCAATGATTCTATGATTCTATGATTCAATGATCCTATGATTCGATGATTCAATGATTCTATGATTCAATGATTCAATGATTCTATGATTCGATGATTCAATGATCCTATGATTCAATGATTCAATGATTCTATGATTCAATGATCCAATGATTCAATGATTCAATGATTCGATGATTCTACGATTCGATGATTGTATGATTCTATGAACGCGGAGCTGTGCTGAACTCTTCACTTCACTGAAAGCTTTTAAAAGGTTTGGAGGAAAGTAAGCGCCACGCAGTAGTGTTTCAACACAGAAAGACAAGGCCTGAGCGTCTCGCCACTGCTCATATTAAAAACATCGGGTGCAATGTTCAGAGCGCGCTGTGAGATGCAGACATGCCTGCCATTCAGCTGAATAGAGGATACGACTAAAAACCCTATCAGCTGCTCTGAGCTGTTGACTGCCTTTCAACAAGCCCTTCTTTACAGCATTACTCTATACAAATCATTCAAGTCATGTTGAAGTTGCAAAATTAGGTGCTCAGAAGTTTGGAAAAGCCAGAATTGTGACTGTCCACAGCTATTACAGTAATCCTGCTGTGTGTACACATCATGATAGGGACACAGTTATGTCAGGAGTTTTTCTTCTGGCAGGACCTCAGCTCTGTTTTGCCAATAGGGTTTTATTCAGTACATCATTTTTATCCCAGCACCTGTCTGTATCTAATAAACTGTATAAACTCTTTGTGACTACAGCTGATAGCACCCCAGCAATTGCTCTGCCGAATATGCAGGCCCCCAGATTCCTGGGGCACATTAAGAGGACCGTGGCCAGCAGGGTGAGGGAGGTTGTCCTCCCCCTCTGCTCTGCCCCAATGAGACCCCACCTGGAGCTCTGGGTCCAGTTCTGGGCTCCCCAGTTCAAGAAGGATGAGGAACTCCTGGAGAGAGTCCAGAGGACAGTAACAAGGATGATGGGGGGGACTGGATCATCTCCACTACGAGGAAAGGCTGAGGAAGCTGGGCTTGTTCAGCCTGCAGAAGAGAAGACTGAGAGGGAATCTCATCAACACGTACAAATATCTCAAGGGTGGGGGTCACGAGGACGGAGCCAGGCTCTTCTCAGTGGTGCCCAGCACCAGGGCAAGGGGCCACGGGCACAAACTGAAGCAGAAGAGAGTTGAATGGGAGGAAGAACTTGTTGACTTTGAGGGTGCCTGAGGCCTGGCCCAGGCTGCCCAGGGGGGCTGTGGAGTCTCCTTCTCTGGAGATATTCAACCCCCGCCTGGACACTGTCCTGTGCCCCCTGCTCTGGGTGAGCCTGCTTGGGCAGGGGGGTGGCACTGGGTGAGCTCCTGAGGGCCCTGCCAGCCCCAGCCATGCTGGGATTCTGGGATTCCTGGGCTCACAGCTCACAACAGTCAGCTCTATCCACTCAGCGCAAACTAAACTTCATACCACTTAATGGTCGCCAATGCAGAAAAGTATTCCAGCAGCTTTATTAAATGCAATATATTTGTTATAAATAAAGAAAGAAATGTATTGCATTTATTATTCAAGCTGGTTTATTAAGATGCTTGTTCCCATGGACTGCCAAGAAGATCAAAGTAACTTACCAAAACTTTTTTGAGCACAGGATGTAAAGCTGGGTTCCACAAATTACTAATTGGATCATGTGGCAGATACTCGATTTCTGAATTGCAAGCAACATTACATTCCCTCCTACCAGCTTCTTAAAAAAAACCATGCCACCATCCAGCAGCCCAAGGACTGAGCTCAAAGGAGAATGTGAAAATATCTGCACCCCTCTTCCTACACGAGCCAGGAAGCCTTGCCAATCACAACTTAAAGAAATAAAATTGGCTTTTTTTCTTATTTGCTGTGTACACAGTGATTAATTAAGTTGAAAAAATGCCATTGAGTTTGATTTGGTGTGTTGTAGTTTAACCCGACTGGCAACTCAGCACCACGCAGCCGCTCGCTCACTCCCCCCACAGCGGGATGGGGGAGAGAATCAGAAGAGTAAAAGTGAGAGAACTCATGGGTTGAAATGAAGACAGTTTAATAGGGAGAGCAAAAGCCGTGCACGCAAGCAAAGCAACGCAAGGAATTCATTCCCTGTCTCCCATGGGCAGGTGGGTGCTCAGCCATCCCCAGGACAGCAGGGCTCCATCACGCGGAACGGTGACTTGGGAAGACAAACGCCATCATTCCCAACGTCCCCCCCTTCCTTCTTCTTCCCCCAGCTTATATACTGGGCATGACGTCATATGGTCTGGAATAGCCCTGGGGCCAGTTGGGGTCAGCTGTCCTGGCCGTGTCCCCTCCCAGCTCCTTGTGCCCCTGGCAGAGCTGGGGAAGCTGAGAAGTCCTTGGCCAGTCTAAGCACTACCCAGCAACAACTAAAACATCAGCGCGTTATCAACATTCTTCTAGTACTAAATCCAAACCACAGCACTATGCCAGCTACTAGGAAGAAAATTAACTCTGTCCCAGCCGAAACCAGGACAAGTGAATAACTAGAAATCCAGGATTCTGCCAAATGCGGGGTTTATGGCAGGACAGAAGTTCCAGGTACAGTTCCAGCACAGTTCCTTACTCTGTGTTTGAGAAACAGTGCAGATTTTCCAAGATGTAGTAAGAGAAAAGAAGACAGCTTGACTCCGAATGGCCAGACAGACTCCTCTGGGGAGAGGTAGGTTGGTATTTGTATGACTATTTAGGCAGCTTCAAATCCCAGATTTGGGACAGTAATAGTTTGAGCCATATGCTGTGACTCCTTCCAACTGTCCCATAACTGCTTTAAAGTCATCTGCAAGACTGGAGGCAATTAATGAGAATTGTCATTGTGTCCTCAGAAAACTATAGCTATTACTCTGCAAAATATTATGAATAAGATGCAAAAAAATTCATAAAAGGCAACATCATGGGCCCAAGTCTAATTGTAAATGTGCAATCACATTTTAAAACCACCCACTTTACAGAAAATGCATAAATATACAAAGTAATCAATTTTATCAGGTAGGTGACAACATACAAATTTGCATCTTAGGGATGGTTTTCAAATTAACTTGTCATTTTTTTTAAATTACAAACACTAGTTTATGCCATAATTTAGTATAGCATGCATAGTGTATCTAAATAAATGTTCACTTCCTGTCTAAATATGAAAATAATGCTTTTCCTATCACATAAAACTAATTATTGTAGTTTTGCATGGAAATTTTTTTCAAAATTGCATTCTGAATTATTCATGGAATTGAGTTTAATACTGTCATTTTAATGATAATATCTCATCGAAAAAGTTTTTTTTTGAAAAATTAAACCCATCTGTAAACAAAAGACACAAAGGCTACCAAGGTAAAATCGTTCTTTGAGTAGTTTCAGAGAGATTAACTTTACAAGCACCCACAAACTTGGTCTCTTCAAAGCCAGGTGGTTATTTGGATTCGGGGTGACACTCCCAGCCACAGAAAAATTCACATGTAAAAGCTGTGCTGAGCTAAAACAAATGCAGGCAGCCTTAGAGCAGAAAATATTTCCTTGGAAGTACAATGTCGAACTGGCTAGGGGTCAAGTATTTTTGCTTCCACCTTCACAGACTTTTTACAAATTTTTTTTTTTTTTTTTTTTGCAGCATGTTATCATTAGAGGAAAATGTGCATTTTGGAGCTGGATGCTGAAGGAGGGGGCAGAGAGAGGAGAACGCCTCTGTACCACAGTTCATTGTCACAGTTGATGTAGTAGAACCTCAACGTGGAAAGCATAGTTTGATTTCACACACGTTGGAATGAAGCAAAGCCTCGCCCCTGAGAAAACCATAACTTGTTAAGCTAACACGTTTCATCAGCGTATTTAATGGAGAAAAGAAGCCAGCAAAGTCTGGTTTCCTATACATTTGTAAACTTTGCTCCCTCCACTTTCTCACTGATCACAGCTCCTCTGCAAACGTCTTTTCACCCTTTTTTTACTGCTGAAGCAGCACATTGAGGATAGTTTGAGGCCAGGCTTGTGCTGACGAGACAGCCACAAGGACTTATCAATCAGCTTGCCAACTATCCCTAAAGCAGAAGAATTTCCCCACCTCTCCATCACTGTGAGCACTCACTGATCTCTCCCTTTCAAGTCGTGCCATCCTTCCTTCAAATCTGCTTGATTCAGAAGCTACTGGGAATAATGAGGGACAGCCGTGCAGCACAATCACAGAAGTTCTTGCGTAGAGCTATAGGCTGGAAGTCTTTTCTTCCCCTCTGGGCAGAAGAAGATGAAGAAGAAATAGGAGAGAAACATACGTCCAAAATGCTCTGGCTATCATAGAATCATAGAATGTTTGGGGTTGGAAGGGACCCCTAGAGCCCATCCAGTCCAACCCCCCTGCAGGAGCAGGGACACCTTGAACCACATCAGGTTGCTCACAGCCCCGGCCAACCTGGCCTGGAATGTTCCCAGGGATGGGGCCTCCACCCCCTCTCGGGGCAACCCCTGCCAGGGTTTCACCACCCTCACTGGAAAGAATTTCTTCCTTAGATCCAGTCTAAACCTACCCTGCTTCAGTTTAAAGCCATCCCCCCTTGTCCTGTCCCAGCTGGCCCTGCTAAAAAGCTTGTCCCCCCCTTTCCTCTGGGCCCCCTTGAAGCCCTGAGCGGCCGCACTCAGCTCTGCCCGCAGCCTCCTCTGCTCCAGGCTGAACACCCCCAACTCTCCCAGCCTGGCCTCAGAGCAGAGGGGCTCCAGCCCTCGGAGCATTTTAGTAGCCCTCCCCTGGCCCCGCTCCAACAGGTCCATGTCCTCCTGGTGCTGAGGGCCCGAGCTGGACGCAGGGCTCCAGGGGAGGTCCCCCGCGAGGGGCCAATCCCCTCCCCGGCCTTCCCCGAGCAGCCCAGGGTGGGTTGGCTTCTGGGCCCCGCGGTACAGCTTGGACGCCAGTTTTTCATCCAATGTCTTCATTAATGTCTTCTGCAAAGTCTTCACAGTCTTCAGCCAGCAAAGGAACTTCAGGATAAATTAACAGTTTTGAGGACAGCTTAGCAAAATGATTCCTCCATTAGGCTCCAGTGGTCAGTGAGAGAACATTACCATTTCCCCGCTAAGAAGAAAAGAGGGTCAGATGGTCCACACATATTCCCTACTCCTATGCAGCAGTGATTCAAGTAAGCTTTCTGTAAGCAAACTGTTTGTGTTTTTTTCTTTTAATAAAAAGCTTTTTTTTCCTCCATTTTTCCTGCAGTTGAGCATATATAAAAGATCAAGATACAAGGATAGAAGATTGTGTATTATCTCCTGTGTCATTGTATCAGATCTGTCCATCAAAGTTCTTCTTCACCTCTCTCTTGTCACAGTTCATTATAAGGACCTGTTCTTTTATGACTAAACGATAGAGTAATATTAATCCTCACCAAATGTAAAAAAGAAGATACGATAGCATGAATTTAATAAAAAAGCTGTTATTCAGCAAGGCGTTTTTCTGAGAATATAAAATGGAACATCTCAGACTCGGTATGAATGGAAGCATATTTTCCTGAATGAGTTAAAATTTTATCTTCAGCCCACTGTTGTACGATTCACAAAGGCAAGATAGTCAAATCATTTTCCAAAAAAGGCAGATATTAAGATAAACACAATTCACGTTGGAAACTATTTTTCACTGTAAGTTATAGTTTAATTGTTATTCTATTAGGAAGGGACCATCTGGGTCACTGAGTCCAATCCCACGCCCTCAGCAATACATGGGTCATTTCATTTCTACAGCATTTAAGTGGTTTGCCTTATTACTGCCATTGGAAGGCAAGTCCAGAACTTGCCTGGACAATGTCCTGTGCACTCTGCTCTGGGTGAGCCTGCTTGAGCAGAGGGGTTGGACTGGGTGATCTCCGGAGGGCCCTTCCAACCCCTGCCATTCTGGGATTCTCTTCATATAGAATTATAATTTGAATTTTTCAAGACCAACATCATAAGGCTTGCTTTTCAGCTTCAAAATTGTTTTTGTGGCTGACTTTTATTTCTCTTTGTTATTTTCACATCCTTCTCATCATGGGGACATCATCAACAGCTGGACCATTCTCGATGTAGTCTTATCAATGATGTAGAGTGGTTTCAAGAACTATTTCTACTGATGGAGTAGCACTATTGGGTTTATTCTCCATTAAGAATTATTACTGAAACTGAAGCCTTTTGGCAGCTTTTTAAAAAAAAGGTATGAGCTGGATATTCAAAAATAAAATATTTGCATGCATAACTTCCATAAAAATCAAAATGGAAGATGTATGTTTACATCCCCTTGAAAATCCCATAGACAACATCTTTGCCTCTTAAACCTGTTGTTGACTGCTGCAGCATTCCGCTAATATCCTTTGCATGCCCACGGGAAGGTGCTATTTTCCTTACTGGAAATAATATATTCAAACCAGTGAAAGGTTTGACCACTAACCAAGTGCGGATTTCACCAGGATGGCCACTCTCCCAGTTTCCATTAGGCAGTATTGCTAAGGCACATCAACCCAGTCTATCACAGATTACATTTCAGTGTTCTGTGCAGGATCCTAAGAGGATTCAGATCCCTTTTTTGGTTGCACCTTTATAAAATATCCCAATGTCCTGGTTTCGGCTGGGATAGAGTTAATTTTCTTCCTAGTAGCTGGTATAGTGCTGTGTTTTGGATTTAGTACTAGAAGAATGTTGATAACACGCTGATGTTTTAGTTGTTGCTGGGTAGTGCTTAGACTGGCCAAGGACTTCTCAGCTTCCCCAGCTCTGCCAGGGGCACAAGGAGCTGGGAGGGGACACGGCCAGGACAGCTGACCCCAACTGGCCCCAGGGCTATTCCAGACCATATGATGTCATGCCCAGTATATAAGCTGGGGGAAGAAGAAGGAAGGGGGGGGACGTTGGGAGTGATGGCGTTTGTCTTCCCAAGTCACCGTTACGTGTGATGGAGCCCTGCTGTCCTGGGGATGGCTGAGCACCCACCTGCCCATGGGAAGCAGGGAATGAATTCCTTGCGTTGCTTTGCTTGCGTGCACGGCTTTTGCTCTCCCTATTAAACTGTCTTCAGTTCAACCCATGAGTTCTCTCACTTTTACTCTTCTGATTCTCTCCCCCATCCCGCTGTGGGGGGAGTGAGCGAGCGGCTGCGTGGTGCTGAGTTGCCGGCCGGGGTTAAACCATGACACCCAACACCGGATGAAGCAGAACAACTACTGACACCTCCACGTGAAACCATAAGCATGCAGGAGTCACACAGCCAAGCTCTATGACTTGGTAGCACAGTGGCCAGAAGACTTTACATTCCTCAGAGTGGAAATTTGCAGAGGAGATACAAAAAAAAAAAAATATGTAGAATAACTGTTTCATGGCAATTTTAATTTGGCTCTGCCAGGCCCTAGTTCTCCTACAAGGGCTGTGTTTTCAAGTCACTCTAGGTTTACACTGTGACCAGGGACTAAAGATACGCCAAGGTGACCCATTAAAAAGGAGAATTGTGAAAATTCATAAATGTCAGCAAAAGAGGAAAGCTTACAGAAAAGCCTAATATTTATTTAAAAAAAAAAAAAACAAACACCCAAAAAACCTACAGATATCCAATATCCCTTATAATATCTCAAAAATTCTTCGTTTCTCTTCTTGGATAATTACTGAGTCATAAGGTGGACCTACAACGGCATCATCCCAGGGCTTTGTTTACATCCAACAGAGCAAGGTTACAGCTTTGCCTGTTCCTCTTCCCACTATATAAACAGTTATCTCAATCATCTCTTCGTGTCATGCGTATCGCATTTCCATCAACCAGCACAAGCGATGATGGCACAATGTTTTGCGGGTTAAATTTTCTTGTGTGTTTTTAACAGCCTTAAATCTGATGTGAAGCAACTTTGTAGAAAGAACCTCCTGGAGTTGAGAATTCATTAGCATGCCAAAGGAACTTGTTCCAGCAAAGATGATTACGCAAATGCCCCTGTGAGAAGGGGAAAGTTCTTTGAAATGTCTCTCATGGTTCAAGACAGCGTCTTATAAAGTGCAGAAAAATTTCTGAACTGCCCAGATATGCAGAAAGAATTCTCACATAGCTTGTCCCAATTTTAACAGTGTTATTTGGTACACTCACCTAAAACAACTTTAGAAAGTGGGATTTTTCCTGGTACAGAGAAAATCAGTGTATAAAGTGTAAATAAGGACAAAGTGACATTCCATGAACTAAAAAATTTCCTCTCTGAATTGATAAGTAGGTTATGTGCCTTTATTTTAAAAAAAAAATGCAAAACAAGACCAAAAAGCCGCTCAAACCAAGCACAATGTGAAATGGAATAAGCTGAGAGATCAAGGCAACGTTGCTAGCATCCAAGTTTATCGACGGTAACTTTTAACTATCCTCATATACCAAAAGCTTGCAGCAACAACAGCCATCAAATGAAAAGGTTATGTCTTCTTATGTGCTGCTTCTGCTTAGTTTAAAATAGTATTTGCTTTTAAATGCAAGTTTAACTTAGTTTTAATATTAATGCTTACAAGCATCTGTGATGCAGGGATCGTGTACTGGTAAGAGACAGAGTGAAAACAGACGAGGTGGATTAAGCCAAATTTAAAATCCTAAGAGAGTCATGAAATAGTCAAAATGAATCAAATGAACGTCAAGACCCATATCAACAGTGAGTCAGAACTCAGGAATACAGGGACATTGTAAGTCACAGGTATAAAAAGACATTTAGAAGCTTTCTTTTAAATGAGTAGAAAGTGATGGTGGAAAAGAGGGTATGTAAAGCCATGCACTGGTTTGGGGCAAAGCAATTCTGGGGCTGTGCATAGGTTTAATTTTTTTAATATAGTTAGTATTTTAAATACACATTTTTGTCTCTGTAAGAGTTGTGGCAGTATGATAGATAAACAGTGCACGCGGAGCCATGTATCGTCAAAGGCAAAACACGGTTTAACAGCAAACGGCCTTGAATCTTGGCAGACCCATGGGCAACCGTACTGGCAATGTAACGTGCCACAGGCAACGTCGTCCCTCGCTCCCCCTGTCCACTTAGATCATAGAATCATGGAATCACAGAATCCTTTAGGTTGGCAAAGCCCTTTAAGCTCCCCCAGCCCAACCGTTCCCCTACCCCTGCCATCCCACCCCCAAACCCTGGCCCTCAGCACCGCCTCTGCCCGGCTGTTAAATCCCCCCAGGGCTGGGGACTCGACCCCTTCCCTGGGCAGCCCCTTCCAGCCCCTGACAGCCCTTGGGGGAAGGAATTTTCCCCAGGGCCAACCTCACCCTGCCCTGGCACAACTTGAGGCCGCCCGCCAGCCCCACCCCCCCGGCTCCCCCCTCCTCTCAGGCAGTTGTAGGGAGCGATGAGGGCTCCCCTCAGCCTTCTCTGCTCCAGGCTGAACCCCCCCAGCTCCCCCAGCCGCTCCCCAGCAGCCTGGGGCTCAAGACCCCTCCCCAGCTCCGCTGCCCTTCTCTGGACACGCTCCAGCACACAGATCTCAGCGGCACAAACTCTAATCGTTGCTGTGAGCAGTATCAGAGTCTCAAAGGCAAGATGTTGCTTATCAGCTATAGATTAACGACGTCTGGTCTGGCAGATTTGACACCTGGATGGGGGGCACAGACACCTGAATTCTGTTTCCAGCTGTGTGGGTGCTCTCTTACATACAGCTGGGTGAGGAGCTTCTTGGCTATATGAGATACGAGGGTCAACTCATCGATCACCAACCCAAGTTACAAGCACCACAAAGGGAAAAGACGGGGAGGGATGAGCTGACGTACAGTCACACTGACCACTCAAGGCGGATACACCCAGCGCAGAGGGAATATTTATTCTCCGAGTCTGTTTCACCCTTTACAAGGCTAGGATGACCCAACACCATGGATGACCTGGTATTATGTGGTAAAAAATTGTGTTTAAGCTCAACCTTGTTAGCAAAATTCACCATTTCTTCCTGCACAGCTGGACTGCAGGGATCATAAAACAAATACTTTGACCATTTCTCCATGAAAAAGTATTGAGAAAATACATGAAGTAGTTAGGAGTAAAGACTTTGTTTTCAATTTGGCTGCAGTTTTTCCAGTTATGAAGAGCTTGAAATTAATAGGTAATGGGGAGAAGTAGATTTCTCTATACTTAACCTTTTCTTTTTTTCAAATTGCCTTTTTTTCTGTTGCTAGGAGACTACAATCCCAAAGTATCAATAATGATGAAGGACATTATATTAAATTTATCTGTATTTTATTAAAGAATAATCGAAACATCTTGTAGCTTAAAGACAACGTAAACCAAAAATCTTTTAACTCAGAAAAATTCTAACACAGTAAGTCGATGTCTTCAAGGCTTGGTAACTACTTAAATGACGTGTGATACACAGCTCAGCAGTATATCAAAACAGGTCCAGCATATTTCCCATACAAAAATATAATAAAAGAGATAATAAAAATGGGTGAAAGGTTTGTATCACCCTTGATCAAATAAAGCATCTGCTTCTGCCCATTAGAGGAGGACTGAGTCAGAGGATCCTTATATTAAACTATCACACAATCAGACACTGATCCAACATAATCATAGGATCATGAAAATGAGACGTAAGAAAATTTTAAAACGGGCAACAATGAAAATCATCCCTCTGCACCCACAAGGACACAAAACCTCAAGGTGCTAAAGAATCTCAACACGAAGGATCCAACAGAAGCTTTGGAAAAAACCAATGCAGTGTTATAGATCATAAACCAGAGAAACACATAAAATGCTCTTCTGAAGATGATACAGTACTGACATTATTTTTGCAACCAACATCAAATGCTGTGCAGGATTCTTTATTTGTTGGGTGGATTAATGTTTTAAAGTTTCATTTTTAATAACAATACATAATCCTCGACTTTTGCTTCTTCAATATAAACGCACAGAAAAACTGCAAGCTATAAAATTGTATATAGATATATTAAAATTATGTGTGCAGCTACAGTATTAAAACTAAGATATTTTTAACATACTGAAAAAGCCATAATTTCTGAAAAGTCAGTTTCTGCAGCTAAACATCAAAAAGAACACATGAATTTAAAAAAAAAAAGGTAAATAGAAACATGAGAAGGATTACAGGTATCGGGAATGTGGAGGAAAGTAAAAATAAAAGAACTGATGTTTCTTTGGGGTTTGATGATAAGTCTGTGAAGAATTTTTTAAATTCAGACTCGAAGTTTCTCTTTCTTTTAGTAGGCAGTCTTTGATCCAACTGAAAGCAATTAAGACTAAAAGCAGGGATATGGTGGCGGTTAAATTTCTTCCCGCTTTTTTCTAGCAGTGAGAACTAGCGCGGATGTGTGGCAAAATCACACTATACAAATAGAAATCTCAGCTATACAAATAAAATCCGAGAACCACCACCACCAGAGCTCAATGCGCTTGCCACTCAGAGTGAAAGACAGAGTAATGCAAAGTACAAACGCAAGCCCAAAACAATTTGGGTAATTTGAACTTATTTTCTCAGCCCATGCAGGAAGCTAGGCGTGTTTGTCATGTAGGAGCACTCAACTCATCCTCCAGAAATATCTGCAGTCGATAAGGAGAGACAGACATTCCAGTTAAGTTCACTGCATTGGTCTCCAAAGACCTTCAGAGGTGTCTAGTGCCAGTGACAACATGGTACCTGGCTGAGGCACCCCAAATCACACTGCTATGGCCATCTACTTTCTTTGAAGCACCACTTAAAGCTCTTAAAGCAAGGAGTTCACTTACCATCAATACCTCATGCTTGTTTGATCCATCATTTCTAACAGGCAGGGCTCCCAAAAATGGGGGGATCGGATGTGTTCAGCTCAGCTACTAGTATCACTCGAGACTGCATCATCTTTTTGCCAAGGGTTCCAGGTAGACAAGAGTCTGGGAACCCATAATAAGCTCAAATGCCCACAGCTTATTGTTCTCCTTTTACCGTTTGACTATTTTAATGCTTCACCTTTGCTTGAATTGGCAACACACAACCAATCTCTCAGACACATTTTCAGGAGACATGCTGTTCACAGGAGATGAACATGGTCATCACATTCTAGCCTGGACAAATTATGTGAAAGCCAGTATGGGGTAGTATAACCAACCGCTACACAACTACCTTGTAAATGCCAGCGTAACGCTGGATTATGGCATCTGCACTGCTCCCAAAAGTAACTCTGTCAGAAGGAAAAGTCCCGAGGTTCCTTTCAGTACCAACAAAGCTGCTACATTGCTGTGGTTTTCACTCTTCCGGCTTTTTGGCCACAGCTTACATATTTCTCTCACCACTGAATCATAACCTTCTCCGGTGAAAGACTGAACTTGTATCTGAGCACAAGCAATAACAGAATTATCACGGACAGAAATACACCAGTGAAAATTTTTAGGTAACACAGCTATCAGAGAATCATAGAATGTTTTGGATTGGAAGGGACCCCTAGAGCCCACCCAGCCCAACCCCCCTGCAGGAGCAGGGACACCTTGAACCACATCAGGTTGCTCACAGCCCCGGCCAACCTGGCCTGGAATGTTCCCAGGGATGGGGCCTCCACCCCCTCTCGGGGCAACCCCTGCCAGGGTTTCACCACCCTCACGGGAAAGAATTTCTTTCTTACATCCAGTCTAAACCTACCCTGCTTCAGTTTAAAACCATCACCCCTTGTCCTGTCCCAGCTGGCCCTGCTAAAAAGCTTGTCCCCCCCTTTCCTCTGCGCCCCCTTGAAGCCCTGGCCGGCCGCACTCAGCTCTGCCCGCAGCCTCCTCTGCTCCAGGCTGAACACCCCCAACTCTCCCAGCCTGGCCTCAGAGCAGAGGGGCTCCAGCCCTCGGAGCATTTTAGTAGCCCTCCCCTGGCCCCGCTCCAACAGCTCCATGTCCTCCTGGTGCTGAGGGCTCCCGAGCTGGACGCAGGGCTCCAGGGGAGGTCTCCCCAGAGCAGAGCAGAGCAGAGGGGCACAATCCCCTCCCTAGATGCTGGCCACGCTTCTCCTGATGCAGCCCAGGGCAGGGTTGGCTTCTGGGCTGCCAGCGCCCATGGCCGGCTCATGGCCAGCTTTTCATCCATGCTATCCTGGTAGACATTACCCTGATACATACCAGGAGGACACCAGTCATTTTAAATATAAAATAAAGAAAAGTGGTGGAAGAACCTTCTGCCATTTATGGATAAGATGAAGCTACAAGGACGATTTAAACTGTCACTTCTGTATCATAATCATAATCAAGGTGGTGTGTGCATTTCCCAATATAAGGAATAAGGCGAGCTATCTTGCCAAGGATAAATCAAGATGTACATACAGTTAATGAAGAAATAGACCTCTTGCTGCCAAGGCTTCACTAAAACAAAAGCCATAGGGGATGCCATTTGTGCTTGCATTTGTGAGCTCTGCCTGAGTGTTCTTGGGCTGAATAACGAACCTCCTTGGTGCATTGGGGCTGGTTTATGGTTCATGGAAGCAGTTGCTTTGTATTCAAATGTAGTATTTTATGCAAGCCTTAAAAGGGTAAGATTCTTTTCTCTTCACCTTTATTGAAACCCCTTGATATTAAAAATGTAGGCATATCCCATGCCCTAATTTGGTGAAGCTATGTACTAATGTAAGATATAAAATAAAGCCTTGCTGCTCATAATGACCGCACAGTTAGGGTATTCGTTCCCTTGCCAGCACACTAGGTCTGATGCACTGGGAACCTGGGGATGCTGCTAACATGGAGACCCACAGAGGCTTAACTGCCCTCCCTGGGACCTGCTCTGCTTATGCTGGAGTCGATGGTAATGAGGAGGCAGATCAATGGTTGACGACTTCTGCAGGGTTTCCTCCATGGCTCATAACCTTAAAATGAGTCCCCGTGAAATTCCATGTCTCAATCCCTCTTTCCACCCTCACATCAGAGTTACCCCAAAGCCACACTTTCTCATTCCTTACGTTAGTTCTCCTCTTCAGGCCATCCTTCTTCCTCCCCTTCTCTGACTCACACACTCAGATTGCCTGGGGTTTCATTTTCATCCCTCTGTGTTCTAGCTTTCTTACTCCTTTATCACTTGTCCTCCAATTCTGGATGCTATCACTGTCAGATTGGCCTCCTGATTGTTAGCCAGACCTTTGGTAAGGATAATATTGTCACCCCTGTTCTTGAAAGAGGAAGATTAATTAGCAGTTCTTTTAAATTAATGCACTTAGCCTTAGTCCATACAGCCACATGTAAAGTGTAGACGTTTTTAAGATACTGAAAAAATACTTTTTCATAGTTTTTTTCATTTTGTCGTTGAACTTCCGGCCACCAAAAATTCTTCTAACAGAGACAGCTCAGAAAACTGTGTAATCAACTTTTATCTTTCAACCAGTAAAACACTTTTGATAGATGAGCAATCTGTATTTTGATAGCTGAGCAACCCCACCTACTGAAGCTGGCCCTGCTTGAGTGGGAAGTTGGACTGCAGACCTCCAGAGGACTCTTCCAACCCACAGTATTCTATGGTTATACAACACAGTGCAAACCTTCACATTTCAAAAACTACAGTATTCCTCTGCTATAGAATTACAGTGTATGAGTTTTTCTCTACTTAACTACCATTTTGATTAGCGTGATCTACAGAGGAGGAGGGGGGGAAAGGAGGAACGAGGGAAAAAGCCTGTGCCTTTGCGTTGAACCTGAAAACACAGGTTTGAGGTTACCAAAAAAAAAAAAAATTCAAGGCAATTTTGAAGATGTCTCTTGTGTCCTTCCCAGTGTTTGTCACCGTTCCACTCTAGGATCCTCTATCTCAACTCAAGGCATCTTGCATCCCCATAGACAGCTGTAACTTGTGACAAACATTTTCACTGATGTTAAATGATATAATTACAGCTGGACAGGAGTTGATGACATTCTTCAATAGCAACTGCTAGTATGCCTTACTTCAAAAATTTGCTGGAAATAATTACTAGATTTTTTGGTTTTATTAAAAAAAAAACCACCTGCAAATGCTTCATTAGTATTAAAACATTTAGTTGTGTATTTTTGAAACAAAAATATCACCAGCAAGCAAAACTTCAGCTCCACACAAGGAACAGATTTTTCACAACGGAATTGGTTAAGCACAAGAACAAGCGGCCTAAAAACGCGATGAAATCTACGTCCTCGGAGATTTCCAGCACTCAGCTGAGCAAGGCCCTAACTTTGAGGTTAGCCAGGCTCAGAGCAAGGAATTGGACTAGAGAACTTCCAGAAGTCCCACCTAGCCTAACTCTTTCAGTATTAGCATGAAATAACAGTATTTTAGTTCATCTGCGTTTATTTCCAAATTTAAGCATGATAACAATTTTACATGGATAAAAATAAAACATTTCAAAATTTTAAATATCTTAACGTTTTTACTTCCTTTACCTTTTTTGTTTGGTTACAGGTATTTCTGACTCCTAAAACATATAACGCCAAACAGCTACACCAGGTTGGACCAAAGGTCAGTTCAGACCCTCACTCTCCCTCCAACAGAAAAGCAGAGACGCAGCGCAAGCACATATTGACAAATCCATAGAATATTTGCCCAGGGACTCCCTCTGTGCCCCCCCAGCAGACTTTTCTTTCATGATTTTGCCCAGTCACCCTTAGGAACATGCACCCTTTCCGCTGACAGCTGTATTTGAGAGTGACATCCTCTGTCCTTTACAACTTCAAGGGAAACGTGTACTAGGTTGATTTTTACAAACACTAAATAATAACTAAATAAAAAAATAAAAGCTTTAAAAGAATATTTTTCCTTAATACTAATTCAGTGGGTGGCTTCGTGGAAAGAGGTATAAGATCATTTTCCCTCCAGCAGCTATGTCATTTACACTCTTCAAAAACCTACTCTAAAAACCTGCTGTTTAAAATTTCTCTCATTAATCGAGCTAAGTAAGTCCCTGAAAGCCTTTGGTAAAACAGACACTAGATTACATTAATTAATCATTTAAATTTTCTTCTGATTTTTCCTCGACTGCCACAGGCAACCCTGCCTCTTCAAAGCTAACTACAATGCAAGAACAATAACTACAGTTCACAAGGGCAGCAAGAGAACTGAAGCAGGGGGACATCAGGTGAAAATTTGAGCCAATTTATTTGCATCCTATATCCCACCAATGATGTTGCTCTAAGCAAAGTTAAAACGCACTTCTGCTCTGACTTCATTTGCACAAAACAATAAGATATTAGGGGATGGGGGGGTAGAAATATATTTCATTTTTAAGGAATACCTCTCCTGAGTATACGCAGAGGGAAGACATTTATTAACCTGCATGTACCAAATGCAGGTGATTGATAGCACACAAGGACTCCTCTTTTCTAAAATTAAATTGGCTCTTCCTCGTAAACCTCTTCATAGATTCGCTGCAACCAAAACCAGCGGTTCAGCTATCTCAGTACGCAGTGACCTCCTCATGCTTCCCAAGATTCATCCTCCTACAACCTGTGCTTTTTCCTTCTAATTCTATTCACTACTAAATAAACTGTTTGACAGTTAAATACATTTATCCGTTATATTCCAAATTTAGACACAGTAAAAATAAAAATGCACATTAAAAATTATTAAATAATTGTTATCAGTAGAACATCTTGGTGTAACACTGTTCATCATTACACACTGTTCATAAAAATCCTTTTGATATTATTAGTGTTAAACTGGTTTACATAGGTAAACTGAGAAAGAGTTACCTTTCTTTTATGTACTTCTGTTCATAATATTCAAGAATCAAGGACCGTTGTAAACGTGAGTAGCCATCAGCATTGATCACTTAAAGAACTGAAAAATTTGAATTTATTGGGTGATCATGCCTGTTACCTTCCCATACAAAGAACGACAGACTCAGCTAAGCTGTAGGCATCCAAAGCATTAAGAATTTCAAGAAGTAAATATCACGGTTTCCCTCAAAAATAGGACTGAGGATCAGGCACCCAAAATTCATTGTCACCATCAGGTGGTGAATAATCAGTGTGTTTGATCTCAAACAGAAATCAACAGTGGGGTGCAGTGATTTGTCTCATTTATATGCCTATAACATACATTTGTTACTGAATGTATTTATGAAAACTTCACTGTGAAAGCCGCCTGTTGCCTTCCTGGGTGAGAAAGAGGAGCCCACCCCACTAAAAGTTAAAAACCTCCTTATAATTCAGGCAAGCACAAGAGAGATTCTTGCATATGGCATGTCAAAAAAAATAGCATATCTTAGCACGTAAGGTCACTCAGCTGTCAGGAACAGAAGCAGAAATTGCCTCCTAGACAAACGATGAACAAGAAATCATGAAGCTGAGGAGGAAAATTCTAATTTAAGCCATTTTAACAGGATGTAGTGTATGAACTGGATCCAAGACCCTGGCCCTGCAGACGGGCTGGTGTATTTGTCTACTCAGTTAGCGTCAGTATGGACCAGGAACCTTTCCAAAAGACATTTTGAATGTCGCTATAGTGTTCCGTCAGGTGAAAGCGTTTAATAGCGTGGATGTCATCAGACTGACTCAAGACCAGGAAACCATTCAGTTTACTATGACATAACCTACTACAGACATAGAAACGTATTTTAGGTGTGATCCTGGGATGGGTCAACCAAGCATGCGTTGGCCTCCTTTCTATCAAGTAATTGAAAAGCTTATAAATATCCTCCACACTATTTAGTCTAACTCTAACCTTAGTGGTGATGTGTGGTTTGAATGCAGACTGCCATGAAGCTATTCCACCAACATCTGGTGGTGTACCTAAAACTGAGGGAGCAGAACCCTTGTGCAGTAACCAGTTCCCCAGGACGTATTCTCCAACATATCCAGAAAGGAACAAGCCACACAGCTTGTACTAAAGCAGGAGTATGAGATGAAAGTATGGCTCCCACAAGCCAGTGAGAACCCAAAAAAGCTGACACAGGAGAAGCACGCTTGAAGCCATGGCTTCCTGTGCAGCTTGTCATAGTAACACAAAGACAGCACCTCCGAGTTTCAATCACAGAAAGATGGAGCTTGGAAGGACCACTGGAGGTCTGAAGCCTAAACACCTGCTCAAAGCAGAACAAATTCAAAGTTAAAACAGACTGCTCAAGGTCACATCCAGTGAAGTTTTCAAAATCTCTAAGGATGGTGATTCACACTCTCACAGAATCCCAGGATGGCAGGGGCTGGAAGGTACTTCCAGAGCTCACCCAGTCCCAGGCGGGCTTTGAATATCTCCAGAGAAGGAGACTCCACAGCCCCCTGGGGCTCTGGCACCCTCAAAGTATGAAGAATTTTTTCCTTACATGCAGTCAAACTTTTCCCTGATACTGTTTTGCTGTTCATAAAGAAAGCAGTTGATAGTCATCTCTGAGGATTGAGTTGGATGCGTGGCAAGTCCTCCGTATCAAACACTACTTAGTAAGCTGGTGGTCACACACCACACCAGGTTCAACTTCCAAATGATTTTAAAGTATAGAGACCAAGCTGATAAATAAATAAATAAGGGATGGTAATGGCCATTTTGCCAAGCACAAATCATAAATGCTACAGCAGAAAACATTCATTCACTAATTGTACACTGAGCAAACTCATCAACATATGTAGGTCGTTCCCCCCACAAAAGACGTAATTTGTAAGAATACTTCTCAGACTCTTCTTCAGCACACAAATTACTAATGATGTTACAAATCTTCCAATCTGGACAGAGCCTATCCCTTTGTAACCCTATTCGACAATACTTCTGAACTGAGTGTCCTGCTGTATGACCTGCATTTCAGAAAATGTCAAGCCATATGATCATGGCTGTCTTCTTGCTATTTCAGGTATTTCTGGACTGTTCCTTCCCCTTCCCAGAAAGTCTCAGGAAGTGGAAAAAGACTTAAAAATTCTCTGGAAGAGCCCAATGAGGTCATTTAACAAAAAGTAGGGGATGAGCGTACGACTAAGTGCTAGCAATGACAATATCTTGATGGTGGCACTGTAAGGTAGTAGCCCACATTCCCAGTTCAAACCTAAGGCAATCCCAACCTTCTTAAAATTCACTTGGGTGGTACTAATCAAGTCCCTTGCTAACATCTACTTACTACGGGTTTACAGGTCCCAGCGGCTGCAGAAAATAAGTGGATATGTGATCTGAAGTTGAGTAGACTCCCATGGGGAGGCAGGGCATCCTCACCAGCACTAAACCCACCGTGGCACTCCCCGCTACCTCAGACTGAATGGCTTCAGCGGAATTTAGGCAGGATGAATCTCACTCGGAAGCTGTTCACATGGAGGAGGCTGTGATTCACTTCATTTGAAGAAAATATATGTATAACACGCTTATACAGAAATTCCCAGAATGGAGATTAACGTTAGAGTGCCACAAATCAGGCGGAACTCAGCTTTTATTTGTGGATTCTCTGATTGCAGGACAAAGCCATGAAGGAAAGGAACAGGACTGCTGTAAGATAGGAAGTACTCCATGACTAGTGATAAGCAGAGATTTATAATTAATCAACAACAGGAATGCAGCACTGTTTTACAAGGCAATAATCCAGCTCCATTCCCTAAGGTAAAGCCTGGGAGAATGAAGGCCGAGTAGTTTATTCAAACAAGGCAACTGGATTATTGCCCCATAAAACAGCATGGCACTGTGATTATTACCTTTGTGTTACATGCCCTTTAAAAATGTTTTTTCCCCATAAATGTTTAAAACCTAACAAGTAAAAAGATCAAGAGAAGGGAAAGGGGACATGGGGTAGAAGGTAACACATTTAGTATGTTCTTCTAATTTCCTGAAAATGTATCAAGTGAGAAATGTAAAAGAAACTGTTTCAATCAGGGCTATTATAAATAGCAGCAATAAATCCTGTTAATAAGCAGGATACGAAGATTTTACATCTCTCTCATTCTTCACACATATGTTGTTTCCCCCCTCTGCTAGTTTCCTTCCTTTTCACACTCTCGCAAATGCCTAAGCAGTTTTTCTTTATCTGGAATTTTTCCTAACACATTTAGATTTCACTTTATACTCCACACACCACATTTCACTGAACCCAAAACAAGGCAAAGACTCAACTATCCTGGAGAATCTTATTAGTGACAGCTCATAAAACCTTAAGCCGCATCCAACCTTCGTCACCTCCAAAAGAAGAGGACATTCGAGAATCCAGAGCATCTTGTCTCAGTGCCTGGATCCACACCTTGGACTGGCTGACGTAAGGCAGCCCACACCACCTGGTCTCATTTGGTTTTTAGAACAGACCGGTATATTGCATCATAGCCAGTAATATAACAAAAATCCAATATACCTGCTTTATGTTATATATTCCTGGTAAGACAATATGAATACTCCAAGGATGGACTAACTTCTTCATCTGTAAACTAAAGCCGAAGTATTACCTTCATTCACCGTAGCCCAAAATACACGATTCACTGAATAAGAACATGATCAAAATAAGAACATTCAGCAGACTCCCAAATCCTTCGTTTCTGATATTACACTTAGATGCGCCGCAGCTGCCTCACAAGTTTGGCATCTATTCAAGGCATTGAATTGAAAAGAAAATAACAAGTGGAACTTTTACTAATGTTTCATCTCTAAAAAAATCTTCTTCCTTTTATTTTAAAAACTTTGCAATTCCTCTAACAAAAATTTCTTTATAAAGGCAAACAATCAAAACAAATATGATTTCAACTGACGTTGTTTTGAAAACATTAAATGGAACCCCACTGGGAAATTAAATGGAAATGTCATCTCTAGTAACGGGAGAGAATGATTCATAGACAGAATGTAACATTTTAAAATATGCTACCTACATAATTAGAGGAGCCCAATTTTCCAAAAGACCAGTCTCTTACACCTTCCAATAAAATCAAAGACTAAATACAGATTTTGAAGGCCAGTTTCAACATATGTGCTTGAAATATTTGGCCACACTGCAGAAATTAAATCTGGAAAGGCCTGAAAGCATGTTCCTGCTACCTTAAGGCACGGAACGTGCTGGGCTCCAACTGCTTCACGAATGTCTTTTCGGAATAACTGCTATCACCAATGGCAAAACTGCATCTTGATTTCAAAATATTTGAACTACCCAAAAGATCTGTAATGATCCTTACAATGGCTTAAAAATAAGCTGTCCATTTAAAAACACCGGGACTTAGGAATCTGCAACAGGTTGACAAAAAAATCCTTGGATAAAGAATTATAGGAAAGGTGACACTTGCTAGGCTGTGAAGGGCAGGAGAAGGTTTTAATTTCATTTACTGTCAAAAAAATAAAAGTCCGAGTTTTGTGCAATACAGACAGAAGAAAACAAGAAGTTGTGTGTAGACAGCAAAGGTTCGCATTCCACTACTACATTCAAGTCCCAGTAAGGCTTGGGACATGAAAGTTTAGACTCAGCCAAAATGGAGGTAACAATACAAAAAATTTTGCCAGGCCTCTTTAATTTTGTATAAAGCCAATTTTATCTGAAAATGCCGATCAGTACTCTTAGATTACTAATAAAACTATGTAAAGGATACTGTAGGGAGCCTATACATCAATATTAAAGTCATTGTACCATTACACTGGGTTACTGGACCTTCCTGGACAAGGGTATTACTCAAGTCTTCCCAAACTGTGGCCCCCAAACTATTTATCGCAGGCTGTCATGGGTAATCTGCAGGTGATTCGCAAAAAACCCCATTATTTTCAGGTGTATCATCAGCTCTGCAACTTCAACCAAGAAGTTTGTAGTCTTCTTCCCAGCACTCACGGGAGTGAGGAAAAAACATCTTTTGTCTCATTTAAGTTCTCAACGAGAAGTCGGGGATACAATTTTTAAAACTGAGTGCTCTTTCTCGGTGGACCTTGTGCTGCCCAAGAAGGTGGCAACACATTCTTCAACTATGTTAAACTTCTGAATTTTCTCTTTAGTGAACTGTAAGATCTGTGCAGGTTCTCTTTGGGGTGAAGTCGGACTGGGCTAATAAAAACAGACGAGTGCCGCAGATTATTTGGCATTGCATCCACTGGAACGCTCGGCACCTGATAGCAGGAATGGGAGCCACAGATCTATTTGAGGTGTATTAAGAACAGAATGTTCAGAGACATAAATTCTCAATAAAAAGGAAAGCAAGAGGAATATTAACTCAGATGTTGAGGCTACTAAATGAAGGTCTACTGACTTTATTAACAGCAAAGGGGAGAGTGGTGCTGTGACCAATAAACAAACATTATCACCTCCGTTACCACGGCCATTAAAAATGAAGCAAGTCAAATTAAAGAAGTGAGAAGATTAAATAAAGCAGATATTTAATAATAATTCTTAGCAGTAGTTGGATGCCATTTTGTGTGGGACAGGTTTCCTTTAATGTCCAAACAATGAAAGAGCGCATAAAAGTAATTTAAAATGTTGAGACATAAATCCATGGCTACATATTGCATTTCACGCTGTTGGTACCATCAGCACTGGTTTGGTTCCCGATGCCACAGCATTAAGCACCAAGACTGTGGATCCACATGGGAGTAATGTCAGTGCTTCTGAGAAGGGAAAGGCGCAAGTAGGACGGTAGTAGTGAGCTTCATAGAGAAGTCTCACAGGGGGGAACCTTTCATGCTGCTGACATCTCAGAGGACCCTTCGGGAAAAAGACGAGAGTTTTGAGATGCAAGTGTTCGGGGGGCATGACATGAGCTGATGTTATGGGCCAAAGAACTACAGCCGGAGGTCTCCAATCCAGGTGTACTGAACAGCACACTCACATGGACAGAAAAAGGCAGGAGAAAACTTGAGAACTTTAGCAGAAAACCCAAATAAAAGAAATTGTGTCGGTCCCCTTCAAGGTAGTAGAAGGCGCTAACTATTTTAGACAAATCAAGGTCCGGCTTTTCAGTTCCTCAGTGTTCAGGTTCACAGGACGTGCACTCAAAGTTTTCCATCAGATATTTTGACATATGTGCCTCATAAGACTTCTGGTCTCATCCTGAAAGATATGCAAATGCCACATTTTATTTTCACATGTCCTCCCTGATATGAGCCCAGGCTGGGAGAGTTGGGGGTGTTCAGCCTGGAGAAGAGAAGGCTGCGGGCAGAGCTGATTACGGCCTTTCAATACCTAAAGGGGGCCTACAGGAAAGATGGGGACAATCTTTTTAGTAGGGCCAGCTGTGACAGGACAAGGGGGGATGGTTTCAAAGCAGGGGAGGTTTAGACTGGATCTAAGGAATTCTTGACAGTGAGGGTGGTGAAACCCTGGCAGGGGTTGCCCAGCGAGGGGGTGGAGGCCCCATCCCTGGGAACATTCCAGGCCAGGTTGGATGGGGCTCTGAGCAACCTGATCTGGTTAAAGGTGTCCCTGCTCCTGCAGGGGGGTTGGACTAGATGACCTCTAGGGGTCCCTTCCAACCTCAAACATTCTATGATTCTATGATACAAGACCATAAAATCCATTTTGTACAGGCAGAGGTGCTTTTCTTTCACACAGCAAGGCGCATGGGTTGGCAGACTTAACACCTCTCTCCTTTCTCTTAGAGAATTGCTTCAAAATGCTGTAAGAAGAAAATGAAGAAAATAAAGAAAGCTATTAAAACATCAAACAAGACCTTCCATGGATCACCCTCGCTGCTGGGCGGACCTCGGGGCATGGAGCTGCTCCAGCCTCACCTCCATCGCACTACAGGATTCGGCAAACTTCCCAGTTCCTACCATCCATATTTCCTAGTAGGTCACCCCAGTGTTACTCAAATTTTGTTGGCCTTGTGAACCAAAAGGGATCAGTTTTGGAAGTAGCACAAATTGGGAGCAAGTCTAACTGGTGGAATGTAGTTTTAGAAATGTTATATGAAGTTTTGTTAAAGCACTGTCCTTCTGTTTGGGTCATTTTATCTCTTTTTTTTTTACGTATTGTACCAATAATCGTAAAAAAAAAGGTCTGGAGGTCCTGAAGACAAAACGTAGTTCCTCAGTGTGTCTCAAGGTAGGACTACTTGTTCTCACCTCTGACAGCTGATTGCCCAACCTGATTTTAAGATCGGTACAGTTGGATGCTCCGAAGACCCAGAGATCATCTATTCCAGCACTGCTCTACCCTTACCTTTAGAACTTTTTCCCTAATATCTAACCTGAATCTCTTTTGACACAGTTTAAACCCACTATGCCTTTGTTTAGCCACCACAGGCATGGAGAACAGATTACGACCTTCTGATTTGCAGCAGACCTTTTACATAACTGAATCATGCTATCACATTCTCCTTCAAACTTCCCTTCCTTAGGCTAAACAGCTCCAATTTGCTTTCTCACTGATTATATTTTCTAGACCTCCGATCAGTATCATTGCTATCCTCTGGGCTATTTCTAGTTGGACCATATTTTTCTTGAAATGCAGTGCCAAAAATCTTAAAATGTGCATTACTCCATATTGTATCCTACTGCTAGAACGAGGGCATTTGCTAGGGCAAATGACAGAGAGAATGGGCCACGTCTTCTTGCACCCTCAGCAAGTTTGCGGATGACACCTAACTGAGTGGTGCAGTTGACATCCAGAGAGACCTGGACAGGCTGGAGAGGTGGGCCTCTGTGAACCTCATGAGGTTCAACAAGGCCAAGGGCAAGGTCCTGCACCTGGGTCGGGGTAACCCCCGGTATCAATACAGGCTGGGGGAAGAAAGGATCGAGAGCAGCCCTGCCCAGAGGGACTTGGGGGTGCTGGTGGATGAAAAGCTGGACATGAGCCGGCAATGTGCGCTGGCGGCCCAGAGGACCAACTGTATTCTGGGCTGCATCAGGAGAAGCGTGGCTAGCAGGTCAAGGGAGGTGATTCTGCCCCTCTGCTCTGCTCTGGGGAGACCTCACCTGGAGCCCTGCGTCCAGCTCTGGAGCCCTCAGCACAAGAAGGACATGGAACTGTTGGAGCGGGTCCAGAGGAGGGCTACTAAAATGATCCGAGGGCTGGAGCACCTCTCTTATGAGGACAGGCTGAGGGAGTTGGGCTTGTTCAGCCTGGAGAAGAGAAGGCTGTGGGGAGACCTGATTATGGCCTTTCAATACCTAAAGGGGGCCCAGAGGAAAGATGGGGATAATCTTTTTAGTAGGGCCAGCTGTGTCAGGACAAGGGGTAATGGTTTTAAACTAAAACAGGGTAGATTTAGACTGGATCTAAGGAAGAAATTCTTTCCAGTGAGGGTGGTGAAACCCTGGCAGGGGTTGCCCAGAGAGGGGGTGGAGGCCCCATCCCTGGGAACATTCCAGGCCAGGTTGGCCGGGGCTGTGAGCAACCTGATGTGGTTCAAGGTGTCCCTGCTCCTGCAGGGGGGTTGGGCTGGATGGCCTCTAGGGGTCCCTTCCAACCCAAAACATTCTATGATTCTATGATTCTATGATTCTATGATTCTAAATGTCTCCCGTGGGACAGAGCAACCTGATGGCATCACCCAGAGGACACACATGCACGCACGAAGGGCCAGATGTAATTAAGTGCCTACAAAGTATTCTGCATGCTGCTCATAAGTTCTAAAGAACGTTTATCTGCTCCAGATTAGGAGAGCTAAAGAAAGCCTTTGATTTACAAACTCACTTGCTTATGAGCAGCTCAGTTAGAATTCAGCACTTCTACGGGCAAATTAATTAGAAGATACTGCATTTTACTAGAAACTACTCCACCTGAGGCTCCAGTACCATTGTACTACATAATGAAGAAATTTGCCTAAAAGTGCCTACCTCGGTCTGCTGACAACAAAGGAAAATGGGAGTAATGAGTCCTACGTACCTACACCACCACAGATATTGATCCTGGCCCAGTTCTCTCATGAGAACCTAAAGAGACTATTTCAAGTTAAAATCTCACTGAATAACAGCCAAGACCACAAGAAAATAAATTCTAGAAGTTGTTAACTGGGTGTCCATAAAAATATTCCACCTTTCATCAGAATGTGTCGGGCAGACAAACTGCATCGCTCACAGAATTGTTGTCGAAAAAGTTATAAAGGCTGAAGAGAACTGGCAAGATAGTTGGGCATTTACATTAGCATAAACACATCAAATATTCATTACAGCAGAGCACTCATTATGTCAGCAGCTGAATTAAATAACAAGAAAAATATTTCCCAACTATAAAGGTAAGTACCACAACAGCCTCCCGCAACGCAGCAATTTTAAAGAAGAGACAGTGGTGAGCTGGCATTGCAGGGAATCACGTTGGGCTCTCTGCTAAAACTGGTTCTTTCACTACAAATACATCAGGTTTTAACATTTCCCTTTCAGGTGAATTTACACAGAAAAAGTGTTATAACAGAAAATTATATATTATTAAAGATGTATTTTATATTCTGTATCCTATATAATTATATAATACATATTTTATATTATATTATATATTGTTTTGTATATAGGAATTATAATGTACAGCGTAAATCCATATAAAAGGAAAAACAATACACCAGGACAATGTATCTTATTACAATAGCACAGTGTATCTTAAATGCAAAACTACACCAATGCGATGAGTTTACAAGTTTAATCATAGTGAAAAAAAGAAAAAAAAAAAAATACACAGACATTATATCATCTTATTTATAAAAACTTACTGCACTGGGCACACAAAACCAGAAAACAACAGCCGTAAGTGTAACAGCATCAGAATCATGGAATCACGGAATGGTTTGGGTTAGCAAAGCCCTTTAAGCTCCCCCAGCCCAACCGTTCCCCTACCCCTGCCATCCCACCCCCAAACCCTGGCCCTCAGCACCGCCTCTGCCCGGCTGTTCAATCCCCCCAGGGCTGGGGACTCGACCCCTTCCCTGGGCAGCCCCTTCCAGTGCCTGACAGCCCTTGGGGGAAGGAATTGTTCCCCAGGGCCAACCTCACCCTGCCCTGGCACAACTTGAGGCCGGTGCCCCTCGTCCCATCGCCCCTTCCCTGGGAGCAGAGCCCGACCCCCCCAGCTCCCCCCTCCTCTCAGGCAGTTGTAGGGAGTGATAAGAGCAAAACAACTCAAGTCCTTAAAGTGCTTCGCAACTGCGCGCAGCTAAGAGAGGTACATATATGTAATTTCGTATCTTCTGGGGACCATAAACCTCTTCTCTATAGATTATAAACGTGGGGTCCCAGCTTGCTACCAAGTGCCCATGCATTAATTCCTTGGATAGTGCCAAAAATGGATTTGTTAGCATGAGATCAGACATACGGGATTACTCCTACAATGGTCTCACTCACTGGATAAAGCTACGGACAAAGTCACGAAAGCGCTGCCCTCTTTGTAACTGCAGATACAGGCCAGCGTTGGTTTCATTTACAAAGAGCATTGGTTTTCTTTTAAAACAGCAAAGCACTTGCAGTAACACGGTGCTGCTGGCAGCACGTTCGGTACGACACATATGAGGACAGGCTGAGAGAGCTGGGTTTGTTCAGCCTGGAGCAAAGGAGGCTCAGAGGGGATCTCATCACCACCAGTATTTAAAGGGTAGCTACAAAGAAGATGGAGACTCCCTTGTCACAAGGAGTCCCATGGAGAGGACAAGGGGGAATGAACATAAGTTCCTCCTGGGGAGATTCAGATTGGACATGAGAGGGAAATTTTTCCCTATGAGATCAGTCACCCATTGGAATAATCTCCCCAGGGACGTGGTTGCCTCCACCACATTGGACACTTTCAAGATGCAGCTGGACAGGGTGCTGGGCCATCTTGTCCAGACTGTGCTCTTGCCTAGAAACGTTGGACCAGATGATCCTTGAGATCCCTTCCAACCTGGGATTCTATGACACTCTCCTGTACCTTGCTAATGATCTCACCTCTGCTTTCTTATACTGAAGCATCACAACCAGCCAGCCGCGGAAGAAATACATGCCCTCAAAAGACAGATTCTGTATCGCCACGGGCTCTCTTTTGGAATCTCAGCTAGCTGTCGCCAAGAAGTTCAGCTTGCTATGACTTTCATAACCAAGGATGAAGTGGCTGTTTCAATCTCAGAACCACACACATCACAGCATAGGGTACTGAGGAGATTCGTGCCAAACGGTATTATTCTCTCGGTATCAAGACAATACACAAGCAAATAATCCACAGCATTCACCTATTACCCCCTCCATTCCACCTCCCAGATTGCAGATACCTGACTTCTCCTCCAAGGTAGAGTGAAAGATAAATAATGGCAGTGAAAGTAGCAAGCCTTAAAGTAATGAGTTATGAGTAAAGAGGTCCTCTCTTGCTTCTTTGAAATGCTCCCCACCTTCTCACCTATGGTGAGTAGACAGCAGTGCTCTCCTAGACAGACAATGAACAAAAAATTCACAACTAAGGACAGAACACCGCAATACTCTCCAACTAGGAACGAGATACCGTATAAACTCATAGGCTAACACCATTCTGTTCTTTACAAATGGAAGAGCTACCTAAAACAAGCCTTCAATGCGGCCATAAAATTCCTGGAGAAGACTTTCTTGGTGGATACTGCCTACTTCAGGGAAAAACTTTCCATCCTATAATGTTCGATTCCAAGTAGATCTACCAACATAGTACAAATAAATTAAGATTTTTTCTGAATATGTTTCTCCTGAACGTACACTTTTTCTGTCAGTCTGTCCTCTCCTTAGAGTCTCTGTGGATGTTTTAATCTGGGCTGGAATCCATACTACCAAAATCACTGTCATTGCAAAAATAAAATTTGAAATATATCTATATATAATATATAATAACTATACTATCTATGTAGAAGTAAGGACCCCAGAGACTTCTCTGGTTAGATGAACAAGCAAACTAGACCTTATTCCTATTCCTATCTGTAGGACTGGAAAAAACACAGCTGTGGGGCATCCAAAACAAAATCCACACAGAAGCCTTTCATCTCGTATAAGCACTCTTACACTGTACATTTGGTGCTGTGCTGAGATGCAAAAAGGGAGCTCTGTAAAATCAACACAAATGGAAACCTATCGGTGTTGAAACCCAAAGTTAACATTTTGCAAATGGGGAACTGGGACTAAGCCCTTGTCGCGTACCAGGAAAAAAGCAAGAACTGTTAAGTGCATTATCTAAGAAGATGGTCAAAGAAATATTCCAGTTGAGAATCATAGAATCACAGATGGTCTGGTTGGGAAGGGACCTTTAAAGGCCATCCAGTCCAACCCCCTGCAGGAGCAGGGACACCTTTAACCAGATCAGGTTGCTCACAGCCCCGTCCAACCTGGCCTTCAATGTTTCCAGGGATGAGGCATCAACCACTGCTCTCAGCAACCTCTGTCAGTGTCTCACCACCCTCATTGCAAAAAATGTCTTCCAACTATCTAGTCTAAATCTACTGCATTTTGGTTTAAAACCGTTGCCCCTTGTCCTGTTGCTGCAGGCCCTGCTAACAAGTCCGTCCCCCCCTTTCTCCCCAGCCCCGTTAAGCCCTGCAAGGCCCCACTCAGGTCTCCCCGCAACCTCCTCTTCTCCAGGCTGAACACCCCCAGCTCTCCCAGCCTCTCTCCATGGCAGAGGGGCTCCAGCCCTGGGACCATCTCCATGGCCTCCTCTGGCCCCGCTCCAGCAGGTCCCTGTCTGTCCTGGGCTGGGGACCCCGAGCTGGACACAGGGCTCCAGGGGGGGCTGAGCAGAGCAGAGGGGCAGAATCCCCTCCCTCGCCCCGCTGGCCATGCTGCGGGGGATGCAGCCCAGGGTAGGGTTGGCTTCTGGGCTGCCAGCGCACGTTGCCGGCTCCTGGCCAGCTTTTCACCCCCCCAGCACCCCCAGGTCCTTCTCGGCAGGGCTGCTCTCCATCCCTTCATCCCCCAGCCTGTATGGATACCGAGGATTGGCCTGACCCAGGTGCAGGACCCTGCACTTGGCCTTGTTGAACTTCATGATGTAGTTGCTAGGTGTAATCTAGCAGATCAAAGCCAGTGTTTTCTGTATGACTCTTTTCTCATTCTTCTAATACTAATTTATATGGAAGATTAAATCAAAGTCATCTTCAAATACATTACTAGCCCAAATAACAGCTTACTGGTATGGACTCTCCACCTTTTGCACCTGTCCAGAAAGGCATAACATATATTACTCCATATAGAAATATATAATTCTGTATCCTAATGTGGAGACAATCCACAGTATGGAACAGAGATAAGCTACTGGCTAAATATAAATCACATCTGCTCTCAGATACTCTGTGCCACCCACACTGCTCTTCATGAAGGACTACAACATTTCAAAAAGGAAGGGAACCAATTTTTTAACTTTTTTAACTGCTTGCGACAGGCCTGCTCTTACGTAAGGATAATGTAATCTTAGATAGCTCCCGCGTATTAAATCAAGATTTTACTAATAACTTCCTTAAGGATCTGCATGGCAGCTATATACATCTTCTCATTACAGTTTAATGAAGTCAAAACCAACCTTTCTTCAGACCTTCCAGTTTCCTTTTGAATTCAGTAAATGGATTATCTCCATATCAGAGAGACACTCTTCTTGGGATCTGATTACGTCCTACGCTGTGGACCTCCTTCTAAGCACCTTCCTGAAGTGTCTGAGACATCCATCTGTCGTAACTGCTTTCCTTACAGCAATGTTCATCTGTGAAAAGAGTGGACTGGAAAGTCTCTGCAGGTGTGCCATCCAATCTCACCATACATAAGCAACAGGGCTCTGAGCAACCATACCTAGTTAGTGGTGTCCCTGCTCCCTGCAGGGAGGTTGGACTAGATGAGCTCTAGGGGTCCCTTCCAACCCAAAACATTCTATGACTCTATGATTCTATGAATAAGGTGAATAAGACATCCCAGTTTCATGACTATTCTCTAATTTATCTCTTATCAATACGCTTCATTAACAAGCTGTTAGAGCACACGGGGCAGTGAGTGTCCTACAAATGCCATATACTTTCTGTTTTTAAAAACCTAACATTTGATATTACCAAGGTTTCAGCTTCAGACAAACCAAGCCTTTTACATAGGCTGAAGAGGTCAGCAGGAATAAGAATTTAGGAAAAAAGATGACACCAAGACAGTCATCTGTGTCAGCCAGATAATTTCCCTAAGCAAATTAGCAGTCACATGGATGAGAAGTGGTCATGTAATACGGTCAGATCTTGCTGTCCTTCAGAACCCAGCTTACCAAGGTGGAGAGACAAATACCTCCTAGTATCTAATTTATGCCAGAAGTTGTACAAAGTACATTTCCTACCACACATTGAGGAAGCACATCCTTTACCTAGCTAGAACCTTTGCTCCAAGAACTGGAAGGGGCTGCCCAGGGAAGGGGTCGAGTCCCCATCCCTGGAGCGATTTAACAGCCGGGCAGATGAGGTGCTTAGGGCCAGGTTTTGGGGGTGGGATGGCAGGGGTAGGGGAACGGTTGGACTTGATGATCTTAAAGGGCTTCTCCAACCTAAACCATTCTGTGATTCTAAGAAGCACGCACTGCCCTGGCTAAATCAAAATATTTTGGGGAACCAGAGTCCACCATTCTTCTGCAACACTCTGCTATTCTATACCATTTCTAGAGTTCCCTGTGCCACAACAATCCTAATTCACACACATGCCAACACGTACATTTCAAGCCCTATTTTCTTTTTGTGCCCTTATATACTACAGTGCTAATGCCCTGGAACCACAAACATCTCTGGAGGGTGGCAAACAACAGCTTCAGAATACAGTAGTCCTAAAGCAAGTCCAGTGAACTCAAACTCAAACACCCTCTATCTACCTTTTGAGATTTCTGAAGTACAAGATCAGACTTAAATCTTAAACTCTTCGATGGAACAGGCAGTAACAGGATGCCACAGTAACCCTGTGAACCATCTCGGAGTCCCTTACTGAGAATGGAATTTTTTTTTTTTTTTTTCAAAAAAGACTTGTCCGGTATTGAGTCTCCGAAAAATAAGGAAGAATGGAAGCATAGCAGAATTAGTTAAAGCAACTAAAATAAACTAAATCAGTCGTCTTGGAAGGGAAATTTCAGGGATTGGAGAAAACAAGATAGGTTCAAGAGTGAAAGAAAAAAGACTTGGAGATACTCAAATTAATGCATTGCTTTGAACAAAAGTGTTAAGACTGGTGTTAAGATGCCAAAATGTAAGACTAAGGACATGTCACAAGGGATCCTGATCCTGTACTCACAAGTTCTCTTGTCATTACTCAGGAGATAGATTACATTACTTGCAGGGCTGACTTTGGGAATCAAATACTTGATAGAAAAAGAATCTCTACAAAATGTCTCTAGTCTTCATTGGTAAAATGATCACGAAGAAAGCAATTCCAAATGCCCAATACCTTTTCAGATGCCCCCACCTGGCTTCTGCTGTAACTCCAGAGACCCCAGTTCTCCTGTATACCCCCTGTCATGCCTGCCAGGTCCACAAAGATCTCTCAGACAGCCTAGGATATCTAAAATGGCACTCTATACTCCTGTTAGAATCATAGAATCATTAAAGTTGGAAAAGACCTCCAAGATCATCAAGTCCAATTGTCAACCCAACACCACCGTGCCTACTAAACCATGTCCCTAAGCACCATGTCTACATGTTTTTTGAACACCTCCAGGAATGGTGACTCCACCACCTCTCTGGGCAGCCTGTTCCAATGTTTGACCACTGTCTGAGTAAAGGATTCTTTCCTAATATGTCCCCTCAGCCTCCTCTGCGCCAGGCCGAACACCCCCAGCTCCCCCAGCCGCTCCCCAACAGCCTGGGGCTCCAGACCCCTCCCCAGCTCCACTGCCCTTCTCTGGACACGCTCCAGCCCCTCCAGGTCCTTCAGGGAGGGAGGGGCCCAACCCTGACCCCAGCATTCCCACCCAATTTGGTGTCATCTGCAAACTTAATGAGGGTACACTGAATCCCCTCATCCAGGTCATTGATAAAGATATTAAACAGAACTGGGCCCAAAACTGAACCTTGGGGAACACCACTTGTGACCAGCCGCCAGCTGGATTTAACTCTGTTGACCGCAACTCTCTGGGCTCGGCCATGCAGGCAGTTTTTTACCCAGTGAAGAGTACGCCTGTCCAGGCCATGAGCTGCCAGCTTCTCCAGGAGAATGCTCTGGGGGACAGTGTCCAAGGCCTTGCTGAAGTCCAGGTAGAGAACATCCATAGCCTTTCCCTCTTCCACCACGCAGGTCACCTGGTCATAGAAGGAGATCAGGTTGGTCAGGCAGGACCTGCCTGTCACGAACCCATGCTGGCTGGGCCTGATCACCTGGTTGTCCTGAACCTCTGGTGAGCTGCTACTTTATGGTTCATGAAAAAGAAATTCATAGACTCTCTTCGAACTACTATTGAGCATAGAGTATCCAGACTTGGGAAAACTATATGGTGTATGAAAAAAATGGAGAAAATTAATCCCCTCCAAGATACTTAGGAATATGGAAAGCATAAGAAGTGTCACCAAGCATCTTCAAGGATATCTTCTACCTTCACTGAAAAAATACAGAAGAGAAGGGAATTATATTTTTATTAGGAGATAGCAATTATAGAAGTCATTCTCCAGTTCAAACCACTAGACAAGATTCAAGTGTCTTTGTCTTCACAATGTTTAAAACCAAAGCAGACCCAGAAAAGTTGACGTTCATTATACTACGACAACAGAACAAAGATAGCTAAAGGAAATTATAGCCTTGTTCTGCTTGATCTTGGCAAACTTACAGAAAAATAGGTGATTTAACAAATGTAAAGAAGGGACAATAATGGGAATTTCTTGCAAAAGCTATAATTCATCCCCTTGTAATGAAAATAACATTCAAATTAGGTCTACATTTCAATTCCAACATCTCCATGACTTAGATGAGAAAATGCACAGTGGCCAATTCATTTTTGTTAATTTTTCTAGCCACAATAAGTGGCATCTTTGTGAACATAAGAGGACACAGAATATCCAAGACAAGGTGAAGACCACTAGGGCTTTTGATTACATGAAGTGGGTGGTCCCCGTCTGCTTCAGGGAAGACACAAACATTTTAAAATTCCATAGCATCAGCCAAATATGGACAAACTGCTATAGTGACTCAGAGAAACAGATGTGTACTGGGTATCATTTAATTATAGGAAAACAACTGGAAAAATATGGATGTCCATAATTATCAAGAGGACAAGCTTCTATCATTTCTACAATAATTTCCACAAGATTATCAGAATCAGTCAGGCCCTCAACAACTGTGGGTTATTCCTTATCTATAAAATAAATGTGATTATAGCAGACAGTATGGTTATCTTAAGACAGCTTAAAATATTACAAATTAGTATTTTCATCTCCTTATCATTTGTTGTCCTATTTTTCTATTTTCTTAACCTTGAAATTTAATATAGCAAAGACTGCATTGTAGTGGTGCACAAGCCTGTACAAGTAATCACTTCTATTTTTTATTTTAAAACTTTTTTTTTTTAATTATCTTACTGGGAGTTTGATTGATCTTCCTCAAATTTAGACAACTAAATGTTAGTTTAAGCTAGCTGCCCTGGGTTACCGTTACGGTCAATGAAGAGAATGATTCACAGGACGGATGTGACAGCCATCTAAATCAACTTCTAAAGATGTTTATTCCTCCACAATGATTATAAAAGTTACTTAGCTCACTTATATGCTGTTTTAATAGTTACACTGGACAAAATACTATCATTTTGGCTCAAAATTTCCATTGCACAGGTAAAGACTGTGGCCTATACCTCCAGTTGGAATAAAGGAGTAGAATTCCACCAAAGTCAATCCCGCTACGCCAATTTGCAGTGTTGAAACTCTAACCAGCACTTGCACATGTAGTACTGGACAAATGATTTTAACTAAAATGAAGAAGATGTCTGTGTCTGTTTTCATGAACAAGTGGAGAAGAATTTTATGTTAAATTACGATAAGGTATAGATGATAAGGAAGAGGGGAATACTACAGCCTTCTTCCTGCAGTTTCTCAGACAGTTTTCCACCTTGGTCAAGGCTGGACATGTAGAAAAATATTAGGAACACACTTACAGTTTTAGGTACCTTGCTGTGTATTGGAGCGAGATCTGAAGAAATACATGCTACAGTTATATGGAAAAATGAAAACGATGACACCAGTGCCAGAAAAGTTGATTTACAGAGAGAAAACACCTTGCCATGTAGTAGGCTACAAAATAAGCAATTATTCTGGAGTACTGGTAAAAGGTAAATGGTAAATGGAAAAAGCCCTAAAATGTATGCAGCTTTTTAAAAAAATACTGGTTATAGAAGATGAGGTTACCTCAGCAATGGCAGAATACGGAGTTCTACCATGTGCAGAACATCAAGCTGATCTTCAGCATTTCCCATGGACATCGGCATGGAAAATAGCATGCAAAATCTGCATCCACTCTATTTTAACATTTATATTATTATCCTACAGCCCTATTTAGAAAAAATCTGTAGTCACACTGAGAACTGCATATCTCATCCTTCTCCAGTAAACATACTGGTTCATAGTAAGCGCTCATTCAACCTTGGTACAAATCTGTGTTAAAAATGGTTTACACGTATAAATCTAAAAGCACAGACTAAGCCATTACAGCCCCATTTGGATCTCAGCCTACTTTGATACTAGTAAAAACAGAAGAATAAACCTTGGTTTATATATTATTAATACATACAAGTGAGATCAGACATAGGCCCATTACAGCATCAAATGCAATGCTCCTACGTGAAATAATATTATGCCTCTGTGGTTTAAGAAAAATCAAGTTAAACCCTAAACCCTAATCCTCATCTGTACATTGAAATGTGCCACTTTAAGGAATTGTACAGTCCAAATCAGAATACATATTAATGATTCATTAAGAAGTAAACACAAATTGTTCATTTATGAAGTTATTAAACTTAACCAATAATTAAGGTCATAAATCAATGGTGATAATGAATTATCTGATTAAAGTATCCAGAAAACTCCAAATTATTACACAGTTTGTAGATAAAATATATAAATACGATAAACCATGTCAAATCACACTCACAAATTACATTTTCACGCAATCCAATCAACATTCTGGAACCAACTACTTAAACCACGTAATTCAAATTTTTATTCTAACTTGCCAAATTGGGGTATTTTCCAAAACTAAGCACTTAGATGAGCTTTTAAAAGCAAAGGGGTTAGCAGAAAGAAAAAACACTTTCTTTCTTACGTAGGCCAAAAGAAATCTGCAGTGGTGTGTATCTCATTTAGGAAACCAAACTGTACTGACTAGAAATTCCGAAGATAAATAGTCTTTTCAAAATTGTAGTAACTGCTTTCAAAATAACTTCAGTGTCAATCTGTGTTCAAATATTTGTACAAATATTCCCATTTGCAAATGCATTGCAAGGACCCACATGTTGATCATGTTTAAAACCTGAGAAATCATTTATAAAAATTATAGAAGTGCTCAGGAGAGAAAGATGGTTATTGTAATATTCAGAGCTTGTTTTCACTTAGAGGCACCATGACAAATGTTTTCTATTGTTTTCTGACTTTTAATAGGGACACCCATTAAAAATTTGTTTTGAAATGTCGTGGGGAAAGAAAATAGCCTATGCCTTGAGACCCCACACTCTTTCTAAGAAATAGAGGAAATTCATTTCAGAATATGCACACAGACAGACAAACTTATGACCCTGTTGTGATTGCAAACTTACATCCATCACATCTCTCTGCTTCCCCGAGCACATCACATGTTAATGCCTGTGCAGGAATGAACAACATACGAGCCAAGTCCCCAGAAAGCACAACTGAATTCCTTCAAACGTTCCCTTTCCACCGAATATCGATGTGTAATCTTTTGCGGGATACCTATTTTACCACAGAGCTGTTGAATGTATTTTTTAGCGATTTCGAAAGCCAGGGTTGCTGTTTTACCAATATCATCTGATGGAGACACTTTCTTCAAAAATCACTAACAAACCATATTAAAACGTTTCAGGACATCAACTGGTAATCACGACAGCATCTCAGCCACTATTTAACTACAGTATCTTGCAAAAGGTTCACTGATATAGTAAAAATCTGACACATCTTGCTATGAAACCAATTTAGTGTAATAATAAAGTAACCCAAGTTCCTTTAGATAATCAAAAAGGCTGGCTATTTCTAGTAGTCTGGTAAACAAAATGCCATGACGTGCAGTTAAAATGCAAACACATTCCTGTTAAAATGCTTCTCATTAATGTTTCTTCCTTTCCTTCGGCATATAAGAAGAATTAGGGAAATGTACTTCTGCAGCATGCCAGAAATTACACATCTTACAGGCTGAACAAGCTATTCTTTAAGGGTAGTGTAATACTTACTAGAAGTGAAGACGATCCATAAAAATCTACGCTTTACAGTTACTCTCTGAAATAATAATGCTGATTGCCACAGCAGCAGTAGTATAATCCGAGCATATCCAGGCCTCAGAGGCAGTATGCTAGTATTTGTTCCTAGGAAATCAGAAATAAGGTACCTGTCTCACTGAAAATCCAGGCACCCTTGGAGCAAACAAACAATGGGGTTTTAGGTCCTTAATTTTATTGAAATCATAAGACATCCACGCTTCAGGCGTCACAGATTTTTTTTAATCCACGTACGAGAAAAGAGCAGATTTTGTTCACAATTTACAGCAAACAAGTCCTGTAACTACAAATTGAAGTTTCCATATCCAGTGTCACCAGTTCAAATCCAGCTCTGTCATCTTCAAACACTCCTCACTTGGCAGAAGTCAGGATTTTTCCATCTCTTATTTCCTCTGAAAGTAGAAAATTCAGCAATTTCGTATGCTTTCTAGTAAGATGCACGGGAGGAAATGTTTTAGAGCAGTAGCAAAATAATCGTGCTCTCATTTCTTTTTTTGCCCTTCAGGCGTAGCCTGGGTGTCTTCGGCTTGCCCTGCTGGTCTTCAGTGTTGTCACTAATAGCTGGGAGATGGAGCTAGGACAGCACGAAGCAGCACAAATAAATATTGTTGCTTTAAGAACATACTTACTTTTTATATTAAGATGTCACAACTTTCTCTCTACTCTTACTTCATTGCTGGGTCAGATGAAATCTTTAAGGAGGTTCCATTAAAAGTTCGTATCTGCAGCATATACGAGAGAAACGCTGAAATTCCCATTCTGAACATATTCCGAAGGAGGTCAGATTTGGTTTTAAAGCATATTCATGCCGATGAAAACTTTTTTTGTTGCAAAAAATGAAAATTCTCCCTTTTATTTAGGTATTCCCTCTGTAATCTTCCAAGTTACTCGGCTCCCTTACAGTTTAATCAGACACACACACAAAAAAAAAAAAAAATCAAATATCGTATTTCCCATATGTATAAACTGACATTGTGGAGGCTTCATTAAAGAAGTCTTTTATTTCTCTTATCACTGGTAACTGAAAGTCATTTAATGTACCACCACTTTCAAACAGCCCAAGAGACTTAAAAAGCTATCTAAGTTTGAAAACCAAAAAGTTCTGAGTTTTTCTGTACCCCAGGACGGTTTTCTTTCCTGAAGCTCAAGCCGAGAAAGCAGACAAAAGAAGCTGATTTGACTGAGCCGTGCCAAGTCTTGCCTTTTTTTTTTTTCTTTCCTCGGCTCTCTCGCTCTCTCTCTCGCTCGCTCGCTCGCTCCCAGCATGGCAACCTTCCCGAGCAGTCTTGGCGGAGCTCCAGCCTGTGCCAGTCTGTCTGAGTTCTTGTTTTCCAAAAGATGCTCTTTGCGAATCAATTAATATATTTAAAAACAGGAAACTGTGGGTCAGTAACCAAATCTTGGCACCAACAACCGCTCCTTCTGCCAAATCGGCTTATAGATTTCATGGTTTCCTACCTTTTACAATGGATATAACGTTTTTGCTCACTGATCGTGGAGCACTGGAAGCCATTCACTGTTCGCAGTGATAAGAAATCTGTTCTCTAAAAATGTCCGCATGCGACACATGAACAACCTGCAGTAAATCAAGATTCTTTTGAAGGCGGGCGTATGTGTAATTTTAATAGGCACCAAATACTCCTTAAAATAATGTTTTCCTTCTCTCCTCCCGAGAATCATGGGAAGATGCCAAGGAGCAGGAGACGTATAGATTTGAATTAAGATCACACTCGAAAGTCACGCACATTTTAACTTTCTCAAGTCCAGCCTGAAAACTACGGGTTTGTATCAATTCCACCACTATTAAAAACCAGCTGAAAATACTAAAACTGATCCCAGCTGACGGACAAAAAATCTTCAGCGATCTCCACACATCCATAGATGCCAATGATGTCATCTGTTAATTCAAAAGCATGAGTTCTTCTTCTGGCATTCACAGGAGAAATGGCTCAGCATAACAGTGAACTTTGGTGGAAAAAATCATAATACATTGCTAGACTTTAAGGACAGTAAATTGTAGTTGGAACTTGATTCAAGGTATTCTAAATTACATATGAAGAGAATTACAGGAATAAACTTTTTTATCTTCAAGCTATTTGCCAAGGCAAAATGCCAACTTTTTAAAATATATGTATTGCATTAATGAGCAAAATAAATTATGTAGGGAAAAAACCCTTCCCTAAGTGTATAAGTTTATGGATACCACTGATTTTTTGTTAAGTGATTCAATATAAAGTCCCAGATCTTTTGGGGCTAAGTTGTTATTTGGGACTTAGTGCTCCAGCCTGCCTGAAGGTTTGAGTCAGGGATAAAGTTCACTTGGCTAAAAAAAGGAGGCAAAATATTCTTTCTCCATGTAACACAGGAGTGTGCTTTGTTTCGCAGGCTAAGAAAGCCCTGGAGGTTTAAAAGTGCTACTTTAAGATCCACATTTGCCAAAGCTCTTTGGAGAGCAGAGCAATGCCCGACGGGACGGCTGGGTGGGACTGCTTGGCAAGTTGCAGCTCATTTAATTCAAACCTGCCCTGTCCCGTCTTTGCATCAGATACACGCCTGCGATACACCAAGTATGTGGTTGCTGAATCAGCATTTCTTCCTACTAAATTTATCAACAAATGTTGTTTCCCTTGCTCTCCCCACCTATTTGTTTAGCCTCTAACCCAAGGTCTCTAGGCTTCACTCCGGGGCTTTACCTCCATGGAATACAACGGGAGCTCGAACACCCAGAGCGCACCAGGACGGAGCCAGACTCTTCTCAGCGGTGCCCAGTGCCAAGACAAGGGGCCACGGGCACAAACTGAAGCAGAAGAGGTTCCAGTTGAACAGGAGGAAGAACTTGTTGACTTTGAGGGTGCCCGAGCCCTGGCCCAGGCTGCCCAGGGGGGCTGTGGAGTCTCCTTCTCTGGAGATATTCAACCCCCCCAGACGCTGTCCTGTGCCCCCTGCTCTGGGTGAGCCTGTTTGAGCAGGGGATTGGGCTGGGTGATCTCCCAAGGTCCCTTCCAACCCCTTCCATTCTGGGATTCTGTGGGATTCTGCGATTCTGTGATACCTGGATACAGATACCTAAATTTCAGGTCTGAAACCAGCGCTAAATCCCACCCTACAGCTATTTCATCAGGACAATAGAAGACTGAGAAGCAAATTGCCAGCAGTCTTCAAATACCTAAAAAGATGGTACTAAAAGGGAGAATATAAATCGTTCTATGCAACTACCACGAACCGGACAAGAAATCAAACAAGTTAAACTGAAACAATAAAGACCTAGCTTAAGCCTTAGAAAAATTTCTGAAGACACAACTGCTACGTTCTTCAAGAAATTGTGTAATCTTAACTACTGAAACTTTTCTCAAATAGGTTAATTAACTAGCCTGCAGACAGGTGGCTAAATTAGACATCCTCCCAAGGTTCCCCTTGCCTTGTTTCCAATGACTGCAACAAATCTACCCATGTTTTTTGCCAACAGCCTCCCAATTCCAGAAGAAACATCATTAGCTTTAAAATCACATTTTTGCCTCAAAATATTGCACATCCTATCATTTCAATTAGCACCTAGCATCGTTATGACAGGGTAACTTGGGAAAAAATACACCTATGTATAAATTTTCTATTTCTTTTCTTTGTGCGCTTGACAGCAAACTCCAATATGTCAGTTTGCCTTTACTGAAAGGCCACCAGGCATCAACATGGGAACAAAAAGATCCCATAGAAATTCCTGTCAGTGGAATCACCTCTGAAAGGCTATACGACTTCAGCAGTCACTATTAGAAACTCATCTTTTAATTAGTTTTCCTGAAAAAAAAATGTATGCAAGGACAACAGAGTATTTCATCTATATTCCAAAAGAGATGTAATTCCAAAAGAGATGAATAATTTTACCTATTCCTTCATTACTCTTACTGAAAGTAAGGCAGGAAAACCAAATATATTTCCTAGCAGCCAAGCTTTCCTGGTAAGAAAAGCCTTGCTAATAGGATGAAGAGCCTTATTTTATCTCTCTCAATATACCCTGCTCCAAAAACAGTGGCTCTCATTTGCAGAAATGACTACCTTCTTCCTCTCTTTAAGCATTTTTCTTCAAATATGTAGTTTACTGTAGCTCTCCTAATTCCCTCTCTCTTCTCTTAAACACTCTGTAATTGCAGTGCTGCTCCACTCCACTGCAATTGCTTACACCACCCTCAGCAACACCTTCCAAGATGCATCTTCCTCCCAATTTGGGCTATTAAAATCTTTCAATGCAACCAATTTCTCCTCCTTCCCAGAAATAAGTTTCCAGCCCAGATCAATCTACTGTCCCACTTAATCCCATATCCTCCAGATAGGAAGAAAATACAAAATTTTCTCCACACCTTGTGTTTCGGGACTTTTTTTCATGTTCTCTGCCTGTTTTTTTGTCTTACTCCCCAAGTAGCTCCTCCAGTTTGCTTTCCTCCTTATTGTCATCGGGTGTCCCACGGCTCGGACCTCACTCCTTTCCTGCACGGCCTTTTCCATGGGAGGCTGCAAAAAGTAGTCCAGCACCCAAATCTCAGGTAACTTTGACCCACCCTCATGACACCAGGCTCTGTATTAGTAACTCTATAAAGTACTTTTTGACTCTATTTTTCTCTTAAACATCCTCATATCTCCAGCTATCCTGATATTTCTTTGATGTTGTTCCCTCCAATGCACAAAATACACAAAAAGTTGGATTCCTCACCTTTCTCTCCAAGCATTCTCCTATCCATCCCTAGTCCAAATTCAACCACCTTCTTTGTTGACAGGTTTACCATTACAGAACAACATGTAGGTCTGTCCTTCAACACTAGCTACATCCCCATGCTCACAAAAAAATCCACAAATTCATTCTTTTTCAAGATCTTAGGTATTACTTTGATCTTTCTTCTATGAATTAGGAAAAAAAAATAATATTTATCTGTGCCGTAGTCATCACTCAATTCCTTTTTCCATCGTTTATATATTTCACCTTGATGCCCCTACAATTTGTTCATTTAAAATTCTCCTGACAAAAGCCTCCTGATGTCTTCTTACTCTGCCTTTTCTCAAAATCCCTTTATTCATATATTTTTCCATTGCACTCAAATGCACGTGTCTCACAGAAGTGGTATACCTGGATACCTGTCCTAGTATACCTGTCAAGTGAGCATGATTTCCCACCTCACAAGTGGAAAACTTAGGAATAGAAGAAGTAACTCCATCGTTTAAGCTGCTATATTTGGAATCTAATACAGAAGTCACCCACAAGACCAGCTCTCCTTCCACATAACCACAGCTTGTATTCTTCACTTGCAGGGAAGGCAAATCTACCCGGCAAGTTTTAGGAGAAGAATTAACGTGAGACAATGATGTACAAAATGCAGAACCACTTACAGGTCTACATTTCCTCATGTAACACAGTAAGTGCATGGCTAAATACAGGTAATATAAACTACAAATGTTAACAAGTATTTGTACAGATAAAAGGGCCTTTATCCATCGGAAAACCCAGCAAGACACTTTAACACCAAATAGCGACTTTTAAAACTTTAATGTCACGTATACCTCTCATTTCCCTTTTTGTCTTTCTGGACGGAATACCGAAGTGCTATGGATCAATGGAAGTTCTGTATCACTCCATCCTAACCACCTGATACGAGACTATTGCTCAAAAGCAACATGCACATGACATTCCCCAAAACATTTTATTCTTAACGCGTTCTTAACGTGGCACATTTTGTCATGTCAGAGCTAACTCTATTAGCCTTTCTGCTATCACACTCCTGTTACCATTTCTGGGCATTCCCATTAGAGAAAAGTGAAGCCAATTCCTCTGAAAACAAGCCAGAGGTTTTTTAAGAGTCTAATTTTGGAGCCAGATGCTTTGTTGATTTATTATTAAAGGATGAAAGTACATTACGTGACAGAAAAAAGGCTACTTTTACCTGGGCTGTTCTTACAGAGAGATGATGACAATGAATTGCCTAATGACTCTCCACTTTTCTGGCTTTCATTTATTATTAAATAGCCAAACAGGGGTGAAGCTCTAAGAACCCATAAGTGAGTGAACGTTGCTATGACATAGAGACCAATATAAAAGGAGAATCAACACTGTGAGAAATAACATTGAAAAAGCAAAAAAATAAAAGAATATTGCAGCCACGCAAAAGCAGCAAAGGAAGATAGCAACACCTGAAGTGGACACTCCAAGATGCAACCACAAAAATGGAAAAAATATATAAGAAAACAAGACTAAAGGCCTATAAATGCATGAACAATCTGAACATGAAGGACTAACTCTGCAAGGACCTCCGGCGTGCAGCTCAGGTCCCCCAGACTCCCAGGGTGACAGATCGATAGACTGATGAGATGTCCCTAGGAGGGACCACCTGTGATGGCTCATTTTGCATTTTACTAAAGGACAGACCGTCTTTTCCTTGGCACCTGACCACTTACCAGCTTCACTCATCATTTCTCATTTTGACAACACAATGTACGCATGACTGCAGCCTTTTCCGGGAAAAGCTGCAATAGTCGAGAGATGCTGTGGAAAGGGATGAGCACCAGCAATGGATTGTTCCAGCTGAAGCCAGCTGAAAACCAAAGCAGCAAATCTGCATGCCTGAACTGTGCCGCGGTGTGGTGGGTTTAGGGCTGGCACACTGTCGCGCTGTTGAGTGGAGTTCTCCAGCGTTGCAAAGCAAACAAATTGCAAGTCCAAACTCTACAGGAACCTATCAACAACTTCCTAAATATTCCACTGTGGGAATATACTTCAACTACTTATCACCTGCTGGCTTGACGCCCCAATTTGAAATTGCAGAGTACATGGGTCAATCTTCACTAAGTGTGTTCTTCTTCAGTTTTTGGAGGACCAGCTGTTTTTCTGAGTACATCAAACTGAATTTACATTGCTAGGTTAAAATGTTTTCCCATTCTCTTCGTCCAGTACCACCCGCAACACTTTAGATACATGCATTATACATATAAAGTGCCACATGGATGTTTAAACATCATTTGTACCCTTAACTGCTTATAATTTCCCTTTAGATCTCCGGAGAAAAACAGATACTGGCAAAAATCAAAATGTTAGGAACCCAGCTTCACAGGCAGTTGTGACTGTCATTTAGAAAAGCGATTACAGTATGCAACATGAAAAATATATGCATAGCACTTTAGGTAGAAGTAGTTCCTCATAATGGAAACCACTTACAGTTAACTTGCGTAGAGGGAAAATAGACTTGTAATGAAGTGGACGAAATCTCTCAAATATCTTCAGTGATTATGAAAAAGGAGGCTCTGAAAATAACTAAGAAAGGTAATTTATCCAAAATATGATCAGGTTACCCTCTCATAACTGGCAGTCCATGTGTGAGGAATAAGAACATATTCTTTGCTTTGCATGGAGCAAGGGCTTTGTAGGAAAATTCAGGTACAAAGTGCTTTATTTTGCGTTCAACATTCTCTTCAAAAATTAAATTTTCACAAATTAAATATTTTAAATGTTTCTACAGAGATTAATATCTCAGAATTCCTCATCTGCATCCTGTCATCAGCCCAGAGAGTGCAGGTTTTTACTCATTTTCCACTTCTATTATACTGAATATTTTTACAACAGTAGTACCCAGGAATGTCTGTGCAGATATCCACACATACAGGTGCACAGATATCCACACATGCAGGATACATATTTGACGATCTATTTTTTTTCTCTCCCAGTCAAAAAGCTTGCTTTTAATTGTTGTAACTTCAGAGTAGGTCTTAGTTGGTGTCTGAAATGTTCAACAAAAGGATGACTCCTTAATGAGGGCTTAAGAAGAAATTTAGCCATGTAAATGCAAGAGGGCAAGTCTGAAATTCTGCACTTCCGCACCACCAAAGACTGGAGAGACACCCAAGTCCTGCTGACGGCTACTTCGTGACCACAGGTCCCATCCTCATGACCTGTGCCAACATCCCAGGCACAGCCACACCATACTCGTACACTCTGAAAAAGGATGGCTGCGCCCAACCGTTGACTGGGAACAGTTCCCGATTCATCCTAACTCCCAAACCACGTCTAGGAATTTCAGAGGAACGTACTGGTTGACCAGGGCAAAGGCAGACCCAGGATTTCTCTAACAGAGATGATCGGAGTCATCTACATCTACTGAGCCGGGGCCCCGATACCGTTCAATTTACTGGCACCAAACCAGGCTGCAATGCCCATGCAGGGTACTCAGTGTTAAGAGTCTGAATCCAGCTTTTCCTGAGTGGGATGGTATCCTACTCCAGTGAAAGAGAACATCTCAGGTAGTTTGAAAAGCAATTTGATGACAAAGAATGGCACAAGGGACCAAATTAAATCAACTAGCACAGAATTTAGGTAACTTGGTACGAAAACAAATGCGTTAATCCAGTCAACAGTAAGATACAAGGTATAAGGTCCTACCCCAAATGCTCAACACAGCATTTCAAACAGGAACCATGTTCAGCTGCCAACAGCATCAGAAGACATTTTTCAGAAGCAGAATGCCTCATTGCTGAAGAAGTGAACATGGCAAACAGATATTCTGTTGGTCCTTCTGCTTAATTTCAGAAGTTGCAGCTGCACTCCAGAGCAGTTACAACTAAATCACTGAATTTATGATTGGATATACAGGAGAAATGAAAAAAAATAGGAGGAGGGTCAGAAAATCCCAGAATCACTCAAAAGATCACTAGCTAAGTTCTGAAATCAATATCTTAAAGAAGAAAAAACCTTAAATGTATCTCTGGGTCATCTTACTGATATTTCTCTTCTTCATATAATGACATATTAGTACATTCTGCTTAAGAATCCACCCTCTACATTTGGTTTGCCTGCTCATTTCTTCTCTTTCCTGTTCCCCTTCTGAGTAGTAACTTTGAAAATTGTCACTCAAGACACTACTAAAATTACGCATTATGACTCTGTGAGCAGTTTATTGTATTAAAGTCGTCTGAGTGCAACCTCTTCAAGATGAGACTTCATTTCTTCTCGCCATCACACATCAGGTCAACCTCAGTAAGTGCAAAAGCAGATTTGCACATCCCTATTTAGGTAAGAAGAAGAATCCCTAAGGAAGAACACAAACAAGAGAAAGCAAGCAATATAAATATTCTCCATAGACCCTATGTATTGTAATATTATCTCTTGTGCAGTTACTTTGCTTCTGATAATCTTAGAAAAAAAATTATTGCAGTTTGCTAAAGCATATCAGGAAATCATCCACTGATTCCATGACTTAGTATTTTGTCCTTTTTTAAACTGTAAGCTCAACATTTGAAAGTAGCAGATGATTACAGTCATTTTCTCTACCAGACCAGCAGATCAGCTGTCAATCTACTGATCTTATAAATCAATGATCTCCCAAAGTTCCTTCCAACCTGGACTATCCTATGATCCTAACTCTGCAGGTACCAGTCCCTGTCTCTGCATTCTGTTTTGCTATCCCCAGGGGCTGTCTGGAGTCGTCCCTCTTCTTCCTCATCCAGCCTGCTAGCCTGCTCTTGCTTTAGGACAGGGCTGTGCATTGACTGAAGTAGCCACAGATGTATATCCAGGTTCTGGGATGAAATTTTCAGGAGTTGAATGTCTGATGAGCCAAAAAGTGCATTTCCAAGCCTGTACATAGTAAAAGATGAATGGGGACTGTCAGAAATAGAAAGACCTCTGGAAAAACATCAGTCATCCAGCTTATGCCTCAATGAAAGCTGACAGGCCAGCACTGCCATTAACAAGAACCAAGCTGTGCTTCCCTTCGGAGAGCAAGGCCGCAATACTGAAAAATTTCTCCTACCCAACGGCCAGAGTTGGCTATGGTTCGTGGAAAATATCTAACATCCCACAACAGTAGTCGAGCACTTTCTGATTTACAGAGCAGTAGTCCAGGATGCGGCATGCTTTTGCTGCTAATCTTCAGGCTTTATATGAGCACTTCCATTGTCTAATCTGAACAAACATCCCTTGCACGATCCTTCTACTTTCTCGCTGGGTTCCCAGCAGAAGTTATCAGGCAGTGTCTCAGGCACCAAATCTCTACCCCCAAACAGAGCATACATCCTCACGATAAGAGCTTTCTGTCTCACATTGAGGAAAACCAAAAAAATTAGTACCCGCTAGAGTTCTACTTCTCAGCCATTCCTGAAATTTGGGCAGTCCTTAAAACATCTCTAGAGGCTCCTGGAAATTCCTGAAATTCCTGAAAAATCAAGACCAACCTAAGTAAAAATACAGATATAATCTACTTGGCCACATTTCTCAATAGAAAATAAAATCCTACCTTCAAAACTAAGACCAAAATAATCTCTTCACCCAGGTGGACGAGATACCACTAACTCCAATTTTGCGTATCTGCAACAGGAATTAACTACGAGCAATACATAAGAAACTGCATCATTATATATTGCACAGGTTTTTATCTTATTTGAACTGAGGACTTATTTATGTGTTTTATTCTAATTGTCCTAGAAATTTAAATGCAAGTTTCATATGTATCATAAAAATTTGCAAGTAACAAAATAAGAGCAATATACAAATGTATCCATACCACTGAAATTCTACACATAATACATAAAGTATTAGCATGCAAAGATAAAGCAATGCCTATCACACACACATTACAAGCCAAATAATTCAATGGTCACAAAGTAAAAATAAATTTAATCAAAATTACATAAAACTTTTGTTAAGGCAAGATACACCACTGTAATTTGAAGGTGTAAATTTGACAGCAGGACATTAATTAAACCACAGAAGCTTTTTAAGCCAAAAAAAATTGAAAGTAAATACTACATGCCAAAGAAACACAAAAGGACTAAGACACAGAGGTTAACGGCTAAAAAATTCAAACATCCTTAAATCTGCCTTATGGCAACCTAATGTAAGGTCTATTCTGCACTGATCTTCTTTCAAATTGATTAAAGTATGAGGAGTTTTACTTTGTACTTCCTGAGGGTTCTGAGGGAACTAAAGCTGCTGCACTTCTACAGTTCCATGTGCAAACAACTTCATTCTCATTTAGCATAAGCCGACTTGGGAAATTCTTTTCTTTATTACTGAAAATGTTGTATACGAACATTAGCCAAGAAAAAAGAAGAAGGAAAAAGAAGGAAAAGAAAGAAACCAAAGAAAAGAAGGAAAAATTGTGATTCTGTGAACTGGCACTTGATGAAGAGTGTAAAAAACTTTTGGGGCAAGAAGAGAATTTCAAGGCTTCATACTGAGTAAGAACTACAGGGATAGGTCATTAAATAACATTCCCTCAATTAATGTTGGTTATGCTATGCTGGAAAAAAACAGAGAAGATAAAAAGGATTCACACGGACAAAGTTCTTAACATATTAGAGCCTCTCTTTGTGGTCACCGTACTTTTTTACCCTGGAGTAAATGTAACGTAGCTTACCTTTCAACGAAACCGAAGAGAAGACTTTGCGTTGACTGCACAACAAAGGCACCCACATAGGCCATTACCTGGAGCAGTTATTGTGCTATAAATCCACACCTGGCTTACACTGAGCTAATCTGTCCATGTAACCATAGCGTAAATCATGATCATGTCTACTTTGAATGAGTCCCCACAGCAGTTACCCTTTTCTTTCATAATACCATATACAACAGAGCTCTACCATGCTAAAAAGTAGGATTATGATATATTTTTTTGAAAAGTAACCTATTTTATGTGAACATATTAAAACAGCTTTACTCTTTAACAGAACACAGGAGAAGGAGGCAAGGGACCACTCTTTCCTCTCATCAAGGAAATAAAAGAAAATGGAGAGATGCTAAATAACTATGTAGACACAAAGAGAGATAAGAGCAATAAATAATAGAGTCAAAATTAAAAGAACATTTTAAATAGTCAAGGCAGTTCACTCCTGGAAAACCCTTCCAGATGGAAGACTGGGATAGATGTGTCGACGATTTAACCCACATAAACAGCTACATAATTGAAATACAAGTCAATGGGCCCATGGAAGACTGTGAGCTATCTGGTTAGAACCACAAAAACGATCAGAGGGGTGGAACCCCTCTGCTATGGAGAGAGGCTGAGAGAGGTGGGGTTGTTCAGCCAGGAGAAGAGACGGCTCCAGGGACACCTTATTGCAGCCTTGCAGGGCTTAAAGGGGACTGGTAAGAAAGATGGGGACAGACTTTTTAGCAGGGCTGGCTGTGATAGGACAAGGGGTAATGGTTTTAAACTAAAAGAGGGGAGATTCAGACTGGATATAAGGAATAAATTGTTTACGCTGAGGGTGGTGAGACCCTGGCCCAGGTTGCCCAGAGCAGCGGTGGATGCCCCATCCCTGGAAACATTCCAGGTCAGGTTGGACGGGACTGGGAGCAACCTGATCCGGTTGGAGATGTCTCAGCTCATGGCAGGCGGTTGGGCTCAATGAGCTTTAACATTCCCTTCCCACCCAAACCATTCTGTGATTCTACAGTTGCCTAAGACAGCAAAGGCAGGATTCACGCCATTACAACCAGTTTTAGCTGGTTATAAAACTGATGCCCCCATCTGGGCTGGTCACTGGACACTCCCTTGCAGCCCATGGAAGAAAGAGGCATTTTGGGGGCACAATTCACCTGGTTCAAATGCCTTTTGACGTTCACCATGTGATGAACTAAGCATGCAAGTGCCTGTTTTACCTATAAAAGCGTAAAGTTGTATTGCTGTAGGAGCACCTGCAGCAGAAATTCAACAATACATACATTCCTTTCCAGTGCTCTGTTGCAGCTCTGAACCTGGTACAACGTAAAGCCATAACACAGGGGTTTTTCCCCCACACCCTCTTATCTGGTGTGGAAAGAGGAGCAATGGGCAACCTAATCCCATGTCTCTACCTCTGATATACATTCACCAACTGAGTGTTACAGAGGCACCTGTGCAATCCAGGGCACAACCTGATTTACTACATGGTATTTTACTACTTGTATTTGAATGGCTGCAACAGCCGTCATTTAAAACCAAATTAGTCTTCCCCATATACGCTACCTTTGTGCTAGGGTGTATATGGCAAAGTCAGCCAAATACCATATTTAAGAAGAGCCTTTGCTCATCAGAGTTACACAGACACATCTGAACCCAGCGGTCGCCACAGATCTTTAGCATCCAAGCACAAAAGGTGCATAAATAGTAGCATGGAGGTCAAGTGAAGAAAGTGAGATGTTTCTCTCAACCTTCTCATTTTCTGAGTTGAAATCAGAATATTACCTAAACATCAGGTCAGCGTCATTCATGCAAAAATGGCGCTAAAGAAAAATGGACACAGTTAGCCAAAGAAGTCCAATGTATCCCAGGATTCACACTCAATAACATAAAATATTCTCCAGTGAAAAAAATAACCTGTGTAAATATAACGCTCGTGTTTAATTCTCATAACTGACAGGTTTATTTAACAACACAAATTTGGCAAATTCAGACGTTACATCCCTTTTCAAAACCGCAGTGATTAGAAACTATTGAATCCCGTGTACCATGCCACTACCTTTTACTAGAAATAATTATCCTCTTTTATTACACAACTTTGAATGATTCCTCAGAGCAGCATCCACACATAATCCTCTGAATAAAGAACCTCTGGATTCATTTTTCATTTCAGAGAGGGAAATTACGGTATCAGCAAGAGGAGTCTCCTTCAAGCCTTATTTGCATTCAAGCGGCTGCCAGTTGGGGAAAGTTTCTCCCCATTTAAGTAATCCTGTTTCCCAGCAACCCGCGCTGTTGCCAGGAGAAACCCCGGGGAGAGCTTCCTCCGCAGCCGCCCCGCCGCAGTCTTGGGGGTACAGCTTTGTGCAGCGCAGCCTCATGCCAGCGCACACATCCGACTGTGAGCGGCATGCTAAGTAGTCCGCCAGGAGCTCCAGGGACTCAAACGAGAGATTATTTTTTTTTTTTTTTTTTGGGGGGGGGTGGGGGGAGAGGGCTTAGCGATGAATGACGTAGCCCTTTCTATCACAGCGTAGTTAGAGGTGATAAGGCAGTGCGGGGTTTTTTCATCGGGGTGGTGTTACCTCGGGAGCAGCGTTTGACAGCTGGATGTGCAGCTCTGTACATACCTCCTATATGCTTTTAATCTATCAGGCGTCGGGTGTGCATGCTAACTTCCTTTTTGTTGTTGTTTTCCAGCTGCCAAAAGCAAAAAGCACATGCAAACAACAACAAAAAAATCTCCTTAGATTGACTTAACCTTTGCTTCTCCTTGCAACACCTTCCAAAATGTAAATGTAATGGGTGGTTAAAAAGTAATTCCTGTTTTTCCAATGACAGTACAATATTTACAATTGTACACTTGGCTTGAAAACGAGCTATTTAATGTTTAGATATAAACACCTGACAAGGTGGGGGGAAAAAAAAAAGAGAGAGAGAGAAAGAGAAAAAGCCATGGCATGTTATTACAGACAGGATTTCCAAGCAAACTCATCTCTCACCTACCTGTAAAGATGTTGTAACCACCAATTTCAGAAGTTGTCTTTCAGGTAATAAACAATTACTGGGGGTGAGGTGCTTCCACAAAGCAACATCCTCTGCTTTACGTTCTTTCCAATTTGAATCTCAGCATACGCAGTGAAATTGTAATGAAATTTAATAATTCATGGAAATTGATGGCTTGAGTGTATTCGAGGCAAAGATCGTCTCTTAGAATGAAGAAATATGTAATTAACTCTTCTGAATTAGAAAGGTAAATCGAAATTCCCTCTACAACTACCTGAGAGGAGGCTGTAGCAAGGTGGGGGTCGGCCTCTGCTCCCTGGTAACGGGCGATAGGACGAGGGGGAATGGTTTGAAGTTGTGCCAGGGCAGGGTTAGGCTGGACATTAGGAAAAACTTCTTCACTGAAAGGGCTGTCAGGCTCTGGAATGGGCTGCCCAGGGAGGTGGTCGAGTCCCCATCCCTGGAGGCATTTAAAAGGAGAGATGAGGTGCTTAGGGACAGGGTTTCGTGGTGGGATGGCAGGGTTAGGTTAACGATTGGACTTGATGATCTTAAAGGGCTTTTCCAACCAAAGTGATTCTATGATTCTTTAAAGTTTGAGAACCGCTAGACCGCATATGAGATTGTTACTCAACAGGCTCCTGAACTGCACTTCAGTGGAAGTCAGACCCTACATTTTTTGGCCCATATTCCATAAAAACTTCAGTAAAAATGGGTAACTAGGTAATTCTTTATGTAAAACACTGCATCAGGTAAACAAAGTGATGGAAAACTTTAAGAAATTGATCCTTCTAAACCTTAGGAGAAACCGTATTTCCTCTGTAGGCTTTGTTCTGAGGCATAATCTCACTCAAGAATCTCTATTTCAGACCTAGAATATAGTGATACTAAATTCATGTCTGAAAAAAAAATTTTATACTTCATGATTAACAAATAATCACTAAAGGAAAAAATATCTAGTATTTTCCATTTTATTCCTTACATTGTACTGAAAAAATATGTTGGAAAACATTAAGCTTACATTTTAATTTGCAATTCTGTTGCAAAATCTTGTGCCTTGCACAATTTGGCAAACTGTCAGAATATCAGGGAAAATCTGTTTTAAAACTTCTCACCCTAACACCGCATACATATTTAGGCACAGAATAAGCATAAGGTACCAGATTTTTTCCCTAATTCTGCACAGTACAAAGAGGCTACAAAACCATGGACATATTAATTCCAAAGTATGAAGGGATGGGGCTGTCCCATTCAGCAGTTCTCCTTCTCGCCATTCGCTCCTGGTAGGAAGTATTGATGATTTAAGTGTAAGTTACTCAACGATCACAGCTCGGTGATATCCAGTACGCTTTGTCCGCACAACGCCCCTGTATCATTACAGGTCAGCATAATTTAAACTTTAACAACAACACGGGTTCACTAACTGTTCAGAAAATTACTGGATGATCCCATGCCCACAGGGATCAAATTCCACTGGGAATTCTTTTTACCAGGCCATGAAGATGCATAAGGAAAGTTACGGTCTTTTACCCTTAGCACCTTTGCATGTGCCCACGGTAGCATACGCAGTCCAGCCAGCAACCTCCTCCAAGGGCAAGCAACGAGGCAAATGAAAGTATCCAAGCCACAGGCCACTGGTTTGACCACAGTAATTTCTGCTCAGTACTTTAAGAACAGTAAAAAATATTAGCACAGACAGAAATTCCACTAAAACAAACAGGTATAGAAGCAAAACAGATTAACGGGTTATTTCTGCTTCTGAACGTTCATTGTGTTTGGAAACTACTAAGCTTCAAAAAGATGTCCAACTAAATGCAACATGAGAAATCAACTAAACAAGTCCTAATGGGACATATGATACCTAAAATCATCTCATTTATAAACCTCTTGTGAAATAATCTCCCTGTAAGAATGTAACATATACTACTCTTCATGCATATACAGTCAACTGGGGTGGAATCCAACCTGTCTATATCCTGTGAAAAGCAAGTGCAACTTCAGCGGGCAGGGGACAGAACAGGGAGAGTAAAGCAGTTCCCATAAAATACCTGTTTATGTTCTGCATAAATTTAATGGCAAGAAGTGCGTCGCTGAAGGAAAAGCAAGTGATCCCTGTTGTAAAACTGGAGTGCACCCTCTAGAAACTAGAAAAAACTGGCATAAGTCCACTCAGCCTGGGAAAAACACATTTCAGAAGTATATTCTCACCTCTGGGACTCGGAGTATCCTGCAAGACTGACAGCACACCCCACTCTGCAAGGGGTCAGACCGTTATATAGAAATGCAAAAGTAGGGTGGCCAAAAAGGGAGAGGACTTGAGGGTCTGGCTCCAGCCTCCTGCAGTCACATGAGGTAAGTACCATCAACCCTGCTATGCTTTGGCTGGTTATTTTGATATATCTGCTTAGGATATCATTTCAGCCTCCCAACAGAGGAGGACCATCACGATCCGGAGGGAATTCTCTAACTGCTGGAGTATCCTAGGAAAGATGGACACTGCTGCTACCACCGCAGCTACAGCAAAGAGGATCCAGAGTCACGGCACAGCTGAAGCTGGAAGGGACCTCTGTAGATATCCTAGTCCAACCCCCCTGCTCAGAGCCAGTTCAGCTAGAGCAGGTTGCTCAGTACCATGTCCTCTCAGGTTTTGATTGTCTCCAAGGATGGAGAAGCTACAACGTCTCTGGGCAACCACTATTCAACCAACCTCAGAGAAAAACAAAACAAGTTTTCTTCCTATGTTGAAATGGAATTTCCTATGTTTTCAGTTTGTGATTGTTGCCTCTTACCCACCCACAGGGCACCACTGAGAAGAGTCTGTCTCTATCTCCTTTACTCCTCCCCATTGGTTATTTATACACGTTGATAAGATCCCCCTGAGCACCATGCCCCAGCTTAACTGAATTTAGGCAGAGCAACCCTTTCACTCAAAGATAGTGTATTTGTTTCAACAATATCAAGGCAATTAAAGCTGAAATATTCCCACTACATCTGAAGACAACAATAATAAAATGAGGGTAAGACTAGAAACCTATCAAAATCACCATTTCCAATGCTCACTAGCCACATTCTTCTCCAGACGTCTCAGCAAAAACATTCAGCGCAACTTTTTCTTGAGCTCAGCATGTCAAGTTGAAGCACTAATGTCACATAGAACTGAAAATCACTGTTGTATGAATGTAATGTAACATATACAGACTTGGAGTTAAACAGTCAAAACAGATGCAGATCAATTCATAAACTTAAAAGTAGAATCAGACACTATACCGATGACTTGAAAAGCTCACAGGTGAGCAGGAGATGATCGTTTAAACACAAAGCTCCCAGTGCAACACTTTAACCCAAAATGTTGGTTATCCTTTGGTACACAAACAGGAAAATACTGAGTAGGAGGAACAGGCCTGCAGGTGACACTAACACTGTCACTATTAAAATCCAGTGTCCAGTTCTGATACCCAATACTTAAGGAAGACCTTAAGTAATTCGTGACAATTTAAGGAAAAGAAACAAAAAGTAATAAATGATTGAAAAAGTGCCTTCTGCTTGAACACAAATTCACTTTGCTTGGTTTATGTCTGGTTGAAGTCTTCACTTTTTTAAAAAATAGGCTAACCAGCAGCTTAATTATGATCTACACATATTTCATGAAAACCAGAAAACACACACACCGCTGTGCTTTTCATCTTCATGAAGGAAACTGTAGCTGCAATGGTTGGAAGTTGAAACATAACAAAGTGATTCAAAATATGCATCTTTTTAATAGAGTTATGAAACATTGGAACAATTTATGAAATTTTGCCATGGATCCTCTGTCAAATGACATTTTTAATCAGTGTTTTCTTTAAAGAGCATGATCTGATTCAAGCAACAATTAATTCATGGAAATGCTGTGCTCTTTTGCATACGGAAGGTCGGACTAAAACTCACCATGACCTCCTCCACATTTGTAATTATTGCTCTATTAATTTATAAATACAAAGCTAAGAGGTTTAATAGGTTTAAACAATTGTAAGACTGTCTACCCATGAGCTGTACCTTTGCTGCCTCAAAAAAGCGAACCCCCTACAGATGTGGATGTTGCAATATAAGTACCTCTGCTAGGAACACAGCGGAGACCACAGAGAGAGAGGAGGTATTTCCTGACACTACTCGTTGGGACCAGTGGGACAAAACATTCTTTTAATTTACTACACACTGCTATCTAGCAGAAAAAAACTGTGTGTGTATATCTATATATCTGTATGTTATTACACAATGCCTTGCACAGGAGGTTCCCTCTACAGTATCAGGGCTCCTTGACTAGTGCTCCTACCTCTATCATAAAATAAACCAGTCAATTAAATAGTGTAAGCAATATATACTCACATACTCATAAAACACAGCCATGTTTCAGAAGTAATGCAACTAAAATTAATTCTGAAAACTAGAGTTATGCTAGAAAGGTAGAAGCAATAAATAATATGGGATTTTACTATAAAGCACAACATCATATTGGCACCGTGACACAGAAATCATATGAAAGGAATCATTTTCAAAAATGAATGCAGCAGCTCTAGTGCAAGGAAAGAAAACAGCACAACAAACTCTAATTCCCAGATTATGAAATTTGTTGAAGATCAGATAAATCCGACTCGATTACAAAAAGAGGAAGTGAAGCTTGCTAACGTTCGTATTGGTTTCAGCTCGCAGGATAGTATTTTATCCCCGTTTAACTGACTTCTAATAACAGAATCCTTTGTATCACAAACCAACTATTTCCACTCACTTCACAGAAATCTGTACAATATACAAGGTTTAACTGCATAATTTTCCTTAGATCCTAAATTAGTAATAACCCTACAATAAAACAAAAAAAAAAAAAAAAGTTATGCAAACAAGGTCCAGTCTCACATAATCCCGTGGCCAGCAAGTTACAAAGGAACAGAAATGTAATTTAGCTTTTCACGAGACCAGATTAAATGCAACTTTCAAGCTGAAGTGGTCACTCAGCTGTCCTGCCCTCTCCTTTGGACTGCAGCAAAGGAGGGAGCAGGCTGAGCTGGTCTCTGTACTCACAAGGTTTGTGAACAGCGATCAAGAACCCCCAGCACAAGAGGTTCCCACCAAACACCACATCCCACCAAGGGGCAGAGCGCATTGATGCTCATCTGGCTCTCAGAAAGCATCTGCAACTTGGAGCCTTGGGACCAGGATGCGCAAGCAGATGCAACGCAATTAGCACAATGTGCAGGAGGCACGAAGAGAGCCCAGAAGTGCCGCTCACAGGAGAAAACCCTCAGCTGCTGAAAACACCTTCCAGGACACAACGCCCTGACCCAGGTAGCACAAACACCTCTGGTACTTCAGCAACTTCCCTCCGGAGGTAGGCACCCCTGAGAGTGGTCCCAGGCTGCGGGGAGAGCCCAATGCTCCTCCATGGGGATCGCTGCAGCGGCAGCAGCCTCATCTCTTGAGAGGTGGCTCTGGCAGACCTAGTCACTGCAGCACAAGGGAAGGAGCTGGAGGAAGAAGCGAGCAGGCTGTATCGCATCGGGGATGAGGGAGCGGGAGATCAACAGGATCTTCAAAGAGACCGCATAGACAAGAAGCTAAATGCTCTGCAGCTCTTCACCTAGGAAGCAGTTAGAGGTCCTCAACAGCAGATGAACAGGATGGACACCTCAGGTCACTGGATTAGGATCAGTGCTAGTTACCACTGAAAAGAAAGGTCTGGCAGATGTTTTCCTCAAGTGTCTGCACACTAAGGCAGAGTTTGGGTCACAAAGACAACAACTCAGATATCCAAGTGGTGGTCACAGACCCCTGATGTGATCAGAACCAGAGACCTGGCACAGCACACACAACTTGAGCAGTGTCACACGTGGGAACAGGGTATGTAGGAAGGACCTCTGGAGGGGGTCCAGAGAAGGGCCACCAAGATGATCCAAGGACTGACGTATGAGGACAGGCTGAGAGAGCTGGGTTTGTTCAGCCTTGAGCAAAGGAGGCTCAGAGGGGATCTCATCCCCACGTCCCAGTACCTAAAGGGTGGCTACAAGGAAGATGGAGACTCCCTTGTCACAAGGAGTCCCATGGAGAGGACAAGGGGGAATGAACATAAGTTGCTCTTGGGGAGATTCCAACTGGACACAAGAGGGAAATTTTTCACCATGAGAACAGTCACCCATTGGAATAATCTCCCCAGGGATGTGGTTGACTCCGCCACACTGGACAATTTCAAGATGCAGCTGGACAGGGTGCTGGGCCATCTTGTCCAGACTGTGCTCTTGCCTAGAAATGTTGGACCAGATGATCCTTGAGGTCCCTTCCAACCTGGGATTCTATGATTAACACAGAAGAGGATGGGGAGCTGCACTCTACGGAAATAAACTCAGTGACAGCACAGAGCTCCAGTGTGGAAGTGAAGTCACGTCCGCTGAGAGTCTCGGAGTCAAGATCAGAGGGGAAAACACTGGAGGTGGTGTGGTTTGGGGTCTGCTACAGAGCAGCTGACCAAGAGGAGGTAAGTGGATGAGGCTAGCACAAGTCTCCCCCTGGGAGATTTCCATTCCCAGACGTCTGCTGGGAGGGTAACATCAAATTGTGCAAGCAGTTCAGGAAGCTGCACTAGTGACAACTTCATACCAGAAGTGCCAGAGGGACCGGTGGGGATAACGGCTGGTTGCTGACGGGCTGTTAAGAAGCAGGGAAGAACTGGTGGCATTGCAGCAGCAACGGCAGAGGGCTGCAGTGACTGCAAGATGACGGAGTTCAGGATCCAAAGGAAGGCTAGGAAGGTAAATAGCAGATTTAGCATTTTGGACTTTAAGAGCTCAGGCTCTGGCTTATTTAGGGAATCACGAGGTAGAAGCTCCCCAGAGGCTGTCAAAGGGAGAAAACACCCTTCAGGGTGGTCTGAATTTTGACAAAAACTTTCTAAGAGAGCTAAGACGCAAATACCATGCAGAAAAATGGGAACTTCATCCAAAACACAGAGCTGCTTAATGAACTAACATGCAGAGAGAGCATACAAGTAGAAACAATAACAAGCTACAAAGGAGGTATATAAAATGCCTTGCCTAGGCATTTAGGCACAAAATCAGAAAGGCCAAAGCTGGAGTTAAAACTAGCTAGGGACATAAAGAATAATAAGAAACCATTCCACAGAAATCACAAGATTAAAAAGCAGCTCAGAGAAAATCTGGGTGCATTGATGAATACAGAAGACAGCCTACAAGTACTACGGAAAAAAATTAAAGTACTCAAAACCTCTTTTTGAAACAAAGGCTCCCCCAAAACCTCTGCATGCACTGGCGCCGTCAGAAACAGCAGCAATGTGGGGAAAACTGGGTTATGGCTACTTGAAGAAGGTACATGTCCAAGGAGCCACATGGGTTTTTCAGGGCTGCGGAGGAAGCTCACTGGTGTGACCATCAGAACACTGTGACATATCTAGATGTAATGGTATCTAGAGAAATCCCAGTGACTGCGGGAGGTCTCCGATGACTAGAAATGGGCAAAAAGAGGATTGAGCAACTATAGGCTGCTCAGCCTCTGCCCAGTCCCGGGGAAGATCATGGAGTATGTCCTCAGAAATCATGTCCAAACACGAAGAGAACAGGAAAGTAATCAGGAATAGTCAACATATTTACCAAAGGCAAATAATGCTCGACCAGCTGGGTTGCCTTCGACGATGAAACGATTGGCTATGCAGATGAGGGCAAAGCAGTGGATGTAATACATGTTGACTTTAGCAGGGCTTCTGACACCATCGCTTACAGCATTTGCATTTGGAAGCTGAGAAAGTGCTGGCTGGAAGAACAGACTGCTAGGCACTAGACGCGTCAAAAATTGGCAGGACCACCGGACTCACAGGGCAGTGATCAATATCTTGATGTCTGGTGTGCAGCAGGTTACCCCAGGGGCTGATGCTGGGGCCAATATCATTCAATATCCTAAACAGTAACATGAATGATGTGACAGAAAACATGCTCAGCAAATTTGAGGGCAATGCTAAACAGAGAGCGAGAGTGGACATGCCAAACAGGAGAGCTTCGGTCCAACGAGACCTTGAAAAATTTCAGGTCTATGCCAACAGAAACCTCCTGAAGGTCAACACGGAGAAGTGCAAGTTCTGCACCAGCACAAGATAACCTCAGTCCTGCTGGGAAGGACCTGCGATTATGCTTGAGCCAGGTTAAGGTGGGTGTCAGTCTCTTTTTCCCAGGGAACAGGCAATGGGACTAGGGGAAATGGCCTCAAGTTGCACCAGGGCAGGTTTAGGTTGGACATTAGGAAAAATTTCCTCCCCAAAAGGGCTGTCAGGCACTGGAAGGGGCTGCCCAGGGAAGGGGTTGAGTCCCCACCCCTGGGGGGATTTAACACCCGGGCAGATGCGGTGCTGAGGGCCAGGGTTTAGTGGTGGGATGGCAGGGGTAGGGGAACGGCTCGACTCAATGATCTTAAAGGTCTTTTCCAACCTAAATTATTTTATGGTTCTAAATATGAGCTAGCAATGCACTCTCACTGCAAGCAAACTGCCTACTGGGCTGCATTTCAAGGAGTATGGACAGCAGAGTTAGAGAAAAAACCCTCTTCTCTGTGCTGTACTGGTAAGAATTCACCTGGAATACCATGTTGAGTTTTGGGTCCTCAGTTCAAGAGAGACATCAACAAAATGGCAAGGGTCTGCAAGGTCAATGGTCAAGTCGGTCAGCAGCCTACAGCAACCAAATCTATACAGCTCACAGAAGCTGGGCATTTCAGCTAGTGAAGGGCAAACTAAGGGGCAATCCTACAGCAGCTTAACAGGGAGCGAGGACGACTCCTCAGGCAAACCCTTCTCAACAGCACCAGAGAGCATTGGAAAGGGCAGCAGCCGCTACCCCTGCCCAGAGGAGGTTCACACTGGACATGACGAAAAACTCTGCCCTTCCAACCAACACTCCCCTGATTCTGCGATCCAAGAGCAATTCAAAGAAAGGAAATGTTCCTGAGTAAATGTTACACAACGTTGAAATTTAAATTGCCATTCTTTTCTGAAAGTTTACATCTTAAAAATTTTAATTTTTGCAGTTCACTGGAGCTCCATGGTGTAAAGTGCATAACACCATGTTTAGTCACAGAATAAAAATGCCCCAAAAAAATCATGTTTGGCCTTATGAGGACATTTTTTATGCAGCAGCACAAAATCATTCTATCTATGGAGCTACAAAGCATAAAACAGGCCTGGAGTATCTTCTGTCCAGGCTTTTATCAACAAGCAATGTGAACTTGAATCTAGGCAACGTGCAACTCTTGGTATCATCCCAAGTTCATTGCCTTAATGGCATCTCTGCACCCCACCTTTGAGCCCCCCTTCTCCACATCAGACACAATACTCTTCCTGCTACCTTTAATCTCCCCCCTACCTCCTTGATACATTCAGCATTTTACCAGATCGCTACAGAAAGCAAGATTTTACTACGCTCTCCAACACTTCTTTCACTGAGCTTATGCCATCATCCATTTACTGTTCTCCCACCAGCACTTATATCCCTTTAGTGTTTACATATTTTAACTTCACAGACTTTGTTAGGGACTCTAGGTGCCTGGAGCAAAGATACATAAACACCTCGTACATTGGGAAAATGAACACACGTGGTAGAGCACCTACGCGCCACCGTCATTTCCTACCTAGCGGTGATGACAGTCACCTTGCGACGTTTTCAGTTCCTAAGGGGGCTGACAGAAGGCAAAACTGATTGCTTAATTCTCAGTTGCTACTTTGCTTACCTGACAGCACACAGCTACTCAAAACAGAAGGCAGAGCACTGAAGAACCATTGAATGAGTTAAAGAACTGAAAGACACTTTGCAAATGTTAACTAAAGGCAGAGCACTGGAGAATCACTGGAGGAATTAAGAACTTACAAACACTTTGCAAACATTAAAAACATCCAAACCATGCTTTTTTATTTTCAGGTATTAACAGAAAAAGTAACAGCTAAGGAAATAGGCCCTGGATAGAAGTGTCATGACCCTTTAGTAAAAAACAGAAAACTCATGCATGACCAAGAGAAAAAATAGGTGCTTGTTGGCTGCTCCAGCGATGGATTAACCCCGATTCTCGTGACAAGAGCGCACAGGAACGTCACCGTGCAGCTAAATCACGAAACGAGCGCAGCCCACAGGCCCGCGCACCCCCCACCCCCCACAGGGCCGGGCCGCTCCCCCCCCCGCGCAGCGCCCCGCCCCGCGCGCAGGCGCCGCAGGGGACACCGCCCCCGATCCGCCCCCCTCCCCCCCCCCCCGCGCTGTGGCGGGTCGGGCGCATGCGCGCAGCGGCCGCCTGAGGGAGCGGCGCCGCCTCCATCGCCGAGGGGCCGGCGCTCGCTTCCCGGGGCGGGGGCGGGGCCGGGGGCGCGTGGCTGCGGCGCGGGGGGGGCGCCGCGGCGCTGGCAGCATCGCCCCGCAGGGGAGGGGGGGGGGGGGGGGGGGGGGGGGGGGGGGGGGGCGCGGCGGGGCGCGGGCCGCCCCCTCCCGGCGGCGGCGGGGAGCGCTGGGACCCCCGGCTCTGGCGTCCTGTGGCGGGGGCGGCCCCTACCCCCCGTCCTGGGAGGGCACTGGCGGGGGCGTCCTCTACCCCTCGTCCTGGGGGGCTGTGGAGAGGGTGTCCCCGTCCCCCGTCCTGGGAGGGCACTGGCGGGGGCGTCCCCCTAACCCCCATCCTAGGGGGCTGTGGAGAGGGCGGCCCCCTACCCCCCCTCCTGGGGGGCTGTGGAGAGGGTGGCCCCCTACCCCCCATCCTGGGGGGCTGTGGCGGGGGATGTCCCCTAACCCCCATCCTGGGGGGCTGTGGAGAGGGTGTCCCCGTCCCCCGTCCTGGAGGGCTGTGGCGGGGGCGTCCCCCTACCCCCATCCTGGGGGGCTGTGGCGGGGGTGCCCTCAGGTCTGTGTGCTCCGAGGGCTGCGGCACCCCCCACCCTAGGTCACGCTGGCATGGCTTGCTCGGGGTTTACCTGCTGTGGTTTGCATGCCCCCACCCAAAAGTAGCCCTTTCCTGGAGCTCTGCCTGCTGAGCTTTGTCCCTGGCCTTACTCTCTGAGCTGTAAACATCTGTGGGGCCTGCTCCTTGCTCTGGAGTCCCCTGCACAGGGGTACCCAGTATGTTTTTGCATGGGCTTTGCCTCGGGAGGGGTTTATGTGGGCATGCCCCTCTTGGGGTAAGTATGCATGTCCCATCCACCCCCTGCCTTGTTGTCCATGCTCCCAGTTGAGGGAGGGAAGGGTTGCGCAAACATATTAAGCAAAATGTGCTACACAGGCTCTTCATGCAGTAATGTTTTATTGTACAATAATATCTTTTTTTTTTTTTCCCAGAGTTTTCTGGTTGTTGATACGTGCAGCACTCCCCTATGTTACGTTTAGCCAACGTACCACGTCGTGCCAATCTTGTGGAGTGCTTTTTGTATGAAGATGCTCAAAGCAGCATACATCTCCAGAGATCAGTGTCTGCACGTATGCTTGCAATAAAAATATAGAAACAAAAAGTGAATGGAGTAGAAGTTCTTATGGAAAACATCCACCATGTCTTTGGGGGTAATACAGTGCATATAGAACGTATAACGCCACCAGGTTTCTAACATAGGAGACTTACAGAACGGCGTTTTGTGTTTCAAAGAATTGAAGCTCATTCTATGCATGTAGTCATGGTCAATAGGCAGAAGGGAAATTTGTACAAAACCTTGCAAAGGAGGTTTGTGAACTAGGCTGGGGGGTCTTGCACTGAGAATTTCAGAGTATGGGAAAAGGCAACGCGTGAGTAAGAAGAAGCGAAGAAGTTGTAAGAGGGCAGTGATAGTACCAAAATTCATCTGGAGGGTTTTGAAAAAGTTGAATTGTTGGCTGAGTAGGAGAGAAGATGATAAAATGACAGGCTAATGTCTAGTCTGTGAGAGGAAGGCTGGCTAATTCTCTCAAAAAATGGTCTGTGACACGGGAATGCAGTTCCATTCAGCTCATAATCACGCTGGATTTTACACAGATATGATACTCTTGAGACATAGAATTTAATTTGTATTTGTAAAGGAGTCAGATATTTATGGCAATGTTGAGAATTCCCAGGTGCTCCTAAAAGAATATAGAGAAGCAGGAAACTCTTGTTCTAGGAGTCAGGCTTTCCTTAGAATTAAGAATTCAGATGGGAACCTGAGAGGCAAGCTGTCCCGTTGCTGTTTTCGGATTTGCTGTTCCTGTGTTAGAAAGGTGAACAACATCCGCTTTGAGCACAAGTAGTCCCGAGATTAGGGTCAATTTTTCAAGTTTTATTAAATTTTGATGCAGTTGCAGTCATTGCAATTGGGACTGGAGAGGACCTCAGGTGACTTCCCAAAAAAATCTTGAAAGAACCCGAAGAAAATCCATTAAATAAAGAATAAGTGAATATAGAGACGCATATGATAAATGTGATGCTTTGTCAGTACAAGTTAGTAAGAATCAGAAATGTTTGGTAACAATGTGTGAATTTCATTTAGAACGTGTAAACCTAATCAGCCGTTTTCTCATTTTTCGTCACGCTGACATTGCCCAGCTCTTTCTTTCTTGGTAAGAAGCCGCTAAAGATGATCATAGAATCATAGAATCACCTCGGTTGGAAAAGCCCTTTAAGATCATCGAGTCCAACCGTTAACCTAGCACTGCCATCCCACCACTAAACCATGTCCCTGAGCACCTCATCTATCCTTCTTTTAAATACCTCCAGGGATGGGGACTCCACCACCTCCCTGGGCAGCCCATTCCAGAGCCTGACAACCCTTTTGGTGAAGAAGTTTTTCCTAATGTCCAGCCTAAACCTGTCCTGGCGCTGGCTTTACACTGACCATTTCTTCTGGTTCACCATATGTATCTTGACTCCCTCCACTGTCTGCCAAGAACGTGTCTCTAAAAAATGCACTGGTTGATGTCACGGTGGATGGCAGTGCGGTTTTTCCGCAAGAGTTAATGTATGTAGCTGCGATGCCCAGCCTGAAATCTTTTTCTGTGAGCATCCTTGCCACCTCCTTGTGAACGGTTATATTTTCTGTTGCCATCTTCCTTGCACGAATCGAGGTCGCTCAGAGGTGAAGGGCAGAAAAACAGGCTAATGTTCGGCTCTTCAGCCTCACGGATGGAGCGGCCGAGATCTTGCGGAGCCCTGGTGTGCTCTGAAATGCCAGCTGCTGAAAAGCCAGCCTGGCCTCCACTCACACGATCCCAGCGATCCTCCGTGCCGTACATCCTGTCCCTGTGTGTTTATATTGCGCGTAGCTCTTAAATCGTAGGTGTCCTTTCCAGTGCATTAATTCTTAGGGGAAAAATTGCTTTGTCACCCGTTGCATTCAGCCGCTTCGTTTGTGAGGCTGCTAACGGCCGAGCAGGGCGCTGGAAGATCGGTGGTGGGACTCCGAAACCGTGCTTAGAGCGGTGACAGAGAGCGGGGCCGTTGATGCGTTTCGATTGCAGCTATTAGGGGCAGGAAACGGCCTTTCACTCCATGTTTGTATGGCTCTTCACACGCGCTGTTCCTGCTTCGTAACTGGATCCAAAGTATTAAATAGTAATAAGCCACCGTGCCCCTTAGCAAATGAAAACTGCTGGTTTTCCAAAGTGCTCAGTGCTTCTTGGCTCTGTGGAAACAGAATACTTCTGAAACTGGATAAATCCCACTTGTGTTTTAGGAAAACGTGGACTATCCCCTTCTCTTGTTCCACGGGTTGAGGTCTGGGTGGGAGAGTCTGCAAATTACATTCCAACTGTGAAAAGTTTCCTTGGTATGGATTTACCTGTCCAAGCAAGCAGCAGAACATGATTATCTGTTTATTTATAATGTACTGTGCTTCACACATAAGCTTCCTATGTACCAACACAGATTGGATTAAGTATATCAGAAAAAAAACTGAAATTTAGGCACATACACAGTCCTTGCATTCCCATGGAATTACCACAGTATTCCCAGCACAGCAATTTTAGAGCGTATGCTAAAAATCTTCAGGAAACCAGCGTGAAGAAGGGAAAAGGGAGGCGAGAGAGTGAGCAGGGAGGGACGTGGACTTGACTGTGTCCTTTCAGCCAGGGCTCTACACAAATTCCCAGTCATCCAGTCCTAGGAACTTGCTCAAGATGTATACAGGTTTTTTCCAGGACCTGACATTTACTGTCCGTAATCCTTAGGAGTTAAATTTGCAAGTCTGTCTGGGTTAGGATAGATGTGTTTTTTCCCATGTAGCAAAATTTGCTGTATCTCAAAACCCGTAAAGCCCTGCGTAACCACCTCGGTGGTAATTCACTGGGAATGGAGGGTTGTGCTGCCATGTGCATCTCCTGGAAAAGCAATCTTTTATTTTTTTTCTTTGAAAACTTGCAGTGAAAGAAGATCCTCTGCAGGCTTTAGTGGATTATTCCATGCTTGATTACTGTTACAAATATTTTTAGCTTAGCTTCAGCTCCCACCCATTAAATCTTAGCGTATCTTCCCAAAAATGAAGAGATTTCTTCTATCTACTGTTTGTTATCCCAACTTAACTGCTGTATACCAAGGTCATCCCTCGAGATATATAATAATATAAATATAAAAGGAAATCTAATAATAATAAATATATAAATAAATGAACAGGACTCTGGGAGTTCATCACGGTGAAGTACATTTTCTAATTCTTTAAGTATTGTCATTGCACTTCTCTGTACCCTCTCTACGTTTGCAAATGATGTATTTCCCAAATTTTTTTTTTCCCCCCTTGCTTTGATGACGATGTGAGTAACGAACACGGCATTCTGGTACTGCTCAGACCAGAGCGAGTGCCGATGGAATGCGGTTGCTTGATTCCTGCTTGGGTTTGCGTTCATCTCTCCGAGGGCAGCGTTAGACCCTCCAGCCTCAGAGGTAACGCTGCTGTCGCTCCCGAGGGCTCTGAAGGAATTTATTGCCAATGTACAGAAAGATATAGACAATTATGGCAGATCTATAGAAAATTATGTCCCATGCCCAGTCCTTGGCACCATTTAAATTACAGGTATAGGCTTGTACCAATCCCCCGCCTTCATCACGACCGCTCCTGCAGTTGTGGGGTCAGCAGTTGGAAATCATTTTCCATGTTCTTCTCCATAATTGATCAAAATGTCCAATAATGGAGCTTAGGACTGATGCCGACGTGACATCACTGTAAACACACCGACCTTGCAGTGATTGCTTCGTTGCAATCACATTTGGTGACTGGTCAGGTAACGGGATCACCAAGAAAGCGTGTATTCTCATCAGAATAAACCCGCTGGTTCCCCAATCTTAGCAAAAAGACGTGAACTGGTTCTAAGGGGTTTCAATCAAGGCAGCTGGGGACTTTAAGTGCCACGATGCTTTTCGGAAACAAGAATTCCCGTACCAATAGCTCTATCTGTTACCCCAGCAGGACAGCGAAGATGATAATTCAGTAAAGCAATCTACATGAGATGGTTTCGAGAGAGGCGGGAAGATCAATCAGTCAGTCATCTGCCTACCGTTTGGGATCTAGATGAGCGTTTAGATACAGATTAAGCTACGTAAATTATACTAAAAATGGAACTGACGTAGAAGAGCCATCAGCACTGTACCTCAGAATAAAGCGGTGGCCGGGGATTTACAGAGGGGTGTCAAAAACAACGGGCAATTTAATAGAACACAGCCTACCATATGTGCCAGGGAGAAGGCCAACATGCAAGATGCGAGCAGCCTCTTCACACAGGTTCTTCTTTATTTTTCCATCCCACTGTAGCAATTACGGAAAAACAAGTGCCAATGCAACAAGCAAGTGTTCCTACTGGCAGGTGTAACCCTTGGTTCTCTCTTTTCCTCCACAGGAGCTTCCAGGTGCGTTTTTCTAGCCAGCCCCTGTGCGTGCACACAAGCCAAGGCAATGCAGACACACATTTTGGGGTCTGCCCGTCTGTCGCTGTGTGAATCGGGTTTTGAGCCCTCACAAGAGTCGCTGAAGAGCTAGTCAACGTGGGGCTTGGTTTCACTGCCTGCGCATTAGCGTGTAGCATCATTCACGATGCCCTGGGACGCGTCACCCGCACTGCGGGTTGGCCCTGATCTCACAAACATCGTGTGTCGTACCTGCAAGCTCCACGCAGACGTCCGTGGTGCCATAGGGCATTTCAAAGGGCTTTCAGCACCCATAGGGGAGCAGCTGACGAAAGTCCTACCATAACAGCGTGAGCAATTCAGCTGAGAAACGATCGCTGGTGGGGGAGCTCATTCACCCCGGTTTCCAGTGACCATCAAACAGAAAACCCTCGCCTGTCTTCAGACTTCAGGTGCCCTGTGCATATGTAGACACCTAAAACATCTCCAAATCTTGAGCCAAATCCTACCCAGGCGACAAAAAGCCAACGGCCTTACTTAGCTGTCGAAGGGCTTTGTGCAGGGTTGCCCGTCACCGCGGAGTCTGTGTCCTGCAGAGATGCAGATGCCTGCTAGAACCAAATTAACACTTTGCAGCCAGGTAGCTGGTAGCCCAAGGGTTAGCAAATACCTCCTTTAACAGCGTGGCTTCTCACAGCTCCATACGTTTCCTGGGCTTAAGAGAAGTCACCAGCAGCTGAGGCTCAGCCCTGGGGTTTTTAAATCAAGATTTCCCACTGTGGTACAAAATATTCTGTAGGTCAGGTTCCAGTTTATGAGAGGGCAAAGTACCGGGTACATTCAGTGGCTGGTGCTGCAACGTGTCAGGTTAAACCATCATTAGCATCTTTCCTGCCTAAAATTTGAATTTTTAACACAGATTTCACTGCTCGGAAGCCATTGCGACACAGCCCTTCTCTTGGCAGAACTGTAACTTTGGTGATAAAGTTCTCAATAAATATTTTCTGTACGGTTCACTTCAGGATTTCTGTGGTTTTTATCACCCTGAACTCTCGTTTTGCAGGATGGACTTTATGGATAGAAACAAATCACCGCAGGTGGGGGCAGGGAAAACCAGTTTTGGGTGGGACTGATACCACCTAACTTCACCTGTTGGAAGTATGGCAACCCACCCAAGCTGGGCATCAAGATGTTTTCCCTCGCCAACAAAGGAAGAGTAGGATCTTCAGAACATAATTCATCCCATCTTAAAATAGAAGAGCGGAGCAGAGAGGATGGACTGTTCTCCAGAGAGGTTTATTTCATTCAGCTCGCGTCGAGCGCCCTGGTGAGTAGTTAGAGTAGATAGCTTGATTCTTTTGGATAACTGAAATCAGGCGAAAACTGTTTCCTTTATTTACCTCGGAAAAACTGCAGGATTTTAAAGTGAATTTCAACCCCATGAAACTTTTATTCACATTACACATTGATCAGCCATTCCAAAAGTTTTAGTACAGTATCTTCCATATTCCCCATCATAACAAGTATTTTACATTCCCCACTCCAGACTTTCCTTACTGATCTCATAGTCCTCAAGATTTATTCCCTCCCTTAGAATCATAGAATGTTTGGGGTTGGAAGGGACCCCTAGAGGTCACCCAGCCCAACCCCCCTGCAGGAGCAGGGACACCTTGAACCAGATCAGGTTGCTCACAGCTCCGGCCAACCTGGCCTGGAATGTTCCCAGGGATGGGGCCTCCACCACCTCTCGGGGCAACCCCTGCCAGGGTTTCACCACCCTCACTGGAAAGAATTTCTGCCTTAGATCCAGTCTAAACCTCCCTGCTTCATTTAGTTTAAAACCATCCCCCCTTGTCCTGTCCCAGCTGGCCCTGCTAAAAAGCTTGTCCCCCCCTTTCCTCTGGGCCCCCTTGAAGCCCTGAGCGGCCGCACTCAGCTCTGCCCGCAGCCTCCTCTGCTCCAGGCTGAACACCCCCAACTCTCCCAGCCTGGCCTCAGAGCAGAGGGGCTCCAGCCCTCGGGGCATTTTAGTAGCCCTCCCCTGGCCCCGCTCCAACAGGTCCATGTCCTCCTTGTGCTGAGGGCTCCCGAGCTGGACGCAGGGCTCCAGGGGAGGTCTCCCCAGAGCAGAGCAGAGGGGCACAATCCCCTCCCTCGACGCTGGCCACGCTTCTCCTGATGCAGCCCAGGGTAGGGTTGGCCTTCTGGGCCGCCAGCACCCATGGCCGGCTGATGTCCAGCTTTTCACCCATCAGTACCCCCAAGTCCCTTACCAAGACCTTGTTTCTTCCTGAACCCCAAATTCATATTTGCCAAAATATTTGTCTTTTTCAAGTTCTTCCAAGTCATTGAAAGTCTGAAGGGCATTCACATAAATCCATACAAGTGGCTAAACTATATTAAGGACTTGTATTTATTTAAACAATCAATAGTGAAAAAATAAGCAATGATAACATCCCTGTACTTTGGGGTACCATTCTACTGAGGTGGCTGCACAGCACACTGCTCTGCTGGGGGTACTGATCCGATCTAGCTCACAAATACAAAGAAATGCTGTATAGCTGGATTCCCTTTATAATCTTCCCTAATTCCTGCAGATAACACAGAATGTCTTCAAAATCTGTAAAAACATCACTTTAGTAAATAAAGCAAGGGTGGTTTTTTCCTATTGGGCTGACTTTTAACAGATTCCATAGTGGAAAAAGTATTGCATGTCACCTAACGTTTATTTTTGGCAGCCTTCTTTATATATTTTTTTTTTTTTTATACATAGATGCACGCTAGGTCAAAATATTATGGCTTTCTTTGTGATCCTGTTTTCATCTGACAGCAAAACTGCACAATAATAATAATAATAATAATAAAATAAAAAAAAAGCTAACGGAATCAATTAAGGTTTTCAGCGGAAAATTATGCAACATAAACATGCTCCGACGGTGGCTTTAAACGCATCGCACGGTGTCGAGTAGATTCCTTGGCTTTGTCAACCGGCGCTGGTTTGTATGCAGTGGCACTGATGACTTTATAAAAACAAATGACAGAGTTGTTTACGCTGCCCTACTAAAGGAAATAATCATATTTAATAGCGCCGGTTTCCCATACGGGGCTAAAAAAAAAAACCCAACTCCCGTGCTACATGCTGTAATGAGCTTTTTACAAATGTGCTCACGTGGTGCTCAGCAGAGCCTGCTGCGCCGATACTATAAAACTGAAAGGCAGCTTCATAAGCTTTAAGTGCTATCTTATATCACCTCACGGCAACATTCCCTGCTATTGATAAAGTTTGGAAGAAACACAGAGGCAAAAGATTAAAAATCCCTGTCCGCTGCTAGCCAGGGCAATAAAAGCTGATGCTGTTTGGACTGCTTCTTTATTCGCCTGCCCTAGCTGAGATGTTTTAAGGAGTGCAGGGAACAGGATTGAACAGATGAGTTTTCCCATCCCACCTTCCCAGGGATGCTGGTGCAGGGATGCAGGCTGCTTCCCTGAGCCCTCTCGTGGGCTCCTTCCTCTACTGCAGCAGTTCCTACAAACCAGGCGATTACAAAAACTGCTCTTGAGGAAAAGCGAGCTGTCTCCTCCTCTCCTTCCATAAGAAAAGCATGTGAAAATAAAATAAAGCCGGTGTTTCATTAAAGGCGACGAGACATTTTCAGGGCTTTGACCACAGATATCTTATTTTTGCTCTGGCATCCAGCAATAATAGTGATTATTGAATTGCAACTCAGAAAGCTCTTCTGGGAATAGATAGGCAGCACAGCCTGTCACTGCGCGGCAAAATGCACTCAGGTGCTGATGTAAATGGAAAGGTTGTATATTTGAGAGAGTTTCATTGGAGAAATCATAATAAAATGGATTAAGAGACACCTGAAATGCTTCTCGGTTTTAAACAAAAATATCAGGACATTTCCTGACAGCATCTGGATTCTGGAGGGAAATTAAATGCCAGATAATATTCTATTTGGGAGGAAATAAATTAGCAACATATGTAAAATATATCTGACTGCCTATTAAATTATCTTCTTTATCATCCACGGGATGTACTGACTTTTGATTGCATTCTTTATTGGAATTGCTACGCGGTGCATCGCTATGCAGTTCATACAGGTCCAGATCATCAGAGATACATAGGTATTGAAATTCTGTTGGTATCCAGGTAGTGTAGTCCCGGGGGAATCAGTGGGACTTTGTCACCTCTTCTGCCCCCGGGGACCTTACATTCCAAATGAGCCAGAATATCCCAAAGCCGTAACAAGCCCAGTGCAGGTGTTGTTTAAGGAATACACTTTTTCATGGTGATGGGGTAGAATTGCGAGGCTCATTTAGAAACAGTGGTGCAAAGAGGATTAAAGGACAGATCATCCACAGAAGAGCATGTTCTGACAATTGTGCCATAGAAAGCATCAAAATGAGTGTAAGAGCAACTCAGAAGAGTAATCTGATATAAAACCAGATGATGGAGAGGAGTAGAGCAGTGAAAGATGCGATATGGATGGCTGCAGAACTGGGCATGGCTTTCTAGGTAGCTGATAGCAATACTTTTTATGGACAAACTGGATAGAGCATAACAGACAATTGTACATGGATTCAAGAAAGGTGATGAATTTCAGCAGCAATGCTCTTGGACGATGAAGTGTCCTACAGCTGGAGTCATTAAAAATTCAACATTTGTCATATCTCTGTAATTGCAGTCCCTTGGTGTCTTCTATTCTGAGTGTGGGAGGTTATAAATATTGTTGATGACTCAGCATTTGCTTTAGACTTCTTGGTCTTTACTAGTCATGTTTGCACTTATTCATGTTGTCGCCATTCCTCAATGTGAACCTTTACCCAACTGGAGGAAGTTTACAATGAAGTCTGGGGGACATTTGCCTTTAGTTCAATTAATGCCACTTTGGACCCTTCTTTTCAAAAAGGGATTTTAAAAATCGCTTCCCCTTTTAAGGAAGAAGTTCTTTACAATGAGGGTGGTGAAACTCTGGCAGGGGTTGCCCAGAGAGGTGGTGGAGGCCCCATCCCTGGAAACATTCAAGACCAGGTTGGACAGGGCTCTGAGCAACCTGATCTACAAATATCTTAAGGGTGGATGTCACGATGATGGAGCCAGACTCTTTGCAGTGGTGTCCAGCGACAGGACAAGGGGCAATGGGCACAAACTGAGACATAAGAGGTTCAGTTGAATATGAGGAAGATCATCTTTACTTTGAGGGTGACAGAGCACTGGAACAGGCTGCCCAGGGGGGGTTGTGGAGTCTCCTTCTCTGGAGATATTCAAAGCCCGGCTGGACAAAGTCCTGTGTAACATGCTCTAGGAGAACCTGCTTTAGCAGGACGGTTGGACTGGATGATCTCTGGAGGTCCCTTCCAACCCTTGCGATTCTGTGATTCTGTGAAAGGTGTCCCTGCTCAGTGCAGGGGGGTTGGACTAGAAGACCTTTAGGGGTCCCTTTCCAACCCAAAACATTCTATGATTCTATGATTTTCAGTAAAAGATGCAAAAGAAGAACAAGATGATACAGTTTTTACCTGTCTTTGGGAAGGGCATGTTCCGTCAAATATTTTCCAGGATAGCTGCAAGGATACAAAAATCCTGGTTTGGGGATGAGCAGTTCTGGCACAAATACCAAGAGACGACACTTCCATCCTTAAAATAAGCCCCCCGACATAAGTGATAATTTAATATACATCATACCATCTGCTTGCAGAAATCTGCAAGCTGCTCCCAGAGAAGTCAATGGGAAATGCATTTTTCCTATTATTTTAAACATTCCAAGATCAAACTTGATGTCACAAAAGCATGCAATAGCCACCTTTCCCCAAAGACAAAACCAGCCTGCCACGAAAGAGAACAATAACCACTGCAAACCCCCCCCCCCCTTCCTCCTCCTCCTCCTTCTGCCCTTCACAACCTGCCGGATGAAAATACCGACATTGCAGAGTGCTCTGCCAGCTAAAAAGGCAGATGGGGAAGGGAGAAGGTTTCAGAGCTACAAGGCATAAGGCCCCTGGCAGCAGCTTTTTCCTTTATCCACGGTGAGCTTCCATCTTGAATACTTTTCCTGATCTTGACTTCACCTACAGAAACGTGTCGGCAGGCAGGGTATGTGCTAACACATGCAAGCAGCGTTTGAGGCCAGAGAAAGGGTTGATCTGTATCCCCTATATACCAGTTTATACAAAATGCTAGGCTGAGTCAAGCCTTGCAAAAGTATTTTTGAGTCTGGGTCTTTTCCAGTTTCCTCCCAGGCTCACTTTGGCAGGACAGCACGGACTGCACTGAGGAGTCTCCTCTTTCTGATCAAGCCATTCACAAACACGTGTGGAAAAATTTGAGAATAGGGCAAATGTACCATGGTATTTCCCCAGAACCTCCTCTTGGCTTGTGGTGAACCTGCATCTTAGGCACTTCCTCTGATGCTGTTTTGATCTTCTACTATGAAATTATAATCGTCCTCCACTCATCTCCTTACGGCACTTGTCAATCTGCAGACATCCCTCTCTTCTCCTCTGGTCTCAACTGTCCATTTCAGATGAATTCACCTCTTCTCGTGTTAGTGTTGTTCCATAGCCTTCATCACCCTTACTCCTTCCGTTGACACTTCACAGTGTCCTTTTTGAGGAGGGAGGAAGGAAGGGCACCCAAACAGCACACATCTTTCAAGGTGCAGGGGCACCATGATCTACAGACGTGCAAAGCAATCCTAGAATTATAAGTGGGTTTGGCTGGAAGGGGCCCTTGGATGTCATAGAATCACAGAATGGTTTGGGTGGGAAGGGACCCCCAGAGCCCACCCAGCCCAACCCCCCTGCAGGAGCAGGGACACCTTGAACCAGATCAGGTTGCTCACAGCCCCGGCCAACCTGGCCTGGAATGTTCCCAGGGATGGGGCCTCCACCACCTCTCGGGGCAACCCCTGCCAGGGTTTCACCACCCTCACGGGAAAGAATTTCTTCCTTAGATCCAGTCTAAACCTCCCCTGCTTCAGTTTTAGTTTAAAACCATCCCCCCTTGTCCTGTCCCAGCTGGCCCTGCTAAAAAGCTTGTCCCCCCCTTTCCTCTGGGCCCCCTTGAAGCCCTGAGCGGCCGCACTCAGCTCTGCCCGCAGCCTTCTCTGCTCCAGGCTGAACACCCCCAACTCTCCCAGCCTGGCCTCAGAGGGCCCCCCTCCTTGTGCTGAGGGCTCCCGAGCTGGACATGTCTCCACTCAAATCCTATGCTCAGAGTAGGGCCATCTTAGCCCAGGCTGCTCAGGGTCTCATTCACTTAGGTTCTGCATATCTCCACGGATGGCAGTTCCACTGCCTCTCTGGGCCACTGTCCCAATGTTTGACCACCTTCAGTGGAGATTTTTCCCCATACCTCTACCCAGAACCTCCCTTGCTGCAGCTTGGGTTCATTTGAATCTTGTCCTTCCTCTGTACACCTCCAAGAAGAGTTTTGCTCCACACCTTCCTTTCAGGTAGATGAAGATGGCAACAAAACCTCCACTCAGCCTTTTCTTCTTAATGCTGAACAAATCCAGTTCCTTCAGCCTTTCTTCACACTCCACGCACTCCATTTTCCTAAGCATATTGATGGTGCCAGTTTGTCAGCATGTTTCTTGCTGACTGGGGAGTCTAGAAACTGGACGCAGTTCCCCAGATGGGATTTTACACGTGTGGAGTGATGGGGTCTTATTATTTTTCACTTCCTAATAATTTCTAATATTGTTTGTCACTTGGAGGGGAAAAGAATTTTTATTTCCTACTGGGCAGTGGGTTTTCTGCCATTTCTGTGGCCCTGGCTGCCATAGCTCTAAGATCACATCTCCACCGACACCACCTCACTCGGCTTCAGTACTTGTCAGAGATTGAGAGTTGCTTTTCCCCCTGCGCTTTAATTTGCCGTGAAAGGCGCTGAATCTCAGCTCCCATTTTATCATCCGGCCTTTCAGTGCTATGAGGTTTCTGCCACTGGTTGTTGCCATTTGCGCAACCTCAAATAATCCAATATCACCAGCAAATATATCATCCCCTATCATCAGATTTGTTCAGCCGTCCACCTCCCAGCACCAGGATCCTGTTAGCAATCCCCCTCTCTTGAAAGTGCTTTGTTGCTTGTCCTTTACTCAGTCACAAACCCTATATCTCTTATACCATCTCATGGCCGTGGCAGCTTGCTTTTCTTTGCAGCCTTTGGAAGGGCACATACACAACACAACTGGATTAACGCCCTCGTTGGTGCCGGCAAAGAGCTCTAGCACTTCTGCTACGCAAGACTTCAGCCTGAAAAACCCATGTGGACTCTTCTCCAACTTCACACTCTTAACATTTCTGTTCTCTGTTATAATGACTAGCAATTTCCTCTGTACAAACAGTTCAGATTCGAGTTCCTTTGGCCTTCTTTGATGCATACAACGCAGCCTGATGTTACTCATTTCACACCCTGGCCCTCTGTTGGCCCTTCATACTGCCAGGCTTCTTAATCCAGTCATGTTTGGGAAAGGACTGATAGTTTGTTCATGCTCTTCGAAAGTTGTTCTTCAAATCTTTTAGTCTACCCTTTTAATAGAATGTGTGCTCTCTACTTTTCCTTGTTTGAACACGAAGCCTTCTTACTTGTAACAGCCTCCTTCGCTCTGATCTTTAATTACAGTAGATTTCTTCTGGTCTTTTTAAAGTCTTTTTTGATACACTCTATGTATTTTCTCTGAGCCTCTGATACGGTGTCTTTAAAAAATATCTCTGCTGCTTGCAAACATTTCACCCAGTCGTGGCTCTTACTAATTCCCTTCTACCAAGTTGCCTCATTTTTCATAGGGCTCCTTTTTAAATCCAAGACTGCGCTGGTGATATTTTTGGCTTTCTTGTTCCTACAACAATACCAAAGCTCAGCACATTACGGCTTCTCATACAGAGCGTCTCTTTGACAATACCATAGTAAACCGGGGCTGCACCACGAGTTCCTCCTCCACTGGCTACGTCTCCAAGAAGTCGTTCTTCACAGATATCTAAAAAATTTACTCTGGGGATTATATTGACCCAGTGTACATGACTTTTCCCCTTTTTATTGCATCTTGCCCACCCACAGCATCTCTGGTCTCCTTTAAGACATCACAGGCAGTGTCACTACCCTGGCCAAGCTCTGTTATAGTCCTCTTAGACATGGTATTGCAGTCTGCTGGCATCAGTATTACTTGTTGATCCAGTGAACTTATCTGATGTGACTCCTGCTTTCGTTAACCGTGGCGCTACTCCTCCACAGTGCAAATTACTCTGCCCCTCCTATATAATTTATAGTTTGTTCTGGTAGTGCCCTGATTATCTTCTCCAGTAATTTGCTGCAATGCCTATTACGTTCAGATCTGCCCCCAAAAGCAGACCATCCAGTTCATCCATCTTGTCCTTTATACCAGTTGTATCGATATGAGGAGCACATCAACATATGCCCCAAGTCCATGTTTTATGTGCCCGCTGAAGTAGGATCTGAGTTGTCCAAGGAGATCTTTACCACTTCCAAATGTATCTTCCTCACCTTCAGTCATACTCTTCACTCCAGAACACACAATTCTTGGCCAGGATTCAGTTTCCAGACAACTACCATCCATTTACACCAAGACACTGTACAGCCAGGTAGGAGAAGCTGAAGGTCGAGAAAGCAACTTCACAGCCGGGAGCTTGAATTTGGACTCATGGCGAGGAAAGGACATTACCCTGAGGGTGGGAGATCCTGTTTCTAATGCTCTTCATACCCTTCATTTAATGACCCTTAAAATGGAGAGGCAGAGGACTCCTCTCCCACCTGGCAGCATCCACCTTTCAGATGCTTGCCTTCTCCAGCGATACCCCTATAGCGACACCTGCACATAACTTCATGCCTCCTAGTCCTAGGCCACACATCATCCAGACCTTCCCCATGGAAAATGTGTCTAAGCCATGTTCCTTGTCAGAGCAGACCAATCTCCTACAATGCTGCCAGACTTTTCCATACTCTTGTGGTTTGCGGGCTGGAAGCTCCCTCGCATGCAAGGAGCTTTCTTCTAAACACTGAGGAAAGACACCCCTTGAAAGCACAAGGAGAAAAGGAGAGATCACTTCTTTTCTTTAATAGCTGAGGGGGCAGATAAGTCAGATATCTTATGGTAGAGCCACATTCACCACATTTTCAGAGAACTTGAGATTGCAGCTATGCCTTGAAACCTTCCTCCCAAACAGAGCCCACCTGGAGAACTCAGAAATCCTTTTTTTTCCCCAATCCTTGTGAGATTCAGACACAAGGAAGGTGTTGAGAAGATCGGCCTTGCAAAGGACACTATAAGTCACCATAACATTTACCAAAGCTGTCCCACCTTCCCTGGCTTGTGGCTGTTCTTTGCAGGCATCATTCCTCTCTTTATACCACCCCAAACTTTGGGATGGCCATGGGTTGAGCCAGACCACAAGACTGATCTGGATTAAAATAAACCCAGAAAATATATATATATATATATATATATATATATATATATGCTCAAGTTTTGGGGGGTTAAATCTTTTCCCAGTCCCACTCCTAAAAGTCTTTGGAGACGACTGCCACCAAAACCTAGTGGCATTGTCAACCTGCACATTCTTGACCAGCATAAGGCTCTGCTGGGGTCTGGGCGTCATCTTCTCCCTCCCATGAGAGTGGAGCTGCTGATTTGGAAATGGAGTTGGAAAACATTCAGATGCTGGGAGGTGCGCGTGCTTGCTGCAAAGCTCTTACAGGTGTGCTAATGAGAGACAGTGCTCTGCTCATCACGAGCCTGAGACCTTGGAGAATATTAGTAAAAATGCCAATTTGCATGTCTTGGGGTTAATTGAGGAAATCTCCGATGGAAAATCTTGCTGTCACTTCTGAAGCCTGTTCTGAATACAAATCGTATGCCTCCACGGGAGATTGTGAAAGCTTTTCAACTTCTTCACAAACCTGTAGAAACAAGGAAGGTTGTTCACTCCCAGAGCTCACTACACCATTCTGTGATTCTGTAACTGGGGGGTGTTCAGCCTGGAGCAGAGGAGGCTGAGGGGAGCCCTCATCGCTCCCTACAACTGCCTGAGAGGAGGGGGGAGCCGAGGGGGTCGGGTTCTGCTCCCACAGAATAGGCGATGGAAGGAGGGGAAATGGCCTCAAGTTGTGCCAGGGCAGGGTGAGGTTGGCCATGGGGAACAATTCCTTCCCCAAAGGGCTGTCAGGCACTGGAAGGGGCTGCCCAGGGAAGGGGTCGAGTCCCCAGCCCTGGGGGGATTTAACAGCCGGGCAGAGGCGGTGCTGAGGGCCAGGGTTTGGGGGTGGGATGGCAGGGGTAGGGGAAGGGTTGGGCTGGGGGAGCTTAAAGGGCTTTGCCAACCTAAATGATTCCGTGGTTCTATGGTTCTAAAGGATTTTTCCTCAAAATTTCATAGTCACTTTTTATCCATGCTGACATTAACATGGGACTCATAGACCAAGCATGGAGAATCTGTGGGATCCTCTACCAAACAAACAAAAAAGAGACATGGATATTTTCTCAGATATTACCTAGGCCACACGTTTTTCCAAGGAAAAGAGCCATTTCTGCTTGCAAAAAAACCCTTCTTTTAAAGTGGGACAGCTCCCTTTATGCCTTTACTCTATGCCAAGTTTCTTGTGGATAAAAATACTTCCTGGATTTTTTTTATCTTTGATTAAGCTGTGAAGTTGTTTGACAATATGCCGTTGTCTCATTGAGAAACTTAGGAAAGCGCAGAAGGAAGGAAATTGGTTAATTCACCTGATACTGATGAAGGATCAGTGCAGAATTCTATTCTCCCAGAATCACAATGTGGTTTTTCATCACCTGATCTTCTAGGGGGGCTTCTTTGCTTTTACAGCTGTTTTATTATCCGGCACTATAAGATTACCACCAACAGTGCAACTCACAACCAGAAATCCAGAATATTTCCGTGTTTAATTGCAAATGCTGTGTGATTCTCTGATCATTCGATCAGCCGTTAGGGGATTTTATAAATGTCTCGCTCCACATTATGTCTGTATAATTAACTGCTCCAGTTGAAACCCCTAATTTTTTGAGGAGTTTATGGAGAACACTAGGGAGAGGCATTGGTTTGATGCTGATTTTAAATGAATTATTACTTGGTTTTCAAAGTTAGATTTCAGTAGTTTTGACATTCAGTCTTTTTTTAAACCAGCATGTCCTATGGAACAAAAAGATAAAAAATTAATTATAAAAGGCAAGAAAAGAGAGTAAAGAGACCAAATTTTGCCTTCAGAAAGAGTTCCATAAACCCAAACTCAGTTCCTGAACCTCCATCAGAACAGGAAAGTTTTACCAAATTCCTTTCACTTCTGTTTTTCCAGTTTTCTCATTTGAGCATTCAGACATGGCTGTGCGATGCCACTGATTTCAGCGTGTCGCAAAGGGTATAATTAAAAGCAGAATTCTACCTTGATTATCTCTCTGATACGTGCACTTACCAGCCGTCGTAAGATGATGAGCTGCTGAAACTGTACAACCATGCAAAGCGTTACGGGTAATGTGGCGTGACCTCCTTTGGGGTAGCTTTCTAGTTGGTGCCACAGAGGTACCAGTGAGGGGAGAAGATCTTGGGGTGAAGCCCCCGAGGAGGGTGCTGGAGCCATGGGTGTGTTTGGTGGCATTGCAATGCCTCTCCGGTGCTTTCTTGGGTGAGTAGCAATTCTCCATGCCTAAACACCGCACCGATGAAGTGGGGACAAGCACATGTTATCCTTTCTCTTGCAAAGGCAAGGGACATTGAGAGGATAAATAAAATTAATTAGTGCCTGAAATAGTAAAGATATGCACTACAGTGGTTAGCTGTACAATGAGTGCAGGTTTCAAGTTCTGTCACAAGCTGCTGGAGGAGAAATAAAAATCTATTTTTTTTTAACTGGCATTAACATGGGAAAAGCAACCCAGGCAGTCACTTTGAAGAGAAATTAGGAACAAAAGAGAACACATGTGGTAAAATGTTAGAATAGTCAGAGCCAGAAGATCCTACTCGTTTCCTGTAGGAGGAAAGTCACCGAGAATTGGGAAGGGGAAAGCCCACATGATCTCAGGGGTGGTTGTCACAAGGACGGAGCCAGACTCTTCTCAGTGGTGCCCAGCGCCAGGACAAGAGGCAATGGGCACAACCTGAAGCAGAAGAGGTTCCAGCTGAATGTGAGGAAGAAATTCTTGACTTTGAGGGTGACCAAGGACTGGGACAGGCTGCCCAAGGGGGCCCATCCCTGGACATTCAAGACCAGGTTGGACGGGGCTGTGAGCAACCTGATCTGGTTAAAGGTGTCCCTGCTCCCTGCAGGGGGGTTGGACTGGGTGACCTCTAGCGGTCCCTTCTAACCCAAAACATTCTGTGATTCTATGAATTAAATCTCAAGTGGCAAACAAGGTTTTGACCCTTGCTAAGGTTGACCAGAAAGACTAGCCCTAGGTATGAGACACAAAACAGCAAGTGAAGACTGGAAAAAATAGGGTGTTGTGGGTGCATTCAACATGTGACTTACATGATTCTCACAAGGTGTTGGGCTCCATTTCCTCACCTTAGTCACAAGGTGGTTATGAGCCTGTGGAAGCCATGACAAAGTTGCTGCATCCTGAAGTTTCATGCTATAATAAATATTTTGAAAAAGACATGGTTCCTTATTTACTCTTTATTGTGGAATTACTTTTAAGCTTCAGTGACTTTTTTGGGGTGAAAATTGTTTATATAGATGTGTTTACATACAGTCGTGTAAAAATATGTATCAATATTTGTATAAATATACATATGTACTCACATTCCTATATACTTCTATATAAAGCCTTATCACAAAAGAGATCTGAAGCATATGGCTGAGACGTACACACTGAACTCCTTTCCTTGCCAGACCATGACCTCCTTTGACCACAGACCCTTGACTAAATTTTCTAGCATCAGAACTAGATTTTCGAAGGCTTGGCATGTGTCAATACCATAAAGCCACAAGCCAGGGCTGTCTCAGCACCTTAACATGCTGTAGCTTCTGAGAGCCGCGATGGCTTATACCCTCCGGTGGTGTAGGGCTGGGATGGGCAGCATCAGCCCCTGCAGCCTCATCCATGGCATCAGAACAGCTCTTTTTGTTGCATATAATTTATAAAGGGCCTTCCCTCTTAGAAGTTTCACAATCCCGCACCTACTCCCAGGTGCCTGAGACTTTGCTTTCAAGAAAAAGAGGGGTCTTTTCAAATTCAGCAAGCAAGTGCCATTACAATGCATCACCCATCAGAGCATTCACAGCGCGTGGGACAGATGAGCAGGACCTTTCCAACCTGGACCAAGCTTGTCCTCCCATTTCCTTCTCTCTGACCCCACTGTAGACTCCTCTCGGGGAGGGGATGCTTTTACCTCCTTCTGCTGAAGCTGTCGAGATGGGTCTCTAATGTGCCATATGTTCATCGAGCTGCTGGGAGAGACCTCTGACCCAGACCTTGCTCCATAAATTAATCCCTCACTTTCATTCATGCTAACAAACTAAACGGGGTTTAGCAAAGGCAGGAGAATGGCCCTTTGCCCTAAGGCCAAGCAGTACAGCTTAGCTCACTGTCCCAAAACAAGGGTGGCCGTGTCTAGACCACTCACTGGGAATGACCCCTGGTTCATCCTATACCCTCTGCTGTGCCTGGGGTTTACTTGGGTCAATGTTAGTTGGCCCAGATCAAACCTGTGCCAGGGAACATGCTGACAATTTAACACTGCCCTTTCACCCTTCCAGCCTAACACCATAGGCATAACCTGAGCCCCCACACTTTCAGTCGGGCTAAAGGGCTGGGTTTCCTTTTCCTCTCTCTGGCGCAATTCATATTTAAGTGCCAAGTAAAGCTGAAAAGCTTCCACTGAAGAGACATCACACACCTACACCCCATCCTGGGGTCACAGCCTAAGAGCTTTGCAGAGAGATGGGGGCTCGACTCTTCAGACAAGGGAAAGCATAAAACCCGTGTATCCAGCATCCTGCCAGAGCGCCCCATTCCCAGATTTAATGAAGAAAAACCAGTCCTCCATTGCTCTGTTTTGTGCTGGGCCTGACTCACTCAAACCTTCCTACCAGATTGAACCTCTGAAATGGGATTGATAGAGGAAACCCAAAATATGAATCGTGACAGGCTCAGTGCCTAACAGTATTCCCTGGCACTGTTTAATACACTGGTACAGAGGCCTCTCACCTGCCTGGGAAGGCAAATATTACAAACTTGAGCATCTCTAAATATCAGCTACCTCCTAGGCTATACAGAAACCTGGCTGGGACTCTGATGAACCGGATTTGGGAACCATTAGACCCATGAGATCTACCCAAATCCCTTTCTGAGTCTTGCTTTTAGTGTCTCTCTGCCTCATTTTCCTCCCTATAGAAGGAGGCTCATGTCTCCCCTCTCCCCGCCCCGATAAGAGTGTTGTGAAAATAAAAACATGAGATTGCTGGCTGCTGAGATGTTGTATAAGCAACCTTAGAATCACAGAATCATAGAATCAATCGTTTAGATTGGGAAAGACCTTTAAGATCAAGTCGAACCTTCTCCAGTTCTGTCCTGGTTTCAAAATCCAGTCTCCCTGCAGCAAGGTTCCTCTTTCTTCACCCTTCTCAAGGTGTTGCAAGCAAAGACCAGCTCAAGGAGGGACTTCTGACACCCCGTTCGTCTGGAAGAGTTTCTGCATCTTAATACCAAGGGAGAGAGCCGAACACAAGGAACCCTGGGGGCTCTGAAATTGTGGCATGGGGACATTGCACCAGCATGATTGGGCTGTGCCATGGAGAAATGCCTCTGGACTGAAAATACACCCTAAGATCATTAACGTGCTGTGTTCTCTTTAAAAAGTGAAATCTCATATAACCACAAGTTTGCAATCCATCTGCCTTATGCTTTTTCACTGGTACAGAAAAGGTGGTGATTATTGCTTGCACTCAAACCTGAGCATTGCAGTGTAGCAGGAACATGACCGTGGCAAGGAAAATCTCTGGTTCTCCCAAAAGTTGGGGTTTCCTGCATGCAGCGGGACTGGGAGAAGCTGATCCCTTCACACCTCCCTCGTGTGCCCCTCCAAGCGTCACGTCTGTGATTTATCACAGCTGTATATCCCATGGCAGCCCCTGTTCACTCGCCATCTATTAAACCTCGAACACCTCCCCAGAGCCACTGTTTTCCAAGAGCAATTTGCCTTTTTGCAGGTTCATCTTGGGGGTTTTTTGTTCCTAACACGCTTAAGTTTGGATTAGGGTGCAATGAAAACAGCTGTCCCTTCCTCGTTATGATTTACCGTTCTGCAGTAAATCTAAGGGACACCTGGGCTGTTCATCAGCGGCGCTTCTATATTTATTTCTCAGTGACTAATAAAAATGTGGAACAGTGTCAGACCTTGTTTTGATCTACGTGAAACTTTCATAAACATCCCTCCTTTTGACAGCGATTCTCCTCTGCGGACTGCTGCGTGAGATCTTCCTGTACTGAATCCATTAAAAGGAGATTTCACTGACATTGTAGTGTTATATGGTGCTAATTTAAATGCTTTACAGAAGCCCAAGGACGTTGTATTTACTCAAAAAGCAACATTCATTTTTGGCACTGACTGCCCGCTGACGAACATGATTAAGTTGCTGGCTGTTGGGTATGAGTTACTTCCACAGTGTCCCACCCATAGCATGTTGTTAAGGCCCTACATTAGGCAACATAAAGCTGAACAGGAGCTTCTGCATTTGTCCCAGTATCCAAGTCTTGTTGGTCCTCCCTTTAGTTGGGCAAAATTCAGAAGTTGACATTGGTGGCACCAACCAATCTCTGAAGCACCTCACAAGAGCATCCCCAAATCATTTGCTGTGCCCCAGCTCCATGTTTTGTACAGAGTTTAGTCTAAAGCCCTGGCTTTGTTTGACCTTAAAGCTTTGAACAGGCAATGATTGCCCAGCAGACGGCACATTGCGTCCCCCTGTCAAAGGTAGCTTCTTTAAGGAGGGCAGATCTCCTCAAATACACACAAAAGTGAAATATTAATATGAATCATAGAATCACAGAATGGTTTGGGTGGGAAGGGACCTTTAAAGGACATCCAGTCCAACCCCCCTGCAGGAGCAGGGACACCTTTAACCAGATCAGGTTGCTCACAGCCCCGTCCAACCTGGCCTGGAATGTTCCCAGGGATGGGGCCTCCACCACCACTCTGTGCAACCTGGGCCAGGGTCTCCCCCAGCTCAGCACAATTTCTCCCTCCTATCCCACCTGGATCTCCCCTCTTTCAGTTCAAAGCCATCACCCCTTGTCCTGGCGCTGCAGGCCCTGCTAACCAGTCCGTCCCTCCCTTTCTCCCCAGCCCCGTTAAGCCCTGCAAGGCCGCACTCAGGTCTCCCCGCAGCCTCCTCTTCTCCAGGCTGAACACCCCCAGCTCTCCCAGCCTCTCTCCATGGCAGAGGGGCTCCAGCCCTGGGACCATCTCCGTGGCCTCCTCTGGCCCCGCTCCAGCAGGTCCCTGTCTGTCCTGGGCTGGGGACCCCCGAGCTGGACGCAGGGCTCCAGGGGGGGGCTGAGCAGAGCAGAGGGGCAGAATCCCCTCCCTCGCCCCACTGCCCACGCTGCGGGGGATGCAGCCCAGGGCACAGTTGGCTTCTGGGCTGCCAGCGCCCGTTGCCAGCTCCTGGCCAGCTTTTCACCCCCCAGCGCCCCCAGGTCCCTCTCGGCAGGGCTGCTCTCCATCCCTTCACCCCCCGGCCTGTGAGGATACCGGGGGTTGGCCTGACCCAGGTGCAGGACCCTGCCCTTGGACTTGTTGAACCTCATGAGGGTCGCACAGGCCCACTCCTCAAGCCTGTCCAGGTCCCTCAGGATGACATCCCGTCCCTCAGGCACGTCAACTGCGCCACACAGCCTGGTGTCATCCACAAATTTGCTGAGCGTGCATTCGATTCCACTGTCTATAGCACTGGTGAAGACATTAAATAGTATTGGTCCCAGTGCGAACCCTTGAGGGGATGCCACTCATCACTGGTTTCCACTTGGACACTGACCCAGTGACTGTAAGTCTTCTTTTAACAGTTTTTTTTAACCCTTTCTCTCCCTGTGAAGAGCTGGCAAAGCTGCTGGGGGTGGGACAGAACACTGGAGATGCTCAAACAGAATCTTCCAGACCTGCGTCCACCAAACATAACTGACCAGCCACCGAACGTAGCTGACCATGGCGCTGCCAGCCCTGTGGCACCCACCGTGCGGCCCCTGGGCCGCCCCAATGCCCCAGCTACTGCAGCCAGTTGCTTCCCCAAAACCTTCTACACCAGAGGTAAGGACTGACCCCAACCCCGGCAGCCCAGCATTTTGGGGAAATTCACAGCCCTTCCTTCATCGCACCTTTCCCTTCTCTTCCTCAGTCCCCTCATGTGCCCTCCCGCCCCAGTTTGGGACATGACCTCCGGCGTTTGCTCGTGTCCCTCTTTCAGGATCAGCCAACCTCTGTGGACTGCCTGGGCAGGAGCAGCAGCCCTTCCCTGCACCCTGGACACCCCTGGTAGGGGTGGCACCGCAGGCACCCTGGGCACCACCAGCAGGTATGGCATCCCCATCTGCCCCAGCACCTCCAGCACCCGTGGCTCCCCTGCCTCCTCCGTGTCCCCCCCCACCCCGGCACCTCCAGCATCCCCAGCACCCCATCTCCCTGGCAGTTGTAGCACATGGGCTCCGCAAAGCCAGCAAACATACTGGCCTGGGCAAGGCCTGCCCAGTAAATATAATTTACAGATAATTTCCCACTATCTTGGGGCCATCTCTCCTGTTTCACCACCCCGGTGCGCAACCCCTATCCCACTGGCACAGCAGCTCAGCCCCCAGGGATCCCCCCACAGCTGGCACGGAGCAGGGGGACGGATGTCCGTGCTGGGGGCTGGCTCGGTGGGTGCCCCAAGAGACTGCCCCCATCCCAGCACATCTCCTGCTCACCCATGCAGGTCTGCAAATGGCTCCACGTGGCAGCTGCTTCAACCCCCCCAAAGTCTTCGGCTTTGACTGGACGAGCACCAGCCTGCCTCCATCAGCCACCTTTGCAACCAGCCACGGCGCTGCTTCACCAGGCGCTGCCCTGTGGGGACCAACTGCCAACTGCCACTGCTCCTGCCCTACAACCATCAGGGGAGAGCTGTGGCCCCAGCCCCCACAGTGCTGCTGCCGTCCCCCCACTGCTACCACCATCCAGAGGGGCAGCGCACGCAGCACAGCCTCTCCAGCATAGCCAAAGCCTTGGGGGCACCCCTGAGCAGTGGCAGCTCCCCAGGTAACGTTATCCCCAAGGGTGATGGCAGTCCCCTGGGTGGTGGCAGTCTCCCTGGGGTGATGTCCCCATGGATGGGACCCCCCCAGCTGGTGACATCTCCCTAGGCAGCGACGTCCCAATGGATGGGGGCACCCTCTAGGGTGGTGATGGCAGTGACATCTCCTTGGGCAATGATGTCCCCATGGATGAGGGTACCCCCCCAGCTGGTGACATCTCCCTAGGCAGCGACGCCCAATGGAGGGCCCCGGGGGGAAACCTTTTGGGCAGTGACATCCACCCAGCTGGTGATGTCACCATGGGTGATGGCCCCTCCCAGGCAGTGACATCTCCTGGCCCCCCTGCCATTTCCTGCCAAGCCATGAGGGACCCCATGGTGATTCCAGCTGGCAATGTTGTGCTGCCTGAGCAGGTGCTTCTGGGAGGGGCTAAAGGCCCTTGGATGACTCCCTGGGGGCAGTGGGGATCAGCCAGGACCATCCCAGCAGTGTACCCATGCCCAGGAACCCTGGTGGCACTAGTGGCACCATCCCCCATCACAACATCAGCTTGCTCTGGCTGCCGGAGAAGATGGTCTCTGCTGGCTACCATGTGCCCAAGGCCTCCAAAGCCATTCTGAGCACAGAGCAATTCAACACCATCAGGATGAAGCCAGAGGATCCATCGCAGGATGCAGGGACAGACCTGCCACCACCCCAGGGCAGCATGTCCCAGCACTATATCAGGCTGGAAAAGCAAGGGAAGAAGCAGCAGAAGGGCTCATTGCCAAAAAATGGCAGCAAGTGTAAGGGTCCTGCAGCCAGTGCTGGGGCAGGGAAGGGGCATTAGGCCTGTTGTGGGGATCAGATGGGTTTGGGGAGTTGGAGGGGGGCGGGGATGTTAATGATGTTGTAGTTTTGATAATTGTATTGATCTTAGTTTTTCCATTAAAAACCATTTATCCAGAACCTCTCTCTGCCTGGATGGGGAGGGAGTGCAGGGGGCACCAGAAAAATAGCACCAAAGAGGTGTGAAAGCACCGCTGAGCGCCAAATCAGATCCACCAAGGCCTGAAGGGCACCAAGCCGTCCCCAAGGCCGAGAGGTGCAAAAGCATTTCTGAGCCCCAAATCAGGTCCACCAAGGCCTGAAGGGCACCAAGCCATCCCCAGGGCTGCGGGGTGCAAAAGCACCGCTGAGCCCCAAATCAGATCCACCATGGCCCAAAGGGCACCAAGCCATCCCCAAGGGCGCGCGAGAGGTGGCAAAGGCACAGCCTCAGGCCCAATCAGAATCAGGTCCACACGGCCTGAAGGGCACCAAGCCGTCCCCAAGGCCGAGAGGTGCAAAAGCATTTCTGAGCCCCAAATCAGGTCCACCAAGGCCTGAAGGGCACCAAGCCGTCCCCAGGGCTGCAAGGTGCAAAAGCATTTCTGAGCCCCAAATCAGATCCACCATGGCCCAAAGGGCACCAAGCCATCCCCAGGGCTGCGAGGTGCAAAAGCATTTCTGAGCCCCAAATCAGATCCACCAGGCCAAGGGCACCAAGCCTCCCCAGGCTGCGAGGTGCAAAAGCATTTCTGAGCCCCACATCAGGTCCACCAAGGCCTGAAGGGCACCAAGCCGTCCCCAAGGCTGCGAGGTGCAAAAGCATTTCTGAGCCCCAAATCAGGTCCACCACGGCCTGAAGGGCACCAAGCCGTCCCCAAGGCCGAGAGGTGCAAAAGGTCCACCACGGCCTGAAGGGCACCAAGCCGTCCCCAAGGCCGAGAGGTGCAAAAGCATTTCTGAGCCCCAAATCAGGTCCACCACGGCCTGAAGGGCACCAAGCCGTCCCCAAGGCTGCGAGGTGAAAAGCACCGCTGAGCCCCAAATCAGATCCACCAAGGCCCAAAGGCCACCAAGCCGTCCCCGGGGCTGAGGCACCGCCAGTGGTGCAGGCAATCATGGAGGGTGACTGCCCTGTCCCCTTCCCCAGGGGGAGCAGCCCTTTGGTGGGGTAGCCAGGACAGATGGGTCTACATCCGTAGCTCTTCCCTTGTCCACTGATGCAGTCACTCCATCACAGAAGGCCACTAGTCAGGCACAAAAGGCCACTCCATCACTAGTCAGGCACGACTTGCCCTTGGTGAAGCCGTGCTGGTTGTCTCTAAAGGGCCTGCTGAGCTGTTGTCTCTCTATTTTCTAGCTTTGCAGTCACCAGTTGTGAAGCATTTATGACTCTCAGTCACTATTAATTTGCAAACTGGTAAAAATGAACTCCCTAAAGCAGAAACATCCTTCTCAGTAAACTGCCTTGGCATTTTATTTGAATCAGGTTTAGTTCTCCTGCTATGTGTGCAAATCTCGAAAATCCTTCACCGTTGCTTCTGTCACTGTTGCGAATGCTACCGTTCCCCAAAAATGTTCAAGTTCCCCTTTGCCTGAAATTGCTTTTGAACTCACTCACTGCTGTACCACCACAAACTGACTTGCTGCACACCATAGCTCCTGCAACATCCCTAAGGAAACACCGTACAGTTGGTCGTCTTCAATGTGCCAAGCCAGTAGCTTTTTTTTCATGTTGCACTTCTAATACCAGGCAATGTGAAATACTACCGGTTTTATTTTTAATATATTGCTGCCTATCCTCACTTTCTGCAATAGTGTCACAGGTTTTCAATATGTTTCTGTCGCTATATCTCTTCATCACCAGATTTTCTACAAAAATAAGCCCATTGACATGAATAACATCACTATGATCAGACCTGTCAAGAGAGCTCAACAAGTTCAGATGCTCACGTGTGCATAACTTATACCTGATATATCTCTGCCTGGTTTGAAAATCTGATTCCACGGGAGGAGCCAGGTGCTGAACACTTCTGAAAAAGTTAGTTTTGTATACAAAATCCTCAAACTCTTGAGTGCACTGGCTTGCAGTGCAGCCTTAACGCGCCTTTTACCTTGACATAACAGAACGCGTCTGTTCTTCTTGTCTATAGTTGCCTTCCCGTGTAATGGAGAGCAGAGAAAAACTCTTCCATGTAAGACCAGAACTGCAAAGCATAAGGCATAGGCACAGGAACTGCCCTAGAGTTGCTTCTAGGACGATGTGCTTGCCCCAGAATCCTTCCCTGCGGGAGTTTTTGTTTGACTGTTTGGTTGTTATATCAATTTATATCCTTTTCAGCAATGTTAACTTGCAAAGGTGGGAAGTCATGAGATTAGTCCCCAGAATGACGTGATTCTCTTAGGTAAAGAGAGTTTTAGTTTGAAAGGCAAACCAATGTTTTTATTCACCTCCTGGTTTTTGCAGATGCTCCATTTTTCCCAAGAATATCCCTGCAACTCCAGGAGGTCTGAAAAATGAAAGTTGATCTTCTCATACAAGGAGATTCTTGATAGTTCCTGGGGGGGGGGGGTGGGGGGTGGGGGGGTGTCTGAGGATTCTCTTTAAAATCCTGAGATTTGCTGTAAAATCATGAGCAGTAGTGACCTCCCGTTTCTGCCTGAGAGTGTGTGTATTTTATATCCTAAGGTACAACAGCAAAGTATTTCAGAAAGAAAATAAATGTAATGTATTCATAATTGCTAATGTGATTGAGAATGTACATTTAAGAAATGTAATGGCATAAACCTGAAGAAATCTAATTCTGAAAGGAAGCTGTCTAAATTTAGAGTGATGTAGTACTAATTAATCCATTTAGCATTCCATGCTGGTTTCAGCCCCGGGAATGACTAAACAGAGAACTGCCCCCGGCTTAGGAGGGGCAAGGGAAAATGAAAGAGGTTGGAAGGGGTTTTTTGCTGTCAAGTCAAAACAGATCACGTCTGATCACCTCAGTGACAGAGGAATTTTTTCCAGGTCGATTTGCACTAGCTGGGTTTGGATGGAAATGCTTTCTAGCAAAGTGAGGACTAAACCTCTTGGTATTCATGCAAGTAAAAGCTGTGTCTACTTCTGTGAAGGTTTTGATTGCATCGGGCCAGCAAGACAGAGCCCTGAAATGATCAGTGGTACGGAGATTTATCTGTATTATACAGTGGTGCGTCCAAATACATATATATGTACACATGTGTATAATCCAGGGACCAACCAAAGTCTGCTGGAGCCAAGCCAAGCCAAATATTTCCATCAACGCAATGAGCTTGGGATGAAGGTCTCCAGTTACCTGCTCAAAACCTTCTTGTGGTCCCTACATTGGATACAGGAGAGCGTCACATCAAGGCTTCAAGGGTGGGATGAGATTTTCCGTCCAAAGTTGGAGCCACTGCTCTAGTCTGCAGGCCCAGAAGAGGTTGGCTGGGTTTTAGCTTCCCAGAGGAGAGAGGCAGTAAATTCAGATGATGGTAGCAGGGGGAGGATGGGATCTGGCAAAGCGTCCACAGCAAAGTAGCCTCAAGGAGGCTCTAAGTCCATGTTGTTTTCCAAAAGTGGGCCAAAGAGGCTTTAGAGGTTCTGCTCTCAGTCCTTATTATGAAAAAAATAAAAATTAAGCAAGGAAGAGTCATTGGGACAATGGGACATGAATAGAGACAGAATCAAAATCCATGAAAAATCCTGGTCTTTGAATTATGAGACCTTCATATAAACATTACAGCAGGAAGGTTCTTGTTGAAATCAGTGGACATCAATGAATTCTTCTCAATTGAATGGCATGAAGTCCCAGCCTTTTTATTTTCTGGAGGGCTGTCAAAAATTAAGCCTGTTGCTTAACTATTTTTGTTCTTACTACTTATTTTTAGCCTGTGTTTCCTTTCCCGTTCTCCCTGAGAGAAGCCTTATAATTGTCTTCAAAACCTACTTAAAGTCGGAACCAAGAATCATAGAATCATTTAGATTGGAAAAGACCTTTAAGCTCCCCCAACCCAATCGTCCCCCTACCCCTGCCATCCCACCACCAAACCCTGGCCCTAAGCACCTTGTCTGCCTGGCTGTTAAATACCCCCAGGGCTGGGGACTCGACCCCTTCCCTGGGCAGCCCCTTCCAGTGTTTGACAGCCCTTTTGGGGAAGAAATTTTTCCTAATGTCCAATCTAAACCTGTCCTGGCACAACTTGAGGCCATTTCCCTGCAGTGGGTTGACCTTGGCTGGACGCCAGGTGCCACCAAGCCACTCCATCACTCCCCTCTTCAGCAGGACAGGCGGGGAGAGAATGAGATGGAAAGGAAAGAAAACTTGTGGGTCAAGATAAAGGCAGTTTAATAAAAAAACCAAAAACAAAGACCATGCATGGTAGCAAAAGGAAAACAAGATTTTATTCTCTACTTCCTATTAGCAGGTGATGTCCAGCCACTTCCCAGGAAGTAGGGGTTCAGTACACATAGTTGTTGCTGCCGAAGACAAAACATCATAAAAGACAAATGCGCCCCCTCCTCTTCCTTTTCCCTTAGTTTTTATATCTGAGCTGATGTCATACGGTATGGAATATCCCTTTGGTTGGTTTGGGTCAGGTTTAGCTACATCCCCTCCCAAGATCTTGTCCCCTTCCAACTCATTGGGGGGGGATGCAGGGAGGAATGTTGGAGACACAGCCTTGATGCTGTTCGAGCACTGCTCAGCAGTAGCCAAAACACTGGTGTGTTATCAACCCCTTTCTGCATACCAATAGAAAGCACAGCACTGTGCAGCTTGACCCAATACATTCCCCTCATCCCATCGCCCGTTCCCTGGGAGCAGACCCCACCCCCCCCAGCTCCCCCCGGAGTTGAGGCAGCGATGAGGGCTCCCCTCAGCCTCCTCTGCTCCAGGCTGAACCCCCCCAGCTCCCCCAGCCGCTCCCCAGCAGCCTGGGGCTCCAGACCCCTCCCCAGCTCCGCTGCCCTTCTCTGGACACGCTCCAGCCCCTCCAGGTCCTTCGGGGAGGGAGGGGCCCAACCCTGACCCCAGCATTCGAGGGGCGGCCTCCCCAGTGCCCAGCACAGGGGCACGGTCCCTGCCCTGCTCCTGCTGGCCACACCACTCCTGATACAAGCCAGGATGCCGCTGGCCCTCTTGGCCACCTGGGCACCCTGCTGGCTCATATCCAGCCCCCTCTCGACCAACCCCCCCAGGGCCTTTTCTGCCGAGCAGCTTTCCAGCCCCTCTGCCCCACGCCTGGAGCGCTGCCTGGGGTTGTGGTGACCCCAGGGCAGGACCCGGCCCTTGGCCTTGGTGACCCTCACCCCATTGGCCTGGGCCCATGGATCCAGCCTGGCCAGGTCCCCCTGCAGAGCCCTCCTCCCCCCCAGCAGATCCACACTCCCGCCCAGCTCGGTGTCATCTGCAAACTGGCTGAGGGTGCACTTGATCCCCTCGCCCAGGTCATGGATAAAGATGTTAAACAGAGCTGGGCCCAACACTGAGCCCTGGGGGACACTGCTTGTGACCAGCCGCCAGCTGGATTTAACTCTGTTCACCACAGCTCTCTGGGCTGGGCCATCCAGACAATTTTTTACCCAGTGAAGAGTATGCCTGTCCAGGCCATGAGCTGCCAGCTTCTCCAGGAGAATGCTCTGGGGGACAGTGTCCAAGGCCTTGCTGAGGTCCAGATACACAACACCCACAGTCTTTCCCTCATCCACCAGGCGGGTCAACTGGTCACAGAAGGAGACCAGGCTGGTCAGGCAGGACCTGTCTTTCATGAACCCATGCTGGCTGGGCCTGATCCCCTGATTGTCCTGCCCGTGCCTGGTGAGCACACTCAGGATGAACCGCTCCATAACCTTCCCCAGTACTGAGGTCAGGCTGACAGGCCTGTAGTTCCCCAGGTCCTCCTTCCGGCCCTTCCTGTAGATGGGCATCACATTGACAAGCCTCCAGTCACCTGGGACCTCCCCTGTTAACCAGGACTGTTGATAAATGATGGAGAGTGGCTTGGCAAGCTTCTCCACCAGCTCCTTCTGCACTCTCGGGTAGATCCCATCCGCCCCATAGACTTGTGGATGTCCAGGTGGCATAGCAGGTCAAAAACTGCTTCCTCCTGGATTTTGGGGGGTTTATTCCACTCTCCATCCCTGACTTCCAGCTCAGGGGGCTGAATACCCTGGGGATAACTGGTCTAACTACCAAAGACTGAGGCAAAGAAGGCATTAAGTACCTCAGCCTTTTCCTCATCCTTAGTGGCAATGTTCCCCCCCTGTACTATCCTTTACTGGATAGTACAGGGGGGGATACTGGATAGTACTGGATAGTAAAGGATGGAGGTTCTCCCTGGCTCTCTTTTTGCTGTTAATGTATTCATAAAAACATTTTTTGTTATTTCTTACTACAGTGGCCAGATTGAGTTCAAGCTGGGCTTTTGCCTTTCTAATTTTCTCTCTATGACCTAATGAGATCCCTGTACTCTTCTTGAGTTGCCTGCCCCTTCTTCCAAAGCTGGTAAACTCTCCTTTTTCTTCTGAATCCCAGAAAAAGCTCCCTGTTCAGCCAGGCCAGTCATGTCCCACACCAGTTCATCTTATGGCACATGGGGACAGTCAGCTCCTGCACCTTTAAGACTTCCATCTTGAAGAATTCCCAGCCTTCCTGGACCCCATCAGGTCTGTCTCTCAAGAGACTCTCCCAACCAGTGTCCTGAACAGGACAAAGTCTGCCCTCTGGAAGTCCATGGTGGTGGTTTTCCTGACTCCCCTCTTTACTTTGCCAAGAATCAAGAACTCTCTCGTTTCATGGTTGCTAAGGCCAAGACAACCTCCAACCACCACCTCTCCCACCAGTTCTTCTCTGTTAGTGAACAGGAGGTCAAGCAGGGCACCTCCCCTGGTAGGCTCACTTACCAGCTGTGTCAGGAAGTTCTCTTCCACACACTGCAGGAACCTCCTGGACTGTTTCCTCTCTGCTGTGTTGTATTTCCAGCAGAGTCCCGTAAGTTGAAGTCCCCCATGAGAACAAGGACTCGCGATTGAGAGACTTCTGCCAGCCGCTTATAGAATATTTCATCGACCTCCTCATCCTGGTTGGATGGTCTATAACAGACTCCCAGCAGGATATCTGCTTCATTGGCCTTCCCCCTCATTCTTATCTGTAAGCACTCGTCCTCATCATCACAATCATTGAGCTCTGTACAATAAAAACCCTAACATACAGAGCCACCCCACCGCCTCTCCTCCCCTGCCTGTCCCTTCTGAAGAATTATAGCCATCCATTGCAGCACTCCAGTCATGAGAGGCATCCCACCACGTTTCTGTGATGACGACTACATCACAGCCATCCTGCTGCACACTGGCTTCCAGCTCCTTCTGTTTGTTGCCCATGCTGCGTGCATTGGTGTAGATGTACTTGAGCTGGGCTATGCTTTCATTGGGGTGCCACCCCTAAGCTCCTCTCTAGGGAGCCTGGTTCTATCCCCTTCCCCTTCAAGCCTAGTTTAAAGCCCTCTCAACGAGCCCCACCAGCTCTTGGGCAAGGATCCTTTTCCTCCTTTGAGAAAGCTGAGCGCCATCTGTCGTCAGCAGGCCCAGTGCCGTGTAAACCTTCCCATGATCAAAAAAACCCAAAATTTCTCTGATGGCACCAGCCTCTGAGCCACGTGTTAATCAGCTGAGTTTTCCTTCTCCTTTCAATGTTCCTTCCTGCCACTGATGGGATTGAGGAAAACGCTACCTGTGCTCCTGATCCTTCAACCAATCTCCCCAGTCCCCTGAAGTCCCTTTTGATCAATTTTGGACTTCTCTTCACAACCTCATCACTGCCAACCTGCACAATCAATAGCAGGTGATAATCAGAGGGCCATACCAGTCCAGGGAGTTTCCCAGCAATGTCCCTAGCCTGGGCACCAGGGAGGCAGCAGACTTCCCCATGGGATGGGTCTGGTCAGCATATTGGGCCCTCTGTGCCCCTCAGAAAGGAATCGCCTGCAACAATTACCCTCCTTTTTTTCTTAACAGAAGCAGTCCTAATGCATGGGGGTGACCAACTCACCCTAGCCAAACCCCTGGATGGACCTTCACCCGCATTTCCCTGGCCCTCAAGTTCCAGAGCCCCATATCTGTTGTGTAAAGGCAACTGGGAAGATGAGGAAGGCCAGGAGGGGATTCACCTGCCACCCTGAGCAGAAGTTATTGCAATGTTGAAATCTGATGTAGCTCTTCCTTAGACACATAGAGCTTCATTCTCCACAAAGGATGCTGTGAAAAGTCACGGAATTTGGCAGTTGTGGCCAGCATCACTGCTCGCTGGTCCCTGCTGCACTGGGACCAGAGCTAAAAGACACTCCAGACTTCCTTATAATTATCATTGCTATTATAAAGGACGGAGTTAAAGTGTAGGATTGAAGACAAATGCATCTTTGAGTGTCTTGGCACAGAAAGCAGGGACTGTGGAGACTTCAGAGACAGAACCGTCACCTGAATTAAAAGCATTAGGTGTCAAGGGACGTTACACCGAGATATTGGGGACAAGGACGTTTTTCTTTCTGCATTGGTCAGACGTGTAACTGTGGGACCCTGGTCCAGGTACGCAGCAGGAGGCGGTGAATAGCAATCGGGCTACGCCTGAGCTGTCATTGAGGTTGGATGGGAGATGCCATGCCATGAAATGCATTCTTTTTTGGGTCTGGGCAAACACTTCCCATGAAAATATCCCCTGGGAAGTTGCAGGATTGAGGCCATATCAGTGTGACAGAGAGGTCCCATGGGGGACCGCGACGCTGGGATGCTCCCTTGGGCACAGCCCTGCTAGCCTCTAAAAAGAAAAAGGCTTCTAAAACCAGAATATTTTATATATATATATATATATACATACATGTAGTATATATATCACACATCCACATCACCCCGTCTGTTGGTATAAATAAGATGTTTTTTTCATGTTAGGCCCTTACATCATGCCCAGCTTGGCCTTCAAGTGCTACAAAGTGATGTGCCAAGGTTGGCCAAGCTCTGCCGGCTTGCAGCAGCTCAGGAATTCACCGCTGTGTCTCTGTGCGAGCGGCTGCGGACATGAAGTCATGGGGGAAAGGCAGTAGCAACCAATGCAGCTTCGTTTGCACAGATTCACTGGAATTACATAATTACTTTCTTCAAGCTAAAAGTATTTCAAGTGTTTAATTGCCAGTGCTACATAACAATCTGGAGTAATTATATAATTAGCAAGAAATTGCAGCTCCCGTTAGGTACTTAGAACAAGTCAAATTTAGGTTTGATTTTTTAAAAAGGTGGAAAGTTGCGCACGTGTTTTTTTGCATAACGATGTGACCTCGAAGGAGCGAGGGAGTTGATTTTTTCCTTTCCGTAAATGAACATTTCCGTATTCATTTAGAAAAGAGTTTGAGCAAGACTTGGTTGAGAAGACTGAGAAATCTAGCGAAACTGTTGGTTAAAAATTTCATTAGGATTAATTGTTTCCTTACTGGAAAGCTTGCCAGGATAGGTAAGGTTGGATTTCGATATCACCCTGAATGGAAGAAAGAATTGGACCAGCTCCAGGGACAAAGTCTTGCTAAGGAGAAGGTGGGAGAAGAAGCCAGGTTCAACACCCAGATCATAATTCTTCCCTTCTAACGGGAGTTGCCCTCTGACACAACAGCGTTATCTGGTACTTTATAACCAGGACTGGGAGAAAGGGCTATCGCATCCATGCCATATTGCTGATCCTGTTGTTCAAGTGATCAACACTGCATTCATTAAAGCCCTTGGAGTCTTGCCATAGATATCAGCCAAATTTCCTCCCCGAGTGAGCTCCCGACTCACCCAACGATAAACAATTTTATCGAAGAAACAACGTGAGCCGTTTGTACATGCAGGAGGAGGAAAAAAAAAATGCCTGTGCATTTTCCACCCAGATGTGTAAAGGAAGATCCTGCCTAACCAACCTCCTTTAAAATCTTGAGCAGGGCCCAGGAGATATAATTCATTTGGATTTTTTAAAAGCCAGTGCCAATTTCATCAGAAAGACGTCTTGTGCAGCTAAAACCCACTGGGAGCCGGCATGAAATAATGGAATGGTTAAGTAACTTATTACAGACAGCAAGGAGAATTTGTAGCAGAAACTATAGGCATGTCATTCTGGTGCCAGGTCAGAGAAATCAGTTATAAAATTGATTTCATTTGGTGGTGATGTGAAAAAACAAAGGTGCCAGACAAAGGGAGATGGGGCAAATGTAATATTCCTGTCGCGACACCAAGCCTCTGAATGGGGAGCGAGTGGTAAAACAATGGGAGAGGGAAATAAAATGGCTCGAAGAGCGACATATGAAGACTGAAATTGTACTGCAAACTTTGGAAGCTCCGTTGTCACGTGGAAAAGTAATTTAATAGCCAGGCAGGCAGATAGCTGTGTCTCGGCTAGACGCAGGGCCGAGCAAACCTCATCGATTTCATGGAAGGCAGCAGCGGCTGGGGACAGATCCTGCACCAGGGTCACAAAAATACCGAGCACCTTGGCACGGTGATGGGGAGGAAAGGAGTATTCCATGCCATTCAGGTGGCATCAACCCTTCGACCCACCAACAGCCTCCCATGGGCTGCAGCGTGCAGTGGGAACGTCTCATAGAATCATTCAGGTTGGAAAAGCCCTTTAGGATCACCAAGCCCAACCGTTCCCCTACCCATGCCATCCCACCACTAAACCCTGGCCCTAAGCACCTTGTCTGCCCAGCTGTTAAATCCCCCCAGGGATGGGGACTCCACCACTTCCCCGGCAGTGTCCGACCGGGGCTGGGGGTACCCGGGATGGGAGCTGCCACTGCTCCATGCACCCACTGCAGCAAGAAAATTTTACAGCTGCCTCCTAAGCACACAAAAAGCAGGGGGAAAAACAATAAATTATCAACAAGAACAAGTAATTTGATCCTGGAGATGGTAAAGTTGGGAATGGGTTTTGGAGATAACCAGTGTCACACGCTGTAGCGGATATAAAACCCTACAGTCGGGTCTGGCCGTTTACACCGCAAGGATCCAGCCCTTTGTTCCCCGCAGACTCTGGGATTAGTGGAAATGAAAAGGATAAAGAACAGACCTCATGAAGCTGCGATTCACCCGAACATTAATGTATGCGCATAAAAGGAGCGGCCACCCGGGCCAGGCTGCAGAGAGAAGAGATGCTAAGGTCATTCAGGAGCAGATGTCACCTTAGCAGAAAACAAAGCAGTAAAATGAACAAGCCTCAATGGACCAAATGCCTTTTCAGGCAGGCTCCAGAATTCGTGTTCCAGTAACAGAAATAAATGTACAGGGAAAATGTGTGTGTTTGTTTCTTTCTTTCGCAGCAATATAATCACATACCCGCGTCTGGGCAGGAGCTACTTGAAATAAAGCTAGAACAACGCTTATCTCTTATCAGCACTCGGGATTTGCAATAATGAAAAGATTTGCATAACAAATGCTTCTTCTCCTTGTTCTGGTTGGGATGGAAGTATTAATTTCCCTTACCTTTCTACCGTATTTTTTTTTAAATACATCCACCTTAGAGTCAAAAATACAACACTCTCTTCTTTTTAACCACTGCCTAAGCCCTTCTGTATGCTGACTTTCTCCTGCTGCAGTTTGGGGATTGAAATAAATACATTTTTGCCCTCACTTATATCCTTGCAGATGCCTTATGGCTTTTATGTACTTTCAGAGAAAATAAAGACAAAAGGCCTCATTCATCCCTTGCGTGGCTCGGTTTTACACCCATGGCATTCTGCAGGCTTCTGCCGCCTTATTTAGAGCAAGGGACGTGAGAGAAGGATCTACCCTGAGTAGTCAATTAATTATGAAGTCAATAAGGAGGTAAATATATGCATTAGCATCATCGAGGGCTGGAGGGGATCTCTTCTGCTGTATCACAGCCTCTTTATGCACATCAGCCTGCTCTGCCCTTTGATCATTTATGCTCACAGCCGTGCCCCCTCCTGCGTGCTCGTGTTAGATCTTCTGAGCTTTGTGCCTCGGCCGGGTGGTGAGGGGAAATGCTCGGTGCTGCTCTGAGGGCTGGGGGCTGGAGGGATGGATGGACCTCCAGAGGCTCTCCCGGCCGTCGCTCAGCCTCCCCTTGCACCAAGGTGGAAAGAAAGAGGCTCAGTGCATTCCCGGCAGATATTTGACTCATCCCTTCAACCCAATGAGGGCTCCCAGAGACCTTCCCCAGGCCACGCACCAACACAAAAGCATTGGAGAGCTATCGCCTACGGCTAGGACCTGCATGAAATACGATGTGAGTTGTGTTAGAACTGTGAAGTTCCCTATTCAAGGCAAAACTGCTCTTGTTAAGAGGTCACAGTCATACTGATGCATTTTTTTTTTCAAGACCTTCTTGGAAAAGGTCTTCTTCCACTCTTAGAGTGGAACAGCTTTCCTAATATCTAGCCTAAATCTTCTTCCCCCAAATAAAGCCTATTTCTTCCAGTCCTCTTCTTGGAGAGCAACCTACATTTGCTCCAGAACAGCCTTCCACAAGTGCATGCTCTTCTGGTGTCCCATCATTGCATTTTCTCTTTGGTGGCGAAAAAAAACCAAACAAATCCAGCTTTCTTCTCCCCTTCCCCTTGTCTTTACTCCTGCAGCAGCAGAAAGCACACAAGACGCATTGGAGCAACTGTCAGCCCAAGCTCCTGCCCTGGATCATGTTTGCAATTTGTCCTGGCTGTTTGGGGTGGTCTCGGTTGAGGGTTTGGGTTTCACCCCATGCACTGCTGTCCTTGGCTTTTGCATGGAGGCATCACAGGAGGGTGGTGTCCAGCCCAGGCATGAGGATGGGTAACTCTTCTTTCGGGACCCTGCCACCAATCCCCTGTCCTGGCTCATATGGAAGCAGTGCACTCACTCTTTCTTTTTTGTCTCCACCACTAAAATCTTGCAGGGCAGTAAAAGGCTTTTTTTCAGCATAAATAATTCCTTGGATAAATCTTCTTTTTTTTTTTAATATAACAAAGAAATATCAAACATAATGCATCCACGGGGGGCTAGAAAATTGCAGAGTGTTACTTACAGTGTGACTTTCTGCATATAAACTAAACTCCAAGCTGTTTTTCTCCTCTACTTTGAAAAGCCAAGTGCAGAGAGAAGGGTTAGACCAGCTCCTTTCAGTCCCAAGGCAAACAACACCTGCATCAGATGGGACCACAGCACGTATCAGATGGGGCCACGTAGCCCACAGAGTAGCAAACACTTTGGAAAGCAGAAAAGAGAAAAGGATCGTTGATTTAGTTGTTATTCTTCTGTTTCTTCGGTAAGATTATTGGCAGCATAATTTTAAGCAGGAAAACAAAAGGCTGAGCGCCGCACTAAGGGACTGAGCAAGTTCCCTGGCAAACTTCTGAGTCCAGTTTGCTTCTCGCCTGTCGCTGTGCCCGGTTGCAGGGTGACTAGCCAAGGAAAGCTGTCCCAATAGCTGATTTCTAGCCAATTAATATCACTTTCCATTCTCTGTAAACTATTCTGGGGAAAACCAGCAGCAAATCTGAGTAAAGTTGGGCTCATGGTCCAGCTCATGAAAGCTGAGTTACACCTGTAACTTACTGCAAAATCGTATTTTTGCTACCAAATAGGGACAACCATGGATTTGTTGACCAAGTGCCTGGCTTTATAACCAAGGGTGGCCAAGCTGCCCACAGGAATTTTGAGCCATTTTTCACTCCAGGTCACTTAGGAAGAGCCTCCATGAGCCTCCTCTGGAAGACTCATTAGAATTTGCAGCATGAATATTGTTTCCCGAAGTAATCAGACTCTATTCTGACATAGCCACAAAACCCAAGATAAAGTCCCATTTCATGTCAGCCAGAAGTCAGCGTATTACCCATGCGGACATTAATATGGTAAAGCAACTATTTCTGCCAAAGAGAGGAAATTAAAAATATTACCATTCTTTCCAGCTCATTGTGCTGGAACAGTCCATATTAATGATATCCATAGGTCAAAAAGGAAGAGGGGGATGCTTCCTCATTCACAGACTTTATGTAGAAAATTTAACAGGCCCTTTATTTATTTATTTTCCTTTACTTAGGACATTCATGCATGCCACCTCTTATTTCAGGGCACTGTGCTTTTTAATTAGGACATAGGCTTTGGAATAAGCACATTTAAGAAGAAATGCTAAAGAAATAAAACCTGAGGACATTAAACTAAAATGACAAGGAATTAAAAATGCATATGATTTTCCTGATTTCCCCCCCGCTGGGGATCATTTTGAGATTGTTGGGTCATCAACAATACTTTTTTTAACTTAAAATTGAAGAAACTTTATTCTTTCCCTAATAGGGCCGGAGAGGGAAATGAATGTCTGCAACATAACAAACAATTCTCAGGTCTCAAAATTCCACACTTCCAAGTTTAATTTAGTTCAGTATCCAGCCGCCGTTCTGCCATGACAGTGTCCATGATTGACTCCCACATTCCTAACTACTAGGGAAAAAAATGTCAGGTATTCCATTTCCATTCTGGCTGTTTGGTCATACAAGAAATGATGCCTGTCTTCCTCAATTTCTCCTCTTGACAATGAAATGCTGAACAAAAACCAGGAGCAAAAAGGATAAGCAAAAATGTTAATGCCGTAGGATTCGGCTTTTGCTTCTCACTCGCAGGGGAGGAATTACAATGACAGGTGAATTGATCTGGTGTTCCTGCCCAGGGATGGGTGGCAAGTGCAGAGAAGCTATGGACAGGCTAAGGATCTTCTTATGGAGGTCTTCTGCCCTGAGCAGGCAACAGGTACATGTGTGTTTTGGGACAGGAGCAAAATTTAGGTGTAGATTGGGTGCCTGTATTAGGTAGGTTAGATCCTGCCTCTAACTCATACACAGGGATCCATATTTTGTTACTAGGACTAGAACTCATTGGTTTCAGCAGAAAAAGCAGAAGCCTCCATCAGCGAGTTTGGTCCCTCTCTCAGATTATACCTGTGGGGACTCACTGGGCTGGTGCTTGGCAGAAGGATGCAGAAAGGCTGTGGGCAAAGGGCACAAACAGTAGAGTGGGTTGCAGTTGTGCAGCCTCTGTCCTTGGATATTTTCAAGACACAACTGGATGAGCAAATTGGTCAAAACCCAGGGCTGGCCCTGCTTTGAGCAGGAGGTTGGACCAGAGATCTCCTAAAGTCCCTTCCAGCCCAAATTCTCCTACGATCCAGAAATATGACACCTTGTTGTTAATTTTCCTTTTCTTCACTTGAACCCCTCACGCTCAGAACTGTTCCCACCTTCAAACAAGGGTCTCTGTTGCTAGTTGATGACCTGGGACATCCCACTTCAATCCCTGCTTCAGCCAGGTTTCCTACAGAGCTCTCCATGCCTCCAACTCTCCATCTGCAGAATGGAGGCATTGCTCTGTCTGCAAAAGGCAGCTGTGAGATTAAACTCATTAGAGATCACAGGGTCCTAAATTCAGTGGTAATAAGGGCCATAAGACAGACAAAATACAGGTTGAAAAAAATCTGACAAGATTTTGATATCTGGTCTTGTTGCCTGGATACTCTCTCCTGGCACAGCAAACACATGTGCCACCGCCACCGTCACATGGTGCAAGCTCAGAAGTTGATTCACTTCAAGTCAGGATGAATAAACAGAAAATAAAATGTCTTCCGCAATCATTTCAGGGCCAGAACATTAGCGGTTATAAATTGCTAGAGACCTTTATCTTTCACACCTAAGAGTACCTTGGCTGATGCAGAGGAACAAAATTGTCTTTTTGCCACAAGGCTTGGGTTTGGAGCAGCCTATGGGCACATTGTGTCAGGAGCATGATTTTGGAAACTGGAGCGTGTTAGACAGTCAAGATCTGCAGCCTACTTCCATATGGTCACATTAATTTCACAGCTTCGCCAGCAACTATGCAGAGATGAAGATGATGTGCCTCCCACCATCCTTGTGGGGGAGAAGTTGTGCTCCTGCCAAGCAGTCTGCACAGGACAATAAATCCAAGCACTGTCCACTGTCCCCTCCATGAGCAGCGTAGGAGCTTGGGATGGGGCTGCTGAACCCTCCCGTTGCTTCTCCAAACCACAGTGCCAAGGCAACCCCTTGTAAACCTTGTAAGACCCCAGTGAGTTTCCTCTTCCTGGGCCACAGTAGAGTAGAACAAGAAAAACAGAGAAATACCTTCTCTTAGCTAGGGAAGGAGACAATATTTAACTGTGGTTCTTAAAAGTCTTAACAAGTTCCCAAAACACAAGGGTTGGAACTCCAGGGAATACAGGCAGGCCCTTTTAAAGACATAATTATATTGCATCAGCAACAAAAATAAATGTAGGTCAAACTTTAAGACCTGGGGTCCTCTCATGGCAACAAATGGAAAAATATGTGTTGTGGAGCACCACCATCATGGAGGCTCACTGCCAGCTGTAAGTTGGTGCATGCCTGCTTCATCCAAGCAGAGACTCCAACACGCCATATCCCACAAAGCTATTGGGTTTGGATGGATCTCCAGCTGAGATTCATTTACAGTTAGGAAAACCTTGCAGAAAATGGGTTATTGGCACAGCACTTCTCCTCTGGCAGTCTGGTGCCGTAGGCACTTATTGGTGAAGAAATTACTTCTTCACTATCTTTTTTCTTGCATTTTGTTCTGTTAGGATTTCTCAGTGCAAATTTTGATTCCCATCAACTCAGCCTGAATCTGAAGCTTTAGCTTGGAGGTTTAAAGTTCTGGATCCACGGTCAACGGAAATGTCCTGAACCAACCCCTTCCTCTTTCTGATGGCTGTACAAGAGAGGTCAACAATAGGAATTTGTAACAAAAATCACTTTACTTATTACAAAGGTCCTTTCAGAAGACTTTGTGAAGATGACACTATTGCATATGGCTTGGCTCAAAGTTTAAGATCCCACAAAGATGTGCCAATTAATCTCAGCAGAGCAACTGGTAGGCATGAGCGCCCATAAATATGACGTGGTAGGGAAGATTTAAAACTCCAAAGACTGATCAATTTAATAAGCTTTAAGGGCTCTACCTAAAGTGCCAGCTACCAATCTGGGAGTGCTGCAGCTGGTATTAGATGCTAACAGGCTTGTGCTTGACTGCTCAGCATTACAATTGCAAATGGCCTATTCTGCTGTTTCACAACATTAGCCTAGCAACAAATGAGCAGGAAAAAACATTTACTTGGTAGCACGTTTTAAAAGGCATTTCGTATGCATTTAACAAACCGCCCCATGCAAAACCTACATGAAGGAGCTACCTGTAGGGTGGGAGCTCCTCTGAAACCGCACGGGATCGGTGGTGGCCAAAAAATGGCAGAAGTTGGAGTGAACCCTTCTGTTTGCTCCCTGGAGTCCTCTCTTCACTGGGAGACCTGTCTTCTGTAGATGGACAGGATGGATGGATGGAAGGAAGGAAGGAACAAAGGAAGGAAGGAATCAAGGAACCAAGGAAGGATGGAAGGAAGGAACCAAGGAAGGAAGGAACCAAGGAAGGAAGGAAGGAAGGAAGGAAGGAAGGAGGAATGAACGAACAAATGAACAAACGAACGGAGGAAACTCATGTCAAAACCCAGGTTTCAGCCTCTGAAGTTAAATTCTCATTTGCACTGATCTTCCTTAGTGCAAGTTAAATCTTGTTTAAGCAAAAAAAGTGAAAGGCAACCCCTCTTCCAGTAAGCTGACTGTTTAAACCAGGAGGAGATGCTCATCTTCAAGAGTCCGGGTTATCACTAACAGAGATAGCAATTAATTTTCTGGGAGATTGCATGATAATGAAATGTTAGGGACCCAAATCAGTCCTGGCACTTGGTCATGCTGGACAATGTGCTGATGTTATTAAAAGGCCAATTGCCATCAGTTTACGTTCCAGATGACAGCATAGTACAGCGGGAGCAAGCAACCGCTGGGAGAAAGTGGAGAGCAACCATGGGATCGTAACAGCAGCACAAATATATTTGTGCACCGCCAGGGCTAGTTACAGGCCCCCCCAAGTAATTGTTCAGCTCTAAGATCAACTCTGATTAAGAGGTTTACAAAAACTTCACTAGCAAGCAAAGAATTTAATCCTCTTGACCTCCACCCCGCAGATGGAATGAGGACAATAAAATAAATGAAATTCACTCCAGCTCTCGAAACACTTACCTCCCCAAATCTCTGTGCAAGTGATGGGGGAGACAGGTAGCCTAACCAGCCCAGCTTCCATGGGAGTAAAGCCAGGGCTTTCCTCTGTGCCGGACCTCGCGGGAGAGTCAACAGAGGCCTGGATGCAGAAGGACCAGGAGGCACAGGCAGTGCAGTGTATCCCCATCCACTTCTGAGGTCTTCTGAAGCTTTGTGGTCCTCAGCTAAAACTCACAGTTAGACGGTGTGAATCCCATCACCACAAGCCCATCCCCCTGGACCTCTTGGGAGTTTGTGGCAGAGCAGGACACTGCCCCTGCCGTGCGCTCCCAGTGGCTTACTGGGATCTGTAGGACCATGCCATCCCACCTGGCACAAGCAGCAAGCCGGTAGCACAGTCCTTGCTCAACTGAGAGATTGATTGCAGAAAGCAGATGTGTCTCCACCACAGACCTGTTTATTAATGAAGGCTAAACCCATGTTCTCATGGGAATTGCTCACAGAGGAGGCACAACTCCACATCTTCCCTCTCGACTCCCTGAGTTCAAGCCTTTCCATCAACAATGGGATATATAAATCAAATCTTCATGAAAGGCCTGATTTGGCCTCTCTGGGGGGAAAAGGAAGGCTTTAACATTGTTTTCAATGGGAACTGTTTCAAGCTACAATGAAGAAAGGATCGTTCCCCATTTTAAATTGTTAGTGAATCCCTGTTATTTATTTGCACCAGCATAGTCCTTGAGCAGTACCATCACTGAGGCAGCACTATGAATATCAAATACATTTTCCAGTTTAAGGATACCTTTTGGTCAGAGTGTACATTCTAAATTCCTTAGCCTCTGCAGGTACATACGGGGATCCCTGTGTTGGCCAGAGCCACAACCTTTCAGGACAACTGGCCTTCTGAGAAGGAGATAGTTCAGACATTTCACTGGGCTGTGTTGGGTGGACATACCTCTTTCCATAGATGGTCACAAGTCCTGGCTGCATGACATTGGGATCTGCAGCCTCCAGCTGACACCAAACATTGCAGATGGCTTTTCCCTTCTGTACTTGAACAGTCCTGGGTAGGTCTGGGCTGCTGACGGCAGCATCCTCCAGAGGAGGTGCTAAGTTCGGCTTGTAACCGTTTGTGACCATTTATGGTGTTAGCACACGTTTCGATTAACAGAATTAACTCCAGCGCTCTGGCCAAGCTCTAACTTGAGTAATTATGGTCTGTCCTGGAATTTCTTTATGACACTTGAATTCAGTTTGGTGCTCTAAGGAAGGAGCTGTTCTTCACGAGCATGTGGGATCCCATCACATGGCTGTTCATGGATACCTCCCAACCGTGAATGACCACAGGCTTTCTTTCAAAGGAAAAAGCTATGTGGAGGAGGTAGGGAAAGAGCTATATTTTAACCCTAAGGTAGAATGAGTCTTTATGTCTGTGTCCATGCTGTATCACACAGTGCTTTCCAAGTTGCTTGCTCACTTGGCAATTGCAATGCCAGCTCTCCAAGGACTAGGTCAAGTTCCAGGAGCTATGAGAGTGTAGGTGGGAGGATAACCTGAGGACCAGGTATGATATCTCCCCAGGAACACCATCAGGGTTGCTCCAGAGGCTGCCCCAGGGATGGATGGTCCTGTAGGGACAAACAGCGTGGCGTGGGAGAATGTGGACAGCATTAGAGATGCAACTCTGACGTCCCTAACCTCATTCACAGGGTACCCCAACACACTTTATTTGATTATTTGTGAAGGGCTTTGAATAAAGGTGCAGCAAGGGTATGGGGCATGCAGATGGTTATTGAGCAGGGCAGGTCAACTCAGTGCAGCAATGCTGAACAGCCCCAGATATTTTTTAACTTCTTTTCAGTGAATGGAAGAGGATGAACAATGTCTCTGTCTTTGCCACTAAGGACTTAACCTGTGCAAGTCCCATATCACTGCAGCAGCACAGGCCATGGTTCTCCCTTTCCCCATCACCAGGTTTTCAGGCCGGGGGTTAAAGCCCTTCGGAGCCCACCTTGTCCCACCTCAGCTCACTCACAAGCACAGGCGAGCCCCACGGTTTCTGATTTGGGGTCTGACTTGTCGCATTGACATCAGTGCCATGCAAGCCAGCAACGCTACCCTGCCAGAACAGCACATTGCACCCGCTTGGCAATGGTTTCGAGCAAATATAAATGAGGACAGGTGGGACACCAGGTGGGAGATGGGCCAGGTCGGCAACGCTCAGAGGCATTTCTCTTTTGTTGCCTGATATTTCCCGTCTTCTCATAAAGAGGCAGCTCTTGTTTCCTTCCCAAGGAAGACAGACACTACAAGAGGCTGTTACATAGCTTGATGAATAAGTTCTGATTGTCAGGTTTTCCCCCTTGACTGACTGGCAGAGGAAAATAAAACATCAGCAACAACAGCAGCTCCATGCTGTCTTTCACTTGAACTTTCCCAAGCACTTTGCAATCTTGAGCGAAGTAAGCTTCACAGCCTCTTCTGAGGCAGGTGGGGAGGATAGAAGGAAAGGTGGCAGGGAAATAATTTCCTTAGGTTACCCAACAAATCGAGATGTGGTTTCATCTCTCTCAACTCACTGTCCCATCCTCTAGCTGCCAGGATGGGAGCCAGCATGGAAATCAGAGCTCCATTTGCTGGGTGTTGGGGTGGACTGAGGAAGGTCACCCTGACGCTGAAGGCCACCTTGATGCTGAAGGTTTATTCCCTGTTTTTTTCCCCTAATGCTCAAACCGTTGTTGCTGCAATTCAGCGCTTTGCTTCCTATTCATAATTCGCTGGCCTGTGGAAAGGAGGTATCGACCTGCCTCCGTCCTTCTCATCTCCTCTGCATCTTTCTTAAAAGCAAGGTCCTTCTCAAGAAGCAGCACTTGCTTGCGGGATGTCCTTAAAAGACATATTTTTCCCCCAGAAGCTATTGCAGCATGCACAGGCTGGAGATGGTGTCTCCACGATGCCACATGGCTTTGAAAAGCCCAGCTGAGCACTACCCCATGTTGGGACCTCCCTCTGCTGGGGTGAAGGTGTTGGGTTCACTGGGAGCACCGGGGCGGCTGCTGTCCCCGGCGGGGAGCAGGGCATTAGCAGCCTGCTGCTCACGGCATGCCAGGACTCAACGTGCCGAAAGTGGAGGACGAGCTGCTGCCGCCCTCTGGGAGAGCCGTCAAAACATCTGTGATATTTGGGACTGTTCCAGGACGAGGGAATCAGAAGTGGATCCTGGAAATCTGCCTATTATCCTAATGAGGATGTTTCCGTAGCGTGGCAGACCATTCACGCACAAGCCGGGGAGGCTGGCAAGGGGGAAAGGTTGGTCCAAGTGACCTTCTGCTTTCCCAAAGGGTGGCCCAGCACAAGGGCATTTCTGTCCTCCCCATAAGGGATCGGTTACTGGTTTGTGTTGTGTGTTATTGCCTGTGTAACTTCAGGTCCCAGGAGGATTTTCCCATTAAGAGGAGGAAAAAAAAAAAAGAAAAAAAAAAAAGCCTTGCACGGGCTTTTAAGCAAACAAAATGTGGAACATGTGTGCACACAAGATTTCACACCCACGCACAATTTCCCTTCTAACGTCGCAAATGGCTCGTGTGCGAGGCCCTGGCGTAGTGCAACAGATCAACATTGCAGGCAGGGAGAGGTGGGGAAAAAAAAAAGGGGAAACCAGAGAAAAAGATGGGCAAATCACAGTTACCATTTCAGCTGAGAGAAATCATGTAGGGTTTTAGCAAGAAAAAACCAAACAGCCCTGCTTTATCTGATGTTTAATGGAGTTGAAAACCCATTGGCATTCCCTTCCTGCACCTGCCACGAGGGTACTGTAAAGCAAATAAGAATTTGGAATAATAATAACAGATCTGGGGTGGCAAGTGATTTTATTTAGCATTTATTGCCGTCAGTCATTCTGAGTTTGCTAAACCCTTTTGGACTCCCAAGTGGGTAGGGAGGGCTTGGGGTTGCAGTCGTACCCTGGCTTGTAGGGCAACGGCCTGAGAAAGCTTCTGGATCACGTTTAAAAGCTATCAAAGACTTTATGAATTACAGCAGGGAAGACAAATCCCGCTATTTTCAAGATTTTGGGAGAAAAACAACAAAAATATATATGAAAATCGCAGTTTCTCCGTGCACATCTGACAGAGGGCGATTTGCAAACCTCTTCTGAATGCTAAAACTATTCCAGCAGACCCTTTGGGTATTTTCACCGGTGAAGCTGGCCACACCACGGAGATGACTTTGCTCATCTATTCACCAAGTAGCCCCTGGAGAAATAACGCGCAGACCTTCAGGATGCGCATCCCACAGCTCACAACTGCTGCTCTGCAAGCAAAACCCACATGCACACCCCCCACTCCTGCCTCTCCTTCCTTCACTCCACCGGCACCTAAAACTCTGGCAGACCGGCCAAGAGCGGTGGTGGTTTATTCCCATGGCCTTTTTGGTCAGCGCAGGTTTTCCACCCAATTATACATCGAATTTGGCGAAAGTTATCGTAATGCAAACCCACCCGCAGAGAACATTCTAAAATAAAGCCCTGGCCAGGGCTCAGAAATCATGTGAGCAGGTCAAGAGCGTGCAATGTTAATCCTGGTACAAGCATCTACATGGTGACACACTGAAGGATGTGTTGTCTATAGGCAGGTCCGTTACGACGGCCATGTGGACACCATTGACTGCCTTCGCAGGGGACCATTAACACACACGTGTGCACTCCCAACACAGAATTTCATGGCACCGGCTTGGGTCACTGTCAAAAGCTTGCGGCATCACTCCTGATCTGCTCAAAGCCAATTTCTACTACGTTCATTGAGTGTCCGAGTGCCTCCTCCCCACCGCATCGGAAACACAAATGTGAAGCACGTGCTCTGCTTCATTAAAAATTATGCTAATAGGAGGCATCATTTAAATTGCTAATAGGGTCGGCTGTTTCTAGTAAGACATGACAAACTGTCTGGAAGGAATTTTTGCATTTTTAAAGATCCCCTTTATTCCCAAAGGGAAGCGAGTTGTTTCAGAGGGGAAAATATATATATGTATTTATATATACACACGTGCCTGCACACGCAAACACACATACACATATACAAATACTTTTTTTTCCTACCTAAAATGCAAGCGCTACAAAACAGCTTTTCTTTTACGGGTGGGACTGGGTGCACCAGGTTGAATCTGGTTTTGCTGTGGTGGCTTTGAGCGTGGAAAAGGGGAGGTTTGGTGACGCTGGCCTGGGCAGGAGCTGCCGGGAGGGTGTCGCTTCATTGCCCCGACCACCTCCCCACTCTCCGCACGCCCTAACGACTGCCGGCAGATTAGCAGCTGCTCTTTGCGGGGAATGCTGATTAGCAGCAGGCAGGGGATGGAAAAGCCACAGGGATGGATAAAAGATGAAGCCAGAAGAGGAACCAGGAGATTTGGTCTTCTGTTCCCTCCTGGGACCAGATCGTCTTGCAATGAGTTATTTTTATAACAGACTGGAGCCAACCCTACAGCAAAGGGGAAGCCCCGTTGTATCCACTGTGTTTTAAATAGGCAGGACGCTTGGCTGTCCTGTGGCTGGGCATGGTTTTCAGGTGCTTGCATCCCACCAACAGAGATGTTTACTTCACTCAGCAGTTGTTAGAGCGAAAACTTGACCCCTGGGAGCACTGAGGAAACCCAGCCCAAAGTGGTGGTGCCTCTGGGTTGTGCCAGTGGGAGGGGGGACAGATGGCAGCAGGGCCGCTGGGGACACCCCCCATACCACCATCAATCTGCCAGGGGGAAAGGGCTTCCAACAGGGAGCAAAAGAGGGCAGAGAAGCATTCAGAGGCAAAGCCAGGAGATAATGTCAACTGAGGACTGCTGGCAGGAGCAGGCAGCTGCCAGGGGACTGCAGCTGAGTGTCTCCAAGACATCTGGGCATCTTCCACCAACTTCACAGCAGCCCTCCAGCTGGGAGCATCTCCACATGGTGTTATGGTGCTGACATCAGTGACTGGAGAAAATATGCTCTTTGCACCCACAAAAGAGGGAATTTTTTTATCAAAACCTGACTTGGTGTTTCCCCCAAGCCGGGGTCGGGCTCCCCAGCAGCAGCTCACAAACAGTCATGGCTCAAATGATGCTGTTGGTTGTCACTTTGTAATTTCAGTGGTTATTACTAAATTTAAGCTGTAATAGGGATAGCCAGGAATTCACTTTTAATTTTAGATGGCTTTTACTTAAAGGCGTTTGCATTGAACATATCTGGTTCTGTGGTGCTTCCTTCTGATCCTTCAGTTTTGTCTGTTTTGACTCACAGCTATGTCATAAAAGCAGGAAGAGCCTAAATATGTGGGGTTTCCCTGTGCTTCAAATTCCCTGTGTAGGTCTGGAAAATGCACCTTAGCCCAGTTGCCTTCACCATGTAGCTGCTTGGGGTCTCGATGGGTATTTCAGCAGAAATGAGTGCAGACAGATGCGTATTCACCACTGCTCCAAGCTGAGCTGAACTGGGCAGGGAGCCTGGCTATGGGCAAGCCAGAGTGGACAGGGGAGGTGACCATGTCCCCCTTTGACCAGGGCTGCCATGTCCCCTGGAGGTGATCTTATCTCCGGAGTACAGGCAAAGTGAAGATCATTCACGCAGACAGACACTACATCACTTTGTTTCTGCGCCAGACTCATTTCTAATATCAGCTCCTATCCATCCTCCCAAACACTCCCCTCCTTCCCTCTCCCAGTCTTGGCAGAATATATAATATTAGCAATATGACAACCACAGGGCTAAGGTTGTCTGTTATTTTATCTCACCTAAACCACTGCTTGGCCTTTCCATCTTGGTATGTTCACCATCCTCTCTCAATTTCCCCCTGTACCCTCATAACTCCACACACCAAGGTCCACGGACAAGAGTCACAAAACCAAATACATACGTCTGTCATGGAAAAAATATTAAAAAAACCCCAAACCCAACAAACCCAAGGAAACCCAGCAGGCAATAAACTTGTGCTGCACTTAGTAATGCAGGACATACCGGCTTATTCTGCCTCTGATGGAATATGATTACGTCTGGCGTATGATGGGCAGAAAAACTGCCCGACAACCAGGCAACCACTAAATTAAATTTTGAGAGTCCAATTACAACTTTCTCACAGTGCAGCTTTAGAAAACACAGCTGAAGCCCAGGACAAAATAAATGCACAGTAGCACTGGAAGATGGCTCCTCTAATAACAGGCTGGGATGCCAGCACATGTAACGGTACCCTTAAGGCTGCATTTGTCCCAATAAAATAAACAGTGATGGGGTCTGCCCTCTGGCCCCAGCGCGGTTGGGGTGGCATAGCCACATCCATGCTGCCAAACCCCCTTGTTCCCCTAAACAGGGTGGTTCCACCCAGACAAACTGTTAAGAACGATCTCTAACCCATGCTCATCTGTGTTTGGGGATTATTTCACAGAATCGTAGAATGGCTTGGGTGGGAAGGGACCTTTAAATGCCATCCAGTCCAACCCCCTGCCATGAGCAGGGACATCTTCAACGAGATCAGGTTGCTCAGAACCCGTTAGCTCAGTGCTACTTGTCCCAGGTCAAAACCATGCCGGGAATGTGCCACTGGTGACCATTGGGCTCCAACGTCCGTTAAATTCACTATTTCTGACAGACCCTACTGTGAGATGAACATTGGTCCCAAGAACATGATGTTCAGGTCTTACATCCAATTTGTAAGTAACTGGCCAAGGCAGAAGGCGATGGAGAGGCCCCATACCCACAAAAGCCCTTGGGCAATGGAAGAGCGGAGTCAAGTGGCTCTGAACTCAAACGGGCTGCTTTGTGGAGAAAAACGACATTAACATTTAGGTCGATCAGGCCTTTGCACTTGAAAATGCAACAGGGCTCATTTGACTGTTACAGAAGGCACTGAGAAAACCCTTGATATGTGTTAAGAGGTTTCTACTATATGTAAGTTATACATTAATGTTAGTATGGATAATATGACACACACTTCACTAAACAGGTGGAGGTACTTTGCTTGCCACATTTCAAGGGAATGTTGTGAAAAAATGTATTTATTTATACGAAGAGTCTGTTCAGGAAGATCTTATAGCCTGTGTTTCTCAGAAGAGAGAAGTGAAGCGTCAGAGCTACCTTCACGGTTCACCACAGGAGCAACGTGAAGATGGGAACATAGTGTTCAGCCCTATAAAAAGGGTCAGTAAGATTCTCGGTTGCACCCAGAGGTGGAATAAAGAAACACAATCATTCCAGGTGGGAACGCTTCTCAGTGTTTTATAAGACTGAGCTCAGAAGGATTACTTCAACTTTAGATTTATTTCAGGTGTTAAGATTCTATCAGCACAAGTTTATACCAAGAGTAGGTCCCAAAGGAGTGGCTCTACACTAAAAAAAAACCCAGCTGCAGTCCTTTAAAAAGGTTTTTAAAGTCATTAAGAGATGTGTACCTTCTCAGATCCTTTTTTCTTTTTTTTTTGCTATATTGATATTCGGGGATGTGTCTGAAGTATAACTGTGTATAGAGGCTGTAGTGGCATGCAAAGTGTATCGAAGAGATCTTTGAAGCAGAAAGACAGGAAGAAATCCCAGCTGCAGGGGATGGTGCAGGCATTCTGGAAGGATACGTGCAAGACGCGGATGGAAAACTCAAACCCCACCTCTATACCGATAGATCTTACAGTGGCTGACCACGGGCTTGCTCAGCACAGCAGGACAAGTGCCAATCCCAAAAGGCAGTTGGGATGTGTCCACCTGGTTTTGGAGACTCTGATAATACGGACATGGCGTCACTCTGCCAGTTGGCTCCCGGGTTTAGGCACAAACTTACTAGTAAAGGAGTAGCCAAAAAAGCCAGAATGAAGCTCATCTCTGCCATGGAGAGGCTGTACTACGTTATTCAGGTTACCTCCTCTACCACTCCACAGTCCACTCAGATTGCACCGTTGTGTGGGTCTGGGCTGCTTCAGAATTATTTGGGAGGGGGAATAAAGCATTAGTACATGAAACTGATTTCAGGGGATGCTCCTTGCCACATTGACTCTATTGCACCTCCTTAGTTGTAGTGGAGGAGGTCTCATGTTTGGTGGCTACACAGGTAAATCTGTAGGCTAATGATAAATAAGCTCTAAGATGTGAATGAGGAGCCTGCACCTAGTATGGAGTAGGATAAGCCACCTCTGTGAGGTTTTAAGTGAGATAGACACAGTGGAAAACATCATTGTGCTTTCCAAGTATGGGAAGCGTTTGTGGATGCAAAGCAGAACTCAGTGAGGCCAAGAAGGGACAGCAGCAGCGAGCAAAACAAGAGTCCCTCAGCATTTTTCCATGGCTCTGCCTCCAAAAATAACCTGCAGCATGCCATAAGGGCTCGCCAGCTGCATCTGCATTCAGCCAACTTGTAGATGCGGCTCCTTGAGTGGTGAAGGGTTGCGTGAGATCTCCCTAGCCCAGAGTTGCCAAGAAGATTATGCTATAGTTGGCTTTAACAGGACCGATAAGCATCTCAGCGCAGCCCCGTGCGATCACCCATGTGTGAGCAGCAACGGGAGGCTCTTGCTCTGGCAAGGTTTCACCAGAGTCGGCAACCCCACCAGTCATCCAGAGCCACTTGTCACCTCGCTGGCTAAACCTCAGACTCAGGTAGAACAAGAAGCAGCATCGATTGGAGCTGTTTGCTTATGGGCCATGCAGTAATGCTTAAATTAAATTTAAATTAAATTTAAATGAGAGTCAGTAAAAATGTGACTGCCCTTCAGCCTTCATCAAGTTCTTAATATGTTACAGACCCTCCCCAGCTAATAGTTTGCAAGGGAAATTCAGCCACAGAAGACAAGCACTTGGGGAAACCACCCTTTGAAATTCAGCACAGCCATGGGCTGGGGATGCTCTCAGTGGTCCTCAACCCAACCCAGCAGCTGGAGATCCACGCGGTGCAGAAACCCTTTTTTCCTTGCCATGTACAGGGCCAGGGTGGAGTGTATGGCTGTGATGTCCTCTGGGGTAGGGAGGAATCCCCTGCTCCCAATATTGGATAGGTTCAGGACATCCAGAGGTAGGAGTCAGCAGATCAGGAGCTTCCAAAAGCCAGTGCTCTCCTCTTGGCATTGTTTCCTCTTCCCTTCCCTTGCACTGACTTTTTTTTAATGCATCCTCAAGAAGAACATCAAGGTTCACCCATAGAGCTCTTTCCTTCAGGATGTCCTCCAATCCCCAAAGCAATGGAGCAGCTGAGGCTTTGAGGAGCAGCAGATCCGGCACCCATCTCCGCAGAGCACCTCATGTGGGTATGACTCTCTGCTTCATCTTCACCTCCCACAACTCATCATCATTATGTGTTTACCTAAAGTTTGGATACCTCATCTTGTGACTCCTGACTGGATTCGAGAGGGAGGAGTGGGCTGGCAGAAAGCAGTTTCGAACAAGTGACTTTTCATGAGGTGTTAAAAATGTGTTAGGAGGAATTTGAGTTGTTGTGACTGCTGTGGAGGGGTAATCTCTGCTTCTTGCAGCAATGCTCAGCTCCTATTCAGAAGCAGACTGAAGCTCACATTATATTAATGGGTCAGCATAGGAACCTGAATGGTATTAGCTGAAAAAAAAAAAGAAAAATTTGGGCCTCGATGGAAGAATCCTGGCATATCCCATGTCTCTATAGATGACTGACTTAAGCTGTGTTTGGCTACGCTTATATTCAGAGATTGTCAGAAATGCTCAAAGACATATTTCCAAAGACATTTTAAAAGGAAGCAAAGCAAACAAAAAGAATTACATAATTCTACACCATATTTTACACTGGTACTCAAGGCTTTTTTTACAAACAAAAAAAGGGATTGGTTTTGGAGGTGTTTTCGTATGCAGTTTCCCTTTCTCTTTTTCCCCAATCTCTTCACTGAAGAATTAATTTTGACCAAAATAAATATTTTCCATGGAAATTTGCCTCAGGTCATTAATCTTATCCATATATATATATATAAAATAAATGCAATCTTAGCGACAGCACATTGGCTGACTCAGTCTTGCTCACAGTTTGCGTGACAAGGTGAGGTTTGAAATCAGATATATATCTTAAACTACCGTAACTGCCCCTTGCAGCTCTTTACCGTGACACACGAGCATTTCTCCATCACTCATGGAGATTACTCAGGATATTCAGATGTGACCTCAGCAGACCCATAAAGCTGCAGGCAGGCAGCCTGGGAGGATGACGGAGGGATAGCTCAGTGCATGAGAGATCGTGGATTTACTAAAAGGAGCTAAAGAAGCAGCTCCCGTCATCCTGGCAGCCCATCAGCTCAAGCACGGCAGGGCTGACTGATGGCCTGCAGGATGTCCTGGCCATTTGCTCCATGCCCATAGCAGCTCTACAGGATGTGGTCAGTCCGGAGCTTTTCTAGGGTTTCCCCAAAAGTATCAAGTGACCTCATGGGCTTGTTCTCAGTTTTCTTTTAGATGGCTAAAAAGAAAGGACTCATGACCTAAGAAGCTGGTCATTGTCAAAGGTCCTCCCGTGGAATGAAGCTTTCTTCTGCAGAAGAAGAACAGGCACTGCCAGAGGTCAGCTCATCCCATCCTGTGGTGGGTATGAAAAATTGCCCTCTGGAAGTGAACCTTTCTCTCCAGTGGAGACCTCAACTCCTAGTCTGAAGTAGAAGCCCAGCTTCTAAATGGCCTAAGAGCCAGTTGCGCATGTCAATAATAAATATATAATCATTTGATCCCTGTACACAGCGTGTTTACTGCACGCTATACACAGAAAAACATTTTTCGGTAACAGATAAAATTCTGTCATATAGACAGGCTTTAGACTGACGGCCCACCACACACAAAAAAAAGGAGGAGCTATTCCATATAAATCACCATTATATCTGCATCCATGTTGAGGTTCCTTGTAAATGTAATCATTTTGTTTTCCATTGGAAATAGCTATATTGGGAAAACATCTGAGGGTAGACTAAGTAGAGATGAAATAGAGAAATCAAAATGTTTTGCACTGTGTTATCAGTGACACCCCAAATGTGCAGCCCAGTGCTGGAGCCACTATCAATTATCTGCCAGAACAGCAAAAGCTGGAGCTGTTAATGACAGCAGGTCATGGTAACCAACGCCTTTTGGAGTGCTGTGGCCTCTCAGCAGTAAGGATGTGTCTCAAGGACATTCTCCTGGGAAAAGAAAGGTGAAGAGGTGAATGGGAAAGGCAACAATTTTTTACTTGACCCTGGAGGGATTAAAAAGCCGGGCAGACGAGGTACTTAGGGACAGGGTTTAGTGGTGGGATGGCAGGGGTAGGGGAACGGTTGGACTTGATGATCTTAAAGGGCTTTTCCAACCTAAACGATTCCATGATTCTATGACTGGTAGCACAAGCAGCAGTAACTGCTCTGGCAGCAGCAGTACCTGGCTCTGTGCAGGGTCACACACCACGTCCACGTACTTTGCACACACAAGCACACGTGTCTCTGCTGGGGATCCTTATTTAGTGAACATAGATCAGTACCAACACCTGGTGCTACACGGCATTTGTCCATCAGTCATTAAAATCAGCTAATGTAAAGCTCCTTGGTGCATACCATCACTGCTATCGTTGCTATTAACAAAGACATTTCAAAGTCTCCACTGGCTCTTCTGCGTGCCAAGGTGTAGCCATCACCACGGTCACCAGGGAGGTCTCAGTCAGGTGGACAAATGTGGAGAGGATGCATTTAGATCAACAAAGAGAAATATTATTTTGAAAGGCTCAGATGTGTTTGGTGCAGGTTGGGTGCAATCCGGGTGCCCTGAGAGCCCTGGGTACGCTGGAGAGGGGGTCTTTGAAGGTGCTGGAGAGGAGCACATTGTCCCCAGCTTAGTGGCCAGCTGAGCTGTGCCGTTAGTTAAAAATAGTGGGATTTCTGCTTATTGGAAACTATATTTCAAGTTACAAAGCCAGGAAACTCCAAAAAGTCCTGAAGTTTGAAAGAGGCCCTTGCCTGCTGCCACGTGGTTTCCAAGAGCACAAACCTCCATCTTCTACAGGAAACAAAGAGCATTTGATAATGCCTGAAGTTACGTAGCATGGCCTCATGTCTGTATGGCAGACATCTCTCTGACGAGAGATGACGGTGTAGGCTGTCAACAGCTCAGATCTCGCCCATCTTAAACCAGGGAAGTCACCAAGACCATGGTATTAAAGCACAGCCTACGCAGCAGGGAGGACACACTCACATTTCTTACTCAAATTCAGTGTCTGTGGCTAAAACATGACCATGAGAGAATTTACAGGTTTGAGATTATTCCACTGTGGATACCTCTATCTGATGCAGATGGCTGGGCAAAAGATGTTTTCCAGGCAGCACATTAAGAGCATCATGTGGGGAACAGAACATTAACAGATTCATTTTTCAGAAGGCAAAAGGATGACTATTTTGGGTGCCTGAATTTGCTGTCACACCTGTCGGGGCATTTTGGGATGAGAAAGGTAAGAATAGTTGAGACAACACTCACTCCATGGCTACCAGACTGCAAAAGAGAAGAGAAGTGGCCTTAAATAATATATTTTGGGTGCAGACAGCTGTCCATGCTCCCAGGGGCCATCAGCCCCAGGAGTCCTGCACCATGTGGGTACTGGTGTAGGGCAACGAGCTGGTGTCCAAGTGACGATGGGACATCTCGAGGCACAAGCACAGGGACCATTCTCTTGGACAGAGAGGGCGAGCAGAAGCTGTCTTGAGTGGAGGTGGAGAGGTTAACCCTGAGCGTGCATGGCGCGTGGCACCGCTTGCCCTTAGCGCTAAGTGCGCTCTCCTGGCTCCCATTTTTGTTGTATCTCCCGCTAATCCTTCCTCTCGCATGCCTCCCATAATCTCCTCAAGCCTTCGCCCCTATTGGTTGGTGCCGTTTAATCCTATTACGGGGATTGCTATTTTAAAAGTTGGGCTGAATGATGCTCCAAGCCCTGCCCAGCGTTTCACCTGGTACTGAGGTTTGCCGAGGAAATCGCTGACCCGTCGGCAGCTCTGTCAGCGGTTCAGTCGGGGTGATGCATTGAAATACTATTTCCGAGATAAAGCCTAAATCCCCCAGCTCTTCTTTAACCTTTGCTCAACACAGCCACCCACCGGGCCTTGTCCTTAGCGACTTCTGCACCACTGGGGCACTGAGGGGAGGATTTGATACTGCACCGTGATTTTAAGGCTGGTTTACATCATTACTGGGATGGGAAAGAATTAAGTATGAATACGAAGCGGGATCTCTGCTGTCAAAACCCATCCTGACCTGTTACTGCATTTTGGGTTAGACCTGTCTCCATTGCATCAGCTTTCCCCAGAATCGGAGGGGGGCCGGTTTCGGCTCAATCACATCAGCTGCTATTTGGGTTACACGGAGATCAAAATGAGGTGACTTTTCATTTGAAAAGCAACCTCCAAATCTCTTTCCCACAGGCTGTGTGGGATGCCATGAGACAGAAAGCCAGGAGAGCTGCGCCCGCATCTTCTGGCTGAGCCCCGAATTTGGGCATCTCACAAACTGCTCTCCCCCTCCCGTTCGCTGGCTGAGCAGTCAGGGATATTGTGTTTGCCTTTCAAATAACACATGGGCACTTGTAAAGACCTGTGTAGGCACAAATCTCGTCTAGGTGAGGCTTGTTTGGCAACACGAAGTAAAGCCTCCTCATTACCAACCCTTGTCCTTCGCATTCTTAATTATGAAGAATTCTCAGGCCCCCAAAATTTCAATTAAAAAATACATCTGCGTTTGGAGACATTAGGATTCGTGTGAAAGGAACTGCTGTCATGTCCCACGCAAATTCCCCTCCAAAAAGCCACCGATTTTTCCCGGCTCTGCGTGCAACGGAAGAAGCGAAACATCAACCGCTTGAATTTCCCTGTCTGTTTTTCAGCTAACAACTGATTTCCAAGGCAGAAATAAAACCCAAAATGCTCACCAAATTTTCCTCCCACATTGACTAATTTTCTGCTGACATTGCTTACGTTTTCAGATTAGCGCTACTGAAAATAGTAAAACTTCTAATCACATAATCCAAACAAGGCAGGTTTCGTCTCCTCTTGCTATAGATTTTCCTTCTGGTCTCTCATTAGAACCTGCATTTTAACTAGTTGGTTTGCTGGAAAATTATTTCCTGCTTTAAAAACTTGATTTGGTGCTTATTTGAGCTCACAGTGGTGTTTTCTCATTATCCGAATCCTTCTTTGTGTAAATAAACTGGCCTGTGGTTGAGAACTGTTGCCAGAATTTCCTCCTAAAGCGACAGCGAAAGCATTTTCCAAGATAACCGAAACCAAAGCAAACTCAGGTGAATACCTGATGCAACTGCAGCTGATCCTGCCCTGGCAGAGCCCATGCCATTCCCGTATCCAGAACGCAACACCATGTTCTCTCCCACCCCATGAACCATGGAATAACTCCCCCCCAAATCATGGAATAACCCACCCTCAGCCCTGAGTGTTCTCCCAGCTGCTGGAAAACCAAAGCAGGGCTGGAAACCTTCTCCATCCAGTGTGGACACCAGCTGCAAAGCTCTTCCAGTTGTCTCCAGGGGCCAGGAGCTTTCCATAGGGCTGAGAGACATGAGATGTCCTTCCATGCAGAGCCATGTGGCTTAAAAATAGGCTGAATCTATTAGTGGTCAAAACACGTTATAAATACCAAAGTCCCCGTGCTGCCTGCTGGCACACTCAACTTGGCTCAACCAGCACAGCGTAGTGGGGGAGTCTTCGTTTGCAGGTTCATGTTCCTTGGTGCCACAGTCCGGATGTGGGATGGCAGGATCCCAGCCTAACTCTATGAGCTGCTTTCTGGTTTTCTTCTCCAATTTGTGGCATTCATCAGCCTTTAGAAGAAAGGAGAGAGCAGGAGCACCCTGTCTGCTAATGAGCTCCTTCCCTCTCTAATCCTCTCTCTGCTTTCTTCTCTCCTGTCCCCCCAGAGAATCCAGAAAAGCCAAATCTAAGAGGTCCTATGAGCATTTGGGCTGCAAAAAGATCATGCCTCTTGCCATTAGACATGGCTCCATTAGCAGGAGAAGTGCCGACACAGAGGATGAGGACCTGGAGAGACAACACGGTCCAAACGCATCTCCCCATCCTGTTGGGATGCCACCACTTTTCCTTCCTGTGTCACCACAAATAATTTACAAAGTCACAAAAAGAGCACTAATTTCAGGTGAGCGAGGCTGTGCAAGCTCATTAGCATCAACAGTGGCAAACGCCATCTTTTCACTTTCCTCACAGCTTACATGATTGACTTTGGCATTCCTTATTCCACAAGCACAGCGCAGTTCATGGGCATGGTCCTTCCTCGGTGGGACAGAGCTCCTGCTCATGTTTTGACCCAGCACAGGCACTAGAACAAACTGCTCCATGTTAACCACAGATCATGTATTTGCTAGAACCTACATGCACATTGCAAATGTTCCTCAGACATGCTACGAGTTACCATGCATGATTTCTGGTCATGGATCAGGGCCAAGGCAACCAGCATTTTGCAAGATCAAGCCTAGAGAACATTAGGCTTCTGCTCAGAAAAATGAAAATATGGATCAGTCTAATTCTAACTCAGCTTGTGTCACAAACATCTCCTGCCTAGATACAGAAGGAAAAATAAGTTAGAGTCTCTTCTGCTTCAGGAACCAGCACTGGTGATTGAATTCTGACAGCCAAACTCCTCAGGATAGAAGAGGCAGAAGGAAAAGAGATTTTGATTTCCAGATGACTTGAAGCAGAGCTTAAAGCCTTGTAGCTATAAGGGGGCTTCTTTGAATTCAGCTGATCTGGAACTATAGAGGACAATCACCAGGAAACCCCATGATGTCTTTTTAGCATCAATTCAAACTCCGATGTGATCAAGCTTCCCAGGCATAATGAATTCCTGTGGATCAATGGAGCTGGGGGAGCTGCTCATGCACCTGCTTTTAACCCATCATGAACCCAAAGCAAACCCAAAGCGCTTGGCACATTGACCCAACCAAACGCCCTCACCCCTGTGTGGGGATGCACAGCCATGTTGCTATTCCCACTGGACCAGACGAGATCGTAGAATCATAGAATCACAGAATGTTTTGGGTTGGAAGGGACCCCTAGCGCCCATCCAGTCCAACTCCCCTGCAGGGAGCAGGGACACCTTTAACCAGATCAGGTTGCTCACAGCCCCGGCCAACCTGGCCTGGAATGTTCCCAGGGATGGGGCCTCCACCCCCTCTCTGGGCAACCCCTGCCAGGGTTTCACCACCCTCATTGTAAAGAAGAGATGTCAGACCATAATTTGATGACTCTACATTTTCTTCTAATTTAGAAATGCTTTTTCTGTTTTCCACCTTTTCAGTGTTTCCTCCATCACCCCCTTGCAATTCCATTTTGTTGTACAGCCTCCCCTGACACACTTCTCTTGGAGGACGTGCATGTTTCTGGTCCAGCTTGCAAGCCATGCCATGGGCCTGCTCCTGAAACACCTCCTGGGGATGGAAATCCCAGCCAGGAAACTGGCTTTTTTTTAAACCATTTTATATCATTCTTTAAAATGAAGAAACGTCCTGACCACTGAGCAGGGGAGTCCGGTTTGCACTCAAACCCTCAAGCCTGAACTTGCAGGACCCCAGTGACAAGTGACCCCCGTCACATCCATGCAGCAGCACGTGAATTTGGACAGATCAGAACAAAACCAGCTTTGGCTGCATCTGCTAACAGGGAGAATATTATTATTTTTTTCTTTCTTGCGTCACTCACAAAAGCCTGGAGCCAAGGAGCATTTGCCTTGTCGCAGAAGGCTCTGCGCATGATGCTTCTCTTCAAGCAGCTGCTCCCTTGCCATCACCACCCTCAGAAGGAAAGCTCCCAGGAAGGGGTGACAAAAAGCTGTGTCTTCAAAAGAAAATGCAAGTCTTGCAAGAAAACTCTCAGAGCCTGCAGCCACGTCCTGTGTCTCATGGGTTTTCCTCCAGTGGGAAGAAGATGGAGCTACTGGCAAAAAAAAAGAACATGAGCAAAAGATGGGTGTAATCATGTCAACTCAAACTAAAAGAGGGTAGATTCAGATTAGATATAAGGAAGACATTTTTTATGAGTGAGTGGTGAAACACTGGGACAAGTTGCCCAGAGCAGTGGTGGATGCCCCATCCCTGGAAACATTCCAGGTCAGATTGGATGGGGCTGTGAGCAACCTGATCCCGTTGGAGATGTCCCTGCTGATAGCAGGGGTTGGATGGGATGAGCTGTAACACTCCCTTCCCACCCAAACCATCCTGTGATTCTCCAATTCTATGAATGTACTCATTCAAAATATGGAATCTGAAGAACATTTCCCATGAGCTAGTGACAATGGTCCAGCCTCAGGGTAAGGGTGTTTCCATCTCCCTGCCCCACGTGGGCCCAGTGTCAGCACCACTATACCTCCACAGACAAGGCTGGATTCAGCCGTGCTTATTCCTCCTTTAAGTCCCTTTTACACTGCCAGTATGGAGTAAAACCTCCTGATCACACCTGCTGTCAGGGAGAAGGGTTTGAATCACCTTGAATAAAACAGCACAGCAAGAACAAATACTTATTTTTTAAAACCCAAGCATTTCAAGGTCAGGAGGTGCTGAGAGACTCACCACCACCAAGTAACACCATAACCAGGAGCCCAAGATGCTTAAAATTCACTTGTTTATGTGGGTGAACACCAAAGTCTAGTCTCATAGAATCATAGAATCACTTTGGTTGGAAAAGACCTTTGAGATCATCAAGTCCAACCGTTAACCTAGCACTGCCATCCCACCACTAAACCCTGTCCCTCAGCACCTCATCTCTCCTTCTTTTAAATACCCCCAGGGATGGGGACTCCACCACCTCCCTGGGCAGCCCATTCCAGAGCCTGACAACCCTCTCAGTGAAGAAGTTTTTCCTAATGTCCAGCCTAAACCTGCCCTGGTGCAGCTTCAAACCATTTCCCCTCATCCTATCATCTGTTACCAGGGAGCAGAGGCCGACCCCCACCTCACTCCCCCCTCCTCTCAGGCAGTTGTAGAGGGCGATCAGGGCTCCCCTCAGCCTCCTCTCTCCAGACTAAACACCCCCAGTTCCCTCAGCCGCTCCTCGTATGACTTGTGTTCCAGACCCCTCCCCAGCTTGGTTGCTCTCCTCTGGACATGTTCCAGCAAGGCAACATCTTTCTTGTAGTGAGGGGCCCAAAACTGAACACAGGATTCGAGGTGCGGCCTCACCAGCACCGAGTACAGGGGCACGATCACTTCCCTACTCCTGCTGGTCACACTATTCCTGATACAGGCCAGGATGCCATTGGCCTTCTTGGCCACCTGGGCACCCTGCTGGCTCATATTCAGCTGAATGTCAACCAGTACCCCCGGGTCTTTTTCCACCAGGCAGCTTTCCAGCCACTCTTCCCCAAGCCTGTAGCGCTGCATGGGGTTGTTGTGACCAAAGTGCAGGACCCAGCACTTGGCCTTGTTGAACCTCATGGAAGAGCACCTACACCTCCAGAGTAAGGCTTACACAGCACGCAGTTAAATTTCTGCTCCTACATGCTAGGATCCATAGTGGAGCCATAAATACCTTCATGGATTTGCATCTGGGCTGGGCAGTGAGGACGGCACGGCTGCAGAATGGGAGACCAGCCCCAGCAAATTCGGCTTCCCATACATGCCCAAATCCTTCAGGGCAAGTAAAGCACAAGGATAAAGTTAAACACATGTTGCCCTGAAGAAGCGGGGATTTAATGTTTGCTAAAGGGCTTTCTGCAATATTGTGGACACTGGAAAATGAGTCTGAAAATCTATGTTTTGAAGACCATAAGGGATATATGGCTTGTGGTGAGCCTCAGTGCCAAGAAGAAGGTGATCACTGTAAACAGCAGACCAGACCAAGGGCTCCCTAGAGGAAACTGGCACCATTGCTGGGAGGAAAGATGGGACACTGTTATAAAAGCTGGCTAAGGGCTTGCAAGGTGTTTCTGTATTAACAGGAGGGCATGGTTAACAGTAGAAGCAAGTGCTGGTGTTTGAAGTTTGGCTGTAAATCAGTTAAACAAACAGACCTGCTCCGTTGGGTTTGTCTGTGAGGGGTGTAATGGGATGTATTGGGTTGGCGTGGCAAGGGTTTGGGGGACTACAGGGGTGGCTTCTGTGAGGAGGTGCCAGAAGCTTCCCCCGTGTCTGACAGAGCCAGTCCCAGCCAGCTCCAAGGCGGCCCCACCGCTGGCCAAGGCTGAGCCCATCAGCGATGGTGGTAGCACCTCTGGGCTAACGTGTTTAAGAAGGAATAGGAAAAACCACACAACAGCAGCAGCAGTCAGAAGAGAGGAGTGAGAGGATGCGAGAGGAGCAGCCCTGCAGCCCCCAGGCCAGTGCAGCAGGAGGGCAGGAGGAGCTCCAGGCACCGGAGCAGAGATTCCCCTCAGCCCCTGGGGCAGGCCATGGTGGGGCAGGCTGTGCCCCTGCAGCCCAGGGACCCCACGGGGGAGCAGATCCCCACCTGCAGCCCGGGGAGGACCCCGCGGAGCAGGGGGTGCCCGAAGGAGGCTGTGACCCGTGGGAAGCCCGCGCTGGAGCAGGCTCCTGGCAGGACCTGTGGCCCCGTGGGGAGAGGACCCCAGGCTGGAGCAGGGAGGAGTGTGAGGAGTCCTGCCCTGGGGAGGAAGGAGCGGCAGGGACAGCGTGGGATGAGCTGACCCCAACCCCCATTCCCCGTCCCCCTGCACCGCTGGTGGGGAGGAGGTGGAGAAATCAGGAGTGAAGTTGAGCCTGGGAAGAAGGCAGGAGTGGGAGGAAGGTGTTTTAAGGTTTGGGTTTTATTTTCTCATTACCCTGCTCTGATTTGATTGGTAATAAATTAAGCTAATTTCCCCAAATCGAGTCTGTTTTGCCTGTGACAGTAATTGCCGAGTGATCTCCCTGTCCTTATCTCAACCCATGAGCCTTTTGTTGTGTTTTCTCTCCCCGTCCAGCTGAGGAGGGCAGGGACAGAGCGGCTTTGGTGGGCACCCGGCGTCCAGCCGGGGTCAACCCACCACACATGAAATCGCGCTCAACAAACAAATGGTGGAGGACTAAACCTGTTAGAAAGAATGAATGTACTTCACACCAAAGCCGCGCGCTTCAGAGCTCCTTCTTGCGCTGCAAGAATTGATTATGGGAGAAGTAAGCATTACCAATCATGTAAATCTCAGATTAGACGGTTCGATCCAGCTGAATTATGTCTGCATAACCCCCTTTAAGCACTCCAAAAAAAATTATAGCTCTGGGATAGATCCTGCCATTAATTTTAAGATGCTTTAAGGAATCCGTGCATTACAACTCCTTCTGATTAGCCTTGGCTCTGCAAGATTTGTCTGATCAATTGGAGGCGGTTGTATATAGATTTTCAGATTTATTTCTACATTGAAAGCAAGCCTCATACGAAGCAAATCACTCCGCTGAAAAGGTGACTCTTGAATAATACCGCATGCTCTGCCTGCCGAGCCTCCAGGCCACGGTCCCCCTCCCCGTTCAGCAGCAGAAGCTTTTCATCTGCTGGGCTCAGCACTTTCACATGGGCGCAGCGGTCAAGGAAGGGAGGGACCATTTCTGCTTCACGCGGTGGCATCTCGCCCCAGAAAGAAGCACCCACCACATCCCCGGGGCGATAAGGTTAAGGGGGTGAGTAGGGCAGCAGAGCACACGGGGCGATTGGGGGATTTCCAAATCATATCGAAGCGCGGGTCCATCAAGAAAGGTAAAATATTCACGCACAATCTGGTTTTTCTCCTGCGGTTAAGTGAGCCAAGATGACATTGAAGTAGAAAGTGGAATAAATATATGCAAGAAGTCTTTTTGCAAAGTTATTTAATTCACCAGAAGGGACACTTAAACATACAGCAGCGCCTTATTTACATTGAACTACTCTTTATGCATCCTGTAAACATCAGAAGCAATTTCTAATAAATTACAATCCAGGGAGCAGCAAATCAACAATATCACCTGAGTTGCTTAAACAAATTCGTTACAGAACCCGTCGCCTTTTTCCCTGTGACTTCCTTCAGACCTCATTTGAAAGTGGTATTCTGAGTTTTCTTTTCAGGATAGATACGTGCAAAAAATATCTCCAAGCAAGAAAAGATTATATTTTAAACTTTATTGCCCTTGACCTCAGATCTTTTTGAGTCTATTGTGTTACAGCCTCTTTGGTATCGCCATCACTGGTGGCATCTAACAACAAACAGCCCGAACGGCAGGTACCAGCTAATTCAAATTGAGATCACAGATTCAGCCACAGAAGAGTCTGAAAAAGAAATCCTTAAAATTTCTATAACCTCTGGGCTTCTCTTTACCAGAAAGGATGTTCTCCGCGAAGTAATAGGAAAATGTAATATTGTTTGCCAGTTTAATTGGATGTGCTCCTGCTCTATTATGAAAGAGATTGTCTCTTGCTGACCATGTATAAAACATAGGACAAGGGCTGATGCTGGTAGCTCGAAGTGAAAAAAAACCAAAAAAACCAGCAATTATTTGAGATGATGTGACAGCGATGGGGACATTTTCTTGGCCTCCACTTCAAGTGCAGAAAGGGACTTTGAAAAGCCGTTCTTCGGGGTGGACATCAGTTTGGTGGAGGACGGCTCCATCATGCCCAAATCTCTGCCTTATTGAAAATGAGGTCCCTTGCAACCCCAACAACACAACTCCTGATATTTGAGGTCAGCAGTGGTGGTCCCTTGCAACCCCAACAACACAACTCCTGATATTTGAGGTTAGCTGTGGTGGTCCCTTGCAACCCCAACAACACAACTCCTGATATTTGAGGTCAGCAGTGGTGGTCCCTTGCAACCCCAACAACACAACTCCTGATATTTGAGGTCAGCAGTGGTGGTCCCTTGCAACCCCAACAACACAACTCCTGATATTTGAGGTTAGCGGTGGTGGTCCCTTGCATCCCGCTGCTGCTGGCAACACAAAAACCCATCGGAGAGAGGGAGATGGATTTTGGGGGTATGATGGAGAGCAAAGCAAGAGGCCCTGGGGGGCTGTTCTTGCTCACCCTTCACAGACCCAGCTGCTATTTGTTATGAAACCAGGAGCTGGAATAGCGGAAAAGGGAATCTGGGCAGAGATGATAAAAAGCGGGTTCATCCACGGCAGAAAAGCCTTGTCCCAGTGGTCCCACAAGGCTCTTGTAGGCTACGAATCGCCATGTGGAGTGGTTCAAGTAGCTGCCGTCTGCCCTGCTTTCTCTCCCTTCATTTACGGAAAGCCATGAGAAATATTTCATCCTCTTTGTTGAGACAGTTTCCTTGCACTCAGGAAGGCAGGACAAGTGCATTTATGCTTTCACTCCAGGACTTGCTGATGGCCGTGAGAGGCAGCCGGGGACGAGGACTGGGCATGTTACCGCTTCAGAAATTGAACGGTGAAGTGCCTTTGCGTTGGGTGAGAATGAGGAGAGCTCTCTCCTCGAACAGCAACGTGCTGGCTGACCTCAGCTCCCCTCCAGAGCAGCCACGGCTATGGACGAAGGCTTTCTGCCACGGTGAGGTGGTCTCCAGTTACTTTCCAGGGTCAGACATCCTTCGGAGGTGTGGAACTTCAGGTGGGTGAAGTCCAGGGAGACCCTGGACACAGGTGAAGGTGGAAAGAGTTGCCTTGGGGGTTGTAAGACCCTGGCTTCCGTGACCGCCTTGGTGATGCCCTACCACCAGAATGCAGGGAGCTCAGGCAGAATAAAGCATCAAGCTGAGCTACTGAGGCAGCACAGGCCAATGAACCAAAAACGCCTGATCCCCAACCCAAAAAATCTAGATTGCTCTGTTTCCCACCTCTCATTCACCCTGGCCAGGACCAGAGCAGAGTGCAGGCCCTTTGAGATAAATCGTAGAATTTAGCTATGTATTTACTAATAAATAAATCTGTGCCATAGCCTTGGCCATGAGGCCATGTCTTTGGGGTGGGGGACCTCTGACCATGCAGGCCTGTGCAGTCTGAGTCTTTCCTTGGTGCCCCCAAAGGGCTTCCAGCTTCAGAGACACCTCGGAGCAAGTCTTGGCACTGGGCAACAAAATAGCTGAAGTTTGGAGAGGGACTTGGGTGATGTGTAAGCCTTGCTCTTCCCCTCTATCAAAGAGTTGAAGCACATTTTATTATTTTTTGATAAATTAACTCATGCAGAAGGGTCTACTGAGAGTTCCCTGCTCTCTGGTGTGATGCCCTCAGCACCATGCTCCACGGGGCTGGTGCAAATTCAGAGCTGATCCACCAAATCCAGTAGGGTCCTTCATGGTTTCTTCATCCATAAAATGCCTGCTCTAGTCTCAAAAAAAGGAGAAACCCTGCACTTTGGCGCATCTCTGCAGCCAGCCATCCCTCAAGACAAGAAGGAAGACTTTTCCTTGGGTATGATTATTTCCTTTGCCAGACCTCCCATGGTAGGCTGGTGCTCTGCTCATCTCCCCTGTCCGTGCACCAACTGCGTGTGTTGGCATGCGTCCTGAATTTTGGAAAAGGTGCCGTTCGTTCCACCAGTCTATCATATTTGCTGTGAATTGCTGCATTTCATTAATGAACGAAGTAGGACGGACAGTGGTTTGATTAAGGAGAAGACCAGACAAGGCACGGTCAAAGAGGGGGGCTCAGACCATGAAAATGGGGCTCAATTCTCAGTGGACTCCCTGAGCCACCCTCATTAAGGTGCTTCTCCTCCCCACACCTCAGTTCTGCATATGCAAAATAGAGCTAATTCTCTGTCCTTTACTCAGCGTGCGAGTCTTAATTAACGTTTTTCAAGAAGCCCTGGGAAGACCTAGGACGGGGAGTGGTTTTTGCCGTATTTGAGCAGGCATCTTTCCAGGCCTGGACCAGCAGCAGCAGCTGGCTGCCGTCCAACCTCCCTCCGCTCCCCACGCTCGGGGTTTGTTAACATCCCAATCGATAACACCGCGACATAAAATTCAGCTTCAACTTTTCTCCCTGGGTTCAGCTGCAGCACGGGGTTTGATTTGGGGTTTTTTTTTTATACCGAGCTCGCACCCTAAATCCTATTTTTCCAGATCCTTTGAGCCCCACTGGGAGGTATTAAGGTATTATTATTATTCTTTGTTGCCACGGGGAATGGGGCGAATGCTAACGAGGGAGATGTGCGCCCCGTCCTCTCCTATAAATCAGTTCATCTTTTCATACGCCACCTCTCCCACTGCCGTCAGCTTTTAAAAATAACAAATTGCGGGTTGTTCTTCCTTTCCTTGGGAGGATGACTTCTAGGGTTTGCAACACGGAGCTTTGACGGATAAAGAGAAATTTATTTTCCGGGGGGGGGAAGGAAAGGCTGAAATTCTCACCTGATCACGTGGCGTTAGGAATTATTGGACCTTTAGGGAAAAAAAAAAAAAAGGGCTGTTCAGGAACTTGATAAATTTAAGAATTTTAAAGGCCTGCCGCCGGCCCGTGAATTCATCGGGAGCGGGTTCGTTCTTGCTGTGTGCTGGTGCAGGAGCCGGTGGGACGAGGGGTGCGGTCCAAGGCGGGCAAATATTATCCCATCAATAATCAATAACTGCTTGCAGGGCGAGGCGATTCCGGCCGGATTGGTATAGAATATAGAATCACTATTATTGTTATTCCAGTTTAAAGCCAGTTCCTCTTCGCTACTGCCACAAGTGAGCTGAAGCGATGTATTTTTAATTTGTTCGCAGGCACTGTGCAATCCATCACGCGGCGTTACACCGGCTGGAACCAAATGTCAGCGCCGAGCGGCGAAACATTTTTGTTATTTAAGTTACTGTATGCTAAGTTTATGTTGATTGCTCTGAGTACCATCTCCGAAAGTTAACTAGCGGTAAAGTGTTGATAATGTCCCACTTTCGCAATCATATTTGCATAGTGCACAACGGAGTTTCGCAGAAAAAAAAAAAAAAAATTAGCTTAAGTGCTGTTTTTCATCAGCCCTGTCAGTCTCATACTGTTTGCTTCATCTCGGTACGCGGGGCATTCGGTGACAAATGGTTATGACATTTTTCATCTCAGCGTTACGTTATTACACAATCGTCATCGTCTGCCTCACGGCTGCACCCTCGCCACGCGGTGAGGGAGGGAGAGGGGGATGAAAACGGGGGCAGAGGAGAAAGAATTGGGATTTTTTTTATTATTTTTATTATTTATTATTTTTCTTCTCTCGCCAAAAATAAATAAATAAATAGATAAAAATAAATAAATTATTGTTCAGACCTCCTTTTTTTCAAACCCCTTGCCCAAGGCAGCATCGCCAGAAATATTCCCGTGGGCAAACGGAAAGCGTTCTGTTCCCATTGAAGTCAGCGGCAAATCGCTCGATGTACAGGACCCGTATACAAATAGGGGTGACCTCTCTTTGTTCGGGGTACGGCGCAGCGGAGCGAGGACCACTGTCACCAGAGGCCTTCTCCTCCCTCCCAGCATCCATGCAACCTGGGTGACGTCCACCACCCACCCCCCCCCAACCCTGATTTAGCCCCAGCTAAAGGATGGAGAATCTGCCTTTAGATTTTTTTCCTGCGGTAATATTTTTAAAAGGTAACAGCAACATTTCCTCGGCATTACCAGCTCAGGAATAAAATCCCCAGAATTCAGGAATAAAGCAGGAGTAAGAGATCTCCGCAGCAATTTTTGGGTTGGTTTTGTGTTTTCCACCCTCCCCGGTTACTTTTCCTCTTGGTTTTGTAACTGAATTTAGCAGAGCAATTTATTCCTAACCTGGATCCCTCAGAAGTTTTAACCTGCGTTTTGCAGGGTATCCCGGTGGCAATTTCTCATTTCGGGCTCCAGCTTCTGTTGTGCGTGATGAGCTTTACCCTTCTATGGGTAACTACAGAGATAATAGAGCTTAGCGTTATTATGGAGCGTGGTTTTAGCCCGAGCACCCCCTCCATACATTAAGTAATTCATCCTTATTGCCATTAGGAATTCAGATGCTATTTTATGGAGGGGGAAGGGAGGGATGTGTGCAGAGCGCAGCTTATATTTTGCAGATTTATTTTTTTTTTATTTATTTATTTTGCCGTGCAAGTTGCTGATTTACTCTGCGAAACCTCCTGGAAAAAGGTTTGAAGAAAGCTTTAGGGGAAAAAAACAGGGATTTTTCATATCGTTCAGGCTTCTCCCTGCTACCGTGCAGCTCTGCCTGCCTGCCTTGCCGCCCGGGCGTGCAGCGCGGTATAGAATACGTTCGCCTTTGCATTAATAATAGTCCAATAAAACCAGACAATCTTCTTGCTTAAATGCATTGAGTTATGCAGCTCCTAATTCTAGCACGTAAGCAATGAAAGAAAAGCAGATATTTTGTCCCCGCAAAAAAAAACCCAAATTCTGTGACACAAATGCAAGCCGACATATGGTAAAAATTGCCTGCAGCCCTGCTGATTTACAGAACTGTTTTCACTCGCAGATAATTCATTAAAAATCATTTCATACTGGCTGTATATATATAAAAAATATTTACTTGTGTAAATAGCAGTCATGACGGGATCGCTTTTTTTTTTTTTTTTCTTTTCCTCCTTTCCCTTCTTTTTTTTTTATTTTGACAGCTGATGGGGAAGGGGGGAAAAATCCGATCGACATAGGGGAAAGCAAAGGTATGCCTGGCATTCGTCCTGCGATATAGGTCAGGACCGGGGGCTGGTGGGGACAGCTTTTAAACCCGCTACCTGAACCATCTGCCGTTCAATGCCGGTGGAATCTGCACACGGGAAACGGGAAACGGGCGCCGGGCGGACATTTACGTGGCGGCGTACGGCACAAAAGGGACTGGGAGAGCGCTTTTACCTGCTTCGGGGCTCGCGCGCTGCCCTATAGAACAATAGGAGCCAAGATAATGTATACGCTGGGAGATGGCACCGTAGAGCTGAGGCTGCGGGATTTCAAGGCCGTTGCTGCCGTAGCAGAGCAGCTCGGAAAATAAATAGCAAATTCCAGGGCGGCGAGGCGAGTTTGCGGGTTTTAATCGGCTTTTGCAAAGCCTCGTAAAATGACGAAGGCACAAAACGTGAAGGGGACAAATGACGTGGTGGGGTTTGCGGCTCCCGGGCACAAACAGCCCAGGTATATTTGAGACGAGCCCTGAAATCTCACTCCTAACCTCCCTGTTTTATTTTCTAAAATATGTCTTACGTTATTCAAAAAGCTTAACAACGCTCCAGCCCGGCACTACCTCTTTGCTTTTTTTCTCTCTGCTTACTCCAATATAATTTGCTTAAATACCACGCGTTATTTCAACCCCTCAGCTTGGAGACCTGTAAGGGATTTTTCCCCCCTTCAAGGAAAATTCAGAAGTAAGAGAGATTGGGGGGGGTGGAGGCGTTTTTTTCCTCTACAGATGAAATAGGTGTAATAAGAGTGAAATAATATCATTGAAACTGTGAATGGGAGTGAGCACTTGGAATAGGGATCTAGTCCATCAGCTCTCATCCTCCACCAAACCCAGTAGTAAACAAAGCAATAAATATTTGGGGGCTTACAGAGGGCTGCTCTGGGGGGAGCTGGGGGGGAATTAAGATGAAACAGCTACGTGGGGAAAGGGGGGACCTCCGGGCTGGCGTCCCACACCTGCGCCCGGCACGGCTTCGAGGGGAGAAAGTTTGGGCCTGTTTCTGATGGAAATGGGTGCGATGTCGCACGTCGCCGAGCAGGAGCCGCTACCTCGACGGGCAATTTTTGTATTAAGCTGAACCTGAAAGGGAGGATCAAATAAACTCTCACATCAGAGCGTCTCCATCGAGAAAGCTTCTCCTGCTCTATTTATACGCTGCATAAATCAGTCTCCAGACTGTTACCATAGATAACAGAGTTTTTCTTCTGCTGTTGTCTCTAACAGCTTCTTTTCCCCCCCACTATATTTCGTGCAATTCCTACCTATCACCTCGGTGAGTAATTCGCCCGGTTTAAAGCAAATTACAACTTGGGAGCAAGACGGGGTTTTCAGGCAGAGAGAGATTTTTCACCCCCCTCTTTCTGAATTTTCCTCCCGACTCGCTACATAGCCCCGAGAAATCCTGCAGAAAGGGGAGCTATAGGTGACGGCAGCTGATCCTGATACATATTTAACCTTCTTGCCGTCCCCAGGAATTAACTATTTAGGCGGTGAGGAGCCGACGCAGGCGTCACACCAGAATAACACGGGCAGGCTGGTTCGCAGCGATGCCGATGCTCTCCGCAGAAGCCGTCGTTAATTCTCAGTACAGAGCTTCTTGCAGGAGGCATCGCCACGGGCTGGTGTTTTTATTTGAAATAAATAACTAAATAAATGCAGCCGGTCCCTATTTGGGGGGTCAGTGGATGAGGAGTTTCCCCTCCTAGGGATGGGGAGTTAATGGGATTTGTTGGTGCTGGTTGGGGGGCGAGGGGGGTTAATCCCTCCCCTTCGTGTATATCCCTGTTAATCTGGTTTAGGTTATGTTTAGAGTTAAAGTTTTTCAGTATGGGCTCTGGCCACCCGTCTGCACAGTGCCGGGCACGGGGCTGAACCCAGCGAGGGGCTGCCGGCTCTGGCTCTGTGAGCTTTGCCCCCTCGCAACTCCCCACACCTAGAAATTCAGGTGAGCCCCAGAAAAAAAAAAAGAAAAAAAAAAAAGGAGGTTTAAATTTCACCAAAGTGGAGACAAAGCTTGTAAAGGCTTTTAGGAACCCGTCGTCGCTCGGGGAAAGCTCCCAGCGAGGCCCAGAGCCTATTGTTTGATGCAATGTGATTTATCATAGAACGGGTAGGGCAGAAAAGGAACTTTTTCCCCCCATTCGGGTGCTCAGCACCCACCCGCAGGGATCCATCCATTCCCCCAGAGCCACCTCCGCCATCGGCCCCAGCAGTTGTTAAGCCGATGGTGGGGATGCAGCTTTGAGGTTTGGGGTTGTCTTCTTAAGCCCATCGTCATTTAGGAGCCATCCTGCAAAGCGTTAAATAGCCTCACCTGACCTCCTCCAGCAAAGCAAAGCTCTGCATCCTTATTTAGGGACATGCATCACCTCTACAGTTTTTCCTCTGGTGCTGGAGGTGGAGCAGAGAAGTGAAATGTTGTGAAACAAAAAAAAAAAAAAGCAACTCTAAACCCATCCGAATTTGCCTTGAAACCCTTTTCCCATCCCAACCTGCCTGAGCGCGCATCCAGGCGATCCCAAACGGGGCACGCAGGAGGGCCGGACACATATGCCGTGCCATATGGAGCGACGCAATTCTGGTCAATCGGATCTTTAGGAGTTTTATCGTTTAATTTCTTAATGTACTAATAGTGCAGAGGGAGGGAATGGATCATCGGTTAAGTCCAAGGATTTATGTTTTTAAGGGAAGCGTAATGTATTTGCAAGCGGGTTGGAGCGGGCTTTAAATACCCCCAGTGAACGTGGTGGGGAGAGGGCAGGCGTGCAAACTGGGAAAGACCCTGGAAGATCCCTTTGAGCATTAATCCAACGCAGGTTTACAACGCGGCATCCAGCCCCCGTGTGAGTGGGCTGAAATTCAAGCTGAAAATCCCCCTGGCACCATGTTGCAAAGATAATTTTGCCCAGCGCTGAGGGCTGCGGGCGACGAGTCTGGGTCTGGGTTTGCATCTCCGGCTGCCCCCATGGTTTTCAGCAGTGGCTCCATCTCCGTGGCTTGGCTCTGTAGGCATCTCCCTTCCATTCGAAGCCACGAAGGATGGGTGGCAAAATGTCCCTGAGGCCCCCGACCCGCAGTTTCCCTGCTTGGGAAAAGAGGGAATTAATTGCATTTACCTCCTTCGGCTTTGCCACTTGGGAGCAGTGCTCATGCGGGTTCCCAAAGTGCTTTGGGATCCTCCAAAGGCAAGCGTTAAGGGGAGATAAAGCACTGGTAGTTAGAAAGAAAAACTAGGGAGAGAAGTAATTTGGGGAGGGATACTGAAATTACAACTTTTCACCTCCAACCGGCTTACCTCCCGTCAAACGCCTGTATTTATTTTAAAGTAAAATAGCTCAGCTCTCTATAAATCTCCGAGGCAGCAAACCAAGGAGGAGATACCCAACATGACGCCGTGACCCCGTCCCTGGCGCGGGCTGCCGGTGCGGTCCCCGTCAGGCCAGGGCCCCAGCGGCTCAGAGGGATGCTGGGGCTGTCGGCCTCTGTCTGTGAGACCTTTAAAATCCACGCCGTACGAATTCTTGTTTGACTTGCAAACAGTTTAGAGGAGGTATATGAGAAGTTACTCATTCAGGGTAAAGAGGGTTTGCTTTTTTTTTTTTAATGCAATAATATTATGCCATGGGGGGGTTTTTTGGGGGGGTGGCATTACAAAGGGCAGGCAGGGAGATATTTGTGCCTGGGCTGGTGACTCTCTGGAAAAATTTTTCCACGTCTGATTTCCAGTATTTCCTTGAAAACTCCTCTGATCTGGTGCATTAGATGAAATGACATTAACGTAGTGGAAACAAAATGGTACTGCTGTTAAACAGCACTAAGAAGAAAGGGCCGCGGCTCTCAGCCGGCTCGGCACGAAGATTTTGAGCACTTTGGGGAGAGGGGGGGGGCAATGAGCACAGGGCCCTGGTGCTTGTTCAGAGCTGGATGCTCCTGCCCGTCTCTGAAGACTCACACGTGGGCTCTGTGCTCGGGGTACGGACCGTGCGCTCCTGCTTCCGTACGGTTTTTTCTCAGCAACTTGTAGGCCTCGATTTGGGGGAAAAAAAAAAAAAAAAAAAAAAAGCAAAAAAGCATGTATTTGTCTTCATGCAATGGGAAGGCATACACGGGCGATGCGGCGCGATACGTAGCTGAAATGATCTCAGCGGCAAAGGGCAGCTGCGGCTTGTGCAAAGAGATCCCAGGAGCGGGCACACGCCCTTGGTAGGAAATCACCCGGCCAGGAATAAAGGGAATAAAGGATTTCCTGCCTTCAGAGCCTGCTTTCGCCCGGGTTTAGCCTGGGTTACGCTGCGCAGCGCCCTGCCGAGGTTACGGGGTCTAGCGGGGCGCTGGGGGATGCTGCCAATGCACAGCTGCCCCCGGCCAGAGATGCGTCGGTAGGCACGGCGCGCGTTTCTTGCCGCCGCTGTACACCAGGACCTTCCCAGAAACAAAAAAAGCACGCTCTTCTCCTTGAAACTCACCTTGAACGCAGCGAGACGGGGTGGGTTTGTTGGGGTTTTGTGGGTTGTTGGGTTTTTTTTGGGTGGGGGGGTATGCGTCGTTCCCCCCCCCCCCCCCCCGGCTTTGCTGTCAGCAAGAGAGGCTGCAAAAAAAGCTGAGGAGCCACTGCGGGCTGCGCGCAGCCCTGGGAGCTGTCAGCTCCACGCCACTGCAGTGATGTCAGCCGCAAAACACAGCCGCTTCCACCCCCAGCCCCTCGCACACACGCACAAGTCGCAAGAAGAAGAATTCGTAATTACAGTAGCGTAGCCATGAAACCAGCAGCGGCGGTGTTGGGGGGGGGGGGGAGAAGCGAAGCCTCATCCAAAACTGGTCCTTTATTTTTTTTATTTTTTTTTTTTCCCCTCTTTTTTTTTTTTTCTTGCAAAGCTGCCTCCAGCTCTGCAGCATCCTTTCTCTGCGGCGGGGCTGGGGGAGGCCGGGCGGGGGGGGGGGGGGGGGGCAGAGTGGGGGTTTTCCCCCCCACCCACAGCCGCCGCAAGCGGGGGGGGGGTGCGGGGGGGGGGGGGGGGGGGGGGGGGGGCTGGGCAGGGCCGGGGGGTCTCTCCCCGCGGGTCGCTCCTTGTTTTAAAAGGCAGCATTGCTGCGGACAACACCCGGAGCATCTCTGCGGGAGAGGGGCTGGGGGCGAGGGCTGCAGCCGCCTTGTTTGCGGCGCACGGAGTCAGCAGCTGTGATTTTTTTTTTTTTTTTTTTTTTTTTTTTGGCTGAATAATCCTTTACGGGGGGGTGGGGGGTGGGGGGGTGCGGGGAAAGAGGGGAGGGGGGGGGGGAGGCTGGGGGAGGAGGAGGGAGGGAAAGTGGATCACCATCACCGAAGGAGGACAGCGGGCAGGATTAGGGCTGGCTAATGATAAATGAGAAGGCGCCGGTGACAGCTCCGCGCTGCGCTCCGCGCTCCGCGCTGCTTCCGCGCCCCGCCAGCCGCCCGCTCCGCTCCCCGCCGCCGGCCTGGCTTTATCCCCCCCTTTCCTTTGCTTTTTTAGAGATATTTTTATTTTTTTGCTATATAGAGAATTTTCACCTCTCCTCCGCGTAGCGCGGGGGGCGGGGGGGGGGGGGACAGGTTCCCCCCGTTCTCCCCCCCCTCCTCCGTCCCCCCCAAAGCATCTTCCGCGGGATTACGCGCCTGGCCGCGCTGCTGCACCGGCTGCCGGATGGAGGGAGCACCGCGGGGCTGCCGCAGGGGGTATTTCCTTCGCTCCTCTTATTTTGGGGGGGGTGGGGGGTGGTTTGGGGTTGGGGTCGGGCCGGGAAGGGGAGCGGGGGGGCAGCCAGGACACCCCGCGGCACCCCACGGGAGAGGGGGGGTTCAATGGGGGCTGCGCCGCCCCCCCCTCCCCCGCGCCCTTTCTTCCCCCCCTGGAGGATTTGGGGGGGCGGGGGGGGGAGCCAAGGAGGTTTGTCCATGGGCTCTGCCCGCGTTGTGTGTGTCCCCCCCCCCGGACCCGGGTGACCTTTCAAAGCAAAGCCCGGCTCGTACCTACCAAGGTGCATTGGGCAGCAGGGGCTGGGGGGGGGGGGCGGTGGGGAGGGGGGTGATGCACCCGGGCTCTCCCCCTCCCTCTGCCTCTCCCCCTCCCTCCCTCCCTCCCTCCCTGCTCCCTCCCTCTCTCTCTGCTGCATTTTGCATGAGCTATCTAGGTCATTAGCATTTTAGCGTATGCAAGACTTGACAAAGCTGATGAGAAGCCAGATGGGCCCCTCTCCTCTTTTTTTTTTTGCACCACTTGGGATGGGAGCGGAGGGGCTGACTGCGGCGGGGGAAGGTTGGTCGCTGCCTCCAGCCCCCCCCCAGCGCGGCGGGGCTCGGGGAAGGCGGCGGAGCGCGGGCAGCGGCGGGCGGAGACGCAGGGCAGGTAACGGGGCAGCGCCGGCCCCCCCGCCGCCCCGGGCACCCCACAGACTCCCATTTATTTTATATTTTCTATACATTTGATTTTTTTTTTTTTTTCCCGCCCCCCCCCCCCCCCCCCATACCCCTATCGGGAAGGGCTCGCCGAGCCCCTCCGCGGGGCGCGGAGAACAAAGGCTGGGCTCCGCGGGGGCGGTGGGCAGCGCGGCCCCTCTCCCTCTCCCCCCCTCCTTTTTTTTTTTTATTTTTAATAATCCCCCCCCCCCGCCCTTATCACGCCTATTTTCCTTCCTGCCGAGGAAAGGCCCCTCTCTCCGTGTTCACAGCGGACCTTGATTTAAATGTCCATACAATTAAGGCACGCGGTGAATGCCAAGAACGAGGCTGACCAGCATCGAGGCCGGAGGCGGCTCCGCGGCTCTCCGCACCCGCGGAACCCCCAACCCCCCCCCCCCTCCCCCCGCCCCATCCCGGCCGCGCAGCAGAGCTGCGCACCGCGCAGGTGGCACCCGCAGCGCGGGGGGTGGGGGGGGGGGGTGGGGGGCGGTGAGGGATGGGGGGGGACACACGGCACCTTTTGGGGGGGACCTCGGGAAAAAGTGGGGTGCGGGGTGGGGGTGGGGGTGGGGGGTGTCCCTGCGCGCCCCGGCACCCGGGGAACGAAATCCGGAGCTGTCACTCGGGGGTGACCGGCGGGGGGGGGGGGCCGGGGGGCCGCGGCTGCTGCCCCCGGGGCTGCTCCGGTGCCGTCGCTTTGTGCTTTGCCTTTTTCTCGCTCCTTTTCTCCGCAGAGCGATGGGGTTTTTCCCTGCTAAAAGCAAGGGGCAAGGTCTTGGGGTCACCGGGGCTCCCCCGCCGGGGGGGGGGGGGGGGGGGAAGGGGGGGGGGATAGGCTGGGGCAAAGTCGCTTTTTTTTTTTCCCTTTATTTTTTAAAGCTTTATTATTATCTTAATTTTTTTTCCCCGCCGGTGGCTGTTTGTGTGTCTTTCCCCTTAACCCCCCCCCCCCCCCCCTTTAATCCTTATAATTTAAATCAAAAGTGGCGGGGAGAAAAGGGGGGGAGCGCAGTGTCTGCAGGGCGAGGCCGGGCGTAAATCTCTCGGCGGGATAAACATGGCATTTGTTCCCTTTGTATGGTAATGCTGCCCCCCCGGCCGCCCCCCCCCGGCAGCTGCCCCGGCCATGCAGCCTCCCTACAAAAGATCCCAATTACCCATCGGCTGCCTCATTATACCCCAAAGCCAGCCCCGGCGAGAGGCGGGGGTGTGCAAGGAGCCGAGGGGGGGGGGGGGGGGGGGAAGGAGAGGAAAAAAGGAGGCGGGGGGGGGGGGAACAGCACCTGAATTATTCAGAAAATAAAATAAAATTCAAGAAACTGCCAGCCCCGGGCGGCAGGAGGGGAGGGTGACGGAGGGATGCTGCGACCCCGCGGCCTTGTCCCCCCGCAGAGCTGCCTGCAGCCCAGGGGCTGCTCCGCCACTCCCCCCCCCCCAAGCTGTTTTATTTTCCCCCCTCCTTTTTCACGCTTTATTATTATTTTTTTTCCCTTTTCTCCACCTTTTTAGCCAGAGAGGTGCCTTGGGAGCCCATCGCCACCCCCCTGCCCCGCTCCCCGCTTGGGGCCCTTCGCCTCCCTGCCCTTCTCCCAGCCCTTCTCCTCCCTTCCTTTCTCTTCGCAGCTGGAGGCCAACCTGCCCCGCATCCTCCATCCCCCTGGCCAGCCCAGTGCTCCCAGCAGGTGCCTCACACTGGGCATGGGAGGGCCTTACTGGAGGGGACGGTCCTCCACCCCATGGGGTGGCTGCGGCGGGGCTGGGGGGCCCTTTGACGATGGCGTGGGGGGGTCCATCTCTCTTTGCAGCCCTGCGCGCAGACCCTCACCGACAGGACGGTGCCCACGGGAGCGTTGACAGCAGCTCGGGGTCCCTGGGACGCCTCTTTGCACCCCCCGCCCATCCTGGGGTGCTGCAGGTATTTCGGGGCAGCCCTCCCCTGGGCTTGCGTCCCGGCTGGTGTGGATGCCGCAAGGAGCCCGTCGGGTTGTGCCGTGCCAATAAAGCTCTTTCGCTGCCGGCTCCCGCATCCTCTCCTTTGTTCGCGGAGGTTTCTCGCCCGTCTCTTCCAGCAGCGGAGGCAGGACACCCCCACCCCACCCCCCCCCCCGCAGGACCCACACTCAGCACCAGGTGGGGGATGACATACTAAAATCCACCCCAAAATAAAACCTTCGACCTTTCATTTTGGCAGCCCACCGTCGCCTGCTCAACCCTGGGCGGGCGCCTCCGCATCCTGGACCTCCAGGAGAGTCTGAACTGCTAGAGGGCTCCTATTTAACAAATAAAAAGGGGGAAAAGAGAGAGATTTGGGGTCCCTTCTATTTGGGATCGCCTCCATCCCTGCAGGAAGATCCCTGCCCCACTGCCCTCTGCGCCGAGCATCCCTCTGCAGCCCCGCCGGCCCCGGCAGCACATGGCCCTCACCCGGAGAGCCAGCGAAACTGCTTTTCCATTAATGAGCTGCGGCATGGAAGAGAGAAACCAGATCTAAATAACCCCAGAAAAATAAACAACCCGTTTATTGCTTGCGAAACGGCTGGGATGAAGAGACGCCATCGCCTCGCATCCAAAGGCAGAAGGCCTGGTACCCCGCCGGGGCCCGGCTGCCTCCCTTGGGCTCAGCTTAGGGGGATGGATAGGAGGGGGCAGGAGGCTCTTATTAATATTAATCCCGAGAAATATTGCTATGCCCTGAATACATCAGGCCGGGGGTTTCTCAAAGACCCTTGCCCCCTTGAGATGAGCTGCGGCGCGGCCCCTCCTCTTCTGGGTGGACACTTTGGGTAGGGAAATGGCGCTGGGGGGTGGACAGATGCGTTTGATTTTTTTTCGCTGAGGGATGGAGGAGGAGGTGGCACGATTTTATTCCAAGCACGTCAGCTCCCCCCCCCACCCCCTCCGCTCCCCATCCCCTCCTTCCTCCCTCCACCCGCAGTCCGATGTAAACATAACGGCTAGAAACCTGCCAGGCTCCATCCCCAGTTGGATTATAGCGAGGGGGGGAATTAAGCAGCTTGCACGAACGTTTGATTAACACAGCGATGCCCCCGAATAACCTTCAGGCGTCTGGCCTCAAGGTCGCGTGCCGGAAGGGGCCGGGGATGCCGGGGAGAGGGACCCTCGGGTCCCCGCGACGCAGGGCGAGGAAAGGGATGGATGGAGCGGAGAAGCGGGGTGCGCAGATCCTTCCATCTGCGATTTTATGCCATTTTTATTTCTCCCCGCCCACGCCCACCCCCTGCCCGATCCACTCGCGACTGCAGCGCTGGTTTGACTGGAGATGCTCTGGCTTCGGTGGGCAGGTGGCAAGGAAGATGTGGGAAATTCCTCTGTTTCCCTCATTTCCCAGCTCCCTGTCGAGTCCCAGCCTCGTCCAGCTCTGCTATTCACCCGGCCCCATGAAGGACGACGGTCTCCATGCAGAAAGGTCTTTTCCTCCACATCCCCGCAGCATCCAGCTCCTTTTTTCCATTTATTTTTATGCCGCGTACCTCCTTGAACTGCAACCCAACACATCTCCTAGCAGCGGCAGGCAAAGTGGGTGTTTTATTGGGAAATCTAATCAGGATTCGAGGGGAAAATCCTTTCTTAATGTCTTGGCTAAGCAACAAGCTCAATTAAATTGCTTAGGCTATAAAAAGGACCGAGTCCCCCATATTTTTGCTCCTCTCCGCTCTTCCTGGACAGCACCATCATCCCTGCGCACCACTCCACCATCTTCAAAGCCCAAGCAAGCCCCAGCGACACAGGACTCGCATGTCATGCCCTGACACCCCCCCCCTTCCCCACCTCCCCGAAGCAACAGAGTCACAAATCATTTCAAACGCTCTAAATTTAGACCACCAGCGAGACCACAAATAAGGATTTCGGTGACATCACTGCTGGAAATTAAGGGGTCAAATAGGGAAGCCGAACACGGCGCCCCGAGGAGTGGGGACAGCGCTTTAATGATGCCCCTGCACACCAGGGCCATCCCCGTTTCTCCTATTGAGACATCTCAAAGCAGCCCCTCAAAATATATTTCTCCCATCACCCAAAATACCCAGAATCAGGCCGGTAATTAGATTAATTCCAATCAGGAGCTGCCGCTGAAGGACCGTGGGGACCCAACAGATCAGCACTGCCGAGATGCTCGGTGTGACCGGGTTTGCTCTAAGCCCGCGGGCGATGAGGCACCGAACGAGCAAAGCTGACGAGCTTTGCCCGGCGCAGGGGCTGGGAGGAGAGGTGACATGAATCTCCTGCTGCCCCAGTGCTGGAAGGCAGCTCCAGCCTTTGCTATGCGGCCGGTGACGATGGAGGATCTGCCGTTACCGTAGCACTTGCACGGTTGTGCGTGCGTACGGTCCCACGTCGTGCTGCGGTTACAGGCTGGTGATGCTACCATGGTATCCCGGTATCTATAGCGCTTTGGGCATGGTTTGCTCTGCAACCAAGAGTCAGAGCTGAAAAACACCACACACGGGGGAAAGGGAGCTGGGGCTGAGTCCCAAGGTGGGAATGGGGCTGCTCTGAAGCGAGAGGTCCCGTATGTCGGGGGATGAGGAAATAAGAGGCGTTCCCATGGCTCCTGATGCACTGGAGTTGGAGGGGCAGATCCTGACCTCCTCAACAAGGTCAGGTCAGGCAAGGTTGACCTCCTCAACAAGGTGGGTGGCAGAGGGCAAGAGTTTGTTAAGAGGGACTCAAGAGGCACAGAGCGTTCAGAAGCTACCCGGACCCTCATCCAAAGGGTTAGCGGTGACATGAAATCACAGTTCTTTAATCGCTACCAATGCCAGGAAAGATTTGAATGGCACCGCCCACTCCTCATGCAAACCTGTACAGCGTGATACATAAACACACCTACACGGGCCCCAGAAACCCTGATCCCTAAAATGCCCATCAGAATGTTCAGCAGAAACATCCTGATTTTAGGACATGAGCCTGTCCCAGCCCTAAAAGCTACGTTAGCAGGAGCCTGGACCGTTCCTGTCCTGCAGCGAGGACGTGGTGTTTTCAAGCGAGAAGGCTGCAGTTGGGTCTCTCTTAGGATGTTTCAGGACCATTTCAGCCACAGTGCAGGACAGCAAGAGGATAAAAGGCCCTGGTGGCTGGTCACTGGAAGTGGCCAGAAGCATGGCCTCTCCCCATACCCCAGGCAAGCTCCGAGCAGCCTGGCTAAGGGATTTATCCCCCTCTTGCTGCCTCTCCCGAAGGTACTTATGGAGCTGGAGACAGGCTGGAGGCTCAGTGGAGGATGCTCCTCTTCTCCCTTGCAGTATTTAAGCAGGGCCTGGTCCTCAGCAGGTGTTTCCCAAGCGTCCCAACCTCTCTTCAGCAGCCTTTAGGTTAGGGAGGTAGAGGAGTTGCAGAGGTGGGATTCAACCTACCAAAACTCAGCTGCCCAAAGGTCCTCTTGTGCCCGTGAATCAGAGTGTGTGAAATGTCCATCACTGATGGACAGCCATCCCTCATCTCCGAGACAAACCACTCCCTGGAGATGCCTGTCTCTCTATCCATCCAGGGGACAGCCCAGCAGGCAAGTGGAGATAATTCATGTGCCTTTCAGGTGGCTCAGATGAAGAGAGATATTTCCCAGCCCTCATCTATGGATATGAAACCAGTTTGGGCAAGCGACAGAGGCCAAGGGGCCTGGCACTGCCAAGATGAGATGCTCCCTGCACCGATTGCTGCTGGGGGTGGGCATGACCTCTTGTAAAGTCTGGTGACATCCAAGAGAGGTTGAGATGATGCTTTTCAGGACCTGCTGCCCACAGCACCTACATCCTTTGGTGGTGGGTGACCCTTCGCTGCCCTCCCACGTGTGCTGTGGGTTTTCAGAGGCACAAAAAGGCTGGAAAACGCTGGCTTTGCCCTTTGCGTTTCACATTCACCTTGCCCCAGCGGTGACAAGTGAAAAATAAACCAACAAACCAATGTCCCCTTCGGCATCGCTTCCTCCTACGGCTGCAAAATACGACGTGGTGGGAGAGAGGGAGGCAGCTGGGGGAGGAGAGACAGCAGCCATCAATGCCTAAATCTGATATAAACCGCTTGGGCCACGGCAGCGTACAAGGATTTCTCCATCGCCGATACACACAGCAGCAATTTTCTGAACGTTCGCTTATTCGGATGGAGACTTTTTTGTTTTAAACCAAGACGGGCTGAAGTGTTTCCACGTGGCGCCAGCTGTAGAGATGAGCTAATGCAAAGCTCAGTCGCTTCCCTGCAAACACGGGTCTTGCTCCGCAGTCGTAGTCGCACCGATAATATCTTATACAGGGAAAGACAAAAGTAATGCGTATGCGTGTGTAATTTTCAATGTCAATGTGTTCAACTGTGAGTTGGAATCATAAAAGTTATTTCATTTATTACAATCATACATAAAGCCTCTTAGAGCTGCAGACTTGGAATAGGCAATTATGCCCATAGGTTAATAACATACAGCGATTTGACTGACAACTGGAATTATATTTAAACACGGCAGAGTGGCAGGCTAAAGGCACTTTATTAAAACCGTGGCTGGGGATTTGTTCGAAATACCAGTCGCATACCTCTCCTGGTAAAATATTTATAGATAGCACTATATCGTGGCCTATTATATTGCGTTTTCTTCTCCTTTCCCTTACTACTTTGAGGTCTGCGATATAGCGAGGAATTTAGCTGGTCAGATTTTCCTGGAGCGAAGGCAAATGCCCCGAGTTGCTTAACATGGGGTGATGCGATGGGATGTGATACGCGGTGGGAAGGAGCCAAACAGCAGTGATTATCTCGATACCTCCGAGGGACCTGAATTTACCTCTCCATCCTCTCTCCATATACACTCCCCATCCTCTCTCCGTATACGCTCCCCGGTGCGGCATCCTCTGAATGCTGCCCTCGTTAGCGCAGAGTTAACGATCCCGGTAGCCCAGACAAAACCAGCATTCGGTTGCCAAGACAGTCAGTAAAACAAATGGTGTTTGACTCAGAGTCTTTCCTATTCTGCTAGAAGGGAAGTTTGCTCCGGTGAGGTTGGTTTAGCGTGGGGATGGGTTGCCTGCAGCTGGGGTCGACTCTTTGCTCCTGGGAGGGTTTAATACCAGGTTAGAAAAATGTGCGTTGGGAATGACATAAAAAAATACTTGATCCTGCCTTGGGACAAGGGGGTGGATTAGAGCCCAGGATTCCCCACCGTTCTCGGAAAAAAACACTAAATGACTTTAAAAAATACCTAAGGGCCAGCAAAGCTCCTGGGGCTGGACCAAGCAACATCCAAAGGTCTCATTCCAACCTACATTGAGCTAGATGTGAGTCTAGCTAACCTGTAAACTAGGATTAAAAATCCCAAATGCTCTTTGTGTCCCATTGCCATCACTTGCAACCAACGGAAAAGGCAGGTTACATTTGAAATGCCCATAAAATTAACTCTTAATTCCCCTTTCTTGCTTCATTGGCATGGTGTTGAAAATGGCTATATAAGAACTGTCTGGCAGCATAGCCCAGAGCAGCAGCCAGCCATGGGCCAGACGCACTGTATTTTATTCAAGGATTTCTCTTTAAAAGGAGCAAGACAAAAATCAGTAGAGAAGAAAGAGCAATACGGTCTCTGGAGAGGTCAAAGGGACAGTCCTTGGGTTTAATCCACTGAAGTCCAATGGTGCAAGTAGCCCTCCAAGCCAGTGGTTTTAACCAATAACAGAATCAGAGAATGTCAAGGGTTGGGAGGGACCTCGGGAGATCACCCAGTCCCACCCCCCCTGCTCAAGCAGGCTCACCCAGAGCAGGGAGCACAGGACAGCGGCCAGGCGGGGGTTGAATATCTCCAGAGAAGGAGACTCCACAGCCCCCCTGGGCAGCCTGGGCCAGGGCTCCATCACCCTCACAGTCAACAAGTTCTTCCTCCCGTTCAACTGGAACCTCTTCTGCCTCAGTTTGTGCCCATTGCCCCTTGTCCTGGCGCTGGGCACCACTGGGAAGAGTCTGGCTCCATCCTCGTGACCCCCACCCTTGAGATATTTGTAGGTGTTGATGAGATGTGCGTAACAGAGAAAAAACTTCTCACCCAACACATCACTGGCAAATCAGAGCATACAGTCCAGATCTCCAGACTCCAATTTTTCTAGAAGAAACCCTAGCTGTGTAAACCCAGAGTTTAATGAAAAAAGATTTTCCTTAGTTGCAAGGAAGGGGAAGTTGGAGGTGCACTCTGCTGAAAACAGAGCTTGGATCCACCCGTCCGTCATTGCTCCCTTCTTGGCGGAGCAGCACAGTCCAGACGAACAACCATCCGTGGTCCCCAGGATGAGAAGTAGGCTCCAGCAAAGCTCTAGCTCCAGATGTTGGTCCTACAGGCCTCTCATCCCAACCTGGGGACCCAACCCCTAATTTCAAAGCCCTTATTACCCAACGATTAAAAAAAATGAAGCCTGAGAGCACTACCTATGAAAAGATCATCCCGGTGCTCTCTACACATTAAATACAATGGCTCAGAGCCTTCCTGTGATGCCACGGCAGGCAGGAGAGCAGGTCTCTGGGCCTGGATTACCCAGTGGTGGTCCTGATGCTGCAACCTTTCCCCAAAGACCAGCCTGTTGAGCAGCTCCCCACGGGGTCGGCAGTGCCCATGATGGACATGGCACCATGCCCGAGCATGCAAACGCCCACACAGACTTTCCCAGAAGCTTTTTCCAGCAGATTTACTGAGCAACAGCACCAATGGCAGCTTTGGAGGAAAAAGTGCCAAGAGATGAATTAACCAGAGGCGTGTGCAGGGGTGCATGGTGGGCACCAACTCAATCCTGGGGCAACTCCCTTTGTTAAAATGCCTGTGGGAGAAAAGACTTTTGTTTTTTAAGCTCTGAAATATTTATAATATTTTTTGTCAGGTTCTCCTTCCTGTCACTGATAAAACTCATCCTGGCATGACTTCAGCCCAGGATCAGCTTTTAAAGCACGGCAGAGAAGACCTCTGTGATTTAAAGCAAACATCCAGTCCTTGGCCATAGCCCAGTCCAAACTCAAGGGGGTATCTAAACCTTTCAGGGCAAGGGAAGGGGGTGCACATGTGAAACCCACCGGCACATGGCACAAAGGACCAAGGCTGACAGGGCACAATTTAGCCAAGCCAACATTTGCCCTCTCATCCCCATCCCGGGAAGACAAAGCACTGTGCGTTGGGAGTAGGTGGTTTGTCACCCTTTCGAAGAGATTGAGAGAGGGTGGTTGTGTTGCCAGCTCATGTCATTTTACCATGTATCTCATTTTATGTGGGTATAAATATATGTAGGAATACATATACATACATATATGTTGTTTTTCTTAAAGCCCAAGGCCCCGGAGGCAACTGATTTTTTAAACCCCTCCATTTTCAAAAGGTTTGAGGGATGAGCTGAGTTTACTCTAGCAGCTAAAAAACCAGAAGGCAAATTCAAAAACACATTAGAAAGAGTGCTAAAAATACGATCAAGAACTTCGAGCCAATTTTGTGATCAGGGGGTGTGTGTGTGTTTCTGGCTGTGATTTCTGGGTGTTTGGGGTTGGAGATAATGGAACTGGGAGTGGAGGGTGGCATGGTTTTATTCCAGGATCAATATCAGGGTGGAGCAAATGCTGTATTTATCTGCTAGCACATGCAAGTCTTAAAAGGTCTGATTGTACCCTGCTTTACACTAATGCAGCTCTGTGGCACCGCCAGGGAGTACCAGGGTACCCAAAATGTGCCGGTTTTCCAGTCCTCCTCTGGTTTTTGTCATGCATCATGTCCATCCTGGTCTCACCCCATCGAGCACTAGCGTGTTTTATGGGTTATTGCGAGGATGCCCAAATCTGTGCTCCCTTGCTCATGCCTCTGGGTGAAAAAGGGACCAACAGCATCTTGTAGGAGTTCCCACTAGGAAATAAGGCCCATAGGGATGACCTTAGTTGGGGGGAAGCTTCAAGGACATACCCAAGGCCGGCGGAGATATCCAGGAGCAGTAATTGCATGAGGAGCCAAGATTCCCAGGGAGACCCAGCCCAGCTCCACGGACACAAAACCACAATTGTCATCTGTGATGAACAACAGAGAGGGGAACATACAGGAAACAGCAATTAAACCATTAAAGTCTTGGGCAGCTTCCCAGCGACCGGCAGCCCTTATCTATATAAATATCTCACATGGCATAAAAGGAGCTATTCTCTACCCGTCACATGCCCCCGATGACCTTCAAGAGGGACAAGCGGGTAGGGGCTGTCCCTGGACACACCGAACTGGCGTCTCCTGCTCCATCTGAGGAGCGATGCGCCTAGAAGGAGGTTTGGTTCCCTTCAGGCAAAGATCTCCTGCTCCCCTCTAGCAGCACTCAGCGGTCCCAGTGCAAGTTGAAATTATCCTATGGCCTAATTACTGCCTAGATCTGCTGCCTATAAATACCTGGCCGCAGCGTAGGGAAATAACCCGCCCGTTGATGCAGCCAGCGTTGGGTGGTGATGGAGGATCCCATAGAGGAAGGCAGCGGGGTTCCTCTGTGAGCATGAGAAGGTGGCAAGCGTGCTGTGGTTAACGTATTTCGGTGTTAAGGTAGAGATTTTCAGAGTTGATCTGAATTTTTTATATTTATGTTTTGTCTCACACCCCAAAACACCCTGAGCTTCAGCTCATCCCAGCCTGGAGCAGATATTATAACACCTGCTATAACGCACGCCATCATATATATATATGTATCTCATATAATATACATCCAGGCACCAGCACATAAGGAATTTTTCAGAAAGCCAGAAAGAAATCATGGCTCTCATTCCTCAGATACCCTGTGGCACGTGCAGAAGCCAAGGCATTCTCCTGCATCTCAGATAGAGGCGTCTCCAAAGGCTCTGCAAGGACAGGGTCATTGCCGTGCGCGTAACCTCAAAGCCCCGGCTCCCGGGTTCAAGAGATAATCTCTGTTTCTCTGTTTTGCTTTTTTTTAAGTTTCCAGTCGCCATCACAGCGGGGAAAGGCTGGGAGATGCAATAGAGGCTCCACAAGCAGCAGGGAAATCAAAAGAAACTCCTTTTCGGATGGGTAGCAAAAAGCAGTCCCCGTGCAGGGAAAGGGGCAGCGCAGGCATGGGACTACTCCCAGTGGAGAATTTGGGTGCAGCCACCCTGTTAGGAAGGGAGGGAGTTTAATAAGCTCATGCTGGCACTGGTTAGTTTATTGGTTAATAACTAACTAGTACAGCTGTAGCTTTAGGGGAACTGGCACATGGGCTTTGCCCTACCTGCTCTGTGCAAGGCAGGGGTACCCAGAGCACAGAAGTTTGGCTCATTTTGAACGTAATTTTTTTTTTTTCTTGATGCTAAATAGAGAAATCTCTCATAAGAAACAACAGGGAGGCAATTTTTTTAAAAATCTATGTGTTCCCTGCAGCAACAGACACTCGAGCACAGCTTTGTGCTGGTGCCTGAGAATCAGCAATAACTGGGAAATTGTCCAGTTTATTTTAATAGTCAAGCTGAGTGAAATGCAAAATAACTTGATGACTGCTGAAAAATTTGGACGGCAGTTACAAACGGTTGTCCTTTAATTAGCCAGACGAACGGCCCTCAGATTGAGATTGGAACCGAAATAATCCAGGGAAGATCCATGATCATAAAAGACAACTACAACTAAAGTTTTCAGGAGTCGGAAATCATCCTTGGCATTTATCAGCACGGCCACATGTTCTGCTTGTTGGGAGAGCAGTTTTGTGGATAGATACCAAGACTGATTGCTCCATTCAATCTGGATGGGTTTTGTTAAAACCATCAACAGGAGGTTTAGCGGTGTTTACATTTAAATAGTCATCTTGGGGTTTCGAAGGCCTTTCCTCCTTCGAGGGGTCTGGATCTATGACTCTCTGCGAGGAGCGATACCCCACACACCTCTTGGGGACCGTTCAGGTACCAACAGACCCAGGCAGATATATTCACACTGGGTAGTGTCAGATGTGCTGTTCTGGTTGTACCTGAGCCAGGAGGAGATGCTTCCTTGGACCCTTGCATTAGTCCTGTCTTCCCAACATCCACGTAGCATCTCCCAGTTGGCCAGAAAAGCCCTACTCTGCACTGTCGGTACCAGATTTGGTTGTTTAACCCCGAGAATGGCTGCACATACAGTTATGTTGGCTGAACTCCATGGTAGAGATGTCAAGGGGAGCCCTGCGTGTTGAATGGCAGCACTTTCCCCTTCTTACCAGCCATGGAGGCTCTCACTGCAATTCTTCCTGCTGCAAGGAGTGATGCTGCAGCAAATGGCATCTCTGCAGGATGATGAAACACAGAGGAACTGTAATGAGATTTAAAATAAAACCAGTTTTTACCCTGGCATGTCTGGTTTGGATGAATCCAAGATGTTAGCAGTACAAAACCCTCAAGAGGGAGAAGCGCCCTTGACCAGACGCACGGTGAGACCCAGACGGGAAGCCTGACGCAGCTCTTCCCATTCACACCCTTCTCTGCCGGTTCAGGAGGACAAATCCTGCACTGCAAAGAACTCATCTAAATCAAGGAAGAGCAGGAATCACATCGACGTGTCTGAACGCCGTGCAACGCAGCCAGGGCACGGCACAAATGGAGCGTGTGCTATGGGTCTGGCTTCCCAGCCTGCAGGAACCATTGACCTCTGGCAGACGATCTGATTTTGGCACTGCTGTCTATTCCTGAGCCGAGATTAGCCAAAGCGTGCAGCACGTCTGTCGACATTTCAGTGCGGTAGCCACTAGAGGGAGGGTTCAGCGCTGTACAGCCACAAGCTCAGTCCAAGAGTAGGACTCGGAAAATCCCTGCAGCCTTTGGGAAGGAGGAGCAACTCGAAACTCTGCGTGAAGGAAGGCAGGAGGCTTGCAAAGATGGACCGATGCAAGCAATGCACAAAGGAAACGACACCAAAATGTGGTTCACCATCGTGCTGTCTCCAAGCCATACAGCCATTTGTTAAATATTCCTGCATGCCTTTGCAGAAAGCACTACCCCTCTGACAACACCGAGAAGCTGCACTGCTTGAAGGAGGTGGTAGAAGGAAAAAAAAAGAGTGAATTTTTTTCAAAAGAGAAAAACACAGCACAACAATTTGCTAGTTTTAAAGCAAGCTGCTATAAATATCCGTGACGATACCCCTGTAGTCAAGCTTCTTACTTTTTATGGAAAGAAAAAAAGTCTCAGCAATGAAGCCAGGTCAGCCCCGTGTTTAGGATGCCAAAGCTGAAAATCCTGGATGGACATATCTAACATCTCAGTTACACCAGGTGACGTCCATCTGCCTACAAGAACAGCCTGTGCTGGAGGGTTTGTGGGAAGCCAAGCAAGGTGCTCCCCTCTCCAGCACCCACCCTGTCCCCCTGCACTCCCAGATGGCGTCACCCAACCCCTGGGTGCCAGCAGGGAGCTGGACCTACAGATAACTCATATTGCTCATGCTGATGAAAATCTACACCATGCCCAAACGACCCCCTGTGAGCCAAAGCAGAGGTGCTTCATATAAAGACCACGTCCATCCGTCTCTTATCTGTTTGTACACCCATGTGTTTGTGCAAAGCTGTGGACAGCCCTGGGGATGCTCTTGGCTGGTGGGGGGGAAGGATGGGGCTTTCCCAGGTGCTATAGCTGCTGCGGGACAAAATGGTACCCAAGCATCCATGCCGTGGTGTCCTCGTGGTGGTGACGCTGTTGGCTGCTTAGAAGGATTGAGGTTGCTTAGCAACTTCTTAGCACTCAAGAGGGAGCGTAGGAGCGGGGCTGGCTTAGAGGCAGTGCCGTCTACCCAAGGGGTCAGGGGAAACGGGAACTGCTGTCTTTTGTGAGGCTGTATGCCAGGTTACCCTGGGGCACCGGAGACCTTGCTCCCAAAAGGCTCGTGACACCAGCGTGGCAGTATGTCCAGTATTGCAGGATGTCCTGATGCCCAAAAGCCTGCGAGGAAACATGCTGCTCTACTTTGGCACCCACATCCAGTGATGCCCCAGCGTGGGAGCTCAGCCACGCTCCTTGGCTCTTCCATGGGACAGTAGCCCAAGCCCAATGGGTCCCCAACACACCATGGACACAGATGCCATGAGGGTGCAATCCAAGGTCAGCCAAGGAATTAGGTCCTGGGTAACCCTTGGGAGCAGTGTAAGAGGGAAGCGCAGCTCCAGCTGGAGCTTGGCTGGGAAGTACTGCTGGCAACTCCAGCACCAGAGGAGCACCCGGATAAATGGGCATGTCTGGAGGAGGAATCCTCTAAAAGAGTCACTTTTAAAAGCAAGTCTGCAAAACTGTTCTGGGCTAGCTTACGGTTTTGCCAACACAAATCTGAATTTCCTGAGGTTAGTCCTATAGACCTCTGCTGCTGCAAGCTCCTGTTGCAAGCGTTCTTAGGGCACAGTCAGGAGAAAAATTTCAACCGGAACAGTTAAAAACGTGTCTCCATGTCCAAGAAAATGCTCAGCCATTAATTTTGCCTGCTCCTCCAAGTCCTCTGCAGCCTGGGTTTTTCCAGTTTTGCTTGACTACTGAAAATTCACCTCTTCTTTCGCCCCACGTAGAAGGCGTCTCTCACTTTCCCTACCCACTGAAGTCTGCACATGGAAATCGCATCTGGCTGGTGACTGGGAAAGCAGGATCATATACACGCACCCTGGCCTTCTACTCTTCCCTAGGCACCACTTACCACCATACTTGGAGACAGGATCCTGGGCGAGATGGACCTCCAGCCTCCTCCAGGACAGCCATTCGTGGGATGCAGGGATCTACCCTTGCTTAGTACCTACTCATTGGAGCCAGGAGCAACTTGTCTATGGGCTACTGCTCTTTTTACCTACATTTAACGTCATATGTACATTACTCTAAGGCTGCAAAGGCTTTAAACCATGCAGTCCCCTCACACTATACTTTTTAATCTTTTTCATGATGGTTACGTGAATCCCCACCATCTGTGCTTCTAATTCAGAACGAAGATGTATTTCCCAAGAGCATAAGCAAATAAATTTATGCCAGTTCAGACCAAAAGCCTACAGATTTCTTGAACATATTTACCTTTACAACATTAACCTCTGCTCTTTGGTCTGTTTTTTTCTGTGCTACAATCTTTCAAGTTTCTCCCAAAAGAAGGAGGAAGCTCTTTAATAGCACAGTAACACCCTACGCCCCATCGTGTACCTACCCAGTGTTTTGCACAATCATTTGACATTGCTAACTGTTCTGCTCTGCTCTGCTAACTGTTGTCCTTAGACTATTTTTCTGTCCCTCACCCTCCCAAATTATTTTGGCGAATACAGTTTTTTTCTAGAATTATATTTGTTTGCATTAAAATACCGACAAAGATACAGTGGTTTGCAATACCACACCAGTACTACCATCTCGTGCCTTTGTTCAGGGATGGGTTTTGGATGGGAATGATTTTAAGCTGCAGGATAATGTCCCTGTGCATTTCAGTTGCTCTATTACATTAATTCTTGTCGGAAAATTTGTTTTCTTTTCCATCAGACCACTAGCCAGCATACTTTACAGGACCACAGTCTCGCTGTTCAATGGAGCTCCTCTCTACTGAAGTTTTCTATCCTAAATTTTTATTTGTGGCAGTTTTCTTTTCAGAATTTTGCCTTTCCTTTGTTATTCTATACTTACCTGTAGGGCTGCCTTTTATTTATATTTTTTGCTTTCTGTCTCCCTGAATTCCAGTTCCTCTGCATGTGATCCCTATCGGTGGCAACACACTCTGACAGATTTCCAGCCTTTGTACAGACATGCCGTTTCCTGAAACAATTTGCAGTTTATCTTTTTGAGTTTATCTTTTTGAGTTTATCTTTACATCGGGTGAAGAAGCACCAACACTCGGGAGGTTTTCTCCACCCTGTAGGCTGAGACCTGTCCCTGTTCAACAGGATGAGGGTTTTCTTGGCAAAGCTTGCACTGCAGTTTCAGATGAAAGTTAATTTATACCCCGGCATCCAAGTCATACATCATAAGAATTCAATCTGCATTCTTGGGCAGATTATATTCTGTGTTCTCCAAACTCTTATTCCTTCTAGTTTTAAGGGATCTCCTACCAACCTTTAGCTCAGATTTCTGTCTCCAGCTCCCACTATGACCTGAGATCTCTTTCACCCTCCAGACCAGCATATTAATTCCACAGTCTCAAAACCTGTATCATGAACCAAATTTCTGACATAGAATTGGTGTCTTTCAGGTGTTTCACTCCTTCCAGACGTACGTTGTGATTGCATTTCTGCAGCACAACTTGCTCGTCTTCATTTAAATGGAAGCTATGAAACCAGTTTAATTCCTCAGACCTAGAAATTGATTTGGTTTTTTAGTGGCAATGTTTTTGCTCATCACCCGTTTCAGCAGCACTGTTTTGCCCCTGGAAAACAGAATATTCTTGCTTGGACATTTTCCTGCAGCCTCCTGATCCTCTGGGGATTTTGGCTGTGTCCACGCTGCTGTGAACGCTTGCTTGTCTTGTCCATTGAAGGGGGCAGAGCAATCACCCGGGGCACTCGGAGCTGCGCACCGTGTTCCAAGCCACCCATGGGCATGGTCCTGGTGGTTCCCTGTTGGCTCTGTCCTGTCCTTCTTGTGAGGATGTCAGGAAGGAAAAATAACCCAGGCTCCTTCCTTACAGGGATCACCTAAACACCCTTAAAAGATCCCTGATGTTCCTTTTGGGAAGGGCAGAAGAGACCTGGGCGCAGTCTGAGGCTAAAAGCCTGTGCGAGATGAAGCTTGTAGTAATGAAGTTCACCTCCTTCAGAGCTCATGGAAATCCAGAAATGACAAACAGATTGTGTGAGCGCTTCCAGTCCAGGTTAGTTTAACACATATTAGGTGTTCATTAGGCAGTTACTAGAACACAAGGAGCTACATGAGCAAAAGGACTTCTTTAACAGTGTAACCGCAACTATGCATCTACACGGTTTTATTCGCACAGCCAGGAGAATGGGATAAAACCACAGTTCTGACTAATAAATCCATCTAAGCTAGTAAATCTCCATGGTGTACACAAAATCCAACGCAGCATCAATTAACCAGGTGGAAAAAAAAACCCCACTCGTACGTATGGTGTGGGTTAAATCTAACCTGAGTGTATATTAATGTAAGTTCATGCGGTCACAAGTTTTAGGGCTAAAATCTCTGCTTGTGTCATTCTCAAGCATATTAGTGGCAGCCAGCAGGTGGGTAATGCCGCTAAAGGACAGCACAGATGGTGTTAAAGCTATGAGTCAAAAGTACCTGCTTGCTTTCAAACTCATCAGAAAAGAGCAATCAAAACATTTCTTGGAAGAAAAGTAACAAGAAGCCCATCCCAGGGGATGAACTGCAGAGGTTCTCAGAGCTCAAAAGGACTTAGGGGTTTCCCTGGATGCACAGGCATGGACCAAAATGTTGGTTATAGGGTGGAGAAGGCACTGGGACTGAAGGACATGACAGTGGCATGCCTGGGGGCTTCACAGTGCCTTTATTTAGTTGCTCATCCCGACAGAAGTACCCTAGAAAAGCCCAAAGCTTGTTTAACAGTTCAATGTTCACACGCATCCTTAGGAAATACCCGACATACTGGTTCTGTACAAATACCCATAGCAGTACCGTACAGATGACTGACTGGGTTTCCCAGTGGGTGTGTAAGTAAAGTAGCAAAAATAGATGTCACGTGGCTATGATTTGTTCTAGCTCCAAAGGGTCTGTTTTCCTTCTGTATTTTTGTTTGTTTAACGAGTTCTGAATTAAGTTATCTTTTCCAGCATTTGAGCTAATGTGATTGACACATGATAAAGTTGCTTAGAATTCAAATCTTCCTTGATTTCTCATTGTTGCAAGCAGGGCTCCACAAGCCTGTCTTCCCCTAGTTCTATGCGGCTGTAACATCAGCTAAGCAGAAGCTCTTATGTTCAAAAAAACCTACTGATGTGATGGCTTTGTATCACTGTTTTGAGATGATAACATGCAAAAAATAATGTATGGGCTCCCCCTTCTGCCTGAGAACATCAGTGCATGAAGAAGAAGGGCCAGGATGATTTTCTGAAGTGCCGAGTGCTGACAGTTGCCATAAAATACACTGGGAAACGCATTGAGCATCTCTGAGAAGCAAGACCGACCTGCTCCCAGAGCCACACACCTATTTGTTAATCATGTCAGTGCTGGTGGGGTAGGAGGAAAGCAGCTCCGCTGATTCCTGCAGTGCTTGGAAAGACATCATCGGAGACCATTGCAGGCCTGCAACCCACAGATGGAAAAGTTTGAAGTGGGATTTGTTTCCCTTTACTTTACCAACCCAAAAGTTAGGGCCCCTAAATCTTCGATGGGCAGCTCAACTCTCCCTATCCCCCCTGGCAAAAGGGCAATTTATCCCATATATCTTTAACACCAATTTTAGAAAAGGAAAATCGTCTTCCAGATACTTCTCGCCTTCTCTCTCCCAACTGCAGAGACAGGGTAGATAACTGCCGTCGATTGAGTGCTATATTTGTAGGAGCTGAAGAGAGAAAGGTGCTCTCCAGTTCCTACCCAAGCCTTCAGCAAGTTTCAGAGCATCCCTGGAGGAAAAAGCATGGAGTGGGAAGCAAACGATCTCATCTCTTCAAAATACAATTTAGATCATCAGGGCAGAACGATCCGAAGACTGGAAGAAAAAACAAAACTGACTCGAACTGGAGATAAAGCAGCTCTAATTATGGAAAGAACTGAAGATTTGGGGCAAGAATTAGTGTGCAAATTCATGGTTTATGTAGAGCAGAGGGGTCGGAGACCTCAGTGGTCTCCCCTGGCTGTAGGATATATCATTAAAGGCAAATTCTGATAGGGGATAAATCCAGGTGTGCCCTGGCGAGTCTAGAAGCAACCACGCCAGTATTTCCGGTTCTGCTTCAAATTAATGAGAGTGTGCTCCTTGGGCAGGGCAATTTGTTAAGCTAATTCATGTGATTATTCAACTTGCAGGTGTCTATCACAATCCGAGTACTGCCCTCAGGTTTGCATACAGCATCACCCGTGAACTCAGATGACTTATGGGGAGGGAGAATAAGGGATGGCCGCTTCCCGCACAGCAGAGCAGTCGAAAACTGGTCGAGAAAGGGATGTGCCAAGCTGAAAGTAGAGGACCTTCCATGGAAGGCAATGGGAAGAGACCCCACTAAGCCCTCGGTTAGCAAGACAGCCTTCCCTCATTTTTTTTAAATACTGACAGTTCATTATTTGACTATAGGCAAGCAGTGATTTAGCACTTGGAGCACACACAGTGAAATGTTTAACGTTACATGAGATCTCTCAAATCATTTGAGGCAGTGAAGGCTGGCTGCGCCTGGCAAAGCCTGGAGCACATCATTTCCATGGGAGTCCCCAAACACAACCGTCGTGAAACATCTGTATCAGCCTTAGGACTTGTTAACTGGTTCATTCTTCCTGATGCTTTACATTTTTATGCCTTTATTTGGCTTCTCTTTATTTTAATTTCACAAGGGAGAGAAAGAAACACAACAATTCAGAGGATCGAGGTTCTGCATTGAGCCTGAGCAAGGATTTCTGCATGACCTTAGGGCTGTGTATTTCTGAGACGAAGATTCTGATTTTGCTTCATCTTCACCAATGACAACACTTAATGAAGGGAAAAGGGAGATGGAGGCGGAGGGCAGCCTGTCACAGAAGGACCCAGAGGATGTTTAATTCCGGAGCCACTTTCTCCAGATGCAATTTTTTTGATCCAACATTTGCTGAATATTCAGAGCAACACTGTAGCTGTTCGATTATGGAAGAGCCTCTTAAGAGAGAATATCTACTACAGGCAAGCAATAGGCCATATGCTATACGAAGCAAGTCTGTGCAAGAAGGATGCAACTGCGTCCAGTTCTGGCCTCCCCTGTTCAAGAAGGATGAGGAACTCCTGGAGAGAGTCCAGAGGAGGGCTACAAAGATGATGAGGGGACTGGAGCATCTCCCCTAGGAGGGAAGGCTGAGGGAGCTGGGCTTGTTCAGCCTGGAGAAGGGAAGACTGAGGGGGGATCTCATCAACACCTACAAATATCTCAAGGGTGGGGGTCACGAGGATGGAGCCAGACTCTTCCCAGTGGTGCCCAGCGCCAGGCCAAGGGGCAATGGGCACAACCTGAAGCAGAAGAGGTTCCAGTTGAACGGGAGGAAGAACTTGTTGACTTTGAGGGTGATGGAGCCCTGGCCCAGGCTGCCCAGGGGGGCTGTGGAGTCTCCTTCTCTGGAGATCTTCAACCCCCGCCTGGCCGCTGTCCTGTGCCCCCTGCTCTGGGTGAGCCTGCTTGGGCAGGGGGTGGCACTGGGTGATCTCCGGAGGGCCCTTCCAACCCTTGCCATTCTGGGATTCTGTGATTCTGTGATCTGCAGAGTTGCCCTTTGAGCTGAGACCTGGTGGAAGAGGTGGCTTGATCCTTCCAGCAGCTACGCTGCTCCTTGCTTCTCTGGTTGCGATGGCCTTGTAATGTGCAACAACCTCTCCGTTGTGCTCTTTGTTCATCATAACATGGTTCCTTGCCTTTTTGAAAACTCTACAAACTCAGTGGTGCAGAAGTGATGCTCCTTCCCATCCCATTCTCACTCAGGAGAGACGTTCCCAAATTTTAAGAGTAAATATTTTTATGTTTCCTAGTTTTGCAGCCACCCTAGAGTGAGGGACCAGAGTATATTGACCCATCTCTCCAACAGTCCTCCCTGCTCCACGTTTTCAATTAGAAACAGCAACAGCAAGCTGCTGAAGCCAGGTATCACCCACTCCGGTGGAGCAGAGGTCTGGAAGCAGAGTCAGCAGCGAGGTCCAAATATCAGAGCTGGGCTTCATTTTCCCAGGAAGCTGAACCGGAATGCTTAGACCCAGACCCCAGCCTGAGCTCCCTCCATATAACACCTTGAGATATGGCTAGGTACCATAGGGAACATCTAATATTAAGGCTCACCTGCACAGAAACACCCACGGGAACTTTTGATTTAGGAGCCAAACTAGTTGGTTTGTTCAATGGGCACATTTCCAGCAGAGGCCCATGACACCAGCTTTTAGCAGTACACTGCCAACACTTGACATTTTATTAAAGCCACAGCTCACTGAGTGATGTAATTACCTGGGCATTTCCATTTTCATTTTTTAGTAAGTTCAAATCGAAGTCTAAATAAAGTACATTTTTAGCCCTTCACCAGAGATTATTACTTTATTTTCTTTAACACTTTCCTTGAGGCAGTTAAGCATTCACAATACCTATCAGTAATGACTTAGTTGAAGGTATTATTAGGGGTTCATCCACACTGGTAGTCAAAAACAGTGTTTCATTCTTTTTACCAGGTATCCTTTAGCATATGATAAGCAATACCTAGTAGGCACAAAGCAAAAAGAAGCCCCCCAATATTTACCTCTCTCTGATAACCTGTGCTAATGAGTTTGTTGTCATTTTAGCTGAAATGCGGTTAAAAAATATCCCATCTTGTGTCTTAACGACCGCAAGCCCTGAGCCTAGACAGACCCTGGAAAAGGCCACATAAGGATTGTGGCAGGATCAGAGGAAATCCTCTGCCCAAATTCAAGGTGCCAGGACCGCATCTGTGCCTGTGTGCTTGGCTGCAGTGGTTTAGGAGCCATGGGAGGGTTTCCAGCATCCCTTTGCTCTCCCAGTTTCACCCCAGGAGCTGGTCCAGGGGAATTGGTGCCACCAGGTGATGGGTTCTCATGCTGCAAGGGGTGGAAGCAATTCCCTGTCCCTGGCTCTATCTTTAAAAGCAGCAGGAGAAAATCAGTAAGGAGAGGAAAAGGGAATATTACAGTTAGACCTGATTTTATTTTGCTCCTTAGCCACCGGGTGTCACTCTTGTCTACAGAGTCAGAAAGGAATTTCTGGTCACTGTTCAAATCCTATTTCATCAATAAATTCTCCAGCTCCCAGCGGTGACAGCAGCATCCCCATTTATCACACTTTCCCAGGTTTCAACACCAAATTGCCAACTCATTAAATCTAGGGGTATCTGGAGCTGATATTTTAGCCTGCGGTGCTATTCACTAAACACAGGCAAAACACATTACATTTATATTATTGTTATTAGTGCAAATGCAGCTGGAAAAATTAGGTCTGGGTTGGATTAGGAGCTCGGCTGGTGGCTGGATCGCCAGGACACACCTTGAAGCTGTACAGCTTCTGGGAAGAGGGAAGGTGAGGAAGAGAGAAGGTGTGGATGGGAGGAAAAGCAAAAAAAAAATGTGGCTTTTGCAGGCGTCTCCTCTGCAGAAGTGGAGCAAGAACGACATCATTCAGCAGATGAAGCTATACTGCATTCCAGTCTTTGAAGTCAAGGCAGTTCAGCTCTCACCGATCGTGTATCTCAGAAGTCCTAGGAGATAAATGCTGCAAACATTACACAACTCTCTAACTATGCATTCTTCAGAGTACCGGCGATCACCGTTGTGCTGGGTTTTTTTGCTTTTCTAGGCCTACAAGCTTGTCTTGCAACCACTAAGCAAACTCTCCTGCTAATTTTGTATTTTTCAAGTTCTCTAGAGATTCTCCACTTTCTCCAAAGACAGAAAAAACATTTTATTTTCAAACAAATGAAACCCAATGTCAAATCTTTACCCGAGGAAAGAACCACTCAAATACAACACAACTTGCCTGGTAAAACCAGTTGCTTTGAAACACGCTCTATCAGCCAACAGAACAGCTGATGAGAATAACAAAAATTTTTAGTCAATAAGATGAGAAAATTCTCATGAGTAGCCTCATCCTACCGGCACATAAATTACTAATAGTACCTGGCCCTGAGTTGCTGCTGGAGGTATGAAATGGTGTTGAAAGCCCACTGTACGGGAGACGCACCCCAGCCGAAGCGTAGCTACAAGAAATGTCACTGCCATAAACAGGTTTATGGAGTGATCAGAGCCTGGCTATCGATTTGGGATTCCCTCTGGGTAATATAGGAAAGAGCATTATGTCCTATAAATGCCGTGCAATTTATGACCAGGACTTTGAACTTTGGAATAACTTTAAAAAAGTGGGGGCTGTCTGCAAACAGTTTGTTTCAGGCTTTACTCTGTTACAATCTAGTATTGCAAGAAGACTTCAAGAGTTCATTTGTTTGTCCCGGGGACTCTGTTCGCAGTGAGGGCAGGAGGCCACGCTGAAATACCTTTAAAAGTCCATCCCAGGATCAGTAAAATTCACAGTAATGAATGACCCTGGAAACCATCAATCCTTTGATTTTACAAAGTTCCTATTTAAATAACAGAGCACAGAAAGTGCTTTGCTAAAATCTGTGAGAGTCTCCCCAACCTGTAGTCTGTACAAAGTATTGCATGAGAAATTTCAGCAATTCCTTTAAAAAATCCAACTCAACAATCTTGATAACAAGCAGAATTTTGACACAACTGATTTGGTGAGATTGATTTGATGTTTTATGCAGATTTCTTAACCTGTTCTTAATACGTATTTCCCATGGTGCTTCCTTTCTTGATTATAGTTGAAAAAAATTAGTAACAAGCTTTTTTTCTATTTTTGCCTATAAGTACATATATATTTCTACTACATTTATGTATTTGCATCTCCAGACTGAAAAGCAAGATAAAACTGAAGACAAAATTAGCGTATCAGCATAAAAAATCATTACCCCAGGGACTGGACAAAACAAAAATCTATGAAAAATGTACAACAGCAACAGGTCTTATTTTCTAAATGTTTTACCACATACTTTTGTGCTGAGGACCCGATCACTGAAGATGCTAAAGAGCTGCTGGATGACCTGAATGCCTCCCAGTGTCTAACTGGGACTGTCCCAGTTGGTGCTCAGCTTCTTGCAAATGTGGACCCCAGTGACACTTAAGAGTCTGCATACAACTAACTAACCACTGATAAGATCCTCTGTTTCAGTTTTCCAATGCCTGAATGATTTATGGGCAGAAACTAGGTCTACAGCAAATTCATAATGGATCCGTCTCTTTTGATAGGCAGTCTAACAAATGAAAAAATGGATTTAAAACATGCTCGATCTGCTGCTTGTCATGGTTTGGAAGAACACATTCGAAAGCCTGTTGTGTTTTCTGCCTTGCCCTGAGATATATCTAGACGATCTGAGATCTAAACCATTCATACCTTCATCGAGATAAAAACAAAAGCCAACTTGGTGATACACACGCCCAAGGCATCACAGTTATGAGGGACACGTGAAATCCTTTTGACTTGGTAACTTCTAAACAGTCAATCGTATTTAGTTGCTTATAAAAAAAAAAAGCAACAAAGGATCTGATTTTCTCTCCTCCACATCACTGCTTTAATCCCTGTTGACCAGGTGGGTATAGCAATAACTGTGGCTCCTCAACCTGATGAAAATAGTGTTGCATTCAGAAACTCGAAAAATGAATGGGAGGGACAAGTAATGCCCTCCCCCCCACCCCCCCCAGGATGTTTTGTTAATTAAATTAGCATTTAAATAGCCAGAGCTAATCTGGGAAGTCAGCTCCTCATTACAGTAACTAGGAAGGGGGAAAAGAGCTGGAGACAATTCCCTACAAGATGGGGTTAAGTTGGCGTTTCACAAACTATTTGCCCAGCCTGTCCCTCCCAAGAGAAAGCTGCCACCCCCCCCTTTTCCTCCCAGCATAATTAGCATGTTCCAGTGCTGTGAATGGAAACAATATCCTCCCTCCAAGCTGTGCCCCTCCAGGGAGATGCTTCCCACAGATTGTGAAACGCTGAGCCAGGGAAAGGGCTTGTCGAGGAATTCACAGTGGGGTAATTACACTGAGGTAGCTTGTGCCAGTGCAAGATAAGTTGCATTACTGTAATTCATTGCAGGAGGCAAGGGCTTGCATAAAGGAGAAGTCCAGAGGCAGGACTGAGGAGAGCCATGAGAAGTTATTGCTCCTGCCCGCCTTCCCAGAGCCCCGATAAAACCCAATGTTGAAGCTGAGGACGGTTCTTTGGGCTCTAAGGATGTCTCCGTCTTTGAAGAAGTTAGCAGAAAGTAGCAACGATCATATGGGAATCTGCTTTCTCTTTGGCTATTAGAACTGAAGGAAGGCTAAAAGGATGATTTTTCAGATTTTAAAATTAATTCTTCATTCCAAGTAGAAAACCGGAGCAAAGCTTGCAAGAATTGTATGCTTGCATTTGTTATTGCCCATGTACACGGCACTTAAAACACACTGGCACCTCTTTCTAACAAATAGAAAGGTGGTATGCAATCCTTTCTCCAAAAGACTTACTGTTTAATTTTAGGTATAACAGAGAGCCCAATGGTAACTAATGCCAGAGGAGAAGATGGAGGAGAAAGGACTGGATTCGGGTGACACCTGCTCTCCTCAGCAGTATGGACATCTGGCAGGTTTCATCCCATTTACTTAAATCACACTCCAGGTGACTCAACCTGATGTAAAAGAACCCCAGCCCTCCACTTGCTGCTCATCGTGCCCAGCTGTAAAGCAGGGATTATATTTATCTCCACCGCCAAGCACTTGGTTTCAGAAAATGTTGGTGTGGTTTGTTGAGGCCCCAGCTGGAAAATACCACAAGAAGTTCAAAGCCGGGTTTCATCCTGTAATTGGATCCTCAAGTTCGCAAGTGCAAGAACCAACTGTGCAGGCTGAAGGCGGGTTGTCCCTTCTCCCAACAAGAACCCCCCCGCAGCACGGGGCTGGGGGGCTGAACCACTGCATGTCGAGGAGCCGATCCTTTCCGCTGCTATGGACAAAACCTCAATTTTTGTTTCAAGCTTTTGCCACCCTGCTTGGTCTGACCTGCTGTTATTTAATTTTTTTTTCTTTTTAAACTTATAGGCAGCTTCCTCACTCAGGATGCTCTGGTGCTCCTCTTAGGAATGTGGACTTTAATCCCAGCGTCACTTAAATGCCAACTTAGTATTTGTTTTCTCTCTGCTTTGACAAGATATTCTTCAGGTCAGGCAGGCATGAAATGATAGATACTGAGTGCACTTCTTCCGGGCAAAAAGTGCTACCTTCTGAAATCTTATTTCGAAACTACTTGGAAGTGTGCTATTTATCTATTTCCGTCATAAAACCTCGTTCGATATTGAAGGGCCAAAGGATTACAGTTCTGAATTTGTTTTTTCCCTTGTCCTTGCTGCAATGTGGTTTTTCAACGTAGCACAGACAGAATCCTTGTTTTGAACTAAAATAGCAGCTACGAGGGTTTTCAACCATGACCATTTAAATGAGATGGTTCGGGTTTGGGTTTGGTTTGGGGTTTTTTTTTTTGCATCTTTGCTTTATAGTTTCGTTCTCGGTCTTTGCAATCAGTAGCTGTGGATAAGCAGTCGCGCCGTCTAATGGGGATAAATTGTAACATCGTTCAAACCACCTCCGATTATCACTGTTGAGCTCTTTCCGTGAGCCGCCTTTGCTAAGCGACTCGCACTGGGAACGTTAATAACAGTGTGTTGGCAGAGTATCAGAGGTTGCTCTGTGAAGCCATCACCTAAAGCCATGGTTACAGAATCCCAGAATGGCAAGGGTTGGAAGGGACCTCTGGAGATCACCCAGTCCCACCCCCCTGCCCAAGCAGGCTCACCCAGAGCAGGGAGCACAGGACAGCGTCCAGGCGGGGGTTGAAGATCTCCAGAGAAGGAGACTCCACAGCCCCCCTGGGCAGCCTGGGCCAGGGCTCCATCACCCTCGAAGTCAACAAGTTCTTCCTCCTATTCAACTGGAACCTCTTCTGCTTCAGGTTGTGCCCATGGCCCCTTGGCCTGGTGCTGGGCACCACTGGGAAGAATCATAGAATCACAGAATGTTTTGGGTTGGAAGGGACCCCTAGAGGTCATCTAGTCCAACCCCCCTGCAGTGAGCAGGGACACCACTAACTAGATCAGGTTGCTCAGAGCCCCATCCAACCTGTCCTTGAATGTTCCCAGGGATGGGGCCTCCACCACCTCTCTGGGCAACCTGTTCCAGTGTTTTACCACCCTCATTGTAAAGAATTTCTTCCTTATATCCAGTCTAAACCTACCCTGGTTTAGTTTAAAACCATTACCCCTTGTCCTCTCACAGCTGGCCCTACTAAAAAGATTTTCCCCATCTTTCCTATAGGCCCCCTTTAGATACTGAAAGGCCGTAATCAGGTCTCCCCGCAGCCTTCTCTTCTCCAGGCTGAACAAGCCCAACTCCCTCAGCCTGTCCTCATAAGAGAGGTGCTGCTCATAAGAGTCTGGCTCTGTCCTCGTGACCCCCACCCTTGAGATATTTGTACGTGTTGATGAGATCCCCTCTCAGCCTTCTCTTCTCCAGGCTGAACAAGCCCAGCTCCCTCAGCCTTCCCTCCTAGGGGAGATGCTCCAGTCCCCCCATCATCCTTGTTGGTCTATATGTTGGGCGCAGTAGATAACTATATATCTTCATGACAGTCAGTGTGACGTGATTTCTAATGGACAGAATCCCCACGGGCCAGTGAAGCAATGCCGTCTTGCTTTGTTACTCTCAGAGTAAATCTTGCGGTCAGGCGAGGTTTTTGGTCTCAGCGGCGACGCTGCTGTCTGCTCGCCATGGAATATCGCAATATTCCCCCCAAGGGGGCCTGACGCACGGGGCAGGGGGGAACTGAAGTGCAATGGGGGTCACCCGCAGCCACCCAGGGGATGAGTGGCAGGACCTGGGGTGACCCCGAGCCCCCCCCCAACCCCCATCAGCGCCCCGTTGTACAACACAACCCTCAGACGCCATTCGGGGCGCACCCCCTCACGGGGCGCCTCTATACGGGAGGACTACATATCCCAGCATGCAACGCTGCCCGCCAGGCGGGGGGCCGCGGGCAGGACTACAGCTCCCAGCGTGCAGCGCGGCGGCTCGCCGGGAGCGGAGAGGTGTCGGCGTGGCGCGGTGCACGCTGGGAGCTGTAGTCCAGCCCCACGTTGGTCACGCACGGTGCCTCCCTCCCACAGCCGCCGGTCTCACCCCCCCGCCCCGCTCGGCGCTCCTCCCCGCGCCGCCGGGTGTCCCTCCGCAGACGGAAGCCGAGGAGGGACGAGGGAGCCGGGGAGGTTGGAGCGGCGCGATGGGGGACTCCAAAGTGAAGGTGGCGGTGCGCGTCCGCCCCATGAACCGGCGAGGTGAGACCCTCCTCCCTCAGCACCCCCCCCCCCCCCCCCCCGGCGCGGGCGGGGGGGTGTGAGGGGAGCGGGCCTGAGGGGCAGAGCGGGGCGGGAGGCCGGGGGTGCCGGTCCCATTGGTGTCTATAGGGGCAGGTGTGCCTGCCTGTGGGTCTATAGGTGTGTGTCTGGGCGCGGGGGCGTGTTTATGTGCTGTCTGTGGCGGGGCTGTGTGTGTATGTGTATATTTATTTATGCCCGCGTGTGTAGGCACAGGTGGGTTGCTCTAGGTGCTCTCTCACGGAGCAGCAGTTTCCACTCCCCTCTCCTGACATCTTTTTCCTACATTCGTCCTGGTTTATGGCTTTTCATTTTTTTTCTTGCCCCCTCTCCACACCTCTTGCACCTGCTTTTACAGCCGGGCTGTGCCTGTTCCCTGCTGGGAAAGCTCTTCCTTCTTCCTGGCGTTTTGGGGGGGAAAAAAAAAAAAAAAAAATCCCTCTGTATTTTTTTTTTTTCCCTGTGCTAATTCAGCCCTCAGCTCTGTAACCTCTCTTCTTACCCCTCGGTGATTGAGTGGGACGGAGCTAACCAGATGACAGAGGCACTGTAAGGACAAGAGAAACAAAAACAAACAAGAAAACATGGAAGAGGAAGCATGAATTGACAAGGGAAGATTTTTATTTTTTTTTTTTTGGGGTTGGTGTGTTTTTTTTCCCTCAGCGAAACTTGCCTCAGGGTTATGTTAATCAGACTGTGGTCTGGGCATCTGTTTAAATGTTTATTACTTGTCTTAATTAGAAAAACTTGCTCTAGCTTATGAGGAAGCAAATATGAAAAGGCAACTTCAGCCAGGGAATGGGAAGGTGAAGAAGGCGAAGAAGGCAAAAATCCAAGAAACGTGCAGGGTGGCTTTTTTCCCCCCTACATTCTCACAGAAGTATGCCAATAATTCCTTTTGGGGAAAGGGAATGAAGTGAAGTCAAGTTTAATAGCTCAAGCGAGAAGGGAGCCGGGGCGGGGGGGGGAAGCCCTTTGTGTTCCATGTGGTCTGAAACAAAATAACTCTTTAATTCCTTTCAATAAATAAGAAAAAAAAAGGTTAAAGTCATGAATACAGTATTTCCATACCTTTAAAAATAAAAGCAGAGGAATGATCGAACTGAGTTTATAAGAGCTCTCAAGTCCCACATCCAAAACAGAGGAGACAGACAGAGTTGATGTCCTTACTTCTGGTGGGTTAGGGCAATTGAGGATGTTTTGACCAAAATCTGCATTTTGTTACATTTCAGGTAGCAGTTCTCAAAACTGAGGAGGGACCCATCCCTGTGGAGAATTGCTGGGAGGAGATTAAGTGATAGTGTGGAGGAGTTGGTGGGAGCTGGGATGGAAAGGAGCTGAAAGGTGGTACCTTTTCTCAATGGTAGGCATGGGCTTTCCTCTTGCTCATGTCCCTTTCCTGTCACTGGTCATTTCCTTGGCTGTGACCCAGACATCTGACTGTGTAGTGCTCTTTATCCCTGGGACTATACAATAATTCAGGTTGCAAGAGACCTCTGGAGATCCCTAGTCCAACCTGCTGCTCCAAGCAGGTCAAATTAGGTAAGGTTGCACAGGGCCTCATTGAGTCAGGTTTTGAATCTCCAAGGGTGCATAATGCACCTCTCCCTCCTGGTGGATATTCTATGTATGTTCAGGCCCGAGTTTGTGCGCATGTAGTGGTCTTCAAGCATGTTTCCAGCTAGGGACTGAGTTCTGCAGAAAATAGATGTGGTGAAGAAGTGGTGGAAGTAAAGAGGAAAAAAAATGGTGGATGATTATAGATTTAGAGCAGTGCATCTATTTGAAGCTTCTACCTTCCTGAGGAACATCCTAACACTGAGTTGCACAAATCTGGCAGAATGTGTCTTATTATCAGAGCTGTTTTATTCTGTATAAACTTAGAAATTTATGGACTAGAGAGGATGGCTGTAGCGTCGTTGTTAGGAGGCTTGTCCAGGAACAAGGGATGTTTGAGTATCAGTCCGTGCTGTTCATCAGAGAGAAGAGGGACCTGAACCCCATGCTCTTGGCACGTAGCTCGGCGGTCGGGGTGTACCTCCTCTCTGCAAGAACTGCTTTGCAGCTATTAAAGCATCCTCTTATTTTGTGAGTGGTACCTAAATCCATGTAAGTTTTAGGCTAAAAGATCAATGTATGTTTTCTCCCCAAAACAAAATCTCCTGGAATTGATTTTTTTTTTTTTTTTTTTTTTGAGCAGATTATTTGTCACAGTCCAGATGTTTTGGTCAGTTCTAACGAAGTGATACCCCCATGTAGTATTTCTGATGCCCCTAAAATTTATAGAAACAACCAGTGATACGAAGCCTAATATTTTTCTTATTTAATGTTAAATTTAAGAATTTTTGTAACTGATTTTCTAAAGAGTCATCCAGTTGTAAGACTTCTGTGGCTTTGCTTTTTTAATAGGCTTTGAGGCAAGAGGCAGCTTTCTTGGAAGCTCTCTAATATGCACTTTGTTCTAAGTAGTATTTATATGAAGTTCCGGGGCTTTGGACCTGAAGCAAGTATTTGTTTTCTTCAGGATCACGAGTAATATTCTTTCCTTCCCTCTGCACCAAAGGGCTTAAAAATGCAAACCTGTCAGATGGTTACAACTGTTGAAATTTAAGCTTTGAAATCTTCTCAGTGTTTACTTGTGGCGGTGGTGGTTGTCTTTAGTGTTTGAATTACGAATTTCTTAAGGCGACGGTTTATTAGGTTAATAAAAGCAGTATGTTTAACTATTACTAATTTATACAGCTCATAAAAGTGTAATAGGTTCCTTGTGTGCATATTGAAGGGATTTCTATATCGAATAGTTGGTTATTCATAGTACTCACATTTCAAGGTGATAGTATTGAAGGTCCTGCTTCATTCTCATGAGAAATGGTAATTATAAACAAAGTTTATACTACTGATTTTTATCAGTGATGGGAAGCATTTGTAATTATACTTGGGTTTCCTGGGTTTTTGCATCTAGGTCACTTTTTTGCATCTTGCTTCAAATTAGACCCCAGTCCTACAGACTGTGTATGGAAGCCATGCTTTTGTAAAACTACTGCTGTGTCCACACGCTTGCCACGTCACGTCCAAAGTTGTAGGCTCTGCTAGGTAGCAATTGTGACTTTTTTTTGTGTGTGCTTTCTGCTGTGCAAACTGGGATTTTGATTAGCATGCTGTTATGAGTTAAATAATTCAGTACTGTTTTGTGGGGTAAAACTCTTAGTCTTCCCTTTTCTTGGTTTTGTCATTCACTGAAGTATTTCCTAGTGCGCTGCTTTTTTTTTAAATGGGTTTTTGACAGCAATCAGTAAGTTCTTTTGCTGTTGCATTTTGGAGTTGGAGTGGATTTTCCTTTCTGAATATTGTCAGTATTTGACTTCATTTAGCAGGTATTCATTGTATTCCAGGTAAACGCTCTGCAAAGCTCAAGCCATACCATGAAGCAAAGCAAAGGACAGCTGGGGGCTTTTTAATTAAGATTTGTCTTACTGAGTATTTTGTTTTCAGGTGATGTTGGTACACAGGCATCCCATAAGTACTTGTGTTTCCCTGTGCCTTTGAATCAATTCAGTGTCGTGTTAATTAAAATATAACATCTTTTATCAGTACTAAAAGAATGTGACTCATGCTTAAGGGTATGGCTGATGACACCTTAAGCCAGTCAAAACTACTGCTGTCGCGTTGCTACACCTTGCTCCGGTTAATGCTTTTCTGTTTGAACAGCAAAGGCAGGAAGCTTAACTGCAAAAAATGATGCATTTAGTGCTTTGAATGAATTTATTGAGGAGCAATAGAAGGACCGGTGCTGGCACGAGGGCGGGTGGTGGCATTACACGGCTCGGTTGGGGAGTGGGTGGGTGGGGTGTGCCAGGTTGGGCTGAAACCCTGTGGGGCCACAGCCTGTATTCTGGCAATGCTGCCAGATTAAACCGTTTGCAGGATTGTGGTGTTAGACCTATGGCTTCCAGTTTAAATATCTGGATTGCCTGTAAATTTACATTCAGATATCTATTGTGTTTATGTGTCTATTCATCCAGACTATTTTCTGTGTTCAAACAGGGATCCTTTTGTCCTTTGATGATACAAATTCTGTCTCCAGTGCTTGTAAGGAAGGAATTTGCTTCTGTGTCCGTGCAAGCTTCTGGCCGCAGTGTTAGGGGCTAATTTTATATCCTCCTACTCTTTGGGAGAAGGTTGCATTTCCAGTCACTTGAAATGTTTCTGGTTTTGGGGGAGGAGACGGGGGCTGTTCTTGTGTTTTTGTTCGTTGGGGTTTTTTTCCGCTGGAGATTACAACAGAAGCAATTTACTTATAAATTGGAGTTTGCGCAAGCGGTCTTACAAGATCAATTATGGTATTACAGTAAATGAAATGGCACTTGTTGTATCCTGATGGCAATATACAAACCAGAAGACTTTTCTTCACCATTATCCTTGTCATGAACAAGCGCCTGGAGTTTTTAATATTTCCTGATGATTGTTGATAGCCTCTAAAACAGCATTTATAGTATGAGCAGGATTAACCTGGTGATACGGTGACAAATGGGTAAAGCATCCCGAATTAGTGTTTCATCTTGCGTTCCTCAGTGAGGCAATTGTATTTTAAGAACTCCCAAGGTGTTACAAGCTTACTCCCCACTGTCAAAGAACCAGTGAGACTACCAGTCAGTCCAACGTGCATGCCACAAAGGCAAACAATTCTTGTGCTAATTACATCTTTAGAGCTAGCCTAAAGTGCTGCATGGATTACCTTGCTGCTCCGGTTTCATGTTTGCTTGTTCTTCATGGAGTCAACAAAAGATCAGATCCACAGACTGTTCTGCCTTGGCTTTTGGGTGGTTGGTGGCAGAGCAAACACCACTGCATTTCGTTCCTGTCAACTCTGAAGCCCAAAACAAAGCAGCAGCACCAAGCTGTGTGTTGAACTTCCTCAGGGCTCTTTGCTGCATCAGAAAGTCATCAGGCTGATTTATTTACTTAGGCTCCATGAGCTGAGCAGTGCACGCAGCAGCAGAACTGTGAAGTAAGGTTAATGTCCAGATACACAGAGTGCCTTTACTAAAGCCATTTGGCAAGCCTTCTTCATGCAGAAAATGAAACAGTGGGAGATAGAATAAATTTTTTACCATTTGGACAATGTGGCGTTAACATGCGAGGCGAGCTTGTTTGCGTTCAGTGTGCTCCTGAGTTTGAGTTGACTTACACCTCACCATCAAGATTAGATAGTATTGTGTGCTCTTCCAGATGCACTTATACATATTTAATGATCTTTAATTGCTGCAGACTGAAAATTTCATGACTGATAGTTGCGCAGTTCATCTATATAGCAGAGAAGCTTGAAAGATGACTGTACTGTAGACTTAAGGGATAAGTCAAATTACTGTATTTTTGTCCAGAATATATCAGTTACTATGTCTTATAATTAATGCCCTAATGTAAATTACTTACATGTAAGTTATTTTCACTCTCTCTAGTATAGTCAGTTTTCCCCTTATTTGTATTGGCTTCTATGTAGCAAAGGTCAAAGAGAAAAATTAAAGGCAACAGACTTTGGCAGGGAGGCTTGAGGACCTGTTGTGTTTGAACTTGCTTTCAGATTTCTTTTTAAAACAAAACCAAAAAACCCAAACAGCAGCATCTGGGTTTTTTAGGTGGCAGTTGTTTAATCTGTGTGATAAATAAACCTTTAAATATTTTTAAGTTACTATTTGAATGTTTCTCAGTGTTATTGCCATTTGCTTTTTTTAGACCAAGAAAAGTACAAGAAAACAACTGTAATTTCTTACTCAATGCAGTTGAAGGCTCAGGCCACAGCATTCCAGTTCTAACCTTCAAGGGAATGTTAATCTCCTGAAAATCTACTGGCAATTTAAAATATAAAATTTCTATCGTCTGTCTTTACAGGAGATTATTTTGAGCTTTTGTATTTGGGGCCAGTTTTGGCTTATGAGCTTAGTACATGCACTTCAAACCTTTCACATTTTATTTTTTATACTTCACTTAGCTTTTCTGAAACTCTGCAACAGCAGCCGTGCTGGTTCCCAGTGGCACTATTGAGGTTAATGTCCTGTCTCCGAGGGTCCTTACCCTTACGTGTCAGTGCCGGTGCGGCTGCCCTAAACCTGGTAGTGGGACTAGGAGGAATCTGTCACAAACATTATTCAACCTGTGTTATAGCACCAGGTTCACTTCTTTGTTTCAGTGGGGTTTAGGATCAAATGGTATTTGAAAGGGCTGAAAAACTGTCAACCATCAGAAACTAATTTCTTAAATTGAAATCTGATGGAAAAAAATTATAGGGGAATAAAGGCTCTAGATGCATTGGGAAATGCTTTCCCTTAATTCATCTTATATAGTGTGGAAAAAATAGAGTAAATGAAGAAGAAAATATGGATGGTCAAGTAAGTTGTAACAGACTTCTCAGCTACTGTGGCTGTTGTACTAAAAGCCGTTAGGATGCCAAGGTCCCAACCACTAGTTTAATATACTGCAGACAAGCTTATTTACTGTATCATCTTTCATTTTAAGATTCTTTCAAACTGCCCTGTAAAAGCTGTTTATTAGGATCATTTTGTTTGGTTCTGAAATACGGTAACCTTAAAGGTGGGATGATTTTTTTTTTAGGGTAGTGGCTGAATAAGCTTTAGTATCACTGCATGGCAATTCAGAAGTTTTTGTAATGCCGTCTGATGCAGCTGTGTTTGATTCTGTAGCCCTGTGAGAGCGAGTTGGGTACCCATTATCCAACCACTATTGTCATTATGAGCAGCTAACATATGAAGGCAGTTCCCTAACTGATCCATAAATGAAGGTGGAGGTTTCCCAGAGTTGAAAACATGCAGCGTTTTCCAAAATACTCCTCTCTTCTTCCTCCAGGATTCGCATGCACTCTGCGTCTCTGCCCCCAAAGCTGTTCAGTACATTTTAAAGTTGCACCTTTGCTAGTGTTTCCTAACACTCTTGTGCAAAATCTGCTCTGTTGAGGTTATGATTACCAGGTGCCATTACAGAGGGAATGTAAACTCCTGCCTGTTGTTGGGAATATACCAGTGCCTGCTGAATCCACCACTGCACGTGGTGGTAGCTGCTCCTGGTTTTTCTCGCTCTCTCTTGCTTACTGACTTTTCCACCCTGTTTCAAACACACCAAATTTTTTAGGCTAGTGAAAAGCCCAAGGCGTCTGTGGGTGGTGTGAATTCTTTTTACAACACCCATAAGGCTTATCAAAGGCATAGTCGTTTAGGATTTACATATGAGTGTGGTTTCAGCTAAGGTCTGCATTGCTTGAATCCCAGTTATTATTGTCTTAAAAAACTTCTGTGGGGAGTTGAAAAATCAAGGGGAATGGGAAGGAAAATGGTCTCCTTCACGCCCCACCTTCCAGTTTCACAAGTAAAATAAAGTTATCCGAGCACTCCCCTGTGAGTAGCTTGGGCACACATGACTTAACGATTACTCTTGCACTCAGCCCAGTTTTGCTTAACACTTCCATAGCTATGAACTGTAAATGTGGAACAGTGGCTAAGATAAGCATTGTCCTTTTATTATGGGTGTCACAGCTCCCTCACTCCAAAGCTATGAAAGAGGCTTTCATTCCCTGCAATAAATGTTTCTTGAGATGTTGAGAGTTTGAGTTTTAATTTTTCAAAAAGCAATTAGCTGATTAGTTTCTTGATTTGATGAAGCAAATGAGTAGCTGATTGTGTTTTCTTGGTAATGACTGAAGGTAGAAGCAGGTTAGCAAGAATAATAGGTGAGATTTTAAATCTTGTTGAGCTACATAATTCATGATACATCTCCAAAGTTTGACAGTGAGCAACTGCTGCCATCTTTTAACTTCTCCGAAATTTCATAGAATCATAGAATGTTTTGGGTGGGAAGGGACCCCCAGAGCCCACCCAGCCCAACCCCCCTGCAGGAGCAGGGACACCTTGAACCACATCAGGTTGCTCACAGCCCCGGCCAACCTGGCCTGGAATGTTCCCAGGGATGGGGCCTCCACCCCCTCTCTGGGCAACCCCTGCCAGAGTTTTACTACCCTCATTGTAAAGAATTCCTTCCTTATATCTAATCTAAACCTACCCTGCTTTAGTTTAAAACCATTCCTCCTTGTCCTGTCACAGCTGGCCCTACTAAAAAGATTTTTGTGCTACCTTGGAAAAGAAAAAATACTGCATAGTTGAAATAAATAGTGATACCAAGCCTTGACAAATGAGTCCTTACTACAGGATGAACTAATGGTGGTTTTGGATGTGCAGCCTTATCAAATCTTATCTTGATGCATCCTGATTTTGCTTGCTGCTCAGGGGCAGCGAGTATACCGCTTACCTAGGAGATACTGAAACTAGTAAAAGTAAGGGTGGAGTCCGTGTGTGATCATATCCAAAAGAGCAGGAAGAGAATTTATCTGTGAGGCTAACCTGCTTTAGTAATATTAAAACTTAATGAGGTGGAAATGACCATGACATGACTTTCAGTAGTGGCTAATGTAAGATTCTTCTCTCAACCTACCGGAAGCATTAAAGAAATCGGGAATCATTTAGAGAACATACTTTGTAATGGAGCCAGAATTTGTAGAAAGCGTGTGATGTGCATTAAAACAGAACTTAAACTATTTCTTCAGCCAAAAGGAGAGTTGCCATGTGAGCCAAGGTAACTGGGATAAATAGCCTTAAGGCTGTCTAGATACATGTCACAGCTTAGAGGCTGAATATAACTGTTTCTTGGGTGTTTACTTCATGGGATGTTGTGAGCTGCTGTAGCGGTTCATCTCTGCTGGGAGAAGGTCTTGCTGTTCTGCCTCCTCTCTCCCCCTCTGTACAGGTCTACCCACTTGTTTGCATGGCCTTTGATGTTCTTCAGACCTTTTACTGGGCTGCTGTAACTTTCTGTGTGTCTGAATACATTCATTTTTCACACTGGGTAGTTTTCTGCCATTGAAGTAACTTCAGGTGATGTAGACGGGAATCTGGTGAGCACGTCAGTGGTGGAAGGTGAGCAACAGGCACAGGTAGCCAGAAGGAAGGACTGAGACTTCCCTGTTTGGCAATAGCTGTTAGGCTGGCTCCCCACGCCGAAACCGTGCTGTGCCCTGTCTGCAGGATGCCTAGGTGAGGGATTTTAACGTCACCTTTGTCATGGTGACCATCAGGCAAGGTGTGTTTGCACGTGACAAATTGGCTTTGAATCTTTCCTCTTTTCCTGTGAGGACACGTGGCTTTAAGGGACTCTTGCATCCTGCTGTGTGCTTTCTACACAAACAGAGATTTAAGGAATGCTTGCGAGACCTTGAGTTCAGTGCGCAGTCACGGATGCAAAACCTGCCATCGGCGTTCTCTCTCAAGAGATGGATTAAAATCATGATATACATTATATTTTTTATATATATGTAATATATTTTTTATATATATATTATATACAGTGCGCACAAACCTTATGCTTTGCATAAGGGAGATAGCATGTAAAAACCTTCTTCAGAAGTTGAGGAAAAGCAGGTCACTGCAATACAGAGCGCTAATCCCTATCTAGCCAGACCAAGATAAAGTGGCCTGTCGGATATGGGATGTATGAAGAATTATAATTTCACCTAAGCAAGCATGTCTTGCATATTAATGATAGGTAAATTGGCTTTCGGGGTGTGGAGAGAAATTAAACACTAGCTTCTGAAACTTGCCTGTCTCTTCATTCTACAAAAGCACAGTTTAATAACAGAGGAGTAGTTTTGTTCAGAAGGATTGCAGTTTCATGCGACTGCCTTGCTACGACCAGTCATCTTGAGCTTTGGCTTTGTTGCGTTTCAAGTAGCAAAAGGCTATAACACTTATTTCAGAAAATGTCAATGAAAGAAACTTCCTCTTATTATGTTACTTAACAGTAGCAAGAAGCCTGCAAGGTGCCGTACGGTAATTAAGATCTGCGGTCTTTGCCTGGGAGATTTGCAGTCTGAGTTTATAAGGTGCTGTGAGGTGAAAGAGCAAGCGCAGGTGGCAAAGAAGGAAAGAGCAGAGATGAAGGAGGATGAGGATTATAATTAACATGATTAGACATGAGCATGTTTCGGTGATCCAGCTGAGGTGTTGAGCCTCCTACGGAGGTTATTCAGCGTAGCCCCTCGTCATCGCCGCGTGTGAGGGCGTTGCAGAGTGCCTGCTGGCTGTGATTTGTGTGTCGTCTTTATAGGTATCGGCATTTGGGTGCGCTTTTCACATTCAGCATCAGGGTGTAAGGACGCAGGACTGGACTTGTTTATGTCTGTGCCCCTGTGCCTGTATCTTGGACTGCAAGTGGCTGTGTGCTTTTTTTTTTTTAATATTAACTCCATTTGTCATTGGGTGGATACCTTGAAGGTTGTCAGTGTTATCTGAAGCTTTTATTTTGTTTCCCCTGCCTCTACGGCTGAGAATTCTCATACATTCCAAATATTCTTACTACTCATAGTATATATCCCATTGCTTAGTGTCATTCGGAAGAGTCGGGCTTTCCAGCTGACTGGGAGCCTGTGGGGAAGGATAAGCCCTTTTCTACACACTCGCACCTAAATTATTTTTGATGGAACTTGAATTTCTCTGAGCAGGTGCCCCAGGACTGACAGCTGGCGTGGCATGCTGCGGTATCCCAACAGTGGCTGGGGAAAACGTGCTGCAGATGGTCGGGGCGGCTTTCCCTCTGAGCGTGCGGGGCATTGAGAGAGCAATAAGAAGAGCTGTCAAAGTGGTACCATGCCTAATGGGTCTTTCCCCAGAAGAAATTTCATACTGCCTTGTATATGCTGATTGTCCTTCAGTAAAACCTCAGTGCTCTTTCTTCTTTTGAAAAGAGTGCATGCTTTAAAGCTGGACAGGATCCATCCCATCAGAATCTCTCTAGGGGTGGAATTTGGCAATAGTCCTGTTCCTATTCTCTAGCTGATGGGTGGCTGTCAGACTGCATGAATAAATTTGGTGTCTGGAGGAAGTAATGGTGTATATAATCCTAACGCTTTAGGAGCAGCACTTGACACTTTCTCATTTCTTTATAGAGCTTGATCTGCATACAAAATGTGTGGTGGATGTGGATGCAAACAAGGTTATTCTTCATCCTGTAAACACCAACCTTTCAAAAGGAGATGCCAGGTAAGATTTTTGAATTAGGAAGGTCAGGTTTCATAAATTAAATATGAGGCTAACAACTCGGAAATGTAGGCCTTGATAGAGGGCTTTCAGTTTAAAAAATGATACATATATTCTTTCTGCAGTGTAAGTGCCATCATCTATAAAATAATGCTGATTTTACCATGCTGGGAAGATGCTTTGAAAACCTAGTGCTTCTTGCATTTGCTTCCTGCTCTAAACAATGTGTTAGCAATTAATGGGTCTGTCGACTGTTTCAGTTCTTCCCATATGCTATTATGGAACAGGAGAAATTTAAATCTGCAAAATAATTTGAGCAGGGCGCAGTTTGTCATTTTGGAATGAAATTAATTTTCACAACTATTTTCTCTTAATGGGCTTGTATTCGTTGTGTAAGAAGGGAAATGGGAACGTACTGGAGAGGTGTAGCTGTAGGACTGTCTTGACAGTGGTGCATTACATGCATCAAAAATACTTGGAAAAGTGGCTAACGGTAGGGACCGATTTATGGCGGAACTGGCATCAATTTGTTAAACTACTGTGAGACTGAAGAGTCCTGTAATAATTGATAGGGTTAAGGTTGTGACTACTTAATTTATTGCTTGTTTGCAAGGGGAGGAAATAAAAAATGTATGCATGAAACAAAATAACAGGGGTGCAGGAAAAGGCAAAACCTGTTACTGGACATCTACAGCCAATCGTGATCTGTTTTCTGGGAAAAAAAAAAAAAGAAAGTGGTCTTAGGGTGACAGAAATGAGAGAAATTCGGTTAAACACATATAAGAGCTTTGTTTAAATGGAACATATCATAGCTTTTTCATGTAAAGCTCAACTGTATGTCAGTGGTCAGTAGAGGTATTCTTTACCTCATCTCTGATAATTTGAACTTCTCAAACCCAAGTGGTGGTAAATACAAAGGCAAAGAGCTCATCAGGTGCAATATGTACTTTCTCTTGTCATCAGCTGAAAGACTTACTACTGACAGTGGGACTGGCGCTTTAATAAATTACTTAAAATCAAACAGGCTGTGTGTGGTGGGGAGTTTTTGTTTGTTTTTATCAATATCTGCCTCCTCCAGAAACACGTGTATTATTTAGCTGCCAAATACCTATGTTGATTTGAGCCTTTAAAACTGCTAAAAATGGCAGGAAATTGAGATTCTCAGAAGCCTAGTCAGCCAGAGCTGTATTAAGAATGTTATTCATAGCTTCTGTAAAACACGGCGACCAATTGAATGCTGCATACTTTATACTCCCTAATATATGTTTAAAAAATGTTCATACTGCGGCCATGAGAGAATACATCATGCAAATCGTGCCCCCTGGCAGGGGAGGAATGGGTTGGCAATTGCGTTGAAGTCCCCAGACAAGATGGTGAGCCTAGTGTGAGAAACCAGCGTGCCAGACCGAAGAATACTTCATTTGCATTTTCACAAAATACCCATTGCTAATCTAAGCAGGAAGCACAGTAAATTTATATGGGGTGATTTAATAGAAGAGGGAAAAATGGAGGCCCATTAACTGCACTAAAGGTTTGCCTGCAAACAGTGAGACAACATACCTCGAAAACATAGTTGGAGTAGCAAGGGTTTGGAACGGGGTCCTATCGAGCCCCATGAGAGAGGCTGCCACTAAATTGTCTTGGCTTCTGCAGCTCCATCAGAGGAATCTTAAATATCAGCTCAAGGAAAAGGTTAGTTTTAGTTACGGTTCTTCTAAGTTCAGGGGTTAATTTATGCTCAGGTTCTGCTTCTGTTTCCAAATTCACCGTCAGCAACTTTGCCTTTGCTATAAAATCATTAATTTTGATTTCAAACTTGTCTGGTGTCTAAAGTGAGCTGAAGGAATTCTGGCAAACCTAGCGTGCTTTTAATTAAACAGAGAAAAGAAAAGTAAATAATATTGTAAATACACTCTTTAGATGCTTGCAAAGCAGTTGAAGTTTATAAAATCTTCAGAGCTTTGCTGCATTTCTCATTAAGATGCCAGGGCCAGTTTAGGAACTGGGAAAAGAATCTTAGAAACAGAAATCTGTGCTGTCACATCCCCACTTGTCATGACTCAGCTGTGCTCTGGCAAGGAGTGGCATTTGGAAAAAACAACCGATGACTTTTGGAAATACGCGTGGTTTCCCACTTCGATCCTTTCTGGATGGAAGATGGGTAGTCTGGGAGATGGGGAGGTGTAAATAAATAGTTTAGTAGGTGGATTAGCCTGTGTCACAGTTACACCTATTTGTCCTCTTGCCCCAAGGCGGTCCTCGCAGGCCAGAGATCTACATAATGTGTCTGTCTGTCCATCTGCAAAAAATCTCTGCCGGTCAGATCAGTTAAAAAGGCAAATACTGACACATGGTTTTCAGTTGTCTCGGAGTTAAAAGAGGAGAAGCAGGCTCTGGAGTTCCTAAGTGGTACATCCATCTCTCCTTCTGATTTGCCATAGGACCTGGGAATAAATGTGTACAGAAGAAGTCAGAAATGTACGCTCTCATGATGTATTTCGTATTTTGATAGATACCCAACTTGAGGTGTGTGGGACCTGACTTTCGGAGTTTCAAATTTTGCATTAAAAATGAAGGAATGTTTTGAAAATGCAGGTGATAGCTGATTGACCTCACTTTCTCCTGTGTCTACAAACTGAATGTATCATTTACACATTTCTCTAGAGGTTTGAGGGTTAGTAAATGCATATAAAACACTTGCTCTCAAAAAAAGAAAGTCTGTTTTCAAACGCCTTCAAAAATGTAGCATCCTCCTGGTAGTTATTCCTTAACCAGAAATGACCTTTCCTGAGAGAGAGAAATGCAGCAGTTATTTTACTGAGCAATCCTTAATAGTGCTGTGCAGGTTTCAGTAATCTGAGCGTGTACAAAAGATCAATTTTAAAATCTATCAGATGACCTCCAGGCTGGGTAGGCTTTGTTACTAACCTCGGGCTATTGGGGGGAGGGTTTGGTTGAGTGGTGGTTTCCCGTATTAAAATGAAAATTATATTGGGTGGAAATGGTCAACCTTTCCTTTAGTCGCTTTCACACTATTATTTGCTACAGAGCCTTGAATTTTGTCATAGATTTCCCTAAATGACCTCTTTAAATCAAAACCTCCCCTCTCAAGGATGTGTGAACCTCTGGGGTTTCTCTGTAACTGAATCCCATCATTAGCATGGCTTGTCGACTTTTTTGTTTGCCGTATGTAGTTGTCTGTTCTCTCTGTTGCAAAGGTCGAGGCTAAAGTTTCTTTATCGGCACGGGATTTACTGTGTGCCGCAAAGATTACTCATAGTGTTATTACTTGATGGCTAGGGCTTGAAAGAGGGTGTGAACTCATTTTGATTGAAGTGAATAGATAAGTCCTAGGCAACAACGGGAATGTTTATAGGAATTAATTTTTTGGAAAACCTCCAGATAGACTCTACTTACTCTAGGTTCCTTTATAACCATTTTCTTTTTCTTTTTTTTTTTTTTTTTTTTACTATCAATTTGCTTGTGCTGTCATTTTATGTTTCCCAAACAAGACCTATTAAAAAGACTTAAAAGAATATTATTTTTGACAGGTCAGACAAAGGAGTTTTATTATATACTGCAGACATAACTGTAGTTGATGTGTAACTGATACCAGCTCAGAAATCCGTTGTGTATTAGTCTGGCACAGGCCTATGAATGAGCCATGATATTTGTAAAACAAAGCAGTTATTAAATCTGCCCAACAAACCACCTTTGAGCCTTTTTATTAAGAGAATATGCTGAAACATGAAAGGAGTGCCGACTTCTGTGTACTTCTGTTACAATTTGTGGTTTATAGATGCTTTCCCTCTTGTTTTGCAGAACAGAGAGATTGACTGGCACAGGCTAAAAGCTGTTCCAAGGAATTTAGTGCAGCTAACTGCATTTGACAAGTGTGTTAAACCAGGCTGGGTTTTTTGCTTTTCAGCTATTGCAATATCTTTATAATTAGCACTTTATAAAGATACTCAATTACTGAAATATCTATCACCTTTCAGAGCTGTAGGTAAACAATGCTTACCTTGTTGTGGCTACTACTAATACTCCCAAAGAGAAATTTCTTCCAGAATGAATTTAAAGATTGTTGAGAGAATAAAACCAATACTTAAAGAATTTAGTGAAAAAGAACAATGAAACCAAAAAACCTACTTATGCAGCAAGTACATAGTGAATTGCTGATTTCAGATGAAGGATGGACTTCAGGCAGCGGTTGGGTTGAAATAAACATCCCAGTGTGTCAAAGCTTTTCATAGTTGTTCTTAGGACTGAAGGGTTTTTTTTCTTATAAAGCTGAAGAACCTTTCAGTCCTTTTGAAGAAGAAATGAAGATTAGGACCAAGACAGACAGAATGCTGTCAAAGATTTAGTTATTGAAGAAATGGTACCAGAAAACAGCTATCAGAGTCTTTAGGACTAAGCAGTGTTGGTTTCTCTCGTTTTGAAGGGTTAAGTGTGAAGTAGATGAATGGTAACAAACACATGCAGCTTCCAAATTAAAAAAAAAAGAAAGATTTGATAGGCTATCTAATTATAAAACGCTTCTGCTGTGGTCCTGGGAATTAAGACGTATCTATTGAGCCAAGCTTTGTGTTCTACTTTAATATGAAAGTTTACAAAATGCCTAGATACTGTGTTCAATAATAGGTAAAGCACCCAGAGCTTTTGCCAAGCTCAAAGTATATTTAGAAGTGAATGTGATCTTATCAGCCCCTGCTTTCACCTATTCTTTGCTCAGTTTCTGAAAACTAGAATACAGTGTTCGTGCAAGCCCATACAAGCTCCCTCTGCCTGCTCTCAGCCCCAAATTTTGTGATGGTGTTGCCCGATGTGGAGGCAGCACCGGTGAGCGTGCTGAGAGGCAGGGTAAGCTCCCACTTGGAGCCTTAGCACTTCCACAGTATTTGGTCTACACAGAGCATAGGTGAAGCCAGCTTTCTTCTGGCTGTGATGTGTGTGTGACTCCTTAGCGTGACTCAAGAACTTCCCTTAAAGCTGGCGAAAAGCTGAGAATAAGTCAGGACTTATCAGCTCTTGCTGTGTGGTGTATTACGGATCTTGTGCTCTCTTGATAAAAATGGGAAATGCTGATCTTAGTGTAGCTGACTACGTGGGAAATGCCTGAACAGTGAGGTGGTAAAACTTGCAAGGAAATCTATTTCTTTTGCAAAAATTATAAATAGGGAGTGTGTTGGTTGGGGAAAATGTACATCAACCAGAGAAAAACTTGCATTAATCAATCATAAATAATTAATTTTGTGACATGAAGCAGCGCGTATATTACTGGTAAAAGGGGAAATGCCTGAACAGTGAGGTGGTAAAACTTGCAAGGAAATCTATTTCTTTTGCAAAATACATGATACATATGGAATGGTAGGCAAAAATCCCAGTTAAAAGCAGGTTTAGCATAAGTTGAAAATACCATGATCCTGTTAATTAGGTTATAGTATCTTAATTTTTGCACAATTAATTGTTTCTCCTCCTAACTTCCAGAACAGCATAGACGGTCAAGATGGCTAGAGAGGAAATGCTGACGCGATTATATAGGCGTTCTTGTATGTGTGTATAAATATGACCTGGAAAAGCTGACTGGTAGGAGTAACCAGGAACACTTTGACTTTTAAAAATAATGCATGATAGCAGGAGCACGTAGGGGTGCATGCGTCACTTTGCTATCTTAGGAAAGAATGTGCATAATCAGAAAATGAGGAAAATGTATGAAGGCGATGCTATATATGGAATTCATCTGCAGAACTCCTTGCCTCAAGAAAACAGTGAGAGGCAATTACTGGTATACAGTCATGGAAGAATGCACACGTTTTTCTGAAAATACACCAGGATCCTGCCTGACATTGGGTAAGAACCGCTTGGAGAACTGCCTCATCTTGGGCAGCGTTGTATGTATGTGTCCCCAGTTGTTCACGCATTTTACTTAGAAGTATCAGCTGATGGACACAGCCAGAAATTGCGTATTGAGTTTGCATGACGTAGTACAGTTGCTATTTGAGAGCAAAGCAATCTGAAGGAAGAAATATTACTGTCTTTGAAGATGGGTGAAAACTAATTGCATTGCACGTGCCTTTGCTTCTCTGTAGCTTTCCTGGCATTGTATTAATTCCTGCTCAGTTAAACTGCTTGGGATAGGAGCAATTCCGATTAGGATGTGAGTGTGTGGAAACAACACTAACGGCACAGTTGGCTGCGTTACCTCCGTACACGAAGGGGGAATGGCTCGCTATGCGGGTAAGGGTTCGTACTGTAACTGGGAATGAAATTTCTAGGTTAGATGTTAGTTCAGCATTGTCTTACAGGGAACAGATTTATGCAACGTTTCATCACGCAGAAATGTTCTGGGAAGTTGTGGGGGAAGGGAAAGAGTGTTCTTGTATGCCCGAGACTGATAGCTGACATCCAGAAGAAAGGGCAGCCTGCCTCTCTCAACATCCGTACGGGTGGTTTGTGGGCACAGAACAGCTCACAGGAAACTCACGTTTGCAAAACCAGTGCTATGAGATTGTCCTGTAGTGCTGACTTTGCCTGCACAGACCCGTTGCACCCCTGTATACAGCTCTCACTTCAAGCATGACCTTGTTCTGTAAAATGATGATTTGTTTCTCATGAGCTCCCTCCAGGATGTGTTGCTTTTTATTGATCAGGTTACTCAACAGCCTAAATAAGTTAGAAGGGGGGGGAAAATAAGCCTCACCTAAAATGGACAGAGTTGTTTAAATGGTTGAATGAAATGGTGGTAAACCCATTCCTTTTCAGTCTATTTTCAGAGCTTATTTAGTAGGAAGTCATATTAAACCTGTTTATGGAGCGCACTCCGTACATGTGTGTAAAAGCTAGACAGCGTCCAGCTGTCCATCTGCTTTTCACTGAAAAATGTCTTCTGATATAAAAAATTATAGGTCTAAATATTTCTGATGAGTTGCTGCAGTACCTAGAAATAATTTCCTTTTTTAAAAGTTTGAAGGTGATCTGTTTTTTGTCCGGGAAAGATCCTAAATCTAAGGAGTCAGGACAGCCAAAGGATGGAGACGATGGCTTGGGGACAGCGGGGCTAGCACACGAGGCTGTGACTCTGCACCTCCTGAGCCTAGGTGCATGAGTGAGGGATTATATTGCTCAAGGAGGTGAACATTTGCCATATAAAATACTGATCCCATGCGAAATTGAGAAGTAGGAATTCTGCCAGGAGAGAAGGGGGTTGCTGCGCTTCACGTTGTGCTTTTGAGGAAGTGTATTCGCTACAACTCACGTGCTTTGACGTGAGTAAAGTGAAAATACGAGGCAGAAACCCTCCGCAAATTCTTGTCGCAGACAAAAAAGTTAAAACTCTGAACTGTGCTTGTGTGTGTCAGTGTGCTTAAAAAAGACCTGTATCCTATTTTGTTTTTAAGAAAAGAAAACAGTGAGACTGTGTTAACAATTTTTTTTTTGTATAGACAATTCCCCTCCCACAGGTTGGGTCACGCCTATTAGCTATAAAAAAAAGGGTAGAAGTTAATATAGCCATAGCAAATTGGAATTATCTGTTATTTATAAACTCTGTGTTCATATTGTAAGTGAAAACTATTTTTAACTTGAGCCATATCCTCTTGAAATGAGAACTGGGTGGCCACACCACCACTAGAAATCATCCTTGGCCACCTTATATTCCTTAGCTGAACATGAAAGAAGCCTTTTTTGATCTTGCCAAGTCGGTAATAACCTACGGTACTTGAGGGAAAGACTAAAGATAATAGATAAAGAATTAATTTGGTTCATGTGTCTTATGATCTCAAGTATAACCTCCAACTTGTGCTTCGTGGATTCCTAACCTCTAGTACATTTTCTTCTTAAAACCTAATGCATTTGTAAAGTACCTGCGACCTTAATTCTTCGCTAAATTAAAGGCTTTTAATAGACTATGTAATCTAGCAGCAAGTTCTGGAGTACCCTTAACATTGTTGACCTGCTTGCAGACAGCGTTTGGAGGTGGGGGGTGATAGTTGCTAAGCAGCCTGTCCTTGGTGCAAACTTCTCTGGAGTTGGCAAAGGCTTCTGATTGAGAGTTATCTAAGGAGCGGACTTCTGCAAATAGCAAATAATTTGTACTCCTTTCCCATTGCAAAGCGGTATTGGCAGTAAGGGGCAGTTCCCAGAGTTTAAAAAAAAAAAAAAAAAGCCCTCCTTGTGGCATATGAACATGTTAAATATTTGAGTGGAATGAATCTTTTATTTAAATCTCTATAGCAATTTTGAGATAACTGTCAACAGTTTTGTTTTTAAAGCTAGTCTATATCTGAAGCTTAGAATAGGCTGCTTAAGCTTCAAGGAGACTGTGATGTGTTGTGTTCTTGGCCTGTTAAATCCCCAAGTTAAAACAGACAAATACATTTGCTTTAAGAAGGGTTGGTTGGAATTTGGCTCATTGTCAGTCTTCTTCTGGACTTTAGTTTCAATGGAATTGGGATTTGATCCGGTGCTTCCCAGTTTAGCCCAATGGCTTTTTTGACTTGACTGAAATCTAGGTTTCTCCCTTATGAAAATGATTTAAAAGTGCATAACATTTGATTAGATTGTAATAATTCTTTGAAATGGTGGAAATCGAGTCAAAGCTCTGTTTCAATGTATGAAAAGAAGGAAATGACACTAACAAATTACCCTGTGCTGTTCTGACAGCATGAACTGAACAAAACATTGGATAGGTAATGAAAGCTGACCTTTAAGTTTGAAATAGTAGTTTCCTGTGTTGATCTAATATGTTAACAGAAGACTTAAAGGCTTTAAAGTATATTTCCTGTCAAGAAATCAAATCAAGAAAGATAGGGGACTGACCTGGTGGCCTTAAGCTTGGGGAGAAGCGAACAAGGCTAGGGGAGCAGGCTTGATCTTAAGATCTGCCTTCAGTGTTCTGAGTAAATGTTGCGGCTATGAGCACTTATGTGAAATTATTCCATAGTAATTTTCAGCTCTTAAATAATAATGCTTCATCAGGTAAGACTATAAAACAGATTTAGCGGTCAGAATGATGTGGAATATTACTCCTGCAGGCTGAAGGATTATTTCAGTGGCTGGAGCCGCTGGATTCTGTGGAAGGCGATAGATGCAGTTCAGGACAGCTTTTAAAACCTCAGCATTGGAAGGTATTGGAGTCTAAGTGAATACCTAGAACCTTCAGTGAGATCTCATGCCTGTCAAGTAAGTTCATATCAATTTTAAGAACAGAACTTAAAAAAAAAAAAACCCCAACCGTATATAATATATATAAAAAAGATACATAAAATGAGTCTGTTAAACTTCTTGACTGCCTTAAACTGTTCTTATGCCTACCAGTTTGGTTTTGAGGATATTTGAGATTAAACTCCAAAATCTTGATCCCTGATTAATATGATTGAGATATCAGAAAAAGAGGCAAAAGAGTGTATTTCTTGCTGTCTGACGTGATTGATTAGTAACAGCCAGAATAACTTTGTTCGTGCTGAACAACTCTAACGCTCTTTGCCGCAATCATTTTAGATTGCATTGATGTATCCCTCAGGCTAGTTTGCAATAAGCTCATCTGAATGTTCAGAGTTGGGTATCTGTGGCAGTACATGCTCTGATGCTCTCCTCAGAAGGTGGTTAAATGCCTCATGGTTATTATCAGCGATTGTAACGCGTGGACTTTTATGGTGAACTAGGATACTATCTAGGTAGATAATATCACATAAGCCTGCTGAATTCCTTAGGTTTTGGAAAAAGGAATATGAAAACTGTCAGGGTTTGTTTCCTAAATTATTTATGGGCTTATAATGAAAGGTGAAGAAAAGGAGAAACCTTGTACCTCTTAGTGTCTTATATGCATTGTCCTGGGCAACTTTGAGCAAGTTTTTGGAGTTGTTTGTGTGCATCAATTTGAGGCAACTTGTCCTTTTTTTGCTGTGGTGGTAACTGTAGAATTAGAAGTTCAAAAGATGACACTGTTACACTTGATGCTCCGTTACGTTTAAGAGGGTTTAGCCTGCCTATGCCACCATCTGACAGAAATAGTCAGAAAATAGAAAAGTCAGAAATAACACTATTGAATGCAGAGGAAATGGTTTCTGTGTATCTTTGTTTTCAGGCTCTTAGAGTAAGAAGGGAAAGTTGCAATTGCTGTAGCACCTCAAGATTTGCTTTAATATTTTATATTCTTTTTCCTATCTTAATTTCAGTAGATGGTAAAGAGATAAAAGGACTGGGTTTTTTTCTCCTCCTCTTCTGAGGAGGAATCAACAATCAACATCTTGTAGGTATTTTCATTGTTTGTTTTCCATGAGCTAGGTCTGCAGGAATGCAGCGTCTGCCTCTCTTGCATGGGCAGCACCCTTCCTTCTGGGTTGGAATGTCTGTCCTTCCTGGAAAGAAGCTACAGAGGTATGGCTCTTCATGGCCTCCTCCTAAAAGGCACACTAAATTTGTTGTGCAGCTTTAGAGGTACCAAGCTATTCTCCCCTGGTTCTAATTTACATTAAAATAACTTGTGTTTTTATCTATTCTTTTGGGATGGAGCAGGACAAAGTCTGATCATACAAACTTTGGCTTCCCGTGCGCTGCCGTGGTGCTGGAGAGTTGCATTCAGCGCCCTGGGAGTATGTGAAATAAAATAACAACGTTTTAATTACTGCTTTAAAGTTCATGGCAGCTTTTAGAAGCATATACCATCTTAGAAAAATGCACAGCCTAATTGTCCGATCAGCGCTGCTTTGAGGAGAGAAGCAATCAGGTTCAGTAGTCATTTTTATTTTTTTTCCTAAATGAGTGTAAAGGCAGAGGGCTGGACTTTAAAGATACCTGGGGAGAGGAAGGATGGGCTTCTGATAAGAGCAGTGGCTGCATTAAGGGATTTAGGTTTTGCCTGGGCTCTACCGTACACTGTAGGACAGTCACTCTGATTCTTTTCTTCCATTTCTAGCCGCTGAAATAAATCTAGCATTTTTTCCATTTTTTTGGTTGATATCTAGTGCAAGAAGGGTTTTATTGTTTGGGGAGGGTGGTTTTTTATTGTTTGAGGAAGGTGGGTTTTGGTTGGAGTTTTTTGTGTTTTGGGTTTTCGTTTTGGTTTTTTTAAGCAGGAAGCTTCCTGTGCTGGTATATAATTAATTAGGTCACATAGCTCAGTGGGACCAGAACTTGGGGCCTCTACATTGTGGTAGTGATGCAAAGAAAACCCTACAGCTTAATGCATATTGTCAGAGGTTTTGAGGCCAGTCCACTTGCTTTCATTTTTAGCCTTTTGGAAAGCACAATACCACTTTCCTTCTTTATCCTCAGGGTTTCCAGACTTCTGCCAGCATTTTGTTCTTTTCTTCAGCAGTTGTAGCTCTGCTGCGCTGATCAGATAAATGAAATGAAGAAACAGGATATCCACCCAGCTTTTTTCTGAATAGCCTTTCAGTGATGAGCACTTCCAGCTCTCTGAATTTTTTTTTAAGCATTATTTGCATATGCTTATGATCTGAATTTTATTTATCATAGAATGTTTTGGATGGGAAGGGAGGTCATCCAGCCCAACCCCCCTGCAGGAGCAGGGACACCTTGAACCACATCAGGTTGCTCACAGCCCCGGCCAACCTGGCCTGGAATGTTCCCAGGGATGGGGCCTCCACCCCCTCTCGGGGCAACCCCTGCCAGGGTTTCACCACCCTCGTTGTAAAGAACTTCCTCCTTATATCCAGTCTAAACCTACCCTGGTTTAGTTTAAAACCATTCCCCCTTGTCCTGTCCCAGCTGGCCCTACTAAAAAGCTTGTCCCCCCCTTTCCTCTGGGCCCCCTTGAAGCCCTGAGCGGCCGCACTCAGCTCTGCCCGCAGCCTCCTCTGCTCCAGGCTGAACACCCCCAACTCTCCCAGCCTGGCCTCAGAGCAGAGGGGCTCCAGCCCTCGGAGCATTTTAGTAGCCCTCCCCTGGCCCCGCTCCAACAGGTCCGTGTCCTCCTTGTGCTGAGGGCTCCCGAGCTGGACGCAGGGCTCCAGGGGAGGTCTCCCCAGAGCAGAGTAGAGGGGCACAATCCCCTCCCTCCACGCTGGCCATGCTTCTCTTGATACAGCCCAGAGTAGGGTTGGCCTTCTGGGCTGCCAGTGCCCATGGCCGGCTCATGTCCAGCTTTTCACCCCCCAGCACCCCCAAGTCCCTCTCAGCAGGGCTGCTCTTGATCCTTTCTTCCCCCAGCCTGTACTGATACTGGGGGTTACCCCGACCCAGGGGCAGGACCTTGCACTTGGCCTTGTTGAACTTCATGAGGTTCGCACCTCCTTGTTATCCTTGGTAACAAACATAATTACTTACAAAAAATTACCTAATATGAATAACACTGCTCAAAAGTGACATTATCAATTGTTTTATTCTTCTGTCCAGTCTTGTCCCGGTATGAAGGCTCTTCTCTACTCTTCTGAGCTTTTTGACTGGTATTTGCCACCAGCCACCCTTTATCTGATAGCCCATATAGTTCTGGTTCCTTCCTGAAAATGCAGCTAGAGATAATGACTTTGCAGAGTTTGCAGCTGTGGTATCATGAGAAGGGAGAATTACAGTGTGCTGAACAGAAAATAAACACTTCAGAGGTGTGAAGGAAAAAAAAAAAAAAGACAAAAAAAGCCTATGCAAATTTTGTGGCAGAGAAGAGAGAAATAGGGATGGTTCTGGGAGGAAGCAATTATCTGGTTGCTTTACTCATTTGCTGAAACCACATATGCACCAGCTGAGACTTACAAGCATCTCTGCTGCCCACAAGCTCTCTGTCTTAGTACCTGTACCCCACAAGCTCTTTGTCTTAGTACCTGTACTGCCCACAACAGCAAGTTATGCAGTAACTTCATGCTAAAACCTTATGTCCCTGCCTCGCTCCAGCCTCTGCAACTGCTCTCTGCAAAGTTTTCACACGTAGTAATTATCTCTTCCTGTCACCGCTAAAATATCTTTGCTGCTGCTAAGAGTTTAATCGAACTGCAGGAAGAGCACTGGCAAGTCCTTTACAGTGTGCCCAGTACAGGAATTGGGCCGGATTAGCAGAACCATGACAGGTTCATACTGTAACACGGGAGTACAAGCCATACAGAGTAAGCTCACTTCTGCATGCCAAACAATTCCTGCAGCACTTTGACATAGGTTTGGAAGTAGGCATAGGATAGTCCTCCATCAGCCAGTCTCTGGTGACAATAAACAGTCTTGTGGTCATGTAAGTGAGGCGTTTTACTTGTGAAGGTGACACAAGGTGACGCTGATAGAGCTCACTAATATCATGTGATGTATATCCCAGTTACAGCTTCTTGTGAAACGGTGTTAGCTTTTGAACTAAGAATATCGCACACTTTGTAATCAGACATTTCCTCATACCTTTATTTTCCTTGTCTGTGCTTCTAGTCCCCGTTCAGGTTTCTTAGGTGATACTTTCCCAGGTAAGGTCATGCCAGCAACCCCCTTCCAGAGGATGTTGCTGAGATTCTGAGCACTCTGCGCGGGCTGTTTAGCTGAGCAGGGAGGTCAGCTGTCTGCCTCCAGGTTGGAGATTCAAGAGGCAACGGGGTCCCAGAGTATTTTTAGGATTGCCGTTGTAGTGATAACAGGCTTACTCATGGCAGTCTTAAACATAGTAATGTAGGAGTAGAGTCGCAGACTGGTTGAGGCTGGAAAGGACCTTTGGAGGTCATCTGGTCCAACCCTTCTGCTCAAGCACTGTCTCCTAGAGCTGGCTGCCCAGCACTGTGTCCAGATGTTGGGGTTTTTTTTAATACAGAATCATAGAATCGTTTAGGTTGGAAAAGACCTTTAAGATCATCAAGTCCAACCATTGAGATCTCCAAGGATAATTCATGGAGCTCTGTACATGAATAAAATCATAAGTTGTTTGCATGCTGTTGAAGAGTGACCTGATTCAGAGCAGTAGAATTTGGAAAACACCTACCTTACTGAGATGTGGTAACTACACTGTCAGTACTCAATATAAATATTAGCTGTCACTGTATAATTGTATCCATAATTAATATGTTTGAAAGTGAGAGATGGGTTTATTTTCAAGGCAGTAGTGATGTCAGCAGTTAATTGTAATATAATTTGTGAGAGGTTATTGGCGAGATACAAGTCTTTACCTTTTGGTAAATTATACTTAGCGGAACATCCATCCACAAACTGGAAAAATGTCCTGGTTTCGGCTGGGATAGAGTTAATTTTCTTCACAGAAGCTAGCATAGTGCTGTGCTTTGGATTTAGTACTAGAAGAATGTTGATAACATGCTGATGTTTTTAGTTGTTGCCAAGCAGTGCTCTGACTGCTCAAGGACTTTTTGAGCTTCTCCTGCTCGGCCAGGTGCATAACAAGCTGGGAGTACAGCACAGCTAGGACCCAAACTGTCCAAAGAGCTATTCCATACCATAGAACGTCATGCTCGGGGGGGTTGGTGGGTCGGCCGGTCGCTCGGGTACTGATCGCTGCTCGGGACGGGCTGGGCATCGGTCGGCGGGTGGTGAGCAATTGCATTGTGCATCATTCATTTTGTATATTCTGTATATTTTGTTATCATTCTCATTATTACTATTATTATTATTTTCTCTTATTAAACTGTCTTTATCTCAGCCCTCGGCTCTAACCTTTTTCCCCTTCCCGATTCTCTCCCCCATCCCACTGGGGGGGGGGCGGGGGGAGTGAGCGAGCGGCTGCGTGGTGCTGAGTTGCCAGCCGGGTTAAACCACGACAAAAAAATGAATCACAATTATGGAATGTTCATCTCAAGTGATTCTTTTATAAATGAAAACTTACTTGGCACCTCATGCTGGAATAGGACCCAAAGAAATTCCAACTCAAGCTGAATGCTTTTGGCTCAGTGCTGAGCATTTCTCCTGTTTTAGCTGTTGGCTGCTTTGGCTTCTGTATAAACAAGCTTTGAAGGATGTCAAAGGTTTCAGCCTTCCTAAGCATTGGAGATAGGACGTTGATCATGAAAGTGTCGTGAAACCTACTGTTTTTTAAACAGAGGTTGGGCAAGGCTGAGTATTCTGCATATCATGTGAGGTAACCCCCATGTTCAGAAGAGGTTGAGATTTCATATGGGGAGTAGGTGGAGCTGTGTTGGTTTTTTTTCTCCTTCATCAGTAAGTGTGGATGTACCTTCAAGTTCTGCAGGGCAAAAATCAAGTTTCCTGTTTCTTCACTGTATCAATTCTTGAATTTCAGTTCACTGTCCCACTGCTAAACCTAAATCATCTTCTGTAGCACTTAGTGAATATAGCCTGTAGTCTATTCTATTAAAAATCACTAGCTGGGACATGGTTAATACAGGTATCTTAACTTCTGCTCATGAGCTTCCTTGAAAAGTTTGCATTTGTAGTGATGACCTGGGTTGGGTGTTAATGGCAGGCATCCAAGTTTACCTTTTGTATGGTTATCTCATCTGCAAACCCATACTGCCTTGCTGTGTTCTCACTCGTGATTTTGCCCTTGCCAGTGTGTGTGTCTGGCGTGATTCCCATGATCTTCTGTCCTAAATAATTGAGGATTCCTTTATTATTTTTTTTTCTTTCCTTTAGTCATCTGTCATTTGGGCAAGATCTTGCCTGATTTTTGGGGTAGTTCTGGGAGGATCTTCAGCACATTAGTGATTACAGTCTGTAGCAGAATCTGCCAGACACACTCCAGGTTACCATGGATTTTCAAATACTTAACTTTTTTCTTTGCATTTTGAACATTAACTACTACTTGAATCCTTGAACCTTGATGATGGCACATATTGGTAAAGTGATTTTTAAGTGATACAGTCATTCAGCTGGATGCTGCGTTGGTAACAAATGCATCGCCCCACATGACAGATTGAAACAACTTCCTTTGTATGAACAGCCAATCCAGAGATGATTTATACAGGATTTTACACTTCCTAATGTATACTAGTATTTACTGGACTAACTGCACCCTAAAGAAAGGCAGTCTGCCCCATAGCAGCTGCCTCTCATAGCATCCAGAGACAGAAATGCTTAGATCTGTGTGCTGAGTACTGTATGGATGCTTGCAAAGTGAAGTCCATACCTCCAAAAGCTTGTCGTATAAACAAAGCTATGAAGAAAAGTGTTGGAAAAGAGAAGCTGTAACTTGAATATATTCGGTTAGATGCTGCAGGTTAGGTAGAAAGATTAGCATTTAGGAGCTCATGGGTACTGCTCGTGCCTGTGCCTTATACTTGCTGCAGATTTTGGCAGATATATTTCTGAAGTCTTCATTGGCACTAACAAGTTTGAAAACTGTTGCCAAGTTGCATAAAAGTCATTAACCCTTGTTTATTGTCGGGGTAATGCTTAGAGTGAGCTTGATTCTTTAGGGGAATGTATTGAAGAAACCCATCCTTGCAGAAAAATGAAGTTAATTTTTTACCACAAAAGAAACTAACTTGACAATTTAGTCTGTCCTGGTATCTCTAGGCCATCTAGAAACTAATTACAACATAATACAACATAATTGTGGTTTTCTCCTGCTGTTGTCCCCATCTGTATAGAGGAGTTTATACAATATTATATAGATGGATGAAATGGCCGTAACTTAAATATCTTTGCTGGTTTTGCAAATGATTATGATTGGGATTATAATTGACGTTTTTGAGCAAGTTTTTAATCTGTGCATTTGCACAGGACTATAATGAAATATAATGGGTTTATATTCAGACTTGAAAATCTATATATGTGAACTCAAACAGGAGGAAATATCTTACACTGAAACGGTTACTAAAGGGATTTTTAATTGTGATTTGAAGAATGCCATTTGAAGACCTTTAAAAACCTATTTTAAAATTCAGATTCTTTTAGAATACAGTAACAAAGGCAGTATGTAAAATGTGTAATAATTATAGTAGTACAGTCCAAGACCTTTGTTATTCCTTAAAAGGAGGTCTCCATTTTATTATTTGAATTCCAAGTTGCTGCAGCCTATTCTTATGTGAGTCTCTTGCTGTTGGTGCTTTGTAGGGAATCTTTTTCATTGCTAAACCAACTGAATATATCCAAATTACAGCTTCTCCTATAAGGCTTCTTTTGTAGCCTTTTTCTATTACTTAATGCTAAACATAGTAAGAAAAAAATCATACTGACAGCGCATCTGAATCTGCGGGGAGGAAGGCTTTCCTCCCTGTCTCAAACCCTCCTGTTTAAGGTATTTGGGTGGCAGATGGGAAGGGACCCCAAAATGGCCTCGAAAACTCACTTCAGAGTGACCTTGTACTGTTGCCATGGTGTTGTCTTTGACTAGGAAGAGCATGGTGACCGAGACACGCTCTCAACACAAAGCAAACTTGTCAAAATAGACAATTATCTGTTGCTACACGTTCTGTAGAGATAGAGGGCCTCTAGTCATCGCAAAGGATAACGAAGAATCCATTGTAAGGGTTTTCTGTACTTGCAGTCTGGAGGCTTGTCCAGGAGGTGCCTCTTTTTCTCTTCCCAGTCTTCTCCTTTCCCTTTCATCCAGGTGACGTGATCTGCAAACATAGGAAAGCAAACTGCTGGCTTGATCAGGGTGGAATATATATTTCTTTGCAGTGGGTCCTTGCATAAATCCAAGTTATTTGGACTTGTGAAGACATGGGAATTGGCAGACAGGGCACTGGATTGTGTTAATTTTTTTGATACCACTTGTATTTTGCATCACTGGTTTCATACTGGCAGAATTTATTTTTGGTGGGCCTAAGACAGCAGTGTGTGTGTGTACAATGGTGTAGACACGCTGCAGGTGTTAACAATGAATGATTTATAAATTTTGAATTATTTTGTGGAGCACAGTTCTCACTCCCTCTGGAACAACGTTCTGGTGGATGGTTTGCTGCAAAGGAAGCTGGGTTAGATGGATTACTAATTTTATGGGTTACAGTCAGTTGTTGAATGTTGCAGAGTAGTTGTAACACCAAGCTGGTGTATGAGGCTGTGTTTAGGAGGCTTGTACATCGTCCACATTTTAACAAAAGAAAATGCTCTTCTAAGTTTGTTATAATGATGCTGGATGTCTGTTGAAGGGTGGAAAGATTGGAGAGAATGCCCTTGTGAGGCTTTGTCTCACCCAGCACGTCAGCAGTTCTCCAACACCTTGGTTTTGTCCATTCCAGTGGTTCCTGGGATGTGCTGCATGCCCCATGCTGACTGAGAACCGTTGCTCTAAGGGAGTGTATGTATACGTACACACACCATACCCCTCCAGACCCCGGTGTCACCTGTGGTCTGCAGCCACTGTTTCGCAGCGCATCCCGCCAATGTGACGGGCATAAGCTTCTGCCGTCCACACTTGTGCCGCTGAATATGCATTACCCTTCTAGAAAAGTCAGGTCACCTTTTTTTCTTTGTCCTGTGTTGAGTTTGAGCAGCAGTTTTCCCCCCATCAACTCTGAATGCAGGGTTTAAGTTCCAGGCCGCCAACCCCAACCTTGAGTGCTTCCTAGGAAGCACCAGAAAACAGCATCTCCCGTTGTTGGGTGCATCATCTCCCGTTGTTGGGTGCATCATCTCCCGTTGTTGGGTGCATCATCTCCCGTTGTTGGGTGCATCATCTCCCGTTGTTGGGTGCATCATCTCCCGTTGTTGGGTGCATCATCTCCCGTTGTTGGGTGCATCATCTCCCATTCTGGAGGGCACAGTTTCTCTGGCCTGACGTACCTGCCTTATGTGACCGCAGATGCTATTGATGTTTTAGTAATTTTGAAGTCGCACACAGCTACGAGTTCATCAGTAACCTGGGAGTGTTTCATGGAATCAGTGGAGAGAAGCGAGTACCTGACAGTTTTGTCTGCCAGCTGACATTTCTCCTTGAAGCTATAAAATAGCTGTAAGTCTTGGAGTTTTATTTTAACCCCCCCCAGAAGGTTTATCTTGCCATTTAACAGTTGAAACAATGCAGCCATAGAGAACTTCAAAGTGACTTTGCTTCCACAGCAGTGAGATCCAGGCAGTGAAGGTTCCTTCCTGTAAACCCTTTTCATAGCTCAAATTCTTTGTTTTTAAAAGCACCTTTATTAAGAATCGCCTATTAATGCTGTGTCCAGGAGTTTGACAGTGTGTACGATCCTCCTGGGTTGTGCTGTGGAGAAACTGAAGTAATCTTTCCACATCCTCAGAAGTTGGACAGGCTGGATTGAATTGTTTTTACGTTGATTTTTTTCATGTGTCTCTGTTTTATAACTTCTTATTCCTGGTAATTAAGTGTTGGCCTTGCACACAGAACCAACAATGTATATAATGTTTATCTCGGGAATCGCTGCTTCAAAATAGCTTGTTCTGTTTTATCAGGTTTTTAATTAGCAGTGGTTGAGGATCTGATGCAGACAGAAATCTTATTTTTGATCATCTAAGACTGCTTATCACAGTGAAAGATTTACTGCTGATAACTACTGTGGCGTCAGCAACAAAGTGATGTGGGTTTAACATCGCTCGCTTAAACTGTGAATCCTGCAAGCTGAAAGGTAAATAGAGGGTAATTGAGTTTTTTGAAATGACGGGGATATTTTCTAGCAGTCAAAGTGATGCTGATTAATTATATTCTCTCTTCTACCTTATCCCACTTGTTTACTGATACTGTCTGCTAATCCGCTGGCGCTCAACGTGTGGTTTAATACCACGGAGGTTTTGGCTGAGGGTGATTGCTGCTCTCATTTGGGGTTCCCTGATGAAGTGGAGTGTCAGCGTTGCAGTTTCCTTGATAGAAATGTGAAGTGCAGGCTGATTGACTAATGCTTTCTATTTAGCTGAAACCATAAAACTAGAAAGAATTTCTATTTCTGTCCTTTGTTATTTGAAAATTAGGGGGGTTTGGTTTCTTTTGCAGTAGTCATTCTGTAAAAGCAAGAGCATTTTCTGTGCAGTAGCCTTGCATACTTGCTCTTTGCTAAGGCATTTTTAATTCTGGGATTTTATTAGAATCATTCAGTAAAATATTTGTTCCCATGATGCAAAAGAGATAATCTTTGCCACATAGGTTTGGGTTAATAGCATGAAATGGCTTTAGATGCTTATCCTTTGTTTCTTAATTCTTTTGATTTGCGTGTTGAAGTGGAGAGCTCATTCAAAAGATTGGAAGTGGAAGACACCTTAGCATAGGACCGAGTATAAAATGCGATATTTTGTCCGTAAGATACATGCCATCAGCAGATATTTGTCTCATTGCATAAATTACTTTGTTTTGCTCAAATACGTCTTCACGCTGTAGGCTGTAGAGACTGAAGGATCATAAATCATGAAGTACTTCACGTGCTGGAGCTACCGCATGACTTCTGTGCATGATCGAAAGTGCTGTCATCATCTTGGAAACTTGTGTTGTAAGAAGGGAAGGGTATCACAAAGACTGAGTGCATGAAAGCCTAAAACTAGAGAAAGGCAAATGAGGAATCTGGAGCAAACTATGACAGGTAGCGTGGTTAGCATGAGAATAAGGATGTTTTTCAGAAGTAACTATGATGGCCAAACACAAGCTGATGGGCATAATTGTGTGGCTGGTGTTACAAGGTCAGGTTAACTCTCTAATGGTTCTTTACAGCTTTAATATCTCTGAAAATACAGAAGACATGATGGTAAGACTTAAAAGTATGGTCCATAGCTGTAGTACAGCTATAAAACATTAATGATGTATTGAATTTATTGAGTTTTAATATACTCTTGTTTGCAATTGCTTTTAAGTCAAGTTTTCCATGGGCTGTGTGACAGTGTCTGATAACCTCCCTGAAGTCTCTGTTTATCTATATTCAACTCAAAAAAGCTGGTTGCATCGGTGTGAGCAGCTCCGTGAACAAACCTCAGTTAATTTGATGGCTGAAAGGAAGGCTTCATCTGGGAAAAGGCAGGGCAATACGTTGCTACGAGGTCTTAAGAGAGACAGTCTCCCTCCTCTTGCCTTCTTTCTAAAGCCCTTAGATGCTGGACAAAATGACTTGGGTTGCGAAACCCTCTTCCTTAGGTTGGCATGACAGGCAATAAAACATGTAGCGGGGAGGGGGGATAAAGAAGGCTCTGAGCTCTGCTCCCAGCACAGACAGCCTTGGATAAGTTACCGTTCCCCTTTATCAAATCCATACAGTGGGAACAATGCAAGAGGCTTCAAGTGGCTCTCAATGCTTTTCTGTTATTTAAAAAGAAAAAAAAAAAGAAAAAAAAAGCTTCACTTTTAAGTAATCTGGTTTTGAATCATCTATGTGGATTTTGTTGGTAGCACAGGTTAATGCCGTTGAACCAGGTGACAAATGCACTCACAAACCCAAACATTGCCTAATCTAAGGTTTATAAAATGTTAATGTAGATTTTTTTTTTTTTATCATATGCTGTGATAGTTGAATAGGGCGTGTTTGAGAATGTAAAGCATTATACAAGCGAGTAAGCTCATTGGGCTTGAAAAACTGCCTGCTTCATTGTGTATTGCTAATTGATAAACTTGATCTCTAGGCTCATTAGTTAAACTAAGCAGGGTTATTTTTAACAAAGATTTTCTTCGCATCAGGTACAGGAATCTTTAGATGTGTACTTGTCCGTGGTTTTCTTTCTAATGAACTTGTGCTATGAAGGGTTATATGTTGTTTAAAAGGGGTTTAGTCTTGAATCTTTCTTTTAAGTGCTCATAAGTCATTGGAAAAATGCATTTAGCCGTTGAATATAAAACGTTCCTTTGGAGAATAATAAATAGCTTGGGGTGGAAATGAAGAGATCTGGTTTTTTGCTGCTAATTTCTATTGGGTTTGCTCAGTGATTTTTAGGCAGGCAAAGTCGATTGCCTGATTTCTGAAAGGAGCACTGGACTTGACATGAGCTACGACCTTTAAGTCTTACAAAAGAGCTTGAGAATTTTTAAACTCTTTTGCTATCGGAACACTACTTGAAACTGTATGACAGCTAAAGAAATCATATTAGGTATTCCTCAAGTTTAATACATGTATTTATTCCAAAGAAGCTGTGGGGAATTGCAGCATTGGCAGCCTTTCAAGCAATCTCTTACAATACAGCTTTATGCCTGTAATATATTGTCTCTTCCTTTCTTTTTGCAAGTCATGTTTTAACCAGATTTCTTTTCCTTTCAACTCTGGAAGGCAAATGTAATGTTTGAAACGCTGTGTTGTACTTGGAGAGGCGAGATTTTCCTCTCATTCTGTGGAACAATAAATGGAAACTTGCATGTTTGGAACTGTACAGCCCAACTCTTCCTCTGGGAGCATTCAGTCGTTAAATTGCTGATGGGAAAATCAAAGATCAAGGGGAAAAAATGGAGGTGTAAGAAGGGAGATACAAGTGAGGGAGGGTCTCTTCAGGTGCTTGGTTTTAACATACAGCTGAAGACAAGCTGTGTTTTGAAGCTCTTCTGTGTGGGCCAAGCATCTGAATTCTTTCCAGCTCTGACTCTTGGGAGTTTCAAAAGCTTGTCTCCTCTTGGTATCACAGCTCTATGTGAAACCGTAAGGCACTACGCGCCTGGACAGTCGCACCAGCCAAGGAGGTGAAACTCAATTCCTACGTGCTGCTCCAGTCTTGCATAAATGGTACTTTATGGATTGTATGTTGGGGGTGGAGGGGGAGAACTATACAGGTGCTCCCCCTCTGCCCCTTTGATTTATAATTACGCCTCTTATATAAAGTGGTTTTTTCACTGGACACTGATTTCTTGGTCACTGTAACAAGCACGATAGCAGCACTTCTGTCTCCCCTTCAATCCAACACTATAATAACTAGAGCCAGTACAGGTTGCCAGCAAGGATAAATACCCTCTGCTCATTCTGTTCATGTTCTAGCAGTGATAACTCATGTTGGTAGTGCAAATCAGATGGCAAACTCCACTGTGCACTGCTGTTAAGTAAAGCAAAGTAAGAGGCTGGTTATCGATTGTTACTTAAGCAAAAGACATCAGGTGTGATGACTTAGCAGTGACATTCCATCTTCAAACAGCCTTTCTTCATCTCTTCATCCTTTCTTCATTCTATGAACATGAGAGGAAAATTTTTCACCATGGGAACAGTCAACCCTTGGAATAATCTCCCCAGGGATGTGGTTGACTCCTCCACACTGGACGCTGTCAAGAGGCAGCTGGACAGGGTGCTGGGCCATCTTGTCTGGAGCGTGCTCTTGCCTAAAAAGGTTGGACCAGATGATCCTTGAGGTCCCTTCCGACCTGGGATTCTATGATTCTGTGATTCATCGTGTGCTTAAAACAGCACCTGAAGTTTCTGTATGACTGTCATTTGATGGGAGCTATTTATGAAATCGTGGATTACATATTCCAAGAACATGGACAGTTCTAGAATGGTAATAACTGTTGCTGCAATACCTGTAGAGAGGAATTTTATCAGCGTGTCCCGTTTTTGTAGCATCAAATGACAAAATTGAATATCCAGCATCTTTTCTGTGTTTGTGGTTTTGCTTGGACGGGCTAATTCAATCAGCTGCATGAATGAGCACTTAGGGATTTTATAAGCCAGAGTGGCCAAATTATGGTAATTAGACATCTTGTCTATTTTGTTATACTGGCTGCAGAACAGTAATGAGGTTAAAGGAATACTGTCAAGTTGATGAAAACTGGTGTACCTAAAAGCTGTCATCGTTCCACTGTATATATCTGAATACTTTGATTTTTTTTTAGGATGTTCTTTCTGCATATGTTTAGTTTTGTGACATTTAGAGGCAGGCAGAATGGTGCAAATATGTGGCCTGGCGTGGAAGCCCTATGAGCTTCTTTGTCTTATTTTTCAGAGCTTATTTCTCTTTTAAATGCTGTCAAATAAGTTGACAATCTCTGAATTTCATTGTATACAATGGGTCACCTGTAATATTTGTAGAAGAAACACATTATCTCTCATTCTGCTGGGTATGGTGAACATACATCTAATACCACAGAAAACTGCATGCAGTAGAGAAATGGATAATTTTTAGGGTATTGCTGCTTATGAATGCTGTTGTCTTTTATATGCGCTTTGCTAAACGTGTGCAGGAAAGATATACGACCTTCATAAGACTTGTTTTCTATAAAGAAAAAGAATTGTCTTTGTTTACGTGGCTGAGAATGTGTTGTGTTAAATCCTCATAATTAAAGGTGCTTCCAAGAAAAAAATACTGGTTGAATAACATGAAAATTGGATAAACTAGGCTCATATGTTAAAATCAAGCCTGTGTTCAAAATTAACTCATCGCGGTAGCTGAGGACAAGAGGCCAGTTTGCTGAAGCCTGATTTTTGAGGAACTCACTCAGCTAGAACATGGGATCTGATCTTTATACAAATCTCCCTTTGCTTCTCTTTTCTCAGACTTTTTCATCTGTTGTATTTAGTTCACAGGCTTTTATCTGAAAGTCGGATATTAATTTCACATCTGTTAAGTGGTTTTTATCAAAGTAAGCTACTAGGTCTTTCCCCTTTGCAAAAAAAATGCTGAGGGAAGAGACTTCTTTTACCCATCGCTTTCAGGGCAGCGTTTTGGGAAGAACAACCGTTAACAAATTGTTTCTTTTGCAACACAGGCTTCATCCTAGAGCAGCTGGCCTTGAATAATCTCCTGACCCATCTGCAAACTAATGATTTTTTCTTTTGCATTTCCTGTTGGCAAGAAGAGGAGGATAGACATCCAAAGGACTTGGGTTTACCCTGTGTTTTTAGGATTCACTGTGGAAGATGGGCATGGGTGTCATGCACTGTCACTACAGGGTCTGCAGACAAAAGTAAGTCTATTGTCTGTAAATGTAAATTTGTTTCTTCGAGGCTCACAGGTCCTTTAGAAAACTCTTGTGGTTCTGTTAAGTGTGTGTGTGAGGGAGAGAGCAAAAAGCTTTTGTAGATGGTACAACAACTAAATAACTTTACTTCTTTCTCCCCATGGCTCCAACCCTTGCCACAACGGCTTGTGTGATGCTATTGTCAGCAAGAGCAGGGAACCTGAAGAAGGAAAGTAAAATGCTGGGCTGTTTAAAGTGATTTTACTGTGGTGTCTACATGTCTCCCTAATCTCAGCCCTGTGCTCCAGATGAAGGTGGTAATGTGGTAACTCTCAAAGATCATTTTGGCAGTTGATTCTTGCCCCTGCCATGTTCAGTTAGGAAACATTCACTATATGACTGTCTTTTCCCTTGTGCTGCAGATTTTCAGTTTGTCTCTATAGCAAACTTCTTCGTAAACTAATCAGTGGTACTGTTTTGGGATCCCCCCCAGTTATTGCTTTTATGAATATGTGATGGTTCATAGCGGTAGGCAAAATGTGAGCTCTGTGGAACAGCTAATCTGCAAATACACCGTAGTGTATTTTTGGCAGGACTACTAGTACATTTTTCAGAGCGCCTTCTTTTCTGTTCCCACTCCTAACCCCCACCAAAACAAATGTTAGACGTGAAAGGTAATGTTTTCTTCAGCAACGTGTGCGTGTAGGTTTTTTTATGTTGTGAGGAAGCAACATGCAACTGAGTTGATACATCTGCACTGTTTCAGGGAGTTACAGTCAGGAAAATGTCTACATGGAAACGAAGGCAGTTGCGTTTAACTGATACATGTGGTCTAACTGTAAAGAATTGCAGCTGCTGCCCATTCGAGTTGCTCTGCTTGTACCACGTAGCACTGAAGCTTGAATGTCATGCCCCTCACTTCACTGGGGAGGGAAGTCACTTTTTTGCTTACAACCTGATTGTTTCTTATTACACAACATTTTAAATGGTAATGATACAAACAGGAAGGAGAACAGCTGACTTTCAAATTCCATGTTAAGTTCCCAACCTCCCAACCAGATTGTTGGGGGGTTTTTTCGGTGTGACTGGGAAGCTGCTTTGTGAATTTGAGTGGGTGATGCAGTAACCAGGGAATCCAGCTGTGACGTTTTTTTAGAAGAGTATATTCGATTAATGATTCTTGTTTTGTCATCCCATATGAAGTATTATGTGCTAAGCATTAGTTGTATAGTCTCAGATTAATGGAAAACTTAGTATTTGGCTTTCAGCTTCTCAGAATGGTCAGGTGCTTTTTGGTTGTTCAGTTGAACAGTTGTTTCAAACTGCTTGAGAGTATGTCAGCCCTGTTCATCTGTTAAAATGCCAGTGTATTCCTATTTCTCAACGTAGATATTCATAACTGCTTTTTGTAATTTAGGATTACCTGCAGGTATTGTTCAGCACATTTGTAATCTGTAAATTTGGTTTAGCATTAGCAACAATAATGCTTCTTTTGGTGATGTGTATGTTTAAAATAGTGAAAAGGAGTTCTGGAGATATGTGTAGAAACATCTGCTTTTATTACTGTTTGTAGGGACACTGCTATATACAGTGCTAAGTCATGACTGGGTCATATAAAGTGCTTTTGCATGTGCTATCCCATATGAATTGCAGTCAAGCAGGCAACGAGTTGCATCTCCAAGCAAGCCGTTTCAAGTCGGAAGAGACAACCAGCCAGCAATCTGGAAGTTCAAAGTTAGAATTCAGCAGAAACCGTCATTTGGCTCCTTTCCATACACATGAAAGCCTTACATCTCGTTCCTGTTTATGAATACCAGCAACTAGCTGCGTAGCCTGCACTTGCAGACTTAAAATAGCTTCTTCGCAATGCAAACCCGGCATCAGGAGCTGTCAAGTTTATTTGTTATCACCTTTATGTGTTTGGTTTTTGTTTTTTTCAGGAAAATGAATGGCTCCTTAACTGTGTATGTGAACTATCATACTATCACGGAAATAATCACTGAGACCACAAAATATTAAACGCTTTTCCACATGGCATGTACCGCACTTCGTCTCCCACATAGATCGTTGGAAAAGGAAAAGAGAAGTTTAAGTGAAACAAGCTGCCAGCAAGTATCTGGTGCTGGTGGCTACTGTGGAACAAAAGAGCAGTGTGAGGAGGTAAACATTAGTTCAAATTTTAGGTCGGAGTTGACTTTTATCTTGTCTTAGGTTTTTACGCTTCCAGAGTTTCAACTTTTTGCAGAGCGTATTGTGCCCAAAGTGTAACAGAACCCAAGTTGAACTTAGGCTTTATCTGCATTTGCTTCATAAAGAAATTACACAAAATTTGCTTATAACTGTGGTCTTTTTCTGATGGCAGAATTATTTTTTAAAGTTGCATATTTAGGTGAAGAATGTAGAAGTATGAGCAAGAAATTTCATCAGACTATGACAAGGAAATGTGATTGCATTTCTGCCTTATTAGGGGTTTTTTTCCCTCTTTAATTACAGTGCTTTACAGCAGAATTTCTGGGGACACATTACTTACATTACAAGAGAAACTCTTGCTCTGTAAGTTTTACAAAGGTGAAAACCATCCCTGTACCACCAGGCCACAAGCTATTCCACGAACAAATTCTTCTAGCAAATTCACTTTCATTTCTTTAACAAATTAATATTTTACAGGGCTATAGCACATGGTCAGTGATGAGAACTGAGCTATTTCTGGATTTTCTGCAATGCCTGAGTATGCATTTTGTATCAGTTGGGAACCAGCACACAGGTGTCAGTTTATCATAGACTCGTTTGGCTGGAAAAGACTTTTAAGGTCACTGAGCCCAACCATACCTGTCCACCACTAAACCCTGTCCCTAAATACCTCGTCTGCCTGGCTTTTAAATACCCCCAGGGATGGGGACTCGACCCCTTCCCTGGGCAGCCTGTTCCACTGCTTGACAGCCCTTGCGGGTAAGGAATTTTTCCCCGTGTCCAACCCAAACCTCCCCTGGCACAACTTGAGGCCATTTCCCCTCATCCCATCGCCCATTCCATGGGAGCAGAGCCTGACACACACACACACACACCACACACACACCACACACACACCCCCCGGCTCCCCTCTCCTGTCAGGCAGTTGTAGAGGGTGATAAGGTCTCCCCTCAGCCTCCTCTTCTCCAGGCTGAACACCCCCAACCCCCAGGTCCCCCAGCCGCTCCCTGTCGGTCTTGGGTTCCAGACCCCTCCCCAGTTTTATTGCCTTTCTCTGGACACTCTCCAGCCCCTCTCTGTCTTTCTTGGGGCCACTCTTCCCCAAGCCTGTAGCGTTTCATGGGGTTGTTGTAACCCAAGTGCAGGACCCGGCACTTGGCCTTGTTGAACCTCACACAATTGGGCTGGGCCCATGGATCCAGCCTGGCCAGGTCCCTCTGCAGAGCCCTCCTCCCCTCCAGCAGATTGACACTTCCAGTTTCTGAGTGATCACTTGCTCTCTTCACTAGGACTTTCTATAAGACCAGTTTATTATGGCTACATTCACCAAAAAGCCAAACAACTGTTGTGATCATCCAGGATGGACATCATAGATGCTTTAGTCCAGAAAAAGGTTCCGAGTTTTCAATTCACAACTAACATAGGATCTGTCCTGCAGTTATTACCCATTTATTCACGGTAGCTATGTGAAGACTTGTTCATATGCAGTCCCTAGTGCAGCGTTTCTTGTTAGCCAGCTCTGTGGTTCCCTGTTCTGCGCGCTGTTTTCCCTATTTTGAGGTCTTTTATATTGTGTAAGTAAGGGGGTAGGTATTTAAATAGCTGGATAGCTGCATTCTTGCAGCACAGGACACTTGAACATACAGTGAACTTTTAATTGGCCTGACCTACATGTAACACAGCGCACATGTAGTAAAACGTCATGAAAAGGTTTTTTTTTAATATCTACAGATATAAACAGGTTTTGCTCCAGAAACAGTATTGTGAAAGGGCTCAAGGCTCCTTTGGAGGTTGAATTTTTTTTTTTTTTTTTTTAGGAGGGAGAGGTGTTGAAAGGGATTTCAAAAGAAAAGGCGCGCTGGGGAGATAAACAGCTCTGTGTTTAAAAGCAGTGCAGGAAGCGAATAGATGGTGTGGCTTGTGGGGAGCTCTTAGAAGTAACTAGCGATAAGAGTGAGGAAGGAGGAAATCTGGTTGGCAGCTGCTCTGTGTTCAGCAGCACCTCTGACCTTGGCCTGTAGGTGCTTCATAGCTGCCGGGGAGAGGTTTGCTGCCAGTGCTCCTGGATTTACCTGAATTCCCTTTGAAAGATTTTGTGAAGTCTGCTGAAAACCTGCAGGGTGCAACTCCTCATCATGTGTCTAAAAGCCCTGCCTCCTTTATTTGGGCATTGCTTAATATGTGTGATATAAGTTGGTGGTAAGTTGGAGGACTTGTGTTTGTGCTTTTTAGATGCCTAATAAGAGTACTAGGAACAGTTTCCCATCGGTCTGCTGTAGAGTGGGAATTGTATCCTCCTTGCAAACACTTCTTTGCCCCGCCGTGGGACAACGTGAGACTTGGCACGAGTGAATGAGTCATTGGCCAGAGTCCAGAGCTCAGGAGACTGGTTGGCAGGAAAGTACATGGTGGGATTTAGTCTGACACAATTTATTTGGATGAAAGGGATAACTGATGGTCTACGGTGCATGTTTCACCTTGCTAAATGTCTGAATTCCCTTGCCAGAGCTGTGAAATGATAACTTAATCCTTGATTGCTTCTTACAGCGCTGTAGGCCTTAGTCTCTGGAAGAATGTTTTCCCAGCCAAAAAATACATATAGCTTTACCAAACCTAGTTACAATGCCTGTTTCAGCTAGCTAAAATCTGAATTAATTTGTGGCCAAGTGCTTTTAAACTATCTACATAGTAGCTTCTGCACTTGGTACCCCTCTTGGTACCATGTCTGCTAATGTCTCTAACTGATTCTTATTTTTTTTCCAGCATGAATAAATTACCAACAAGTAATGTACAAGCCCTTAAGCAACTGCCAGATTTGGTTTTGGAGGTGATGGGTGTTGGTACAAGTGTTTAATGAAAGAATTTTTTGTACACAAGAATAAATAAAGATAATTGGAACAAGAAGTGGGGAATAAAAGCTTATTCAAAATGACCTTCCCCATTAAATACTTTAGGATTATCTGATTCCCCAAATGAGAGCTTTCAGTTGGAACACAATGGGCATGAAAGAACTGCAGTGCTTTGAAATAGTTATGTGGTGTGTTGACTCAAGAATAGTTCACAAAACATCTCCTACACTTAAAAATGACCACAGTGATTTGCTGAGGTGGGAGGGAGAAGAATAGACAAAGCAGATGTGCAAGTTCATCATATGGGCGACAAAAGATGAATTTAGGAAATATAAGGGCACAGAGGAATGCTGCAGTGAATCAGTAGCGCTTATTTAGGAATAAGTAGTTGAGGTTTTACCCCCAAACACTGAAGAAATTGATATTTTGCAGTGAGAAATGGAAATGCTGAATATATACAAGCAATGTTTTAGTCCTGTAGCTAAGGACTACTGTGCCTTCAGGGTTGTACCTTGTAGCTGGGTGTTCAGCTGCACCTTGGCTTTACTGGAGGCGTTGTGTGCCCATGAGCCTGGGATCTGTCTTTCCTTTTCACTCCAAAGATGGGGGGTTTTATTTGTCTTTAGAACACGTTCTTGATGCAGATCTATATGCTTTCATTAAATCCTAGGTTTAAGCACATATTTAATTCTGCCTAGAGCGCTATGACATTTTTTTTTCAGCAGACTGGAGCCATTAGTAGGGCATACATGGGAGCCGAGCTGTTGTGGTGAAGGCTTGCCTGTAATTTTCATAATACGCTGTATTTTCCCCTTGCTTCTCAGCATACAGGTCAATTATAGCTTATTTCCCATCCTCGTGCTGGGAAAAGAACAGCTGATTTGAGTGGTACGCTGAGGGTAAGGATTTCTTTTCTAGGTCAGGCAGAAGAGCAGCTTGGTGCAAAAATATTACCCTGAAAAGCAGTAGTCAGAGCGGCTATGGAGGGATCTAGGCTGCTTGTCCTAATGGTTCTTTCTAATCTTAGTTTCTTTGGGACAAAGATTTTATTTATTTCCTCATGCCAGGTTCTCTAGTAATAAGATTTCAGTCCTGAGAGCTCGCTATAGTTTGGAAAAATGACAACAGAAAGTAACTCCGGCTTTCTGTAGTGGGGATGTGGGTCGGTGAGGAAAGCAATCCCTTCTTAACGTCGTCTGTGGCGGAGCTGTAATCTTGCAGCTGCTGAACTGTTTGAGTTTGCATAAACAGAGTGCTGGTAAAAAGGCTTGAAATCTTTGTGAAGAAAAAGTAATGTATCGGTGTATGCCAAAATGCTTCAAAGTTCTGTTGACATTCAGCATATGGGAAACGTCAAAGCGGATATTGATTGCTGCCTGCTTTCTTATCTTCACCTTATCAGTCGTGTTTGCTAAAGTGGGCTGGAAGAATATAGATGGTGTGGAAAGAGTTGATCGGGGGCGGGAAGGTACATAGTCTGTGTTCTTGGGAAGAGTGAAAGACAGTATGACACATTTTTCTTTTTTGAGAGATATCAAACACTAATTTTACTATAGCTGAATGTTTGAGGCTTCTAATTTATGTCAAGATTTTTTTTGAAGTGCTCTTTTTGAGATGCCAGTGTCTTAACAAGCTGCCATTCACGGATTCCTTTTTTACCAGAGAGGTTCAGATAAGTTGTGCTCTTCTTTCCCCTCCCAGGCTCCTTGGACGTCGATGGGAGGTTTGAGCTGAGAGTACCTACGTATTGTGCAACAGCCTCTGGCTTAACTCTGTGATCGTGAAATGTGTATGTGCTGAAGTAAGGAAATTGAGGTGGTTATTGAACCGTGGAGGCAAGACAAATAACTTCTATGCTAATAACCAACCCTTCTTGCCTACCGCTCTTATCTTTCCCCTCCATACACAACTGGATCCACATAATTTGTGGTTTCTAGTGTGTGTGTGTATAGTTTTAAATACTGTTTGAGTTCCTCATTTGGAGGTGGATCTAAAACAGGCTGTGAATTGACTTGCCACATGAAAATAATGCTTTATTTAGCAGCTGCCAGTTCTGAAGTCACCAGAAATTACTCTGAGGTGTAAACTTTTGCATTGTGCATGTGCCCAGAACTGCCCTCTTCAACAGCTGAACACCCAGTGATGCGGAAACTGCACGGAGATTCAGAAGGCAACTGGACACAATGAAGTTCCCAACTTTGTAAATACATTGTTTGTATACCAAGCACAACATTAGGACTGGTGATGGGATGAGGGGAAATGGCCTCAAGTTGCGCCAGGGCAGGTTTAGGTTGGATATTGGGAAAAATTTTTTCAATGAAAGGGTTGTTGAATGCTGGAAGGGGCTGCCCAGGGAAGGGGTTGAGTCCCCATCCCTGGGGGTATGTAAAAGCCGGGCAGACAAGGTGCTTAGGGGGACATGGTTTAGTGGTGGGATGGCAGGGTTAGGGGAATGGTTGGACTTGATGATCTTAAAGGTCTATTTCCAACCTAACGATTCTATGATTCTATGGTAAATGTGGCCACAGCAATGTTCTCTTTTCAACTGTAGCTGTTTCAAAAGTTACCTGCTTGCTTAGTGGCTGGTGGACTTGCTAAACAAGTTGGAGTAGTGAGTCCGTGTGTCTCCTCAAATAGGCATCATCCTTTCTGAAGAGGGGAGGGTGTATTCTTCACTTGAAGACACGGCAAATTCATGGGGCCAGAAAACAAAGTGAAGGAGGTAATTTGACTTATTAGTTAGACCACCAAGGTGGAAGTTGTCTCCCCAGTTGCAGTCTTTGTCATTATCTAACATAAACTGCATGGCCAGTCATGAGATAAATGACTAAGTTCTTTGGCGATGTGGTCTTTACAGCAGAAAATATATGGTAGTGGGTATTATAGTCTAGAGCTTCTTCATGGCTTAAGTAACTCAGTGGAAGGGGAATAGATAGGGAATTAGCAAGTACTCAGAGACAGTTAAGCATAGGAGAGGCACCTCTCCTACACATTATGTTTGGGGAAAGTTAGTGCATATTTAGAAGAAATAGAAAACCATTATTCTTATTTCAGTAATTTCTGTAACTTGCAAGGATTGCCCGCTTAATATGAGGGTGAAGAGTTTGTGGGCTGTTCTGGAGGCTTGGAGCCACCATGGCTGCAGAACCTTTCATACTCCCGTGAATGCCTCTTGCTCTTTATCATGGCCTGTTCTTTATTTCTCTTCCTTGTTTGAAGCAGAGAGGTGCGGAAGTAGATTCTTTTTTTGTCAAATGATATTGGGTGCAAATGTTTGTGTATAGGTGCGTGTGCGTAAATATAACCAAGTGTGTGGAAAATCATCAACTCTTCCAAAATGGTTCTGGATGGTGTATTTGTGCTTTCAAGGGAGACAGACAAACTCAAACTGGTTTAAGGTAGAGGCTCCAATGAGTTTATGAATTGGATAGTACAGCTGGCTGACCTACAAAAGGAGGAAATACTGGGCTTGGTGGAACCGAAAGAGTTCTTAAAATACCCTTTCATTAAAAAATCTTGTTCTCATTCCTAGGTGCTCATAAGGACTTCTCTCTCCCCACACCCCCCTTTCCCACCTTTATTTTCTCCCTCTAGCTGCCGGCAGACTCCCCATAGACATTTCTGTGGATGTCAGCATGTTTTTCTTTCTGAAGTGCGGGAGCGTTGACAGCTCTCAAATCCTGCACAAGGGAAGGGAGCAGGGAGGGGGCCTGGAGGAGGTTGTCTTGTGCAGTTGCTATCGGTGGATGAGGTACTGGCATCGGTTTGGCTTGTTCCCAACTTTTACCCTTTTGCTGAGTCTGTAAGAAAAAACATCTTGCGACAAGGAATTGCAGTACGCCTTGAGATCACGTTGAAGTGAGAAGGGTGAGACAAATCTTTCAAAAATACTGCTCTAGACTGCTGTAGCTAACTGAAAACAGACACAGAAAAAGTGGTTTTGAAAGATTTTTATTTTTTTTTTTCCCCCAGGAGCCCTGGTGACAGGTCCTCTGCCCTGGTAGTTCTGCCACAAATGCATGCGCAACCTCATACACTGAAGTCGAAACCACTAGTCTAGGTAGAAGACTGTAGAAGTAGGGCATGGTTATTTGAGGTTGGAAAGGCTCAAAAAGAAAAAAAAATGTATTAAATTTGTGGTGGAAATTCTCTCTGTGTTTAACATAATTTTCTCGTTGTTTTGTGAATGTGCTTGGTATTTAATCTTGAAGAGTTGAAGAAAGTTGCTGATAAAGAATTTTAATTGTTCATGGTTGTCTTTTTGAGCTCGCCTCAATCCTACCTGCCACCCGAGAAAAAATGTAGGAAAACCCTTACATTTGAAAAATGGGCAGTTTATAATTTTATGATGAAGAAGCTAGAGTTAAGGAGGCCTAAACACAGTCCTTTCTTTGCAGCTTACCTTTGCGTTAGATGAGTTGCATTCTGTGTTGCACAATGAATTGTCAACTTGCTTACAAAAAAACTAAAAACCAAAAAATTCAGAACGGTAGCTGTTCTGAAACTGGAGCTTCATAACACTGTTTCTGCATTAATTGCAGATTAATTCTGTGTATTGACAGGAACTGGGGCTAACAGTGTGGGCAAAGCCTTGAACTGGGAGCCTTGCGTCCTCTTGGAAATAAGGAGCTTGTGGCTTGGGGAAAGCGAAGGGGACAGGCAGAAACTCATCTAATTGGGAAGTAAAACACTTTCTAAGAACACCCCCCTCCTCCCCCACCCCCCCCCTCCAAGCTTCACTTCTGCGTGAAAAGTTCTGCACGTGTATGTTTTCAGGCGATAGTTTAGTAAGAAGAAAAAAACCTAGCTATTAGATTCTAATATTGCAGCCAAAAGGGTTTGCTGTTTTGGTGGGTTTTTTTGGTGGTTTTTTTTTTTTTTTGTGGGAGAAGGGAAGTACTGAATCAGTTCTTCAGCGCTGCAACATTTGGGGTGGTTCTGGTGATAACCGTGAAGAATTCCAAGTAAGATGTCAGATGAGCTGTTGAGCTTGTTTCACTCTTCATAGAATGATTCTGTCAAGGGTTTGGGTTTTTTTCCCTGATTATAAGTACGATGAAGTCATTCTAGTGACACAGTTGTTCTCATACAACCACTGGTTGTGCAGACTCCGTTGTGCCACTGGAAAAGATGCCTTGTGAAAATACAGACGGTTTGCCCCCTTCTGTAAACCACTGTTACTGAAATAGCTTTACAACACGTAATTCTGTCCACACCAGGAAGGTTTTTCTACACAGTTCTACCACTAGCTCTTCTACCAGGTGTAGAGGTTTTCCTTCAAAATGCTTTCCAAAGATTTGGCAGCCTGCAGGACAGCTCTGCTCTAACTTTAGATTTATCCTATATGTCTGTGGCTTGTGTGGGCATTTTAACGTAAACTTTTAGTGTAAACCCTGGGTTTTGCATAGTGTAAAGTAGGTCATTCTAGGATTAATTGCAGCCTTTCAGTACCTAAAGGGGGCCTATAGGAAAGATGGGGAAAATCTTTTTAGTAGGGCCAGCTGTGACAGGACAAGGGGTGAAGGTTTCAAACTGAAGCAGGGCAGGTTTAGACTGGGTATAAGGAAGGAATTCTTTACAATGAGGGTAGTAAAACTCTGGCAGGGGTTGCCCCGAGAGGGGGTGGAGGCCCCATCCCTGGGAACATTGGGGAACCGATGTGGTTCAAGGGTCCCTGCTCCTGCAGGGGGGTTGGGCTGGGTGGGCTCTGGGGGTCCCTTCCCACCCAGACCATTCTATGATTCTATGATAATCCCGTATAACAGTGACTTTGCTTTTTAGCCCCTGCCTTAAATGTGAACGTTAGCCTGGATGAGAACACTGCGCGTATGGATGCCCGCATTAGTTGATGCTGTAGAACGAGCTTATCATACCTGTACACCTATACACATGTACGGACACACACGGGTGCTGCGCTGTCTGCCTCTTCGGGAGCTCATCGCACAGCTCCTTGGCTGGCTGGAGATCGCCTTTGACTACAGCAAATTGTGTGGTTGTCCCAGAGGCAGAACGGGGTTTCTGCCAAATCCTGGGGCTAGGACTGTCATGTTTCCATCTGGACATCTATTGGCGGAGTTAATAGGCTGCCAAATCATAAGAGGGCTTTTTTTTTTTTTTTTTTCCCTCCCTCCCATGGTTATAAAATGGTAGCTACAACAGGATCTATTAAAAAATATTGAAATTCACAATAATAATCGAAAGTTTGGGTACTGGCTGTTCGCCAGGCATTCTCTAGAGCACAATAGTATCCCAACATCTAAGTGTTTACAAACAAAAGGATAAAGTTGTATCCCCTTGTCATAACACAAGCTTTATGGGATACATGCACTGCTCGAATGTGGTTGGGACTAAGCAGATTATTGTACTAACAATACAGAAAATTTAGCTCAAAGTAGAAAACACCCCAAGCCCACAAAGCTGCTGTTCAGCCTGAGTTCTTGTTTTGGGGGGCTTTTTTTTTTTTTGGCTTTTTTTTTTTTTGGCTTTTTTTTTTTTGGGTTTTTTTTTTTTGGCTTTTTTTTTTTGGCTTTTTTTTTTTTTGTGTGAGCTGGCAAAAATTAGTTTTGTCAGTAGAAACTAAGTAACCGCCAACTATGCCTGGAATGCCTTGGAGCACTGGAGGAATTTTCCAAGTAACAGTGATTACTTTTGTTCCTTTTAGCTACACAAGTTTAGGCTTTGAACTGTGTATGCTCTTTCACATTTATTTTTTTTTTTAATGTATTTGGGGATTTTTGTTTTAAAGAGGCTGTTTCTGCTCGCAAAAAATCTTTTGCTCAAAAAGGGCAGCGTGGTTTTCTCCCAAAGAGCTCAGCATTGCTACAGAGGTAAAATTGAGACTCCGTAAGAATAGGATTAATTGGGGGATATCATCCAGAAATTGGAGTCTAGTAGGGCTCTGCATTTTGATACGGCTTGATCGAAGTGTAAAAATGGGGAAAGAATATTTATAAACTGTTAAACCTAACAACTTTAAGCACTTTATCTTCTGAAATATTCTGGGGAAATGGATTTCTAAGTAACATAAGATAAAGAAGCCTGAAGTGATCAAACATGATTTAGTTGACGTTTCCTCTCATTGTATACCTAACCAGCAGCAAAATGTGTTGCAAGTTGTCTTTGTCTGATATGTGGAAAGAGAGGAAACAACTCCTCAATGAATTCTGCTATTTCTTATCAGTTGTCATACTGATATCTTTCAATTATATCTGTGCTAGTAAAATAATTAAATATATTGTCAAAATTTTATTTCACCGTTGGCTGGCTTCCTTTTATGCCAGGAAAGAAATTTTGCAGCTGAAATTTAAACAGTAGAACTCTGAACGTCGCAGTGTCTTTTCTAACTGCTGGCTCTTCAAAACACCTTATTCTAAATCCTTTATTTGTGTAGGAAAAAAAAAAAAATAATGCTACCAATTAAAGGATCTGCTTCAGAAGGATAGCTGGGGTCCCAAACTTCAAACAAGTGTGAGATCCTCCTGATATTTTTTGTGCCTACATCTTTACCTGGTGTGCCTGAAGTTGTCTGCTTTGAGAGTTGCTGGTGCTAGAGCTCTTGGGTAAGAAGTAAGCTACGCTGCTCATCAGCTTCTCCACACTAGGAAGCTCCTGTAGTACAGAGGAGGATATATGTGCTTCTTCATGGTGGTAAACTTGAAAACCATAATTCCAAAGTAAAAGACTGCAAAGTAGTGGTTTGTTAAATCCTGCCTGCCGTTACAGGCAGGTATCTAATGCCGAGACAGCATGAGCGATGCACGGGTCCTTTTGGTATTCAGCTCCGTCTGTGCCCAATATTTACCCTTCAAGATACAGCTAGGGGTCAAACTCAAAAATCTTGTTTGAAGGGTGAGTTTTCTTGAAAAATCCTTCAGTCCATGAAAGCTGTTACCTTTTAACCCATCGTTCTTCAAACAGAGCCTGCATTTGCTTAGGAAAGCTCTGCGCTAAGGTTCTGTGAATGTGAGATTTGATTTCTCTGAGGTGTTCCCAAGCATCCTTACCCTGCTGGGTTTGAGTGGGGAAGCTCGTGGCAGTGAGCGAGTGAGAAGGGGCAAGGGAAAACACTGTACAGAAGCCACAAAAGAAATTGAGCATTAGAAGTCAAGGTTTTTCATACAGGTACTATTTGGGGCATACTTAGCCAGGGAAAGGAAGGAAGGGAAGATCTGTGAGGACAACTAATTCTGCCCAGTGCAGCACCACTACTTTGGCTCCAGGGAATAGCTGAAATACGATGCAGTTGTGCGTTTGTGTCAGAACCCAGCATAGTTATTGCACTGCTTTTATCTGCAACAAATTATCAATAAAATCACAGAATGACTGAGGTTGTAAGGGACCTCGGGAGGCCATCAAACATTTGCCCATTAGGTGCTGCGCTGAGATTTCTTTTCTTTGACTCGATGCCAAGAGCAGGTCTGTGGCTGCTTGTCCTGTCGTGTTGATGTTCCCAAGTGCGCTGAGCGAGAGCAAAGCGTTACACCATAGCATTTCTCATCCAGATTTGCTTGGAAGCATGGAGTGGGAGTCATGGTTGTGAGTGTGGGTCTGTGAATGTGAGGTATGAATGGTTTACCTGATACTGCAAACTTCAGAAAGAATAAACTTGCTACAAAGCAGAGTGGTTCCTGCATCGGAAGGACGAATTACTGCAACACATGATGGCAGCTTTACTTTTAATAAAATGTGTGTGAATACAAATCGATTTAAGGCGAGCTCACTCGGCCGGGAGCGTAAAAAGTGGTCTTACAGAGCGATCGCTGGGAGACACTGACACCTTGCTGCTGTTGAGCCCCAAGTAGTTTTTCCCCATCAGTACGTTCTTCTAGTTGCATTTTTAGCTCCTTCTGAGAGTTTATGCTGAGCAGTTCCTGCTGAAGGGCATAAAATAGCACTAATTACATTGGAATTTGATATGCTTGGGTTTGCAATGGTTATGGAAGATTGAAAGTGGAAAGCAATAAAAACTTCTGGGGATTTGCTGGGACTTCCCTAATTCGCAGTTACTGTTGTAATTGTTCCCTCTCCCCTTTTCTTTTTTTAACCTGCAAATTCTTATTCCATTTTGCTTTTCCAGGGGCTTCTGAAAATGGTAAAATGCTATGTTTCAGTTCTGTAAATCCAGCGTAGCCTTGTGCCGCTGAGCGGTATCAGCCAAATTTGTAGTTTGGATGTTGTTGCGGTTGCTGCTGGCCTAAGAAATGTTCTTTTTCAAAAATGAAACAGAGAGGAAAAGCAGTCGCCTGGCTTGTCAGATCATGTCCTAGAGCCTCTCTACCGCTTTCCCCTGCTTTCTCACTCGCCACCTCCCACCTTTCTCCTCCCGTTTGCCCCATCTGCCCATTTCTGATTTAGGCAAGCAGCAGGATGTGCTGTGACTGATTTAGGGCATGTGCTGATTTGCCAGCTGGCTGCTATCTCGGAGCTCTTGGGTCAGCCAAAGAGAATAGATAAGGTCTGAGCTGTCCGTGCCTCTTCCCAGTAACGTTTCACCTCTGCTCATCTGCTGTGGTGTTTTCCCCACGAGATTTGCAAAATCCCAAATATGCTTAAGGTCACTCTACCTTCTCCCTGGTTTTGAACCTGGAAAGCCAGAGTAAAAACTGATCTGAGATATGACTCAAATAGCACTAATAGATATGGCTGAACGAAGTAACTTATTGTGCATGAATACATCATTTAATTATTGGAAATTCTACTCTTTTTTTTAAAAAACCAGAAGCAATCGCGGTGTTGGTCATATACTGATGGTCTCAGCTGGGAATTGCTCTGGTTTTATCCGGTGTTTAAATTGTGCATAAGATCTGTGAAACCACTGGCATTTTTATACGGAAGCAAATGTGTCTTGGTCAAGAAGCTTATACTGTGTAAGAGCTAGCTTAAAAAGAAACGATTACTCAGGGCTGCATGTTTTTATTCGCTCTTGAAACAGCATATGACTTCACTTGTCTGCAAAAAATAAAACAGCAATAATTATAGGCATTTGTTTTAGAGTGTTCTTTCACCTTTTTTCTTTATAGAAACCCTAGATATTTTAGATCCCCCCCCTACTTCTGTTTGACGCTGAGTTGAAAAAAGATGAAAGAGGGGAGTTGGCAGAGGAAAGTCCTGTCAGTCTGGATTCAAGTGAAAATATGCAGCTGAAAACATCTTAGTGACATCCTTCGGTAGCTGAAAGATAAGTTTTTCCCTTCCTGTCCTGGATGTTTTCTGCTGCATTTGAGATGGATGTGAATTACTGGCTGTCAGCCAAGGAATGACAGCAAGTCCTGCCCGCACCTCTGGAATGGCGGCATCCTTGGGGGAACTGCTGGCTGGCCGCTGGACGGGCGCTTTAAGAGTCCTGCAACGATCGTTTCGCTCTGTGCTCCTGTTCACTCCCTCGGAGACACTGGTTTGGACATGGGTTTTGGTGTGAGCAGTTTGCAGGTGACACAACCCTACATGATCTTGTCTGCTTAAGAACCACTTGTGATTCTTTACTATTCATTGCGATTTCAAGTTGTCAATATTAGGATCCTCTGGGGTTTTTTTGCAAGTGCCAGCCTTAACCTTGGGAAATGTTCTTTGTGTATGTTGCTGTCATCCATGTTTTGTTGTAGGAGATAACTTCCCTGCTCTGTAGGTGATGCTGTCGCTTGGCATTTACCTTCTCATCACCTCTGGGATGGACGGTAGCAATGCACTGTACTTGGGCATGGAGCCTCCTCGAAACACCCAGCACCTCCAGTGGGTGCTTGTAGCCAAGCAGGCTGCTGTGGGTGCTGTTTCCCCCTATCTATTCATTCCCCACAGGATTTCAAATCGGGCTGAGAATCTTTTCATGGGTTTCTGGGCCCAGCTATCGCAGCGCGCAGCTGCAGCATTAATGGATTCGTATGCGCCCAGCACGATGCTGCGTAAGAGTTTGCACCCTTAATGCTTTCCTTAGGGAAACGTTTGTCTGATTTATTCCCTTGGTCCAAATTACACAGAGCAAGCTACAGCTCTAGAGAGCTCTGCTATATCCTAAATGCTGTACGCTGGCTTTCTTAGATGTAAAGCTTCCGTTTGCTCGTGTTTGCATTAAGCGAGGCTGTGAGACATGGTTTTGTGTGTTTGTGCAGCTCTTTAGAAAATGAGGTACTTAATTCGAGACCTTTAGCCTGAGCTAAGCTTGATGATTTCCATAGCCTAGCATAATCCATCCTCTTAAAATCGCGTATGTGATAGGACTTCTGAGATTGTATCCTTATTGCTGCTTTAATCCAAATACTAAATCATACGTCCTGTATTGGGGGCTGGAAAATCAACTGCATTGTCGCACTATAGTCCTGCCTTGGAACTGGGCTGGGGAATACGAGCAGAACAGCTTGCTGAATTAAGAGCAGCGTCGCATCTCTCAGTGCTAAGCTCAAACTCACAGTCCAGGCTTGCTATTCTCTTTATTTTACAAGAAGAATGATCTTCCTTTAGGATTAGGAATCAGCCTGCCTTGTAAGCAGGAGCATCCCTAAAAGCCACTTAGCAGTGTCCAGTGCCTTCAGCAAAATGCTCCGCTAGCATTTCAGAGCACAGAAAGCCGACAAAAGGCTCTTGCCTGTCTCTCGGAGTAATCCTGACGGGCTCCCTCGTGTCTTCTGCATCTGGATCAAAGCCCTGGTGAAGGAGATTCATAGAATCATAGAATCGTTTAGGTTGGAAAAGCCCTTTCAGCTCCCCCAGCCCAACCGTTCCCCTACCCCTGCCATCCCACCCCCAAACCCTGGCCCTCAGCACCGCCTCTGCCCGGCTGTTAAATCCCCCCAGGGCTGGGGACTCGACCCCTTCCCTGGGCAGCCCCTTCCTGTGCTTGACAGCCCTTTCATTGGAAAAAATGTTTCCTAATGTCCAACATAAAATAGAATCATAGAAATTCCCTCAATCTACCACCCACCCAGGAGCAGCAGTCAAGAGTCTGCACCAAGCGTGCTGCCAAGGACCTTGGGAGAGCTTTTCTTCAGACTCCGCCGGATGGCAGGGGAAAAGCGGTCGTGTTGTTATTGCTTACTTGAGTGACCCTGCGACATGGCTGTCATGGGGTAACCTTGACTTAAATAATCACCCTGCATAGCAGGTCATGCCGACTGCTCTCCAAAGTCACTGTCGGTCCTGTGTTGTCAGAGATACGCATATTGGGTCCAAGCCTGTGTAAAGAGAGATGATGGACTTGCTCAATAAATAATTGGTTTTGAGAGACAATGCTGAGAAATTACTATTTTTAAACTCGCTTCTCAACCCATATGAGCAGTAAGAACTCTGAGAATAATCTCATATGGCTCCCATGTCTTTCTCCTGCTCTGTTCAAAAGAAATCAGTGATGCTTGTCACAAGACTTTGCTTAATACTTACGTCGAAAGCTTCCTAATCTCTTTTGGAAGGTCCAGGACAAGGAGAATATCTGTTCTTCATTGTTGTGTGTTTGCTGCATTCCTCCAGTCTTCTGTACGTGGGAAGACTGTAACCTGCTGTCAGGATATTGACTGATGCTGTGCTGTTGTTTTAAAGGTCACTCCAGTAATTTTGTACTTGTTTTAAAAAAAAAAAACAACCAAAACCCCAAACCCAAACACACTCCCCACCCTCAAAAAAACCCCAAACAAACTATTAAATTATGCACATAACGCATTAAAGGAATTGTTATTCTCTGCTCAACTCATTCTTTTAGGGAAACAAATGTTTGCTCTGCTGTCCCAGCAACCATGAGAGAACTGAACTGGACAAGTCGAAGGGTTGGACTCTGAAATTTCCTCTTGAATAACTCTTCTGAAGTTCCTGTTCAAGCGGTTTTGGAAAGTTTTACGGTGCTTGGGTACTTTGTTTTTAAGAGACAGTGACACCCACAAAACCCGAGAGGGAGAGGTGTCACAAGAAAAAAAAACAAACAAGGAGAGAATGAGGAAGAGAGGCAGGCTGAGGAAAAGCAGTGGCTTTGAATTGGAAATCAACAGAGCAACATCTCAGATCTTACCCTTGAAAAGAGATAAGCACTGGTTTATAAAATGACCAGGGATCTGTAAGCAAGGGGTGATCTGAGGGGAGAAATGAACTTTATAAACACACCGTTCCAGTGGTGAGGTATTAATAATAGAGTATTTAAGCTAAAATCGCTACAACTAACAGGTTTTTTTTTTTTGTCTTTTTTTTTCTCACCCCAACCCTATATCAAATCCTTGCTGCTCCTGATGCTTCGGGGAACAGTAGGACCCAACCAAAGGTAAGGGCTTTTATTGCATGTTAAATCAGGGTGTGAAAACTTGTCGTATCACTTATTCAGTCTTGGGTTATCCAAATATTAAAAGCATTTTGAAAACCAGCTCTGTAGTTGATCAGCTGTTGAATAAGAAACTCGAAGCATCTCCTTGCTGCAGAAGAGCTCTGTACAGCCTGTGCCAAAAAATGAGTCACAGGAACAAATGAGAACATACATACTCAGCATTACAGGCTGTGAATGGAAGACTACTTGTTATTTGTGGGCTTTTAAAGGCATTTTCTGGTATTTGTGTTAAAGCAAACTCATTTTGTTGTTATGGCTTACAATCCCGTGACTATTTGGTATGCAGATATCAATCTCTGTCCTACCATATCAGGATTCAGCTTCATTCATGTGGTCATGGAGCCAACGATGTTTTATTAAATGCTCTGAAGGTGTGGGATGGTATAATAATATACTTAATTGCATAATAAATTCAAAGAACCAGAAAAACCTTCGTAATTTTAAATAAACAGCCTGTTGTTTCCTCAATTAGAGGATGTAAAATAACCACTTTTATCTTTTGATGCTGGAGCATTAATGTAGTATAGGAAAAAGAAAAAAAGCAGTGTATTTTTGAAGATAAATGTCAAGGATTTTGCTATACTAAGCATTTTTGTAAACATAGGTAGTAAGTTTGGATGAGTTGGTATTGGTTTTTTTTGTAGTATGGTTTCTCTAATTATTTTGGTTAGTATAAATACTTGAGGAAGATTTGGTTTATGGCTCCTTAAATGATTTTTCAGATTCCATGACATGATCTATTAGGAAATGCTATAATTGAGGTAATTCACTACAGACTCACTATTTCTTTTTAGGGTTTTCTCATTATTAATACAGATATGATGCAACATATTTTGTTCCTATAATCTTTACTAGTTAAGGAATGTTGAGCTTGATTACCTGTGCAGATGCTAGTTCGTCGTTAGTGCCTTTAGCATGTAGACAAGAGACTTCACTAAAATGGAACATGAAAATGTGTTAGTAGATAAAATGAATTTTTCAGAAAGAACGGAACGAGGGTTCAGAAGGTGGATGCAGGATGCCGACACGGTGCTCTTGCTCTGCCAAACTTTCTGGTGATGCAAAGGTTACCTCCATTAGCAATCCAGAACATCTGAAGGGGAAAGAGCAGTCTGCGTTAAGCTTAGGGGAGAAGTAAACAGCCAAAAAGCAACACATTGTACTTCCCTTTTCTTATATCCTACAGAGTAAATTTTGCCTGTGTGAATGTAGGTCACATATTACTCTGAATTTTTTTTTTTTTCTTACAAATACGTATCCAGGGCAGTGGTTTTGCAAATGCCTCTTTTTGCAGCCTGAAGTCTCAAAATATGTGCTGTCTTACTGGAGATCAGCTTTCATGATCAAAGGTGCCTGTGGATCTGTAAATGGATTTACCACAAAATCCAAACTTCTATCATGAGTAGCACTATAATCTTTCTAAATAGAAAACTCATTTGCTCTGTATTTGTTCTTTACAAGTATTACACTTCGGTGACAACTGCTTCTGTTTGTCAGCAGTATGTAAATACATACTCCTCTTCTGCGGAAAGAGGTTCCTGCCCTATGGCATGTTTTCAGTCTATGCAGACAAGAGACACCAGGAGATGGTAGGCAGAAAGAGCCAAGGGACATCTGACAGTTTGCAAAATAGAAAGTCTTGTGAAAAAGGAATTGCAAGGATGGGTTTAAAGGAAGATAAGGAGAGCTCCTTGATGTCCACTTGGTTGCCACATGGAGAGCATGGTAGAGGATTCCCACAGCAGAAAGTAAGAAATAAAACCAAGGAAGAAATGAAAGCAAGGAACAGGCTTGCATATAGAAAGATGCGGTGTTTGTTTAGGCTTCAAACTCAGAGAATAAGTAATTTGGTGGGAATGTGTATTATGTTCAGAATGGCCCCGAGAAGCGTGATGTTAGCCAGCATAATACAGTGCTGTCAAAATTTGGATAATGTGTTTGATTTGGCAACCATTTTTTTTAAGGTTTCCTCCTGGTTACTTTCCTACAGGTGTTTGCTTACGATCACTGCTTTTGGTCTATGGATGAATCTGTCAAAGAAAAATATGCAGGTAATATTTACTGTAGCTTTGTGCTTGTTGTCTCGAAGTGCGAACAACCCAATTAAAATGCGGTATTTGCTACAGGGCCCAGACCGTATGGCATGAAAGTGCCTTCCCCTATACGACTGCTTGTTGTCAAAAGAAAAAGGAAAATCTTCAATCATTCCTGTTTCTCTTCTCTGCAGATGGTAACAGCAATAGGCATTGCTGCCTGTTTGCAGTGTAGGAAATTGAGAAATCCATCACAATAATGGGTTACTCATAGTTACATCTTTGTTTAAAATACTATTCCAGGTCCATCCTTTTAAAAGCCTCAAATCCATTTCTTTTCAGGATTTGAGGAACATTGCTATATGTAATTTCATGTTTCACAGTGCTGATGGGAGTTTGGCATGGTATTAGAACTTAACAATGGAGTATTAAAAAAAGCTTAATATAATATAGGGGTTTGTGAATTCATATGATCTGGTGAGAATTTGTAATGTATTTTAATTAAAAGTTTTCCGTGTATTATTATGACACATTTTGGCAAATAGTTGTGGTAAAATATGAAATGTATTTGGACTTGCCCAGGGAGGTGGTGGAGTCCCCATCCCTGGAGGTATTTAAAAGAAGGAGAGATGAGGTGCTGAGGGACAGGGTTTAGTGGTGGGATGGCAGTGCTAGGGTAACGGTTGGACTCGATGATCTTAAAGGTCTTTTCCAACCGAGGTGATTCTATTCTATGATTCCCACTTGTGATCTATTCCTTTCATACTTATCTCTTAAAATTGGGAATCAGTTAAGCTTGTTTACAGTTGTTTTACAAAAAATGGCAAGAAAAATAAGACACACAGATGCTTCTAGGTTTTAATTTCTCTAACAAATAACTTATGAATAGTAATTTAGTGAGAAATTGAGAAAAACGTGACACTTTCAGCCATACAAATTACATAGGAAGATAAATTGTTTCTCAAACCAAGGGAGGCACCTGTGTCACTTATATTGGGGCCTGTTATACATTGGAAGTGTGTGTTCCAAAACCATTCTCCTGCGCTTAGCTATGCACAGCTATCAGTAATTTTGATGGGGATTTTTGCATGCATAAAATTCTGAGTGGACTTGGGTGTAAAGATAGAGCCTTCAGTCAACGAGAGAAAGGAAGAGTTTTCAGGAACTGTAACGTATTTGGGAGCATTTTTCAGTCCATAAAGTTCTGCCTTGTCTTGTTCAGACTTTTAGTTCCTCTGCTTGTAAAAGAAATTCTGAAAACAGAGGTTTGTTTAAATAGATAATAACCAAATATATTAAACATTTCTTCCTCCGCTTGGAAAAGGAGCCAAAATTGAGTTCAGTTATGAAAGAAGTGATATACCCTGTATTTTTGCTAATGCATGTCTTGTACTATATCATCTCTCACATAGTGGTGATTCCTTCTCTGTAGAAACCTCCTTATGGTATTATTTAATACCTTGTACATATACAGTCAGATTATCTAATTGCTCTCAATTAAATTTAGATGGCAGTTGTTAAAATGTATGGGTTGAGTATATTTTGACGTGGTGTCATTCACCGGTAGATGAAATTCTGCAGCTGGTAGTAGATTTTCTGCTGATAAAACTTCTGAGTATGAACATCGATAGGATGTTGTTCTAAGCACGTACAGGTATATGCATGGTAATCACAGCTTCTGGTTTTTACAGTAGTATCACATCCGCTGGCTGAGGGTCCCCCTCTTGTAGAGGGAGCAAATACTGGATGCTGAATATGTTATTTGGGCAAAACCAGCAAGAAAACACTACCTGTTTTTAGATAATTATTGAAGGATCCAAATCAAGGAATCTGTTGCTTTGTTACAATGTTAGCTTGTGTGTTTTATTTCTTAGGCCAAGATGTTGTTTTCAAGTGCCTTGGAGAGAATATTCTTCAGAATGCCTTTGAAGGCTATAATGCTTGCATCTTTGCCTATGGGCAAACTGGTAAGTCTCTTCCGGACGTAAGCAAAAAATAGCGTTGATGCAAAAGATGTTACGTTCCGACTGGAGACTCTTTTCACGGCTGTTGTGACATTGTTTCAGGAGAAGTACCTTGTAATGTAGATAAGAAATGTTTTTCTCTTTTGTAACATTAGATATGAGGTGGACAGGATGAGAAATAGGATTTTGTCTGTTGCTGCTGGCTACCCTTATTTCTCACACCTTGGATTATAATCTTTGGAATGATCGTGATTGTCCTTGAGTTCAGTGCAATCACTCATATTTTCTACATCTGTAGTTGGAATAACCTTAATTTTAAATGTAATATGCAAAAATGAGTGTGCTCGTGCACCTGATTTTTCTCATTGTGGCATATATGTGGGTGTTAGTGGGTTGTCATCTACAGTAAGACTGTACCTACCTGAAAAAGCCTGCTTTGTCAGTTTAAACTAAACTTGTTTTGCTTTTCCTTTAATTAAATAGTCTTTAGCTAAATGGTGGTTTGGTTGCTTTAAAATAGAAAACTGCACAAATCTCTTTCTCTGAAATGCAATTTTTTTTTTTAAACCTCTTCTCTCGATTTCCTTTCCATGTTCCATACAGCAAGAAGCTTTGTTGCGTGTATACTAATCATAGATTCAATCTCACAGGATCTGGAAAGTCATACACAATGATGGGTACTGCTGACCAGCCTGGATTAATCCCTAGACTTTGCAGTGGACTCTTTGAAAGAGCACAGAAAGAGGAAAATGAAGAGCAGAGTTTTAAAGTGGAAGTATCCTACATGGAGATATACAACGAGAAAGTCAGAGATCTTCTTGACCCCAAAGGGTAAGTAATTTGTGTGTCAACAGCACTGTAATAGGTTGTCATACACTCCGCCTTTCCATAACCAGCTTGCCCTAACGGATCCCATCTAAAGCATTTGTGTAGGATGGCTTTCGCTTCTTCCTGATGTCAGTATCCTTTCATTTTTAAATCAAAATAAAGTAGTAAGAGTAAAAGCTTGGAATAAACTCACCCTAATGCTAGCTATTATGAAGTGACACAAATGTGTCAGCATTTTGCTTGGAGACATAAGGCTTTTTTGTTTGCATTATAGTCTTTGTTCTGTGCTTTATTATGGCATTTGTAAGACCATCATGTCTGAGATCTGTCAGTGCAAAATTGACTTTCTGTAAATGTTGTCTTAAGTCAGTCATGTGCTTATAAATAACATTTTTTTTTTCCAACCAGAAGCCGTCAGTCATTAAAAGTTAGAGAACACAGTGTTTATGGTCCTTATGTAGATGGCTTGTCCAAACTAGCTGTTGCTAGCTACAAGGTAAGGATCAATTTTATGAAGGGCTTGTGTTGACATCCTAAACACTAGCGTAGTGTCCCTTAAGCAGGACAAAATTATTAAGCCGGTCCTAATTGCCATGGCAGTAACGTGGATTTTAGAGCAAGGGAGCTGTAGGATTGTTCTATTGTGATCACCGGGGAGAACAGAACTAAGAGTAGAAACGCATGTTCATCCTGTACTATTTGATAACTCTGGAAGCAATTCAACTATTTAATGAAACAGCTTTCCTCCCAAACTTAAGATGAGTGTGCACTGTATCCAGGAGAAAGCATTCCGTGATTAATTACAGAATCAGGATTTAGCAGAGATGGGCTTTCAGTACCACGTTTTGTCACTTTTTGGCTGTCATGCTATTGCGTAGTAATTTCACTTACCAGTAGCTTACAGGCACACTGGAATTACAAAGTAATGGTTGTTTACAAGGCAAAAACTTGAGAACCTTACATGAAACTTGCTTGCTGGGTAGCAAATGTTTATATATACATTCACAAAATGCCCTAATCTTTAAGAAGCACTAATGTACTGTGGGAGAAATGAGTAAATATGGGATGGAATGCTGTCATCTTAAGCAAAACACGAAAATGGCGCAGTCCTTCCTATTGCAGTCTCTCCAGGTATTTGTCTCCCTCTTTTTGGTGGTTTCTGTTAAGACAAGACACGTTCCCTGCTTTTCCTTTATGTCTTGCCCAGCAGCTTTGTGTAATACAGTCAGTGGTGTGTGGTGTTCTTTTGTTTGCTTGTTTTTTGGGGTTGGTTTTTTTTTTTTACATCCTCCAGCTTGAGATGCTTAAATAAAAGTTAAGCCCAAGACTCTAAACTTTTAACTATTTTACAGGATTGCTGTAAAACACTTAGGCAGAGGAGCTGTGTATTTCTCAAGTATCACAACTTAACATATCAGAGGACTTTACAAGCTCTTATATGTAGGAAGAATATAATGACCCATTCAGTGTGGTTCTGTTTTATAAAACTTTGAGCCTAATGTCAGTATTACAGATTTCAAGAACTTGTGTTTGACAACTGATGCTAAAATGTTACCATATTTAAACATGCGTTGCTGTTTCCTCATTTTTCTTTGCTTTTTGAGTATTGCTGTGTGCAACCAGTTGCATTATTTTTGTTGATAATTTAATATCTAGGTAGAGGTGATGGATGAATAAGCATGTCACAACATTGTGTAATTTCAGTCTTTAAATGGGAGACCACAATATTTTTTTTCTCACACTTCATGAATAAACAGTGGGAAACTTAATGGGAAAACACTTACTGTATTTTACCAAAATGAGATCGTTTCAGTAGATAATTGAAAAGAATGTTAATGCAGATATGCTTACGGCTGTGAAAATTGTATCTAGGACATCGAGTCCTTGATGTCTGAGGGCAATAAATCTCGAACAGTGGCTGCGACCAACATGAACGAGGAGAGCAGCCGGTCCCATGCAGTCTTCAAGATTATCCTCACGCATACACTCTATGATGTACAATCAGGGGTAAGTAAAACAAGTTACGAGGCCCAAATGTAAGTTTGGATGTGTTTCTTTTGCGTTAATGTATTTCACAGACTCTTAGAAATGTTGGTTGGAAGGGACCTCAAGGAGGTCAACCTGCCCTTGTGCACTGCTAGCAATGGATCGGGGTAGCTATGGCTTTATCTAGCTAAGTCCTCGTAATGCTTGTGTGCTTGTGCCCCAATGCAAGGAAGTATATTTTAATAGGTTTGTAGGTGGAAATGTGTTTTTTGAAACGAAAAGCAAAAATGCAGGCCCCAAGCTGCAGTAGACCTGCTGGAGGGTGCCGGAAGGATCTTCTAATCCTAGAATCTAAACTAAAGAAACACTTTTTTTTAAGCAGTGGTGCGCAGTACAGACTCGGGGCAGAAACTAAAGATATAATATGTAGGTGAAAAATAGAACAACACCTGAGTATACATCTGGTAATCTCCTTCGAGGGTTTTTTTCCATGCAAATATGTATAAATGATCAACTTCATAAACAGAAACACTCACGTAAAAAACTTGGCATTGTATGACATTAATATTTTTATGCATATATATTAAATATCTAAGAGACATTTAAATGTGAAAGTATTTTTCTTTGCATTTCCTTATATGTAAATATTCCTTGGAGGGGGATGTGAAATACATTTATGTTAATATTATTTAATGCCTCACAGAAAATGGTGATAAATTAAAATTGAAATAGATCTCCTATACCAAAACTCCTTAAACTTTGTTGATAGATTCTTTGCTTGGGCAATTCTTTAATGTCTTCAAAGCCTTGGAGAAATTTTGAGTGTCCACAGAGCAAATCTAAGGCACATACGTGTGTACATATTGAATACAATGTAAAGCATAATGAACATTTGGATTTTTTTTCTCCTCATTTCTCAGTCTCCACCAATCTTCTTATCCAAACAGTCTTCCTTGTTCTTTATTTGTTGGGTTTTTTTTTCCCTTTGCACTTCAAATCAGCAGTCATACTGTGCTGAGCTCCTTGATTTGCCGTAGTTTGTCATTCTGTTTTTGCTGTGGCTGTACTGCATACTTATCATACGTATTTTTTGCATAGTCATGGTCAGCTGGGATGCAAGGTGGCAGTTCTGCTTGTCTGTCTTTTCTACATCTTCCAGTGACCACTGTGTGAGTTTCTGGAACAAACTTCTCTCTTTTCCCATCTGCTGGTCCTTTCAGTCCTGGAAATGATACGTTTTGGTATGGTCTGATGATCATGCTATATTTTGAGAGGCTTAGAGTAACATTTTTGAAAGCATATTGATTCTAATTATCCTGTTCATTTAGGGGAAAGTAGCACTTTGCAACCGTGATACTGAGATGCTGAAGTTGTAGATGCTGCAGAAAAGCATGATGTGAGCAAACTGTTCTCAAAGACAGTTAGCTCTTCAAATTCAAATTGACGTATGAAATTCATGGAGTACTTCAGAATGTCATTTCAGGTCAAATGAGAGAAAAGGATTTGTAACAAAATCTGTGTTAGAGGTTTAAATACTCACATAGCTTGGATTGCTTCCTAGGAGGCTGTTAAGGATATAGACTTAGTAATTGTAACGCTTTTCATAAATTATAACGTGCTGCTTGTCACGTTCATTCTTACTCTCTGAAAAACAGAGAAGCAG